>CM076254.1:12198692-12891192 GCA_038380765.1 Odontothrips loti
ATGCGTAAGGACCATATAGCACGACTGACTGATGTACCCCCCCCCCCCCCTTTCCCCCCTCAGGCACACACTCTCTCTCTTTGCTGCTTACTCTCTCTCTCGCTTTATCATTATTTTTTGCCCCCTTTTCATTATTGTTTCCTTTTATCATTTTCCCCTGCTGTACCGAATTCACGTGGGCATACATCACTCCTTTGCCTGAATATGCATGAAGCGGCGCCAACGCCGCGCCGCGCCTCGCCGAATTCCCTTTTCTAAAATGCAGAGGAGCGCGGCGCTGTTTGGGCCCGCCCGGCCCGCACGCACCGCGGCGCCCCCTCTCTCCTCCCCCCTCTCTTTCTCTCTTGCACCCGCGGTAACGCCCATCCCTGAGCGGGCGCGTCCTGTGGGAGAAAGAGAGAGCACGGACGTTATTTTATTTTCGCTCGGAAATTCATGGCGGAGGTGTATTTACGTACCGCGGCGGCGGCGGCGGCCGCGCGGGGAAGGGGAAGTCCAACATGGCGCCCGGCCCGCGTATAAGTGGGTGGAGAGCGCGGGAGCTTTTCTGCGGGACAAAGAGCGGGCGAGAGAGAGAGAGAAAGAGAGAGAGAGAGAAAGGGAGAGGGTGGAAGGGGGCTGCGAGAGAGGACGCGGCAGCCGCGGCGGCGCTCGCAGAACAGGGCGGAGCGAAAGAGAGCACGGCACAAGGGCGGAGGGAGAGGGAGTGAGAGGGGAAAACAAAGGGGTGGAGCCGAGTCCAGCGCCAAGCCCAGCGCCAAGCCCAGCGCGGAGCCCAGCGGAGCCCTGCGGAGCCCTGCGGAGCCCTGCGGAGCCCTGCGGAGCCCTGCGGAGCCCTGCGGAGCCCTGCGGAGCCCTGCGGAGCCCTGCGGAGCCCTGCGCGGACTGCTCTAGGGCTTCTTCCGAGACTGCCCAATCAGGGGCAAAACAAAAATGGAAGTGGTGAGTTGAAATTCTGGAGCTACGGGCAAGAAACGATGACGGGGGCTGCTTTTATTTTCTTCGTACCTAGTCGATTGTCTGGGAGAAGAAAAAAAAAGAAATATAAACATGAGAATTGTTGGAGAACTGATGAAGGAGACGCCGCAGTCCGGCGACGCCTCAACGAGTGGTGGTAAAAGTCAATTCGGCTGCAGCGAGTTACTTATTTAGGCAGCGTGTTCGACAAAGACAGAAACGCAATTTGCATTAAACAATAGAGGTGCGACGTTGTGGCAGAGCTCCCACAAACACTATCGCCTATTTTGTCGCCATGTTTACCATCCCTCTTCCTTCCCACTATCTCTCTCACTCTCTCTCTCCCTCTCTTTCGGTGGCTTTTCACCCTTTTAAGTGTGTAGTGTTCCTCTGTGTGTGTGTGGGCCTGCGTGATGGGTGTGCGGCAGGGATAGGGGACGAGGCGTTGCAAATGCAGCGCGGAATGCATGTCGGCTTGCGAAAGCTCTCTAATTTAAAATGGCCCCCCGCCATCCCACTACACACCTCTGAGAACACGGTGGCGTCCGCGCAAACTATTGCCCCTCCTCTCGCTCGCTCTCTCTCTCACACACACACACAGCGGGCATCCGACCGGTCAGCGCGCGGCCGAATTCGAAATCCGCGCGCCAAACGCGCTGCCAACTACTGCCGCCGCCTGCACTCTTTCCGCCCGCCCCGCCAGGGCCATCGGGCTAGGCGAGTGGATAATCTAGCTTTAACAAGGCCCAGCCTGTTAACTTGCGGCCGATGCATATTTAGGTCCAAACGGTGAGCGGGAGGGGCTTAACTGAACAGCCCTCAATTACTCAACACCGAGCGACCCGAATGCAGCGCCGGGCGCGGGTTGACTGTTGTCCTTTTTCGTGTACCTCGTCCGCCTGGCGATTCAGCATCATGAAACGTATCAAGTATGTTTCTGTAGGGTTTTCGTGTTTTATCGGTTGGCTGCAACATTTTGCAGAGAGTGTACTTTTTCACTTTTCAGTATTTCCTACCTCCTTTTGCATTATTATGCTTGAGTCCCGAGAGACGCGCCCCCTCTTCCTGCCCGCGCCTGGCTCCGCCCCTGGCCGCCTCTGCAGTAAATCAGCAGCCGCACACAACTCTTTCCGTCAGCAACGTGCCAGGAGCAGAACAGAGGGCGTTTCAAAAAATAACATAAAATAATAACCAGACAGAATTATTACGGAAGCAAGGGCTCATACAAACGTGCGCTTTTATGGTTTTTTTTCCCCCTATCTGTTTTTTGTTGGCTGCTGTTGCTGCGGAGTTTGCTTTCTATTCTCAAAATGCAACGGCACGAAATACTGAGGGCCAGAATTAAGTAGAAAAACAAAACGAACAAAAAATAAAAAGAGAGTAAAATCTCAGCAGATTTCTTTGCGATGATGCATATTTTTTTTTGAACGAACTATCTTGCTGAGCACGGCCGTTACATATCTTCCGCCCAGACACGAACTGCCCACCCGTCCACATTTGCGATTCCGCGCATAAATGAATGAGGTTACATTTCGCGTTGGAGATACGGGTGGCCGGGTGTGGCAGCTGAGAGGAAATTGTAGGTAGACGAGAGACATGTTCGCTATAGTAATAGGTGCAGTGTGCACTTTTAATTTTGTTCATGAGGAATACTGCCGTTGACCAATAATGCATGGAAAAATGTATGGCGGACAATGTGTGCAATGCCTTTTTTCCTTTTGCTCACCGGCAGCGCGGCCACATATACTTACGAAAGCAGACTCCCCGTCTCACTGCCAGTCCTCTCCCCTAACGCCGTAGATAAGCGTCATGCAAGCGGGCGTCCGGTGGTGGTGTTGGCAAGTCCGTCCGGAGACTGGACTCCAGTGGACTCCAGTCGCTGCGGCCGGGCCCGGCTCCAGCCGGCTCCGGCTGGCTAGTCCGGCCACTCCGGGGACTGGTTTCCGGGTCCCGTACAGGTCGGGCAGGGTCCGGCTCCAGGTTCCGGGATCCTAGTCACTTCCTCCCCTTTCACTGCGTCGTCCGTCACGGCCGCCAGCACGCGCTCGCAAGGGTTGGGCTCGCCACCCTGACAGCGTCCACCGTGAAATGAGACAATCATAGAGAGGCCAGGTGTGGCTAGGGCGCGATGCAGCAGCCTTGGCAGCGGCATGCGGAGATACCCTTGTCGGCAAAAACCTGGTCCTCAATGTTGCTCAGCTTGTTGTACGGAACTTCTATGACGATGATCGTAAACAAAATAATGTTGAATTTCTAAAATGCAACACACCCAGAAAAGCTTGAGACCAGACCGGGAATTTCGAGGACATTAAGATTGGATCAAGAGCGGATGACGAATATTCTATCGGCCAAATCCCAAATGGTTTCAAAACCCCCGGTCTAGTCTGAAGATGAGATACGATTTTTCTAGTCTAGGTTACTAGTACAATATCGATGTACAAAACATTTGCTCTTAGTACTGAGTAACTATGTTCACAAGAATGTATCTAAAATAAATTTCTGTCTTCTTTCTGTTCGCAGATTCCGAGCAGAGGAGCTCTTGGCAGAGGAGCTATCACGGCGATGCATTCATTCATCCTCTTGGCCTGAGCACACACAAGCTTGAGGTTGGCCGTGGCCTGGGCACAACCACAGCATCCTACCCTTGGGGTCACTTTCTGGTCCAGCCACACCCACACACATACACACGCGGCAAATCCCGTCCACAACAACACTCCCGCAGCTGCCAAGCGAAGTCCACGTCAGGTACGATGGCCTTGCTGTGCACGGCCCCTGTGGCGGGTTGCCATGCTCGCTAGGGGCCCAGAGAGCGAGAGAGAGACCCTTCCGTACATTATTCATGGACACGTCAAGACGGGGCCATTGTGCTACACATCCCCAGCCTCACATGGCGATGCCATGGTGATGCCATACCCACCGCTTCCTTCATGGACCAGTCGTCGTAGTGCTGCCAAAGGACTGTCCGAGAAGACAAAGTCCTGTTATCATTGAGATGATTTTAACCTACTGCACTGTTAGCGATATATGCGAGATCTCGTTTTCTCTTTGGTGTCTGCTTTTGTCGAAAACGCTCGACTCAATAGGTTATTTCACTACATCCAAATCAGAACCAAAGAAGCAGATAGTGACTGCCAACAGTGTATCCGATGTGACAAAAGCGCAAGTAGAATAACATGTCAACAACACCGTTGTAAACTGTCTATGAGGTTACGAGAATAGTTAGGAGACAGTGGTGAATACTCGCGCCCGCAATTATGCCCCGGCTGAAAACTTTTAATGTGTATCGTGACACTTTCCCTTCGTATCTTGGTGATGGTCACTCTCAACAAAACTTAGTTGAGGAGTCCAACATGGCGGACCGACGCGTTCCACGACCTCGATTTCTCAAATCACCTACAGTTTGAGGCTTCATGCTGTTCTTCTCTGGTTCCGGTTTGGGTACAGTGAAATATCCTATTGATTGAGCCTCCCTCGCTCTTGACTCCCCTGTGCCGATGCCCGTCTGCAGCGCTAGCCATATCCCTGATGTACGTGGCTCCAGAATCCACTTTGCCTCAACTCACAGTCGTCGCGCCATCCCCGTCGAATGTGAGAGAGGGAGAGAGGTCGTATCACTGTTGGAAGAGAAAGACAGATGGAGGTGCGCGGATCGGAATCGAATTTGAATCAGGAAGAGATGAAATTACATTCGCTATTGTGCACTGTCTTCCTCTGTCGAGGTTTTTCACCCTCACTTCCGACCATCTCTGCAGTGCACACGGCCCGCAGCCAACGGCACAGCAGTTGTCTTGGTGCGGTGTGGCGGTGGTCGTGCCCGGAGCCGCCGGCCTCCTCCGGCCCCGCTGCCACCCGGAGCTGGGGGCACGGAGCCCGGAGCCCGGAGCCCGCCCTCAGGGGTGCCGTTGGCGGCAGTTGGTTGGACGAGGGTGCTTACGGTCCTTGACGGGGGCATTGTCGACCCGGGAAGACATAATGGACCTCAATAACCTCCGCCAGCGGTTCCAGGCGTACCCTCTCTCTCTCTCTCTCTCTCTCTCTCTCTCTCTCTCTCTCTCTCTCTCTCCCTCCAGGCCGTTCCCCTCTCCCCCCCTCTCTCTCCCCTGCAGGACGGCAGGGGTTTGTAGCAGCACCGCGCCGACCGGACACCCATGCGATAATTAACATTAAAGCCACGCGATGTGCGACACGGTCCCCCAGAAACAACTGCGTCCGTCTCTCTCGCACTCGGTCGAGAGTCGTGCGGGTGCGACAAGGACGGGGCGTTCGACGCGGACGTGGCGTGCGGTGTGGCATCCCTGGGCCTTACGCCTCCCTCCTTGGCAACCACCATCGATCATAATGCGAACACACAGGGCGTCATGTGGCGCCATCATCAGGACGATGGGGGAAGCGCGGGGCCGCGCCAAAAACGTGAGGGTTCAAACTTAGTGCAGTCAGGGTGCGAATAAAAATTAAAAATAGTGTTTTGAGGTATCATCTGCTAAAAAGTAAAGCTTAAACTGGATGAGAATGAACCTTATTCCGATCACATCACTTTTTAGCATGAGTTGGGACCAGGCGGTTGGACCAAACTACAACCTATAATTCTTCTGACTGAGATTTAACTGACTGTGATCTACTTTCGCACGCGGTCATGCAGCACTACTTACTCTTTTTAAAAGTTTTTAAGTTAAAAAAAAAAACATGATAATGAAGAAACATTCATTCTGTAGACATGATCGAAAATGTGTCTGAGAATAGCATTTGTTAAAATAAGCCTTAGATTGTATCACTTAAATATTTCAATGTGCAGATCAGTATTTATTGCAAAAATCAGCGTTGGTATTTGCTATTCAAAATGTAGAAAATCCAGTGCTATTCCAACGATGTTTTACTCTTTAAAACAAAAAACATATTTTGGGTAATGTCGCAAGGGCATACCACAGCAGCGGCATGTGAGTTGGCCCGAAGGGCAGGATAGAGCACGGGCCTCTGTAGACCCGAAGCCCTATACAGTAGTCTATGTGTCCATCCATGCGTGCCGTGGAGGGCCGGCAAACACACTCTCTCTCTCTCTCTCTCTCTCTCTCTCTCTCTCTCTCTCTCTCTCTCTCTCTCTCTCTCTCTCTCTCTCTCTCTCTCTCTCTCTCTCTCTCGCTCGCTCTCGCACACACAATAATGCTTCATCAGTATTTTCCAAGCGTCGACCTTCCACCCCACCAATCCCAACCCTCGCCGGATATATATGGCGGCGGCGCCGTGTGGCGTCGCATGATTAGGGCGAAATACTCCGGGGCGGCGCCACTTTTTCAATGGTGGCTGCCCACCGCTGCTGGCTCCAGGGCTCCCCGGGCTACCCCTGGGCCCCACCCACTGGGTCCTCGTGGCCGCCATGTCTCATATATCCCGAGGACATTTGCTTGGCAGGGCTCCCCTATGTTGTTATCTCACTGGATAATAATTTATTATGTTTGATGTATTATTCTGAAGTCGCGCACCCGGCGACCGAATCGCTGCGTACCGCCTGCACTAGGCCCTAGCGGAGCGAGAGAGAGGGGTGGATATGTGTATTTTCTGTTCGTCCGGAGGGATCGGGCGGCGGCCGGGAGCCGTTTCGGTTGTCTGCCCACGCTGCTGGAGCGGTCGGAAGAGAGAGAGAGAGAGAGAGAGAGAGAGAGAGAGAGAGAGAGAGAGAGAGAGAGAGAGAGAGAGAGAGAGGAGCCCTCGCGGGATGGTGACCAGCGCGGCCAGGCTCGGTGGCCACCACACAACACCATTTCATACACGTCCAAATTCCCAATGAAGCCTCGGAGACTCTGTCGTTGCGAAACCCGTTGCGATTTGCGTGGATCTGACTGGCGAGGAGCGGCAGCATCAGTGCGGCAGCAGCAGCAGCAGTAGCGGCAGCATCAGTGCGGCAGCAGCAGCAGCAGCAGTAGCGGCAAACACCACACTCCCCGAATCGTATATTTCTTCTGTGGCGAAGGACGCGACGTTGGAGGGGTGGGCGGGCCCCGGTCGTGTGTTTCGGGGTGGCCATCCAGGGCCCCCAACAGAACAGGGCCGCAACATCAGCAGCACGGGGAAATGCGGGAACGGAGAGGGGAAAGGGGAGAGGAGGGGGGGGGGTAGATGAGCCCTCGTGGTTGGATCACCCCGTCGTGTCCACGGGAAGAAAAAGTCACGTATCAGGGCTGGCCCGGGCGGCAGTTGCGCCCGGGTTTTCCACTTGAGGAGAGAGGCAGAGAGAGGGAGGGAGAGAGAGAGAGAGAGAGAGAGAGAGAGAGAGAGAGAGAGAGAGAGAGAGAGAGAGAGGGGGGGGGGGGGGGCTAGGATAGAAAGACAAGCCGAAAGCCCCGGGCGGACTCTGGCCGTATATAAATCAGGCGGCCCTAACTTTGCAGTGGCAGAGGGAAAAAGCCGCCAGAGGCAGGGCGGTAGGAGAGGGGTGGAGCAAAAAATAATGGCAGGGACTGCTGGTATATCATATCGGAACTAGAGATCGAGCGATGCGCCGTTCGCTGTGTTGTGGTAAGAAAAATCGTCTGGTCCTGCTCAAATTTGAAACTGTGAATCGAAGTTTTACAAGTAATAAATGGTGTGACAGACCGGCTCGAGTGTTTTCTTCACATGTTTGCAACCTCGCTAACCTATCACACACTTTAGTTTCAGTTTACATTTTTTTTTGTGTTGATTCAGAATCACATTTTTCTGTTTCGAGAATTCTTTACGCATACCGAACCTTTTAAAAACAATACAAAAAAAATGCTTCTCTGGAATAGGAACAGTGTAGCCCTCTTTGGGCGTGGCGTCGGGGGGTCCGGCTCAAACATCAGCCGCACCTGCGTAACGTGTACGGCCCCGCTGTGCTGCCTGGGGATGAAAACCAAAATGGCGGGCACGTTTTAAAAGCAGAGGGAACGAGGAGCGGCGCGCATTTATCCTCGTACGCGCACGCACGCACGCACACACACACACACACACACGCCCTCACATATTCCGTGGAGAGGAGAGGGCCGGCGGCGGAAGCAGGGAGGAATGACCACGCGCCGTGCGCACCGTCCCCCCGGGCTGAGCACTGGGCTGAGCCCTACCCAGCAAGCATGAAAAGACATCAAATTTATTTACATAAAATAAACGAGAATTATTATTATTATTATCGTCCGGCCCTTTTGTATTAGGCGCAGCCCTGCTGCGACCGCGCCCGGCCAGTGACCTCCGTCGCAGGACCACACTGTAGCAAAACCCGATGGAGAGTTCCTATAAATTGTTTAGAAATTTTCTGGGTTTGGGGATATACTGAAAATTTATCAGAATCTGATAAAATGATACGAAATTTTGTATTGCACACTCTTTAGAATTCTTCTGTAATATTTTGATGTGGCGCTCTGTGAGTTGAAAATATTTGCTTTGCCATCCATACGTTGTGATGTAAATATGTATAGGAAAATCTCCACGAGGACAGCCTCGCCTGAAATAATTTTAGTAACCAGCTTCCTCGATACGAACTGCGAAAGCTGCATGACTGTGCAAATGGAACAAAATCAGGGGTCCGAAGCAGTCTGTCGCTGGTGCGTTGGCGCCTGTGCGTAGGGGGATAGGCATCCCTCCTGCGCTTGTGTCTGTACGTTGCCTACCTACACGGCGCTCCACGCAGCGCACGCACCGCCTGCCGCCTGTAGCTCTTTTAGATACGCACGGGACGTCACCAACAACATTTTAGTGTCGTTTCTCTTCTCTGTTTAAGGAGTTTAATGAGAGACAAAGAGATAGATGAATTTTCCCACCATTACGATATGCTGGGACCGTCACTTGTGAGGTACTTTTGCGACTACCACAGCACCTTATACTCCAAACACAGCGGGCTGAATTTGATTGATAACTTGCCAATCTTCCGGAATATGCCGAAAGGATTTGCGGCGCGCATACGCGGCACCACTATTTTCGGGCGCTGCGCTCCCCATAGAGGCGAGGGTATTGTAATGGCGGATTAATGAGAGCTGCCAACTTGAAGCAGAACGAGTAATCATATAGAGCATTCTCTCTCGTTATTTCGGCATCAGCAGAGAGGTGGACTGAGCGGATAGAGCAGGGAGATTGAGGTAGTTGGGGGTCTAGGGGTTCGGGACCCGGTCCAGAAGGATTGGGGGGGGGGGGGTGAATATAGGCATACAAGTGGCGATGCGGAGGCCCTCAGCACTAATGAAGCTTGTCCCGCGCTAATTAATCGTTTTTAATTTCAGCCCTGCCGTGAACGTGGCACTGAGAAATGGAAGGTAGCTTGGTAATGAGGGTTCAACGACGAAAACAATGAACTTAAAGTAATAAAGGTAACAATAAACTAAAATTTCCTTGATTTTTCTAAGAGCGAATTGGGGCCCATCAGAAAACAGTTTCTGTCTTTCCTCGCATTCTCTCATCTTGCCCATCTCACCTGACTCGCCTGTAAACACGCCACACCGGTTTGCCCACCCCCTCCGGCAGGTGAAGGATCCACCGTAGACCACCGCTGCCTTCGGTTCCGGGTCTGCAGGCAAGAAAGGGGGAGAAAACGTCCAAACAGGATTCTCGACTCCACGAAGCACTCCGCTGTTATTTTTTTTTGTGTGCGTGTTTTTTTTCTTTTTTCAAGACGTGATAGTGTTGGTTTCGAACGAGCCGAAATGAGAATTTTTTTAAACCCTCAAAAGCACCGAGTCGCGCGAAGCGTGGGAGTGCAAAAGCTGCTCGATGACATTTCCAACTACTGGACGGTTTTTTACCTCCTCGACTTCTCAAACCCCTCGGAAGCAGAACAAGACCATTAGATCAGATGATCACATTTCTGTGAGGGAAGGAGATCTGCTGTAACGGTGGGAAGTGTTATTTCTTTTTGTTCCTCTGTTCAAATTTTAATTCTTCTTCTTGGCGACTGCAGCGCGGCCTGGCGGGCTGCAGCAGCAGCCGGGCGACTCACCTTCTGCCGGGAAGGGTGAGGGGATTGACAGAAAGAGGCGGGGGGGGGGGAGCTCAGAAGAAAAACGCGTGATATCAACAGTTTGAAGCCGGTCCGCGCTCGGCTCACTATTGAGCGGGGGTTTTAGTTCGTGGCAGTCCGTGGCTGGCCGCCGCTCACTCCACCTCGATGGCTCGGCAGGGAAACAAACGCCGGCAGTCAGCAGTTCATTCGCAGTATCGCAGGTGGGTATCTCCACGGCGGGGAAGAGTCTCGGACCGAAAACTGTAAACTACTGCAACGAATACTCTCCCAGCGCCGCCTGTCGAGTTTTGTGCAGGCGCGCCGCCGAGCGGGCTACGAATTTCGCGGGCCTAAGAGAGGGGAAGAAGAAAGAGATGGTGGTGCCGCCCGTATTGATCGGCACGCCCGCAGTTCAGCCGCCCGCCACTAGATGGCGCCGGCTTGCGCTCGGCGCTGCCCGATGCCCTCGGTGCCCGACGCGCGGGGGATGTCACAGGTGTGTACAGTCACCGTGGACGGTCTTATACTCCCACACTGAGGTACCGGTATGTGGATGGGCACACCTTATGACGTCTCGCTGTGAAGGAAACGAAGAAAGATTATGACACTACGTGGGGGTGACAACTTCTTGGTGGTACTTCCCTCTCGTGTTATTGAACATTTTCGATCCCAAAGAACTATTTGTTCCTGTTTAAGTTCCATAGCGGTAGTTCATATCGGTAGCCAATAGCGGTAATAGGTGTCTCATGTACGTGGCGTCACGGCTTTTCGCTTTGCTTGAATTCTTGATCACCGCATTTGGCAACTAAAGCGCGGGGTATCGGCGGCGATGTGCCAATCTCAGAGGGAACAAACGGCAGAACCGTAATTTTTCCTGAGATATTCAAAGTTTTGGGTACAATTTTGAGAACACAACACATCTCGATTTAAAAAAAAAATCCTTGTTTATCAAAAGGCGTGACATTAAATCCGGTTTCCGCTGCGGACTCTCGAACGTAGTTCACAACGCTACCACCGGTGTGGGAGGGCAGCACCATCCGGCAGCGGATTCAGCATTCCCCCCGATATGAGATCGATATTACTCCTATCCGACTGCTGCCGTGCTCCAGAGTAAATGCGCAAAAGTAAAATATAGCTGGTCTCAGAGATGTGACGTTATCCACCACGTCTCGCTGGGAACGTCGAAAAACTGGCTGCTGCTAGGCCTTTCGGTCCCTTTCGGTGGTCCTCGCGTCGTAGGTAATAAAAGGAACGTCCGCCAAGGTTCAGGCAGGGAAATTAACTTCATTGTCAGCCGCGCGCCCTTCTCTGTCCCTGCGGAGCGCAAAAAGGGGACAAAAGAGCCGGAACAGCCCCCGCGCAGCCCGCAGCCCGCGCAACTCGTTTTTCTCCATCTTCTAGCGCGCCGTGCTTTTTGCTCTGCTGTGCCGCACAGCGTTACTGCATCGGAGGTCATCGGGGAACGCTTTTATTTGTCCAGATCACGTCGACGTGTGCACTGCGCGCTGCGTCTTTGCGGCCGGGATGCTTTCTGTCGATCAGGTCACCGCGCTGCAGCTGTAAAGATTTCCAACGAGGATCACAAGCGGAGGCTAAAGAACAAAAATACTTCCAGTCCGGAAGGTCTCGAGAGCAGGTATGAGAAATGTAGATGCACAAGGGCAGCGCCAAATATGGGAAATAACCTCCAAATTCTCAACCCGGGTAAAACGAGTTGTATGAAACGTATATAATTGCACTTAATTGTATACACATTGTAAATAAACATATATGGGCCGTATACAAGTGTATACGAATCGTATATGAGACCATATGCGATTCATATATGGTCCCATGTATGAGCTGTATATGAAGTCGTTTATGGGTCATTTACAGCCACATTCACATATGCAACCATGTAGGAATCGTTTACAAGGTAGGCATATTGAAAACGGGCTAATATGGGAGTTGTATATGGTCCCGTATACGATCCATATACACTTGTATACTGCCCGTATACGATGCGTATACAATTTGTATACAAACTATATATGGCCCCATATATAATTATATACAATCATATACAACAACTCTATTTAACCGGGCATTACTGCCCTCCAGGGTTTCCGGTCTGGAAGTGTTTTTCTTCAACTTTCGATTCCAAGTAAGACTGGAAATCTCTATTTCTACGAGTTAGTAGGTGCAAGCCTCTGGAAGGCACTGCCGTCCTTGGATGGATGAGGTGTGCGTTCTGCATGATTTGCTGTTTCAGTGCGACACATCCATAGAGCGCCGAATTTCCAGCCGATGCGTACTGTTGCATACGCAATAAGGGCCTGGTGCAGGCCGGACGCCCCCCCCCCCCCCCCCACACACACGCACACACACTCACACACTCACACGTACGCACTTTCTATTTTCACTTATCCCTCTTTTTGTCCTCGTTCGCCATTGTGGCCAGTCCTTATTGTTCGGAATGTGGCATGGCGTTCTGTGCCTCTCTCTCTCTCGCTCTCTCGCTCGCTCCCTCTGCTGCAATAACGCCCCCTTCTTTTCATGCACATAGCATATTTCGCCGTCACATATTCGTGCCCACGATTTGGGCGCTGCTCACCAGACCACTGTTTCCTGTCGCTCAGTTCAGCAGTTTGCTCATGTTGGCAGTGGGAAGCGGCGCCCGCAGCATGGCACTGCGCTATTGTCTGCTTTAATCCCGCACGGCCGCGTTTCTTGCCACAAGAGAGGGGGGGGGGGGAGAAAAACTCATTCGCGCACGCTAAGTTTCAGCTCAGAAAAATATCTGGTGGTGATTAATCGTTGTCACTTTGGGTTATTGTGCTGCCACATTTCCTCAAAACTGTCCCTAAACTTATGGAATACTTGCGAGTCGCATTCAATCATTATAATTCCTGCGATAAAATCACACAGTCTTGCTCCAACACAAAGTGGTCGTTTTGTCTTTTACGGTCATGCTTAAGACCCCCTTCACGCAACTGCCCCCCCCCCTTTCCCCACGGCTGCTCTGGCTCTTTGTGACCGGCGTGCCCGCAAAAGCCAACCGCACTCGCCCCACCTGTTCACGGTCCATCAGGTTGGTTCGAATTAATTGATTGATTGAGTAATCGACTAAACGCCGGGACCGGAATAACAATAAAAGCAACACACGAAACGCCGGGACAGTATATTACCTGATTTGGATAGTAGGGCAGTACAATCACTCAAAAAGTGGTCACAGTTTTCGTCCTTGTGGGAGTAAGTCCGGTGCTGTCTTTGAACAAGCGGATATCTCTTAAAATAATGATATGTAAGTGTGGAAAGCATTAGGGTAAACTGCTACAGTTAGATAAAATAATTCTGCCTACTTTGGGCATTAAAGCCAACATTGCCAAAGAGAGCACGGGAAACAACAGACCGTGTTATGCACGACTTCCTCCGCCGACAGGCAAAAAAAAAAAAAGGAAACAAAAAATAGCGTAGCGTCGTTAGACTGCTGAGGGTAGAAATAAAATAAAAATACACGGACTGAAGCGAGTTGGAAGCGAGGCCGGAGGGGGTTGACTACACTTCGCAGGGAAAATAAATCCGAGGCAAGGGACTATCCTGAACTTGATCCATGTGGCGATCCATAATGAACATGCAGTAATACAGTACCACGAATATACTTTTGCATTCAACAGCGAAAGATTAGACGAACACTTTGGTCACCAATAAGGAAACTCTCGGCAGAAGCAAACTGGTTTTGTGCCACCGACAGGAACATGCAAGAAGAACCGGATTCATGACTCTCCTTTAAAAAGATTGTTTTTGTATTAATTGAAATTTCGTTGCCTATAGTATTACAACAAAGAATGATTTAAAAAAGCAGTGCTCCAAAAGTACAAAAATTTGGGCTCCGGGTACCGCCATTGCTATGCTGGGATCTCCCCTGAGGTATGTTAATCACTAAAGTACGGCACGGCCAGGCACGGCCAAGTCTGCAACCTCCGGCCCTCCTCTCCCCAGCATTCCCTCTGTATGTTGAGCACCCGCGGGCTGTACACGACCCTTTCTCTCTCTCTCTCTCTCTCTCTCTCTCTCTCTCTCTCTCTCTCTCTCTCTCTCTCTCTCTCTCTCTCTCTCTCTCTCTCTCTCTCTCTCTCTCTCCCTCTCTCTCTCCCGCGTGTCGCCCTCCGTGCACCCTAATCTCTTCTCTGTGCCCACCTCGGTAACGCAGCACAGCACGGCTGCTGGCGTGCACCGTCATGGATTTAACAATCTACCCTCGTCCTCTGAAATGTAATTAAATTCAGCTACCCCTCCAGCCCTGGGAGGAGAGGGCCCAAAGCCCACCCTCTGCCCGGGCCCTTGTGGTGTGGTGCGCCACACCCTTCCAAAACGGCAAGAAAAACAGGCCGCGCGCGCCCCGCTGGGCCCACGCGTTGTGTGTGCGAATAAGCACGGCTGGCTTTATAACGCGCCCATCGTCTTTCCTGCGAGAGCGAAAGAGAAGGCCGAATAATGAAATTTGTGAAGTGATGCGTAAATTCGGCGTAAAATCGCATTCAGCGCGCGAACGTGGCGCAAACACAGGCGAGCTGTGCCGCGCTGTGGAGGAACGCAGAGGGCCCTCTTACAAAATGGAAGGGGAAACTACAGTCCTGGCGGCTGCTGCTGCGCATATTCAAGGGCGCGATGCCTGTCAATTGCCAAATTCTTTTTTTTTTTTTTTTTTTTTTTTTTTTTTTGACGCCGCTCTTCCCCTCTCTCTGTCGTGTTTTTCGATTTCTCCTTTTCCCCACTCGCTCTCGGAGGGCTTGCTTTAAATCCCGCGCACGGCCTTTGTAGTGGAGGGCGGTGCGCGTGGCAGACGGCCATATGTATATTGCGTTGATTAAGACAAAATGGTGTCCCGCCGCCACCCCCTTCGCCCCCGCCCCCCTCTCTCCCTTGCCTGCGTCGGCTCACACCGCCCCTGTTCGTTCGTGTAGGAATGTTTTATGATCGCTGCACGTATGAGCGTGTTTTCTGAAAGGTGCACTTAATCTTTATCGCCCTCTTCGACAATAGATCTGATACACTGACCTTACCTTCGCCCCATTTGACAGACCATTGTTACCTTTCCAAGAATGCCTCTGCGGCGTTCGTATAGATGTCAAAAGGGCAATATCTGCGACAACAGCTGACCTGATTTTCAGAATTCATCAGCCGTGTGCCTTTCCTGGAACAAGATAGAAGTTCAGTCGGAATTGCGAGCATCAAAGAGTTGCAAGTTATGCAGCAGATTGAAGCCGCAGTCAAATTTCCGAAAAGAACACTCAGTGGTTCAAAAGAAGAATAAGAAGAAGAAAAGATAAAAAAAGGGACGACCCTTTTGTCGGCAACGACGCGATCCACCTGAACGCAGAACGGTGCGCGGCCATTGGCGAATGTAAATTGTGCGATGGTATGCAAGATGGATAGGGACAAAGAGGGAGGGCGGATGAGAGAGAGAGAGAGAGAGAGAGAGAGAGAGAGAGAGAGAGAGAGAGAGAGAGAGAGAGAGAGAGAGAGAGAGAGAGAGAGAGAGAGAAAGAGGGGGCGGCGTTGCTGCAAAAAGAGATGGGAGAGGGCGGGCGGAGCGGAGCGGAGCGAGCTTGCAGGCCCGCCGCCTGGAATTAATGTATGCATTAAAAGTACACATTAGGGCCGAAATCATTAGAGAAGGCATTAAACCAAACGACCCTCGGCATGGCGGCCGGGGCCGGGCTGCCGGGGCCGCTGCTGACGGTGCGGACTTTGGCTTGGGCATACATAACTCCCGTAATGCCCGCTTCAAAGTAACACAGCCGTAATTTTTCTTTCGTTGCGCGCGGCTGCCCTGTTTTCTATCTTCGATGTTTTTTCTTTTTTTTCCCCTGTTTTCATGTTTGGTTCTTTTCCGGGAGACAACGAAAAGTGTTCACTGGCGGTTTCGTGCGGTCATTTTGTCTTGAGCAGCAGTTGTGAACCTGAACAGGGATGAACCCCAATGAACCCCCACACAGAAGAATCCTCGACGGTCTTTCGACAGGAAGCACAATCGCAAAGCCGTCGCAGACGTATTCTAATATCAACGTTTCCCTCCCCTCCCCCCTTCCCTTTTTCCGTGGTGGTGACAGGTTGCGCAAAGGGAGGGGCACCCGGGGCCAGACAGCACTGGGGTCCTAGCCCTCCCCCCCCCCTCTCCCTCCCCTCTCCGCCCGGTGCCCCGAGGGGCTGAACCGGACCATGCCGTACTGCGGCATTCTGAGGCTTCTCTTCTTCGTCCAATTCCTATCAACTCCCCTCCCTCCCTTCTCCCCCCTCGCAGCACCCTTTGCGTCCTTTTCGGCCGTTTGTCATCTGCATCACCCCTTGTGTAGCTCATCGTGTGCCCCTTGTGCTGCTCCGGGGTTGAGGGGGAGGGGGGGGGGACGTCCTCACACACACAACGCCCGCCTCATTGTGTACCTGCTTACGTAACGGTAGAGTGCGACTTTAATGCTTGGGGGGGGGGGGGCGGGGCCACATGTTGGTACAAAACCCGTCTGGTTTGTATGTTTTTTTGGTCACGTAAACGACCCCCTCCCGGGAGGAGGTTGTGGAGGCCCCGTGGCTCCTGTGGGCTCTTACTGCACGAACCCCGCGAGACTCAGCAAAGCCCAATACTTTCGAGCAGAATCAGCACAGCCTCCCGCGCGCGCGCGCGCGTGTGTGTGTATGTGTATGTGCGTGTGTGTGTGTGTGTGTGTGTGTTTGCGTTCGCGTACCTGATGCCCATTAATGATACACGAGGGCTTTCAGAGAGCACCGCTTCGCGGTGTGTGTGTGTGTATGTGTATGTGTGTGTGTGTGTGTGTGTGTGTGTGTGTGTGTGTGTGTGTGTGTGTGTGTGTGTGTGTGTGTGTGTGTGTCCGTGCGCTCCCACTTGGGACCCTCTGCCGGCCGGGCCTGCCGCTCCGCAGCCTTTGCTTCTCCGTGCCACATGTGCTGCCCTCATGTCCGCCCGCCCGGCTGGCTGCTATGGCTTTCTCTATGTCTGCTTATCGCCGCTCGTCGGCAACTCCTTTTTTTTTTTTTGTTGTCTCTCTTTTTTATTTTTTCATTCTTTTCCGCTGCTGTGTCGTTGTTTCCCCTCGCTTTCCGCCGGTTCCTTCCCTCTGTCTTTATCCTTTTGTTTCATTGCAGCGGCGCTGCCACCTCTTTCCTGCGCCGCCCAGCCAGCTTGCGCCCAGCCCTCTGGTCTTCCGGGCGGCCTCGCCATGGCACGGAAGTTGCACACTACGACCCTCCCCCCCACCCCCCACCCCCCCTCCCCAAACCCGAACCCCCTCCACACCCATAGAAACGAATTCTTCAAGCCTAGAACAGAGTATTCACGAATCCTTCAAACCTAGAACAGAGTATTCCTAGCATCCAAGAATTAAAATTCCTGATCTAAGAATATTTCTCGATTTAAATCTAAAATTGGCTTGATTGGAGGAAATATTCTCGAATGCTTTTATCCTGAGAATCTGTTTCTCTGGGTGCAGAGTAAGCCTAAACCGTACACCACTACCACTGACCCGAAGGACCTCGGCTGGGTGGACCGCAGTGAATTCCACGGTGGGTCACGTGCTTCTGGGGCCAGCGGAGCATGCTGGGACCTCTGAGGCCGAGGCCCAGGGACCAGCCCGGCTTGTTTCGGATTCCGGTGGAACGGCTGGGAATGCAGGCAGCGGTACGGCCGGTACCACCACAGAGGCGGCGAGCGCCCAAAGATCGTGGACACGTGGGTCTCTGCCTCGCCTCACTGACGGCTGCTCCAATCATCATCGCATCAGTCTGTTCAAGTACCGCAGAGAGAGAGAGAGAGAGAGAGAGAGAGAGAGAGAGAGAGAGAGAGAGAGAGAGAGAGAGAGAGAGAGAGAGAGAGAGAGAGAAGATAGATAGATAGATATAGATAGATATATAGATATATAGATATATAGATAGATAGATAGATAGATAGATAGATAGATAGATAGATAGATAGATAGATAGAGAGAGAGAGAGAGAGAGAGAGAGAGAGAGAGAGAGAGAGAGAGACAGAAGAGAGACAGAGAGAAAGAACACCGCCATACAGGCCGTCCGCGAGGGGAAGAGAAGGGGCGGGATTCCCCTCAGGGGCTGAAAAGAGCGAAGAATAAAAATAAAAAACGGCAAGAAAAATAAAGCTCGTTAATTTGACCGCACCGCGGCATTAATTTACACCCCCGATCCTCTTATGCCTCCAGTAATTGGAGATTGTGCCGAGCCCCAGAGCCGCCAGCGCTCGCCGAGAGCACGGCCCCACGTGTCCGCTTTGAAGTCAGCATAATGACAGGAGGAGTCCTCTGGCCCACTGTTTTCGCTCTGGAAGTATTCTTGTTCTTCTACTTCCGTTGTTCTCACAGCCCCGTTGAAAATGTCTATTTTCGAAACGAAAGTGAGCCCTGTAGACCGACTGCGGCGGGGAACGGTTGGTGCTGGCGAGGCGCGCCGCTGCCCTGACTGTCCTGTGTGGCCCGGCGGCCCCTCGCCTGGGGTTGAAGATGAACACAAAAAAAAAAAAAAAAAAAAAAAAAAAACAACAGGGGTTCTCCAAGCGCCACGTGTGCGGAGGGTAGGGAGGGAGGGTGCGTGTGTCGGCAAAGCAAGAGCCTCCATTTTGTTGGTTTTCCTTTATCTCTTTCCCCCTGCGCCGAGCTGCGTTGGCGGCGCCCGCTCGCCAGCAGAGCGGAGCAGAGCGGAGCAGAGCGGAGCAGAGCGGTGCGGTGTGCAGAACGGCCCTTATTTACACCCAGCAAAACACCGCGCCAAAACTTTTATGGAAAATGAAATGGTGAACGTGGGTGCTGCCGTAAAAACGCAGCCGATTTCTTGAACGCCAAAGAAAAATAAAATCTAACAAGAGCTCGGCCCTTAGTGTGAGGCATCGAGGAGTAGATAGGAGAAATGAAAGCAGAAAATGAGGGTGTTGGCACGTCGTGCCTGACGCCTTTATCAAGCTTAGACTCAGCCATTGTCGCTGTATTTGTCCCGCATTAGCATCCGTCAGCGTCAAATAACTTCCAGCAATGTGATGCACACATTTTCAATAACCTTTTTGCCTCACTTTCTCGCAGCGTTCGGCTTTGCTGGCCAGGCAGGCCCAGCACAGCAGCAGCAGCAACACAGGCTTGACAGCGCCTTTCCCCTCCCCAAAACTCTTTTTCTTTCGTTCTTTTTTTTTTATTCCCTTCCCCCTTTCAGTCCGTGGAGGTCCGCAAGGGTGAGAGCCGGAACGCGCGCCTGTGAGCAAGAGTGAGAGAGAGGGACGGAGAGTGCAGCGTGTCGAACATTGCGGTAATGGGGTGTCGGACATGGGGGGCACAACGAGTCCTGACAGATTCCGTTTTGTCGTGCGGTACGGACGGTGCGTCCCGCCCGTAGAGGCAGCCGGAGGCAGCGGTATCGCAATAGAACCGCGCAACTCGAGTCCACCTCGCGTGAGAATTACATCGAATATGTTTGTGAGTTTCGAGGCTTTTTATTCTTTTTTATTTATTTTCATTTTCGCGGACACGCAGCCTGCCCGCGCGCCGCAGCCGCCGCCACGACCACCGCGACGACAGCGAGGACCACGGCAAGCATAGCAACCGTCGTGCTGGTCTGTGCACTTTTAGGGGAGGAGAGGGAGCTCGGGGGGGGGGGGGGGGGGGGGCGGTGCAGCGGCTGCGGCAGCGGCTGCGGCAGCGGCTGCGGCTCATCCATAAAATATCGCACGTCGTGCGATTGGGATGACGGGCGGCGTGCGGGCCCCGCTGCAAATAAGGCTATTCCAGCCCTGGGTGAGAAATCGCGCCGGCCGCGGACAAAATACTCCGCACAGTCAAAATGCCGCCGCACCTCAGCGCGACGTCAGCTGACAAGAGCGGCATTCGACGCGCCATCGCACGACGCACCCCTCGGCCACAGCCATTGGCCGTGCGTAGCGCTGCGTAAGGCGGCCAGTGCGTGAGGCCGGCCATGGCGAGGGGGTGCGTGAGGAGGTGGGGGGTGGGGCCGCGGGTGGGGGGAGAGGATTAGCACCCACCCTGTGCTCACGCACAGGGGAGGGGGAAGGTGTGCGTGCGTGAGGGTGCCGAAACCAGAGCAGAAAAAGAGAGATGAGGAGGATTAGTGGTGGGGGGAAGAAGGCGCATTAGCAGTCCCGCACGCACGTCGCCGCGCTATTGGCTGCTCGGTGCTCGGGGTGCGTGCGAAGCGGACACTCTCAGAAAAAAAAATGTAATCGACTTGGGCATGTTCGCCTTGATCAAGATCTGCGTCGATTCAACTAATTTTATGTTCAGTCGACACAGAGTCCTGATCGAGGTGACATCTCTTAGTCGATTCAATTTTATATTCCTGAGAGTGGCAGGGTTCCACGGAGTTACATCGTGCCTTTTTTTCCTGTTTTGTTACAAAACACATTAAAATTGAGAGTTAAAGGTGTAGTATATTGTGCCTAACAACTGAAACTTTCTGACGACGCCTCCTCTTTCCCCTTTCTCCCTCTTCTCAGCCATCCGATGGGGTTAGCAGGTGAGAACGACGTGTCACCAATGACCACACCACACACACACACACACACACACACACACACACACACACACACACACGCAGAGGTCCCACAGGGGATGTACTCCCACCCCCATCCCCCCTTTTCCCACATCGCACGGCCCGACGACCCGCCTCGCCAAATTAAGTGTTATATAAAAATACGCCGCTAGAAAATAAAGTCGTTAATTGGCGAAGGCAGCGAGGGGCCGTGACATGTCACCGGATGGGGCGGGGCGTGGCGCAGCAGGCGGGGTGCCCGCTGGTGTGTGGCAGCGCATTAGCCGAGATGAAAAATTGTGTTTCCGCCACTCGGTGACCGCTTATGACGACGACGGCGGCCAGGTGTGAGGTGAGGGGTGAAAGGAGCGAAGCTCAGGGGGTGCGCTCCCCTCTCCTCCCCCCCCCCCCCACTCTCTCTCTCTCTCTCTCTCTCTCTCTCTCTCTCTCTCTCTCTCTCTCTCTCTCTCTCTCTCTCTCTCTCTCTCTCTCACGCTCGTCGGACGTGCGAATATCACATGAACGTGAGCTATGGATGTCTGAAGAGCGAGATGAATCCCCCTTCTTCTTTTTTTCCCCTCTACACCTTTTTATATGTATGCAAAGACACGTCGCTGGGGTTCGACTCGACGTTCGACATGTCGTAGTCATCGCCATCTCATTCGGCTGAATGGGGATATCGAATTCCAGGAAATAAAATACCAGGGGGAAAGAGACAGGCAGAGTGGGGGAGATGAGGGAGAAAGAAGCGAGAGCAAGAAGACGGGGAAAGAGAGAGAGAGAGAGGGGGGGAGTGGGGAGAGGGGGGGGGAGAGGGGGGGGGGGGTGAGAGAGCATGTTCCATTTTGACGTCCCGTTGCCGGAGTCACCTGGCAAAAAGCTCACCTGACGGCTCGGCGGGTTCTTCTATCCCGGGCTCGTGTCCACACGAGACTTTTCATCTTGGTTCATCTCTTATTGATGTCTGAATTACGTGCTCCTCTTTCCCTCGCTCTGGCCTCTCTCTCTCTCTCTCTCTCTCTCTCTCTCTCTCTCTGTCTCTGTCTCTGTCTCTGTCTCTCTCTCTCTCTTTCCGGCCGCGCTGGCTGCTTGCTCTGCTTCGCTCCGACGACCGCGGTACGGCGGCCCGAAAGTGAAGGGAGAGAGAGGGCCCCACCGCTCCGCTCAAAGGCTTTAGCCTGCCGCGCGGCTCGCAGAACGCCCGCTCGGCTTCAGCTTCAAAAAGTCGGCCGGGCCGTGTCCGCCTGGCTACACCCGCTCCGCCCCGCCCTGCCCCGCCCCGCCCTGCCCCGCCCCGGCTGCTCCGCCCTCCGACATCAAAAGGCCGGCCGCCATCCGCCGCCCGCTCGACACGACGGATTTTTCCGCTGCGGTTTTCCACCGCGTTGGACAAGCAGAGACACAGCCTATCGCTGTTGTTGCTGGGCCTCGTGACAGCGACGGCGGACCGAACAGGGTCCTAATGCCGGCTTCATTAAGCTAAAAATGGCGTGTTTCATCTCGACGGCCGCGCGCGGGCCGTCGGGGCGGCCGGCGCCACCGGCAGCACGGCGCCACAAAGCAATATTGACTTTCCATTTCGAGAATAGATTGAAAATAAAAGGACGACCACGGCAAGGAGAAGCAATCCGGCGCGTCCCGTCCCCCGATGGCCAGAGCATCTGCAGCCCGGTGGATACAGTCGCGCAACTGTAGCCGGGGGCGCGGCGTGGATACGGCGGCGGCGGCCGGGGCAGCGGCACTGCCGGAGCCGACCAGCGTCCGATGGGGATCGGAGGGTCCGGAGGGTCCCACCCGGAAATAACAACTGCGAGGGATAAAGGAGAGCCTCATCTCGAATGCAGTGAGCGGCGGCAAGGGGAAAGGGGGGGGGGGATGGAGGAAGAAGGGAGAGATGGCAGATAGCGAAAACGAGCGAAGGCTTCCATGGCCAGCTCGGCTGTATCTCTGGAGGGCGACAAAAGAAAAATGTGCAGAAGCGGTGGCATGGCTGAAACGGGATGGGAGAGAGAGAGAGAGAGAGAGAGAGAGAGAGAGAGAGAGAGAGAGAGAGAGAGAGAGAGAGAGAGAGAGAGAGAGAGAGAGAGAGAGAGAGAGAGAGAGAGAGAGAGGGGGAGAGAGAGAGAGAGAGAGGGAGTGCAATAGTGAGGGGGATCAGGTCAGGGATGCCATGACGATATGCACCACTGACGAAAGCACACGAAAAGACTGTCTTCCATAAACATCGTGAAGACCGTGCAATACAGAAACCGTGTACGAACTTGGAATAACAAAAAAAAAAAGGAACCAACACCAACACGCGCTCCCAGAGCTGGCAGGGCATTATAGGTATTGTGTATGGAATCGAAATACCAATAATCACATTATTGTGCTGACAGTGTAGTAGATGGTTTAAGGGCCTTGCACGGTCGACTGAAAATATTTTAACGAGGTGTGCGTGTGTTTGTGTGTGTGTGTGTGCGCGCGCGTGCGCACGCTAGCGAGCGAAGGGCGTCCGGATGAGAGTGAGGATGGGGAGGCGGAGGGGAGGGGAAGGAAGGCCAGCAGAAATATCTTCCCCTTGGGAATCAGAGCGACACGGCCCCTGTAAAGTCAGCATTTCCCCCCCCCCTCTTTTTTTTTACGTTTCCTGTTTTCCTTGTTCTCCCTTTTGCCCCGGCACTGCCGATCCAGAGGGCCGTGCTCGACTCACGATCAGCGTGGATCATGGCGGCCGTGGATGGCTGAGCTGGGGGGTAATTGCCCGGCCCAGTGATAATTTCAGACGCGTCTAACGGAAATACAAATGGTTCGAAAAAAAAAAATTAGAATAAATGCTGGGGCTTCTTCTCTGTTGAACAATGATGGGGCCTCAGGGGCCCTCGGCTCAAAGGGCTCACCAAGGTCGTGCAACATCAACAACAAAAAGGGCCCCGGCCTCTGGTTGCCTTGGGGCCGCGTTTCGGCCAAGTCCGGCCTATCGTGGTGACGACGAGTAATGAAAATTGGAGCGGGCGAGAGCTCTCCACATCGGCGCGTGAGTGTGAGTGTGTGTTGTCTGTGTTCGTGTGTGAGAATGAGAGCGGATTCAGGAACTCGGAGTAAAAATATCAGTCGATCCAACGGACTGCAACTCTTCATAGAGGCAGCTCGAACGGCAAGAACCAGAAGTGCCAGTGTAGCCCAGAGCTCTGTGTGTGTGTGTGTGTGTGTGTGTGTGTGTGTGTGTGTGTGAGTGTGAGCAATAAACTCGGACTGGCGACTTAATCCTCATCGACTGTGGGCGTGCGGGCGCGATCTGCCGACCGTACCAGCAAAGGACAAAATCCCTTTTCCGTTGCGACGGAGACGGGACATGGCGCGTTGGGTTGTGGCCGGGCGTGGCGTGGCGGGGCGGGGCGCGACGGGACGGAACGCAGAGGTTTGCGGCCGCACCACAGCAGCGCCACGCATGCTAAACGTGGGATTAAACACAGTATGTGTGAGGCGGTTGATATTTTTGCACACGCTTCAAAAAAAAAAAAAAAGAGTGAGAGAGAGGAGGGAATGGCGTGAGGATATCGGCGGCGCGAAAAGAGGAGAAAATGAAAAAGAGAGGCAGGAAAAAAAAATACACTGCGCCGGAAAGGTGTGCTTTTAAGAAATTTCTTTCAACGCCAGGCAAGTGTTTCTATGTTTAAATGCACTCCAGAAAAGATGGCTTCAGTTGTGGAGAGTTTCCAGCAGGAGATTCGGTCGGTGTCCGTCTACATAATAATGCAACGAAAACATTATCCCGGCGTAGGCGTGGTCGCGTGCTGCGTGCTCTATCCTATGCGTCCGTCCGCCTGCCCCGGCCATGCCTCCCCTTCTCCCCGAGTCGGAGGGACGTCGTGGAGGGAGCGGCGTAGGAGCCCAAGCCTGTGGGGGTGTTCCCGGCCCGGCCCGAGGGTCCACGCTGCCACGTCCGCAGTGTTGCCGCACGGTTTTTCGGCGCACGTTTGGCAACCTTGCGCGGGGCGAATCGCGTCGTTGGTCCACATTTTTTTTTGCACTTGCTATGTGGCCCGAGCCACGTCTTTACTCCGGTGGTTGTCCGACACATTCATCCACATTCATCTGGCTTTGTTGGTGTATTCACAATGAAAATATATTGATGTATATCTTATCTAGACGTGTATCTTGTTTCTTGAATATGTTTGATTAAATTATGGAATATCATTCCTTGTGTTCTTGTGACCACGTTTACATTGTCGCATACGTCATTCAAGAAAACGTCCGTGATCCTACCCAGAAATATTCTGAAGAGTACTCTTTTCTCTGTTCCTGGTAAATTTGGTAAAAAAAAAAAAACGCTGTTTGGGATTGGAAGTCAGAGAGAGGGAGAGAGAGATGCAAATCAGAGAACTCAGATCAAAACCGACAGAGCCGGGAAGTGGGCGAAATTGAAGAGCACCCCCACCCCTTCTCTCTTTCTCTCTCTTTCTCTCTCTCTCTCTCTCTCTCTCTCTCTCTCTCTCTCTCTCTCTCTCTCTCTCTCTCTCTCTTTTTCTCTCTACCTTTGGCCCTCTTTGTAGAAGTCGCTGGTAAGCTAGGCCGCTAGGCCTCGTGCCGACCGGCGTTGCCATATAAAGGCAGAAACTCCTCCTTTTTTTTCTTTCTTTTTTGTTGTTGTTGTTGTTGTGCTGTTCTTTTAAATGTGCGTGGTGGAGCCGAAGGTAATTGTGGACCTGGACTCGTGCCCCGTTCCTCCCCGCCCCCATTTTCCTGGGCCCCGGCGGCTGCCGCCCAGTAATCCGTGCGCCCCAGCGGCCCTACAGGGCCGAGGGGTCTGCCCTCCCTGCCGTAGCGGTGCTTAATGGGATTTATGTTAATGCGTCTGCACATTTTCTCTATTCGCAATCGTCCGCTTTGCGAAAACAGAGGAGAAAGAGGCGTGTTTGGCCGGGGGCGTGGGCGTTCAGCAGTCGGTTCACGGCCCTGCTCGCGCCTTGCTGTCATCCATATTGGAGAAGCGGTGCTCTGAAAATGATTTGCTGTGATTTTCACTTCATCAGGGACTTGTTTCGCCGATTTTATATTTGTCATATCCTCAAGTATAGAAGACTCAAAACATTAACGACCGCACTGTAATTGAAACAGCAATGATCACCATTCAAAGTAAAAACGTCACTTTTTTTAAGATCACTAACATGCCCTGATATACCAAAACAGTATCGACACGACAAGTGTTGATCCTAATATCAGCATTGTTTCATTTACAGTACGTGAAAAGTACAGCAGGAGCAGGAGGCGGGGATGCAGGAGGGCCGTGCGGAGCTATAGCGGCCTCAGCGGTCGGTGACGCTGCAAGTTTCATAGTTTCATGTCCGCTTCTCCACATAAACCCGGCCCGGCCTGCAACGCTCTACGCCCCACCCCGAAATGGCCGCCTGCCGCCGCCTGCCGCCGCCTGCCCTGCCGCCATGCCGGCACTTGTAACAAAAGTGTCAAAGGATCCACACTGTAGCGTCAGGTGTGTGGTGTGAGGGGGTGGTGTGTTGCGGATAGTCTACTGTCAGTTTCAGGTGCTTCACGCCAGTTGTTCATCTTGTAGCGATCGCGAAGGGCGCCCCTAGGATCACCCAAACACGTCTTTCGCACATATCGTGATAAACGTGTGATCAGTATTTCTGATCGCATCCCGGCGGGGAAGCCGCCCTCCCTCCCTCCCTCCCTCCCCTCCCCCCCCCTCTCTCTCTCTCTCTCTCTCTCTCTCTCTCTCTCTCTCTCTCTCTCTCTCTCTCTCCAGTGCAGCAGCGCTCATAAATATTAAAGCCGTCAGTGCATGCAAAAGTTTCCTTTCCCGGCACATCTAACGATGAGCATTTTATTCTCGGTGAAAAAAAAAAAGACAGCAAAAATGAAAGCGACGGTAACGCGGTGCTGACCAGCAGCAGCCCCCTGTGTAGGCAGCAGAGATGGCAAGAAAATAAGGTAAAAAAGCACAGAGCGCGGGGCGAAAAAGAAGGAATAATAAAAAACAGGAGAGAGGGAGGAGTAAAGAAAAAAAAACCAAGAATATCCTGGCAAGAAAATAATAGATGCCTTTAGAGTCGGCTGTGCAGAATAATAATGCGCCATGAATGCAGAATGTTGGGGTGGGTGCAATTCGTGCTTTTGGCCTACTCGCGACCGCCATCATTCTGCTTTATAGCCACCGTAAAGCCCCGGCGGCACCCGGCGCGGCGGCCCTCACGGCCATACTTCCGTTTATTCAAAGGTATAAACCTCACGGGGAATGGCGATGGCGGACCGGTCGCTGGCCTCGGTCGTATTCGCGACGATTTCATTAAAATACACCTCCCCCTGGCCGAGGGCTGAAGGGTTTCACAAAAGGCGCCCTTCCTGTGCCCTCGCCTCCACTTTTGGCGTTATGAGATCGAACGACCGAAACTGCAGTGCCCATTTGTCTCAGGGTCTATGACGTATGAATCCTGTGCTACCTTGACAACACCAAGCCCCAGCATAAGCGCGATGATGGGATTTGTGTTGAGATATGGTAATTTCTCATACCGTCGCCCGCGCAATTTGCCATAGCCGTACGAGGCCCTGCAACCCAATGTGAACTTGTATATGAATGTGTTGTTTACCGCGAATGTGAATGTGTACGGCAGTGGCCTCGGTCACTTGTCTTCCGACTTTGCTGGAGAACGGTTGTATCTTGTGCTACTGGAGAATACATACTGAACAGTTTTTGTCAAGACTAAGTTTTCCTTATTTCTCTGAAATTACCCCCAAACCTGATTTCACAACAATTTGAGCGGAGGGAGTGAAGCGGCAACATATGCGTTTGCTGCAACTATCGTGCAGACCACCGCGAGCTTCATTTTTCAACACGAAATAAACTGCGACGCCAAACCGCGCCTCATTTGCTGGACAAAAATAAATGGCGGCCCTGATTAAAGACAGCAGCAATTTGCGGCGCGGGATTTGGCGTCACTTTCCTAATGAACCAGGCTTTGTCACAGCGAGAATAAATGGGGAAAATGCGGTCGGGAAGCTGCAGAAGTGTCCGGCAAAAATGTATGCGAATGTACTCGCGTGTATCCGCAGACAACACACTGACCAACATATCAGCACAATGGCGCACAAAAGGGGTTTCCAATGTAACTTGGAACCGGAAGTTGAAGAAATAAGCAAACTCTCGAGGGCAGGTGTGGAAAATTTGAGCGTTTTGAGCGAATTTGGAGGTTATTTCCCATATTTGGCTCGGCCCTTGCGCATTGACATCTCTCACTCCTGCTCTCCAGAGTTTCCACTTGGAAGTGTTTTTTTCTGTTCTCCTTCCACCTCTGAGCCCCGTTAGAAACATCTACTCTACCGAAAACGTAAATTCACGGGTGCACGCAGTCTGACTCTCCCCTGTTCCCCGACCCTTCCGGGAACAGTGGTGGGGGTCGGCTAACCGGTCCATCGACACAGCCCAGCCGGCTCCGCTGTGGTCAGTTTGAAGCTCGCTGTGCACGATTGCCCATCTGCGCAACTATTTCCGGGTCCACGCTTAGCTGATGGAGGTCTGTCTCCAAATTAGAATAACAAAGATCGGTTTCCATAAGTTGCCCCTGACGGAATACATGAACACGAGGACGCGTGTCGACATTGCGAGGGTGTTTGGTCATGATCCTCGACGTATAAAGGGACACAAAAATAATGCCGAGGCTGGCCAAAAGAATATCTTTTTCGTGTGGGCGGCCATTTTCTAAAAAGCCTCTCGGGGGTGATGTGATGAGGTTTACCTCTCATGACGTTGCTCTTGCTCACTCTCCCTTCCTCCTATCCTACCGATTTTCTCTCTCTCCCCCTCCCTTTCTACACGCCACATAGGGGCCTGAGAGACGGTAAAATGCGAAAACGAGCCGGCAGTCAGCGCAGCGTCTGTGTGTGTGTGCTCTGTGCTTGGCAGCACATCGCTTTCCTTTGAAGATTACGCCCCCGCAGCCGTCATGCCCTCCCTCTCTTCCCCCCCCCTCTCCCCCGTCGGACGAGTGTACCCTTCGAACGCCGCCCCGTGTTACCGCCCTCATCTCTAGTGTCACGCGCCCACCTCATCCACCACAAAAAAGTTAGATCGGTGGACCCCGCGTTCATTAAACCTTACGCGTTTGAAATCTGGGCATTCGCGATGGCGTCCAAATCAGTTAGTTCTCCTCCCCTGCAGAACCAACATGACCCCAGGCTCCTCCTGATCCTGCTGCTGCTGCTGCTGCTGCTGCTGCCTCCCCCACTCCGCTGCAGTCCCTG
Organism: Odontothrips loti; assembly: GCA_038380765.1. Taxonomy (NCBI): domain Eukaryota; kingdom Metazoa; phylum Arthropoda; class Insecta; order Thysanoptera; family Thripidae; genus Odontothrips; species Odontothrips loti. Next base: position 12,227,365 of record CM076254.1, read on the forward strand.
GTCGGCCGTCCTCGGCAGGTTGGCCCTCTCGCCTCGGCCTCGGCCCCAACAAACACGCCTGTCGGCTCGGCATTCGTTATGCAAATAAAACGGGCGCCTCTTTTTCTCTATCCCACTGCGCCTCGGTATTTATATATATATATATGTGTGTGTGTGTGTATCTCTCTCTTTCTCTCTCTGTCTCTCTCCTTCTCCCTCTCTCTGTCTGTCTCTCTCTCTCTCTCTCTCTCTCTCTCTCTCTCTCTCTCTCTCTCTCTCTCTCTCTCTCTCTCCCCCCCCCCCTCTCTCTCTCCCTCTGCCATCCGTCGATGCCGACACCTCAACCCGGACGTGAGAACCTGATGTATCATCCGCGTACGTAACCTTGCCGAGGCAGGTGTGTGGTGCACGGACAGTGCACGGACGTCCCCGGTAGAGTGCGTGCGCGGGCACGTGCGTGTCACTACTCGAGTCGGGAGTCCCCACGACGCGGGGTAGTGCGCAGTAGTGCGGCGAGAGACTGAGCCGCCGGGGAATGTATTCCGTACAATAACGCCGAAGGCACGCGTCAGATGCGTCCGAGACAACGAAAACGCTCGTCGTTTGAAATTGAGGCTTTGTCCAGGGAGATAAATGTCCTTCTGAACAAAATAAAATTGACGTTAGTTTGACGAATTCGGCCGCTCGATGGATGCAGGCAGTATTCACAGTGGAGACGAGCGAAAGGGGTGAGATCCTAAGGCTCCCCTGGCGCGCGGGGTATCGGCGAGGAGGATGGGGTGGTGTACGTTTGGCTGCCTACCCCGCACGGCGGACAGAGCGCTAGCAAGGTAGGGGCGAGCATGGATCAGACTCTGTTTTTAACAGAAGTATGAGTTATTGTTTTTTTTTTGTTGTTTTTGATATTGTGAATAAGCTCTTTAAGGAATAGTTATTCGCGGGCGAGCACTTCTCATTGGCATTAAGGACTACGCATGGTGCCGACGTTGGGAAGAAAAATTCAGTTTATATGCGTCCTCCCCGAGAATCGAATACAATATCTGTGCACAGGGAAAAGTGTAAGAAGATAATATTCTATATCGTTAAGAGAATTTTTCGTCACCCAGGATAAGATGTGACGCTGTGGATGTTCACGGGGAGCGAATGTCGCCACGGGTTGAAAGGGGTGAGTGTCCACTCGGTGGCGCGCTCTCGCCGGCGGCGGGCAAAACTATCCACTACCAACTAGTGCCGCTGCCTCACGTGAGGGTGCGCTGCCGTCTCCGCTTTGGCGCCAAAGCGGCCGTGTGCTTCACTTGCTTAGCGATGAAACATGTGTTGGCCACGGATCTGAGGATCTGTATTCCTCAGCGCAAACGGAGTGAAGGTCAAAGAACAACGTAATAATTAAAACAAAGGAATTTGGGAAGAAATAAAACACAAAGTCTCTTCAAATTTGTGGAATACTTTCTATATCGAGGAAGCTAAGTTTATAGCGTCCCTGCGCGCGCGTGCTCTCGTGGTCCTTGTTCTGGAAATAAAAAATGAACGAAAATATTATCTGCAACACATTCAGTTATATATTTACTTTTGCGAATTATTTTCTCATGGAGCTTGCGTAGTCCTGCAGCGTCTTGGACCACCTCACTCCCGCTCCCACATCACCCTCCCTCCCCTTTTTTCTCTCCCCTTTCGTTCTTTTCTTCGTGGGGTCATCGTCTGGTCACGACCCCCTGGCCAACGGAACTGGCTCGGCGGCGCTGCCCGTCTGACCTTTGGCTCATCTCGCCGGGATGCTGGGAGAAGTTCCCATGGACCATCCGTGAGATGGAAGATGCGAGGCCGCTTTCTTCTGATGCTTCTGCTGCTTCTGCTGACGCTGCTGCTGGAGGGCTACTCTCTACAGCAGCTGGTCCAAAGGCCTCGACAGACGAGGGCGAGGGGGTGAGAAAACACAGCAGCGACCATATCAGGTCTCAGTTTTGTCAGAAATCCACGCGAAACTATGCAGCCTTTGCGGACTGGCATTGGATTTGAAGCCCAGTAGAGAAGCGGCAAGACAGAACCAAAATAGAGCATGGCGCACAAATCGATGGTTCTTTTCTCAGGAACTATCGTTCAACGAATACACCCGACAGGCGAAACACTTCCTCGTGTCAGGGCATCCAGACAGAAGTAGACTTTTCAAACTCGACAAATGTGAGACTCACGGCTTGGCAGTGGCAGCGTCCTCGGCCTCCCGCTACATGCTGCTCCTCTACCGCCTTCATACCTGTCGGCTCGTGCACGCAGGGAAACAGGTCGCGACGCTGTGGGGTCGTCTTTCATTAGGGGACTGTGCGCGCGCGCAAGGTGTGGCTGCCTAACCTGTTCCCCGAATTACCTGAGCGTCTCCAAGGATCACTGCGGCATTTGCATACTGGCAGCTCTCTCTCTCTCTTTCTCTTTCTCTCTCTCTCTCCCCCCTCTCTCTTTCTCTCTCTGGTCCAGCGATACCCGCAGCATCCCAGAGCTCCCAGAGCCGCGAGTGGCGTTCCTTCGCGTAGCCTGGCCTTTAGTTTGAGGGGCGACACCTGAGGGAGAAGAAGTCCGACACGGCCTCAGCCCAGAACGGACGTCAGTTTGCGAGGAGACACCTGAGGGAGAGCAAGTCAGAGACGCGGCCTCCGCAGGTAGCAAAGTGTGGATCCAAAGCGTCCCGCCGGTGCAGCCCCCCTCTTTGTACATCGCATTCCGTTACTTTTGAGTTATCATGTGGACATTGTGTTTCTGGGTGTTAGTTATCGGGTGCGCTCTCTCCGCTCGCGCTTGATGTGTGGACTGCCGATCGTCCAGGAGGTCTTCTGAAATTAAATTGTCGCCTGATAATGCGTTTAAAAAAATGAAACTGGTGGCGTCCAATGAGTATTTGATGGAAATTCAAATTTTGAGTGCCTTACGGTTTTCTTGGTGTTGCTGAGGCGCAGGGGCCTAATTCGAGTATATTGTCTTCAACAAGAATGTGCGGCTAACGAATTCTTGTCTGCGATTCTTGTTCTGCTTAGACCGCGCCAAACCGAGACCAGCTGGACGTCGGGATATTCAACTGCATTCATCGCATGGTTGGAGGCTCATGGATGGAACACGAAGCAGCGATTCTATGTAGTGGCGTCAACTGATTCGAAAATTAGCGAAACTATCGATACAGTGATTTGACGTGTTTTAAGCATTTTAGGTCAGCTCTGTACACTCTTGTGACGATATTCTGGATGAAATATCTTTGTGAGAGGCCAGCAGTGTCGTCTGCAGCACCTGTATCGTCCTCTACTCTGTCGCCTGCTGCCGTATCGTCTGCTGCTGCGAAGCATTGCAGTGCACTACAACGACTGATAAGGTTCTTCCACCTGGAAATAACGCCCGCCCACACGCCAAAGTCACGACCGCTGCCGTTTGTCACGGAGTCAGCGAGTGCATGTGTACGTGCGTGTGTGTGTGTCTGTGTGTGTGTGTGTGCGTGTGTGCACGCCTTTTGGTATGGGTGTACATGGGCAACGTTGAATGTGCGCGCGCAGGCGTCTGAGTGCGGACGCCGAAAAACCACGAGTTGAGGCATGGAGAAGGGGGGCTAAGCTGCTATGGTCTGTAGAATCAACGTTTTCACTCCCGCGGTTGGCATACAAGAGCACTGTGTTCTTTTCGCGGTGATATCAGGCGACTCATCTTTCATGGCCTGGTATATTTTCGTTGTTTTTTTTTGTGTGTTTTTTTTATTATTACATCACCACAGGACACTTCACGGGGATGTCAGACACACGTCAATTGAAGGATGTGGCAGCTGCTGGCCGCGGCGTCTGACTGCGGGGCCTCCTCCTTTGGTTATTCTGACAGGGAACGTGTCAGCAACACACACACACACACACACACACACACACACACACACACACACACTCTGCATACTGCTGTCCCGATGCCTGCTGCTGGAAGTTTCCGTGTATGACAAGAGTGCCAACCTGACACAAGCGCCGCGGACCGTTGGGCCGTAGTCTGAGGGACACGTGCGACACTCAGCAGTCATGCTAATGCGACACACACACACACACACACACACACACACAGCCATCACACGATCACCGAATTCGTGTTCGGTTTAGCGAGTGGATGTCTCATCAGCAGAAACTCGTCGTCCCCGGGCCACAGGGAGAAGAAGGGTCGGGGGTAGGGGGGCTGGGAGCGAGGCTGTGGGGGGCTTAGATGTAGTGGTGTGGCTCGGAACCCTCTCCGCCTGCTTCCTCCCCCCCCCCCTTTCCCCATCGCAGTGCGTGCCCTTTGCGATCCCTGCCTTTCCTTCACCCACTTTCCTCTTTCACTCTCCTCCCCCTCTCCTTCAGGACGGAGGAGCAAAGAGAAATAGTGGCGCGGCAGCGAACAACTAAGTTTCGAACGCCCCGACGCGGCCCCCGCGCCCCCCCCCCCCCCCCCCGCCGCCCCCCCCGCCGCCCCCGCAGCCGCCGCGGCCGGCAAAGCTGTTCGGCTTCAAACTGTTTTCCTCCCCTTCTGCCTGTGCCACGGCGTGCATGCGTCTGAGAGAGATGCACGTTGCGCGAGAGGGAGAGGGAGTGAGAGAGACGTAGGGAGGGATCGGGGCGAGGAGAGGAAAGGAGAGGGGTCCTTTCCGGCGCTGTGGGTTGAAGCGAACGAGGGAAAAGCTGGTGTCGGTCACCCCTCTCGGCCGGCGGCGGCTGCCGCCCGCCGCCCCCTCCGCGAGTCCCGCGGTCCCGCGGCACCCCCACCCCCACCCCCACCACCACCGCGCGCGGCACAGGCCACGCCCCCCGAAACTTTTCGCCGCACCGTCCTCCCCCCACTCGGCGCGCCATCTTTGTGCGTCGGCGTGCCATCTCTGTCGCACCCGCGGTGTCGCCCACCCTCGCCCCACCCTCCGTCTCTGTCCCTCTTTTTCTCTCCCCAGCGCCACGCGCGCGCGCGCGCGCCTGTGTGTGTGCTATGTGCGAATAGCATGGAGAACCGTAACGCGGGCAAAAATCGATGTGGCGCTGCGGTCGCCGGTCTCCTGCCGGCCTCGCGCTCGGCTAGGGTGCCATGGGGCACCGGGGTCCCCGTCAGAGGTTCCCGCCAGAGGTCTCCGTCAGTGCCCGTCAGAGGTCCCCGTCAGAGGCTTCCGTCACAGGTCTCCGTCAGAGGCTCCCGTCACAGGTCTTCGTCAGAGGCTCCCGTCACAGGTCTCCGTCAGAGGCTCCCGTCACAGGTCTCCGTCAGAGGTCCCCGTCAGAGGCTCCCATCAGAGGGCCCCGTCAGAGATACGCACCAGAGGTCCGCGCCGGAGGTCCCCGTCAGAGGTCCCCGTCAGAGGTCCCCGTTAGAGATCCCCGTCAGAGATCCCCGGATTCTCAGCAGCAGACCCCGCAGTCCGCACCGCCCGCGTGTCCCCGAACTCGCATCCTTACCAGAGGCAGCCGTAGGCAGCCCGAGGCCCAAGCTCGCCAAGCGACGCTCATGAGAAATTCACTAGCACTGATTAAATATGAACCCACCCTGCCGTAATCTTGGGGCCGTGTGTGTGTAGGCAAACCTACGCCCGGGGCTCTAACATGCCGCACTGCACACACACAAACGTGGACGACAGAGCGCTAGCGGCTGGCCTCTTGGCCGTGTTCTTGTCCACGTGACCAACAGCAGCGGACTTGGGGGGGGGGGGGGAGCAGGAAGAGGGAGGCACTTTAAATACGCAGCGATGGTTCGGAGTGAGCCAAGGACTTATCGGGTTCAGGTGAAGAGCGGATCAGGTGGCGGGTGGCGAGAATTTCAGGGAAGCAGCAGCAGCAGCAGCAGCAGCAGCAGCAGCAGCAGCAGCAGCAGCAGCAGCAGCAGCAGAGCGCACAGGCGGAGGTGCCTTATTTGGGCGCCGCGCGCACCGTCGCTTCTGGCCAAGCATGCGCGGCAAAGTGCGCCAGCGCTGAGAGGCAGCGGCGGCGGCGGCGGCGGCGGCGGGTCGGTAGGCGAGAGGCAAGCTTCGAGCCGCGTCTCTCTCTCTCTCGCTCTCTGCCCCTCCTCTCGCTCTCGGCTCCAAGGCAAACAAGCTTAGCCCGGAGTATTCTGTTTGTTGGAGAACTTTGGGGGCGCCGCCCCTCGCCGCCCCTCGCCGCCCCTCGCCATGCCGTGCCTAGCCACGGGTCGGACGTACGGGAAACTTCCCACTTTGCCAGCGAAACTATCATCATCAGAGCCAAAGGCCCGGGAGAGCGGCGGCGGCGGTGGCGGCGGTGGCGGCGGCGGCCACGCCGTCAGAAAGCTTCTCCAACTCGGGGCTTTGGAACGCGGCGGCCGACTAGCGGAGCGCGTGCTGAGCCACCACTATCACGTAGTGTTGACTTAAGAGTACCCCGGTATTTGCTTCTAAGCAGCCTGCGCAGCGTTCAGTGGCGTCGTGTTGATCAGGAGAAAATTGAGATTCCTTCCTTATAGAATAACTCCGCTTCCAGGTGCCGTGCGGGGTGGGAGCCGCACAGTCTGCAGCCTGCGCCCGCTGACCTGTCTGCCACCGGAGCTACCCCACGCTGCTGCTGAATTTTTTCGTGCCCCCCTCGGTCTCGGCCCGCTCGCGAAAAAAAATGACGACGATACTCCTCGTCGGTCCGCGGACATACCCTGTGCCTCTGCGGATCTCCCCCTCCTCCTCCTCCTCCCACGCCAATTCTTTTCGTCTTTTCCATCGCACGCTATCACTCTCTCTCTCTCTCTCTCTCTCTCTCTCTCTCTCTCTCTCTCTCTCTCTCTCTCTCTCTCTCTCTCTCTCTCTCTCTCTCTCTCTCTCTCTCTCTCTCTCCCCCTGTCTCTCTCCCCTTTCTCTCTTTTTATGTATCCCGTGTCCCTGGACGTGCAGAGCCAGGTTCAGCTACCATCCACCAGAGGGCGTTGCGGGCGGCGGTGGGGAGGAATAAAAACGGAAAGTGGTCGGGAGGGGGCGGCGGCGCGGTCGTCGTCCTCACGGCCGGGCAAAAAGAGGACCGGGGCGCGAAAATGCGGCCGGCGGTCGACGCGCCGCCGGCGGTCAGCCGAGTGCCGGCTACCTACCTCAACAACCCTCACTCACTAGATTACTATTTCTGAATCATCTTTTCCACCAATGGTGATGCCAGTTTGCGACCAATTTGCTTTGTCTATTTACCTCTTAGTCTGCGTCAAAAATAGCGACCACGTTCTTATACAAAGATGTGACAGTGCAGTTCGGGAAAGTGAGACGGCTCCCGCACGGGGGCGCCTGGAGGGTAGGCAAGACAGCCTCACGCAGCGCACGGGTGCTCGCACATTGCCTACCAGCCAGGCGCCCCGGGGCCCCCGGCGTGGTAGGCAACGCGCCGACACCGATGACTTGGCGCTGCGCACGCTCCAGGCGCTCCGCAGCCCCGTCGGCCACTCAAAGACACCGCAGGGCTGCAGAAGCCGCGGGGCGCTAGTTCAAATAGCAATTACAGAGAGGGAGAGACAGAGACAGAGAGAGACAAAGAGAGAGAGAGAGAGAGAGAGAGAGAGAGAGAGAGAGAGAGAGAGAGAGAGAGAGAGAGAGAGAGAGAGACATAGAGTTGCCCCGCGGGGAGCGAGGGGAGCTCCGCCATAGGGAAACAGCCTAGAACTTTACAGCAGCACCATAAAAGTGGGCCGGTCGGTCGTCCGAAATCCCAACGACAACAATAATAAAACTTGTAGACACGGCGCTGGTCTCACCGCAGCGACCGATGTCCGCCTCCCCCCACGGCAGCCCCGCCTCTGCCTTCACCATTTCCCTATTTATTCCCGAACGCGTTTCCATCTGCGGTCAATTAAATTTCTCGCGGAGTAATATTAGTTCGAGGCTTAAACCTGGAAGGTCTCCGAATTTATTTATTTTTATTTTTCAAATGGGAGGAAGTAATGCAACGCGAGGAACTCAATTCATTTTGCGGTCAGCAAATCATTTCCTGCCTGCTGTGTTTTCAATTTCTCTGATATAACTGCAATATTAAGCAAAGAATTGTAACTGCAAAATATACTTGCAATAGCGTGGTCATTGCAAGAAAATTTCGATGACGCTTCTATAAGAATAGTGCAGACAGGTTATTGCAAAAAAATTTGCAAGAACTCAACGTTGCAAAATTTCGTAGGATCATTGCAATTTTGCAATGATCCCGCACGATTCTGCAATGGCCATATTGCAATTTTTTTTATCGTCATTGCAGTTTCATTTGCAGTGATTACGGACTGTGCAGTCGGCGAGTGAATATTTTTCTCAGGGTCCGCGAGCCCATCGCAGCCCGACGCCGCCCGGCGCCGCGCAGCGCAGCCATGACATTCAGACGAGTCGGCTCCCCTCCCGCATGGCACAGCATGGCACGGCCAGAACAATGGCGCTGACCGTAAATAGTTTTCGCCCGTCTTGGCGTCTCTACAGCGCGCGCGCGCACGCGGCCACCCCCGGCTGTCCGGCGGCTGAATGCGAAATTTGCAATTCCGACGCATCATCATAAGCAGTTTTACTGTCGCTGGATGTTGTTGCTGTTTCCTTTGTTTTACGATCTCTCGCGCCGGAGAAGAAGAAAAAATGATTCGTGTCCCTTCTTTGCGGGTTTTGGGGTTGTTTTTACCGCAAAAGGACGGAGAGGGCAAAACTTCGGCTGGTTAGAAATTCGGTTGATAAAAAGAAAGAATTTTTTTTTTAAAAAAAGGGACACTTGCCTTTGGTATTAGAGGACGAGAAAGATCTGCGGCAACCATGTCAGATGTCTTCACATCTGCGGGAAAAAATGCGCTTGTCTGCTGTAGGGTCTGAGTAAAAACCATAAGAGGTAAAATGTCCCTGACGTCCTTGACGTCAATGTAAACAGAACCGTCGCGTCTAACTCATGGTAGAGCACCACATTGTTTGGACCGTTCCGATAAGTCTGAAAGCCAAATGGAACTCGAGTTGCGTGGATTTCGAATCCGAATTTCCGCGCGTGTTTGGAGTATCGGCGATAGTTCACAAAGTGATGGGCGAGCGAGGAGGTTTTTGCGGTACACGGCCGTAGTCAGGAAACTATGGCTAACGTGTACACCGTTACAGACACACACACACACACACGCACGCGCGCGCGCGTGCGCGCGCACACACAGAGCCGTGCAGCAAACTTTGTCGTGACGTGCTTTGCTTGTCCGGGAGGAGTTTGGCCCGCGAGGGTTTCGCTTGTGAAACCTCCCTGTTCGTCGCGCGGGTGCGGGCTTGAGCAGGGTCGAGCGCAGGGAACTAGTCGGGGGATTGGAAGGGGCAGCGCTGAGCCCTGCCCGGCCCGGCCCGGCAGCAGCGAGTCACCGCGCGTGTCCGCGAAGGCTTGAGCCGGGAGAAGTGGCCGGCGGCAGGCGGCCCAGGCGGTCGCCTGTCTATAAATCACGCGTTTGTTGCGGGCCGCCGGGCCATCTTGATCCTAGTACAGGCTGTGCCTAGAGCTGCCAGGGGGGAGGAGGGGACACAAGGACAGGGCAGCACGGTCGGAGGAGACACGCGCGCTGGCGGAGCGCGCTCGCTTTCGCGTTCATTTTCCGTTCAAGATGTTTCAGCAGGCTGTGCGACCTGCACAGAACATACAGACTTTAAGAACTTCATAAAATTTAAAACGACGTCGAACAGGGTGTCACTATTCCATCACCTTCCGCACACAAAATATCTGCAGAGGCGTTTTATTTTTTATTTGATTTTTGTTTGGCAGGGTGCGTTACGCTTCCACCCACCCCGCGTCTAAGAGGCGCGGGAGTTGGGGTGGGGAGGGGTTCTCAAATTCTGGTTGGACCAGAACGGGGGAGAACGTGGGAGGAGCGGACAAAGCGAGGAAGGAGAAGCAGAAGGCGAGAGGGGTGGGTCGTCGTTTTCAAATAAGGGCTCGCTGGGGTAGGTGGGATAGTGCGGGCCCACGGTCTTGCCTTATTCCTTTTGATGAAATTATTCTTGCATATGTGCTCGGCTGGCTTCAACAAGGCTCCCGCTTAGGATCCGCGTTCGGGGAGCCTCCCGAGCCGAGCTGCGCGCTCTCCGTCTCTCTCGCTCGCACCCCCTCAGCGCGACGAAGACAGAGAGCATTTCGCACGCGGCCGAGGTATTATTAATGTGTAGGGGAGGAGGATAAGAGAAAAGGGGCGCAGCATGGGCCGCTAGGCCTCGGCAAAGTTGGAAATTAAAGTTTGGCGTTGGGATTACGGGCGGGCAGTACTTGGGCCCGCAGCACAGATTGCACGACTGCATGTTTTCGCGCTAAGAGTGAAATGAAGGGCCTAGCCGCGCGAAGGACAACGGAACTCGATTAAAACAGTTCTCAGTTCAGTTTTGCCAGCTAAATCCGTGCAGGTTAGACTTATCTTCCGAGGTGGATGGACAGGCTGGTGCGAGGCTAAGTCTCGTTTTTAGTCACTAGTTTTCCTCCGTGACGCGCCTGAGGGCCCCCAAATAAATGCCCGCTTTATTCATTAGCTGGGATGCTTGGTAATGGTGGGTGGAGCGGCGCCTGCAGCAGCCCTAGGTACTTAGGGCTGCTCGGCTCAGCTGCGAGGCATGGCGGGTAATCGGCGTTAAACGGGGCTTCTTGCATGATGGCCGCCTCCCTGTCCCGCCCCTCGTTCCAGTAACACGCCATCTCCCCGTCTTTAAACGTTTTCTTGCGTGACATGATATGTTTCAGTTTACGACAACAAAGGAAATGCGATTTTTTTAGTCAGTCTGTTCCCTAAATTTCACTATTAATTCATTTTTTTAAAAATTTTAAATATATATTTTTTTCAGGACTGCAAGCAGAAGCTGGTCCTCCTGCCGTTGACGGCCGTGACTGTGCCGGAGCAGACTGGAAGGCTGCGGAGCCCTGAAGGGCTGCTGACTCAGTTCGGTCCGTGCGGGCCATTACTGCTGGAGACGGGAGCATTAATATCCTCCGCCATGTTGCAGCAAAATGGTCTTCAATTTAACAGCGTGCCCCGGCCCGCCACTCTCCAGAACGTACGAAAGCGAGCGAGCGAGCGAGAGAGAGAGAGAGAGAGAGAGAGAGAGAGAGAGAGAGAGAGAGAGAGAGAGATAGGGGTGGGGGGGGAAGCGGAAGCCCGACCAGCCCCGGGACGGCTCCGGATGGAAGGCACATGCTGCCCCCAGCGTCGGTCTCGTCAAATTATTATTGAGCCCCGTAGGAAACGCGTCCCGAAAACAAAATTGAGGCGGAGGTGTTGACTACTACCCTGATCGCGGGGGCTGTAGCTGCAGCAGCGGTTGTACTACCTGCCGGGAATCACTCCCAGCCCCCTCCCTCTCTCTCTCTCTCTCTCTCTCTCTCTCTCTCTCTCTCTCTCTCTCTCTCTCTCTCTGCTCTCGCCGAGGTGATAGCTCTCCGCACATGTAGCGAGACACGAACGATACGGAGGCGAGAGGGTGATCATTCTAAGCTGGCCTAATTTTTCCGATCCGGTATTCATATATCACGAAGAGGCTCGCTGCATCTTTGGTCCAGAAAAAAGCCACCAGACTGGTTGCCAAGGCTTCGAGGGATGCTGGAAAGTTGTTCTTTTCTTGTCCTGTCGTCCGAAACGCTTCTTCTTTGAGTCCGTGCTTGCCCTTCCAGAAAAAGGAGAAACTTTACTGATATTCAGTATCAGCCCTGTCTTGAGTAATAAATATAATAAAAGAACTGACCAATTCGTTTAGTTTTTATACCTGTTGACTTCAAAACACGCTGTGAAATTGCAATTTACCTCTTCTGAATGTGACAGAGATCACACGGAGTTATACATATTCACTTTAATTTGGGGCCATATGCACATGGGACAAACAAATGACACTAGAAAGAAAGTTGTTGGTCACAAAAGTTTCAGTATCTTTTCCTCTCCGGGTTGAGATGACCGTTGGCGAGTGCTCACCCCTCTGAAAGAGTCCGTGGGATCGCCCGGCCTACTCCGCTGCCACTCCGTCTCCTTCTGAGGTGCCGGCCGAAACCGGTTCACTTTTCTGTTACAGTTCTTCTTCGTCTCATCGCAGCATCTCAGCACACCAGCTATCACCCCAAGCAGAGAAAAAACTGCGGTCATATAGATGCTTTACGAAGCTCCTATGCCGAACTCAATGGAAGATGGTATTTCTTTTAGAACGCACGTAATAATTAATTATTTTACAAAATTATCCTGCGCGACGACTTTTAGTTTTCTGCGATTACTGTGAGCGATCATCCCTGGCCAGAGTACGTTCTCCTACCCGCGATTTGTAGCATTGCGCTCTCTGTTGTCTGCCTCTCTGTCGCACCTCAGACGTCACCTCACGACGTTCCCTGTACTCCTCGCTCTGCTTCGCCACCCTCCGCCGTATAATGCGCCTCGCCTCGCGCTTACCTAATGAGCCCGTGCTGCCTGAGGTGCACGAGCCGCGAGGGGTCCCATGCCGGGATATCGCACGACGGAATGCGGTCCGACACGTCTCCGCCACGCGTCAGCGGAGCGTATGGCCCGTCCCGTACGTGGATTCAGCGAACATCACCAGCACATTACTTATACAGAACCAGTCGCACTTGGAGGCGCGTGTGTGCGTGTGCGGCTCCGGCGCGTGCCGCGACAGGTGCGCGTGTAACCTGCATGCACTGTCAGAGGTTAATTCAACCACAGAAACGCTATCTTGACAAGTCTAGATTTTCTTTTTTTTTTTCCCTGAATCGATTAGAATGGATTTTTCTAGGTGCTGAAAGACCTTCACTGATGATCTCGTTTTCAGATTCAAGAACTCATTGCATTCGTTGTGAAATCGTCCTTTTTCTTCCCATGAACTACAGCACAGAACCGCCAACCCATCAGATACGAAGTAATAATGAGAAGCATTGCTGCGACGAAGAGGAAGGGCACACATCATTATGCTAGTGAGAGTGAGAGAGACGCTGGCGCCTCCACAGCCACCCGAAAAAGAGAGCGAGTGTGTGTGAGAGCGAAAGAGACAGAGAGAGAGAGAGAGAGAGATGAAAAAGTGTCCCGCACAGGCAAGCGTTTTCCCATTGCGAAAGGTAAGTCCCGTCCGTGCCGTGGCCGGGCGGCAGCAAGCGGCAGCAGCGGTGGCAGCGCTAGCCCTCCCCAACCCCACACATACGCACGTACTTTTCTCTTTTTTACCTCTCTCGTTCTGTTTTGCTCCGGTTTTTCGCTGGCCCAGCCCGGCGTGGCGCGAGGACCCGCCTCTCTCCCTTCCTCTCTCTCTCTCCCTCTCAGTGTCAATGTCGGCACCGGGAGGGCCAGCCACAGCAGCTCACGCCCCCCAAAACAGCTGGTAATGACGAAAGCGAAAAAATTAAAGCACAGGGGGAAAAAAAACACAAAACAGTTGAGGTAAGTATTTCGGGGACCCATAACGCGGGTTTCTTTTGCACATGAACGGTCGTGATTTAGTTCATCCCTCAGAATGACTGCCAGTTGGTAGCTGAAAAAAAGAACCTGTCGACTTTTGCCACTTTGAGAAAAGTATACGGAGATGTTTGTGTAGAAGAATGTGAGGGGATTACTTTTACAACAACAACCGACTTTGCTTGCGGACGTAAAATATCCTTGCCTCTAACTCTTCTCGAAAAATTCAAATGACGACAGTGTGCTGTCGGTCAGTCCCCCCTCCCCCACCAAGTCCACCCGCTCATGTGCGAGCGTTTGGGGCCAGTTTCGCCAGTGGGGGAGGCGGGGAGGACAGGCCAGGCCAGTTTCCAGGCCGGCTGGGGAGCTGCCTCACCTTATTTTGTAAAAAGATCAGACCGGGCCGGCAGCGGCCGGTAGGCAGACAGGGCCAGGCCTCAGGCCGGGCAGGGCGATGACGTGAGATGAGGCGAGGGAGTTGTCGCCCCGAGGGACCCGAGGGACGGGGTGCCGTGAGGTGGCCTGCTGGACCAGAAAACAGGCCGACCTACGCACTGCCAACGCTGAGGATGTCCCAGTCCACACAAACGATGCCGCGAAATGTCAAGAGGGTACACTGTTCTGCACATGCGCGGAGAACTTCACAAACCACGTTCTTTGCCCCTACATTTTCGATTCCATTTTCAATACTCACTCCATGCATTTCAAATAAGTCACAAATTTATACATTATGTATTATATGGCTCATAGATGATGCACATAAGTTGTTCCGTGTTCCGCACTGCGTTTGTGAATGCCGCGCTCACCTTCTGCTACTTTTCTCGGCGTTGCCGTTGGCGGAAAGAATAAGAGAGAACGAGAAGTGAGGAGCACGCGGCGATAGATGGTCCGCTGGCCACGGGCTGGGTCCACTAGAAGCTGTGTTGTGCCGAGAAAGAGAGGGAGGGAGAGAGAGAGAGAGAGAGAGAGAGAGAGAGAGAGAGAGAGAGAGAGAGAGAGAGAGAGAGAGAAATAAAAAGGGGTTGGGTGTGTATAAGAATACATAAAAGAATGAGGACTGCAGGCGCGCGCGGGGGAGGGCGGCGGACAAGTTCCCGACCAGGTGATGGGATTCCAACGACTGCTTGCCGCGCTAAATAGGAGTGGGCAGCGAGGGTGGCGGGCTGGGCTGGGCTGGGCTGGGCTGGTTCTGCCTGTCCGCTCGGCAGGTTTGGAAGCGACTGCAACGCTGGATAGTAGAGAGCACCACAACGCCCGCAGCGCAGCGCGAGCACAAATGGGGACGATGAGATGGCAAAAAAAAAAAGAGAGAGTCTTATGGAGATAACTTTATTCTAATGGCTAATCCAGGTCCTCAGACATGCTCTGACTCTTTTCCCTCCTCCGCACCCTCCAGCCGCTGTGCAATTGCGATTCATGGACTCAAATTTCGAAATTTCACTCCGGGTGGCCAAGCTCTGCGAAGCTTCCCCGGGTTTCCACCTCACCACTCTCTCATCTTATTCGGAAGGCGTGGTCATCACGTGAGTTAGCATGACAAGGGCGGGGGTCGCGGGGGCGGCAGCCCCTCGGCGAGTGAACGAACTGTCACGGACTCACGTGATAAAGGTGTCCGCCCCTGTCATTTCCAAAGGGGAGGAGGAGACCACTGATTGGACTTCTGAGCGCGGTAGAGGGAAACGTGAAAGGAAACCGCACCGGTTTCCTCAGATCGATCTCGCAAACATTGACTTATTGACCATATTTTTTATCAAGAAAATCGACAACTCAACTGAATGCTGCGGAGCGTGTCGAAGCTCTCATCGGACGTAAAATTATACAAAACACGTGGTTGGTGTGGCCTGTATCACCAGAGCACCGAAAGGTGTTCTTCCTCGCGCGCACCCCGCACCGCCCGCAGCAAAATTCCAGCCCATTTTCACCGCTGCTGCTAGCAGCACTTGGGCGTCACGCTGAATCCCGCGTCCATCAGTCTTCTGCTGGCCGCGGCTGGCTATCGTCAAGCTCGGAGTCTGCTCATCTATTTCTCCTCACACGAGAGTGCGCAGCGTTGGCGTGCGTGTCTTCTAGTGCGACCGAGCCAACACGCACACACGCTTACACGCGCGCACGCACACACACACACACACACACACGCACGCGCACACGCACACACACGCACACACACACACTTTTTATCGCCCTCTGCATCCATCCTCATCCTCCCCTGCAGCTTATTCGCGGCACTCGGCACACATCAATCTCCGTCCGGCCCAGCCCAGGGTATGCTGCTGGGCGCGTGGGCGTCACACGGCCCGGTGCGCTCGGGCTCGCAAGATGGGGCGCTAGGCGAGGGGAGGGGAGCCAGGGGGGGGGGGGGGGGGGGTCACCAATTACCTAACGCGCATCGATGGTCACGCACGGAGCAGCATTGTCGGAATACCGCAGCCGCGGTCGCAAACCCCGTGTTGGCGCGGTCAAAGTGAACGAGCTCGGTAAATGCCGATACACCGCTCTCGAGCGCCTCTCGAGCGCACGGGCCTCTCGGCTACGGCAGACATCTCAGCGTTGTGTGATTTGCGGACGCCCCCGGCACGCTTACCAAGGCGCAAGCAGCGCAAGATAACCGGCGCCATATTAATAACGGCAGACGCTGCTGTGTGGAAAATGGGCTCATCACCCTTAGCCTGGTGCTGCTGCTGCTGCCGCTGCTGCTGCTGCTGCTGCTGCTGTTGCTGCTGCTGCTGTTGCTGCTGCTGCTGCTGTTGTTGCTGCTGCTGCTGCTGCTGCTGCTGCTGCTGCTGCTGCTGCTGCTGCTGCTGCTGCTGCTGCTGCTGTTGCTGCTGCTGATGTTGCTGCTGCTGCTGCTGCTGCTGCTGCTGCTGCTGCTGCTGTTGCTGCTGCTGCTGTTGCTGCTGCTGCTGCTGTTGCTGCTGCTGCTGCTGCTGCTGTTGCTGCTGCTCCGGGTCCGCCTCATCAGAGTCGCCGCCTCGGCGAGCATCAAATTGTTTAAGAGACCGTTGGAGCAAAGGCGCGGGCGAGGGCGAGGGCGGGGTCGACGAGGGTGGCGCCACCTAGCGGCCGAGAGCAGCGGACGCACACGCACGTACACTGCGGGGAAACGGGTTGTGAAACTAACCAAAACGCGCTTCGTCTGGCATTTTTAAACAAAATCATAACTATCGAAAAACATTTGTCCTGAGAAATGACTTCTAAAATGTTCTGAAGAGGTGACAGACGGATACGTACCGAAGAAAAGTGCAGCTAAGATAGGACCAGGAAATTCGTGGCTTCCATGATGAGAAAGTAATATGTGCTGAGAAATGTGATTTTGATATGATTCAACCGATTCGGTGCACGCTCTCCCAACCGAACCGGTGGTAACTCAGTAGCGTGTGTTCCACGGTGTGATGGCTCAGAACATGCATTTCCTTTTCCTCGACAGGGAAAAAACACACGATTGTAATCATAAATGCAGCCGCCACTGTCCAGCACGTTCTATGAACTATTCATCACGTCTTTGCACTCAGTGTTCGCGATTTTTTCCCCCTCGCCCCCTCTCTTTGTGAGGGCTGGAAACTTCTAGGCCAGCGCTCGTCTGCTGACAGAGCTTGTCGAGACCGGGCATCCTCCTGGAATATGCTATCGGGGACAGAGTGCTGTTCTCACAGCAGTGTTAGTTGTTGGTCTGACCTGCCGGGCCGGGGTATCCACAGACTCAGACCGCGGCCGGAGGCAGCCAGGGGCACCAACAGCCACGGGGCACCAACTTTAGCACTCAAAGAGCACAAACTTTTGGCGCCAACTGTTTGGCATGATTTAGATTCGCGCGCGGCGGCGGCGGGCGTGGCGGTGGCGGCCGGCGGCAGCAAGCAGGCGGCAACCCCTTTTCCGCCGACTTCATCGCCAATCGAAAACTGAAGAACACATGAACGGGTACCAAGTAATAGTCATCAACGGATTGCAAAATTTTCGGGAGTTTTGTTTTCCGAAATTTTTCAAAAAAAAAAAACCGGAACTCTTACATTCGATAATAAACAGTTAGAACCGACCTCCCCTCCCCCCCCCCCCCCTAATAAAAGGCAAAACTGTCGACGCCAATTAAAATTTTCTCCGTAGAATTGAGCGGGGTGCCCTGCTGGGGTGCCCTGCGCGGTGCCCTGGCCGAGGCTCTGGCCTTGCCGTCCGGTCCGCTCCAGTCCGGGGGCCCTCCATTACATTGATGATATGATGGGCGTTACAGCCCCGACCCCGTCCGGACCCCAGCACCGCCACTCGAGTGGATCAAACACGGTCCCAGGGCGGGGCCCGGCGGGGCCCGGCGGGGCCCGGGGCGGGATGAGCACAAGGAGGAACACGGGGGGCTCACGGCGCCTCACATAGTGGGCCGGACGCCCCGGCCCCGCCCGACCCCGCCCGGCCCAGCCCCACCGCCTGCTTCCAGGTCATTTCCGATAGTGTAGTTTGCGCGCGGCCTGGCCATCATGGCCGGCCGTGCGGGAGTAGCAGCGGGCCCTGAGGCGAGGCTAACTAAAGCAGAGGGTGGCGCGGCGTGGCGCGGCGTGGCGCGGCGTGGAGCGGCAGGGTTTTCCCTCCGCTCCGCCCGGACGGGTCGTCCCAGAAATACGGAGCCCGGCTAGAGAGAACAGCGAGTTTAGTCCAATCCTAGACGCACACACCCGACCCTCCCCTCGGTACACCACCCCCACCCCCCTCCCCGCTTCTCATTTTAGTTCCTCATCCGTTATCAGACCTCCTTCCTCCCCTGGCTGCTGTGTCCACGCAAATCTCTCTCTCTCTCTCTCTCTCTCTCTCTCTCTCTCTCTCTCTCTCTCTCTCTCTCTCTCTCTCTCTCTCTCTCTCTCTCTCTCTCTCTCTCTCTCTCTCTCTCTCTCCTTCTCTGTCTCTGTCTCTCGCTTCCTTTCACCGGGCGGCGGGCCCTAGCCCTCTGTGTTTTCCTTGCCTCAAACTCATACCCTTTCTCACCCCTACAGAGCACACACACGCACACACACAGACACGGGGCGGTGTGACGTGAACTGGGTGCGCCGCGAGCCGTTCCCCAAACGTTACAACCCTTGTGTTCAAAGCCATTCCCTGTGCCGTGGAGAGTGTGTGTGTGTGTGTGTGTGTGTGTGTGTGTGTGTGTGTGTGTGTGTGTGTGTGTGTCTGACTCCGGCCCCGTCTGTTCGTCTGATCGGAACACACAGGAGAGACACGGACGAATCGGAACAGAAGCGGCCGGCCGGCTCAGTGAGTCACAGAGAGGCCTCCAGCAGCAGCAGCAGCAGCAGCAGCAGCGCGGCAGCGAGTGACTGAGTCTCCGACTGACTGACTATCGCGAACAGGAGGCGAGGCACACAAAACAAATACAGCGCGCCGGAGCATAGTTCTGTGACCGGTGATACCTCCTGTGTTCGGCTCGTGCTCTAGTGCCGAACTGTCTTATACCAATAATGCAGAAGGGGATTAATACGCTGCTCCACTCTCTCTTGTGAGAGTCCACAGTGAGCGTCCCCCACCGCCCTAACCAAAAATATAAACAAGAATAAGGGTTTTTTAAGGAGGCTTGGAAACGTAAGTTGAGGAACCAAACCTATTCCAGACCGAAAACTCTCGAGGGCAGGTATGAGAAACCTGAACGGCGTTTTGAGTGAATTTGGAGGTTTGAAATCCCATACTTGACACGTCAATTGTGCATCGATATTTCTCATCCCTGCCTTCGAGAGTTTCCAGTCTGTATGTGTTTTGTTCTCGCTGGAAACCTCTATTAGAGCTGCGTGGAAAGATGTTAGTTGAAGTGGTAGAAAGAAAGGCGCAGGGAAAAGTATTTTGCGCCCCCTTTCACGCATCCACCCGCGCGCGCGCGCGCGCGCGCGCACACACACACACACACATTCGCGTACACGTACAGTCCACAGATCACGTAGGCAAAGTGTTTATACATGGGAAATAATTTCAAACAGGCGGTGCACGCCTGTTCCTCTCTCTCGCTCGCGCAGGCTATGGTCTAGGCTTCTCTCTCTCTCTCTCTCTCTCTCTCTCTCTCTCTCTCTCTCTCTCTCTCTCTCTCTCTCTCTCTCTCTCTCTCTCTCTCTCTCTCTCTCTCTCTCTCTCTCTCTCTCTCTCAGGCCGGAGGGTCAGGCGGTCGGATTGGCTGGGACGCGCCTAGGGCCTCCCGTGCGGCTAGAAAAGGGAAGGGCAGGGCGGGGAGAGAAGGGGTCTGTTCCAAGTAGTAGGGTCTCTGGGCTCGGAGCTGGACTCCCCCATTGCGGCCGGCCAAACAGACGCATCTGCGGATAATTGGCTATGCGGAGGCGTGGGTCTGCGTCGGACCCGCATCCATGGAGCAGTAGCAGAAGCAGCGGTAGTGGTGGCGGCGGAGGCAGCGGCGGCGGTGCCGAACTTTAGATGCCTGCCTAGCTCAGCGCCCGCCCGAGCCCTCTCCCATTCTCTCTCCCTCTCTCTTTCCCTGGCGGAGCCCAAGCCCAGAGGCAGCCTGAAAGGGAGTAGAGGGAGACGGCGCGGTATGCCCGGAGAGAGAGAGAGAGAGAGAGAGAGAGAGAGAGAGAGAGAGAGAGAGAGAGAGAGAGAGAGGATAGTAGTATACACAGTAGTACTGGATGGCAGACGAAGACAGAGAGCTTCTCTCCTTGCTGCCATGCGTACACCGAGGGGGAGTGAGGAGGATGGATATAGTGCCACAAATTATTCATTATGCTCGCGCGTGCACGTACGTGCGTGTGCGCTGCTTGTGTGCGTGTTGAGGTGAGTGTGGGCTCGGGTTGTGTGTTCGATGTGGTCGTGCAAGTGTGTGTGTGTGTGTGTGTGTGTGTGTGTGTGTGTGTGTGTGCGCGCGCGCGCGTGGGCCGTCGCTATCATGCGGACGGTCTGAAGTCACATCACATCCGTCTCTCGACTCTACCTCGTAGCCGGGTATGAAAAACTCGGAGGCGGTCGCACGTTGCGTTGCGCCAGAAAATCCAGATCCAAGGATTTGCCGTCATTTCCGTCCCGAAGCTGTGCCTGGCAGTCTCCATCGTTGGCGCGGCGGCGGCCGTCCCCTGGCGAGCCGCGCCAAGCCGAAGAGGGGAGGGGAGGGGGAGGGTGGCGAGAGTGGGTGGGGACGACCAAATTAGAAATGGAGGAAGAAAGGGGTAAGGACTACGCTGCTGCTGCTGCTGCTGCTGCCGCCGCGACAACCGCTGCCGCCGCTTTTGGAAAGAAAAGAAAGTCGGGGCTTCCCCTTACATGGGCGGGGGTGCGATGGGAGCGGCTCTGCTGGGGGTGGGAGTGAGCGATAAGGAGGCAGAATGCGGGCTAAATAAGGCACGTGGCCTCACCCAGCCGCAGCCCCGCAGCGCCGGCTGTACTCAGAGCGTTGTCATATTTCGGAGGCGAGCCGTGGGCTGGGGCCTCGCAACCTTAAGTTTTTAAAAAGTATTGCAATAAAATTAAAATGAAGAAATTTGAACCCTTTGTATTTCACATGGCTCCGCCCTTGTTCCGTCCTAGACCCGATGAAATATGGGCTGTGCGTGAATGTAAGCTCGTCGAGTTTGTGGGATTGCTCGTGTTGACATCTTTTTCAGAAAAGCAATTGTTTTGCGAGCTCGTCTTGCAGTGCGTAGCTTGCCTCCTCCCAGTGGGTGCGAAATCTGAGGCGCCGGCTAGTGGGAGAGAGACAGCGAGGGGAGGGCTAGGATCAATATATACCAACACGAATGTCTCGACGAAGGAGAATATTAGCGAGGGTGGACTACGAGGGGAGGGAGGATGGTGTAATGGGAAACGAAGAAGCAAGGAGAGAGATGGGCAAAGAGGAACCGTGAGTGGAAGGGAGAGAGAGACGGAGAAAGGGTGCGGTCCGTAGTGGCGTGTCTCCAGCAGGCCGGCCAACTCAAGAGGGCCATCCCCACTACCACCCACCCACCCACCCACCGACCCTCCCACCATCCAGGCGGCGTTGCCAACCGTCTAAGCAAACTACTGCGCAGTACAAACTCTGCTATAGTTTTCTGTCGGGTGAATTTATTGAGAAATTCTGTCTTTACCAGACGAAATCTAGTGAAATATGCGCTGATGCTTAGTTACAAAGCATTATCTTTAAAAAGTTTAAATGCCTTTTTGGCAGTAGTAGTTTTGGTAGCTCAGAAAATGGTTGATATGAATTCAGGTTGACGCGAGTGCCCATACCTCAGAAAACTGACCCTGACCATCACGGGATACAGTGGGAAAAAACACCCTCCCTTTCGGCAGCCGGGAAGAGGGGCCAGAGGGATGGTGCGCGGGCCAGTGGGCCAGCTGAGCAGGGCCGGTGACGTCACCACACACGCACACACTTTTACCATTTTTCCTCCTCCTCTCTCTTCTTTTCGCGTCGGAGTGCGAAAACAACCTGTTGCAGCGGTCCACAGCAGAAGAGCAAAAGGGATCTCTTTTTTCGCCGCCCGTCAGGTCAGGTTGAGGAAAAATAATTGAAGCGGTGGCTCCTTCGTCTTATTTTTTGGTGACATGAAGTAGAGCACTGATTAGTAAGACACAACTAAAACTCAAACTGAGGGAACCAAAATCCTACCAAAGTCACTCCCCCTCCATCTAGGATCTTTCTCTCTCCCCGTCCAGGCAGAGAATTATTATTGTGCTACGTTCCTATTTCACGTGCCGTCATCTTCACTGTCCACACCGCTAGCTAAGCCCCTTCTTCTCCTCTGAGCTCGACAAAGGCGCTATGCAAATGTTGGCCGGGGGAGAAACGGAATTCGCGTCTCTGTGATAAAATTGAGAGCAGTGCGGCTTCCTGCCCCCGCCCCTCTGGCCGTCCCTGTACCTTTGATACTACACCTGGTGCCGGCGGGGCCCGGCTGGCCTGGGCACGGCCCGGGCATGCCCTGGGGGCTGCGAGGCCCTTGCGGACCTTAGCCCTCCATAACGTCCCCTCCAAAGGGGCTGACCCTTCGTGGCCCTTGGTTGGTTCTAGAGCCCACTGCTGGCAGCCATTCGTGTCCGGAGAATACGCAGCCAGCCCCGCTGTAGGGGTTGTCTACACCGCACTGCAGGCCGGCTCGGCCAGCACCCGTCATGAACTGCAAAAAGAAAGAGGGAGCACGAAAGGGTAGTCGCTCAATGGGTCCCTCAATGAAAAAATGCAATGTAGACCTTTTAAAAAGGCAGTCAAAAGTTAGAAAAAAGTCAGAATATTTCAGCAAAAATTGGAATAGTAAGGAAGGGAACATCAGAAACAAAATTTGGGGGGGGGGGGGGGGGCTAAAAATCAAATTTTGATTTTAAATCATGGTACGCTTGCATCACGAAATAGGAACCCCTCATTGTTGCTGCAGAACGATACAGTCGGAAAAAACTATCCCTTAAAAAATCAATAAGACCAAAATTTTCCTCGACTTTTTTTTTCTCTATTTACAAACACAAATTTTTACATGACAATGCCGTTCTATGTCGCCGCAGAGCTGAGCTGTTGTTGCTAACAGTCCGGTAGGTGCGGGGGCGCGGGGGCGGGGGAGGAAGAGGGGAGGGGACATGCGGGAGGGGACGCGCGGGAGGTGACGAAATGAAAGAATAAAAGAGCAGGCCTCCGTCCTCCGCACAGGCCTCCGGACAGGGTTACCAGGGTCGGTGCGGTGATTCGGGTCTGACCTAGACACGTCCGACGACCGCGGTCCAGGCAGCAACCCTCCGGTCCTCGCCGTGGTCTCTGTGCAGCATCCCCTTTTGGAGGACACCCTCAGCAAAAAGCTGCACACGTTTTTTTCCAACCAACAACAACCATCATGGTTTTCTACGTGTGACCAAAGTAATAAAGTAGAAGTTTTCGCATTCGAAAGTGCCACAATAAGTCATTTCCGTACCATGCTGCTTCTTTAAAAAATAAAAAATAAAAAGCAGACAGCGTTTACATATTTGCGGATTCCCCGAGCATGCATAAAGCGGCGGCGGCGTTGGTGTCCGTGAAACTACCTCCTGAGACTGGCCGTTGTTGTGTTTCACGGTGCCTGGCACCGGCCGGGTCCGGAGGTCCGGAGGCCTGGAGGCCCCGGGTGCGGCGGCCTTCTCGGAGAGCTTTATGGTCGGCGGACATCCCTGAATAATAATTAATGGCGCGCACTTGAGCCGCGGCAGGGGGCGCCACCAGCGCGACGGCGACGCTGGCTGCCACCCTCCAGTGTGTTACAAAGCCGTGTAAGGACGACGCCTCGCGCGCTGTTTCACCAAGCTTGTATAAAAGTTTTAAATCTGTCCTCAAGCGTCCTAATTTTTCTTCATTTTTTTTTCCTTTTTTTAGCAGATGATACCTCAAAACACTAGCATTAAAGCTAAAAATCAAAACTTAATTAGTTTGAGGTGTCAGCTAGCTTTTACTCCCGATAAGCCGAAAAGGCGTAGCGAGTGCGGCGAACTAATAATATAAGGTGGGCCAGCACCAACCAGGGGGGACCCGTGGGACAGCTGGCGGGCCGCGAGCCGCGAGCCGAAACCGAAAATTAACTTTCCGGTAAACAAATTTGCCTCAGGAGATGTTCTTTCCTTGCAAATACTGTATCTTCGGCTCTCCCTCATAATACAACAAAAGATAAGTTCTGCTTTCACAGAAAAAAACTTTATTTTCATAACATCCTAAACCCTTAAGAAACTGGACGACATTTAGAGTTGGTATCATCTGCTTCCTATTTAAATAGGGATTTAAATTTTTTTTGCACGTGCACGCTAACTTTCCTGTGTTTAAATTTCACATTCTTGATTGAGATTTAACATTCTCAGCAAGTGCGTGGCGGTCGATGGAAGTAGAGGAAAGGAAAGGAAGGGGAAGGAAAGGAATGGAATGGGCAGAAAGTGAAACAATGGCGATGTCAAGCGTTGGAGCCGGAGCCTGAGCGAAGTGCGACGAGGCGGGGCGGAGCGGGGCGGAGCGGGGCGGAGCGGGGTGGGTAAGGGACGATCCGGACTCAGTACCATTTCGGCGAGAACAATGAAGAGCTGGCGGGGGCCCCGTCAGGGACTTGATAGCGTCAGACAGAACGTGCAGACCGGTCTTAGAGGCGCCCAACCTAACCAGGGGCCCAGGCTAGAGGCCCGTGTAGCCCAAGCTCTACGAGGCTGGGAGCGGTAATCCTTTAGTAACCTCTGGGCTTTTGGAAACAAAACGATTTCTCCGGGTATTTCACAACAGTGCCACACTGTTTTTTTTTTTTTTTTTACGCGTTGCCGAAAATGCTTGACTGGAGATTCTTCAAAATAACCAATGTGCCGCTCGAATCTGAGAAGACAACAGCGACTGTCTATCTCTCTCTCTCTCTCTCTCTCTCCCTCTCTCTCTCTCTCTCTCTCTCTATCCCTCGTTGAGTTTCCAGGGCGCGCTCGCCGTGCCAGAGGTAACCCTTGTGTGTCCTCGCTTCGCTATCACCTCCACCAGCCCGTTCACGGCCCACTCGCGTTCCCTTGGCGATTATAGGCTCAACTACACAAGCCAGGCCTGGCGTTGGCGGCCCTGTCAGGCCCTGCCGGGGGCGCCGCTGGGGGGCGCCCTATCACAACACGCCTCATCACACGTCCATTTTGAGAGCCGCCTTGCCGGGGCGACCGACACCGCGGGCCGGGAAGTACGCTCCAAGCGGCCTGAACATGTAAAATAAACCCATTCGAAAACCCATTGGAATAGAGTACTTTGAAAAAGCACGAAACTAAACTAGGAAGTCGTAACGAAGAAGGAGAGAGCAGTGGAAGTATGTATAGAAAATTTGCGTGTGCGGAATGCCGCATATGCCGGTGGAAAACATCCGATTTCTCATACTAACGCTCCGATAGTAGAAGACGTCGAGAAGCAGATGTTGGTAAGCAGAGCGTATCGTTTGATTATTTTCATGAAAACAACTATTTCTTCAGCTTAGACTGCATTCTACGCCGACTTCGACCAACCTAAGGTCGATTTGTTTTTCCTCAGATCAAACCGTTAAATACTTCGCGTAACTTCTGACGACTCCTCCGCGCGTTCGTGTGTGTTTCGTCTTTCTCTATGCGAAGTCGCTGAGCACAGAAGCCGCGCTCCTCAAGAAAATAAAAATTATGCCGCGTGGCGCCCTCTACCGACGACAGCCGAATTCGGTGAGGTGGCTCCGGAACACCCGTGCTGCTCCCTGGCGGAGGGTGCTCCAACTCGAACCGGGGTGGCGGGCGAGCTTCGCGGCGCTGCCGCCAGAGCGAGCCACCCGCCGGTGGCAAACAGATCCTGCAGGTGAGCGGTGACTCGGCGGGGTGATCGTCGCAAAGGGCATCAAAATAATTTCAATCGGGCAGTGATTTAGGGTGGGGAGAATGATATTGCGGTTCTGGGAAGATTCGGTCCGGCTGTATCAGAATGGCGACAGAACGTCGACAACTGAACTCCGATCAAGATCAAGGCAACTCAAGCCTGACAGAAATTCAGCAAGGTAGAGAAGAAAAATAATTTCACTATCGTCGTTTGAAAGCGGCCGGCCACTCGTGCCACTGTGGGTCCTAAGAGCGTCAGCTGCGTTTGCAAACACCCCGCCAGGCGTCGGGACGGGCGCTCTTGTCCTCTCTTCACAGCACCTGCCGCCGAGAGACTTTTTCCACGCGCTCTGTGTCGTTGCTGCCGCCGCCGCCGCCGCTGCTGCTGCTGCTGCTGCTGCTGCTGCTGCAGTGTCGTAGGCTGAGTGCCCTGCCGAGCCAAGTGCAGCATCCGGCACGGACATAAAGGCCTGAAAAATAAAGAGGTTTTTATTTTCAAACTCAAATGTGTGACGGCCGTGTCGGCGCGCCATGGGCAGTGGGCTCTTGTGCAAGAGAGAGAAAAAAGACCGAGGAATTTCCACTGCCTCGCCCGGAGTAGAAAAAGAAAGCGAGAAAAAAGAGGTAATACGAGAACAAAGGAAGTAAATACGGGTACCGACTGAGCGCCTGGAGGGTAGGCACTGCTGAGATATTCGTGGGGGCTCGACTGACGATTGCCTACCTCACAGGCGCTGAGCCGGTGAGACGGTATAGGGTGACGGTTTATTATTCGCCCTTTCAGTCTCTTCTTACCGGTCCAGCTTTCTACCGAGGTTTTGAGGAAACTGCAACATATGTTCAAGGCCTTGGACGTCTTGGAAAACTTGAGAACCATCGAAAAATAAAATAAGAATCGAGGTGGCCGCCATGAAACTTTTGGTAGTTTTATCGTGCCGAACAACATCGGTGCACCTGCTGCTTGCTGCATCTCCACCCTCCACCTTCCTCACGTACTGAAATAGGAGGCGACGACACGCAAGCACACGCCTTTTGTGCACAATACCGCGTCTCGAGTACCATTGTGCACACACATGTGCACACACGTGCGCGCACATGCGCACACACAGGTTGCCACCCTCTCACCGCACCCTCCTCACGCACCTGTGCAGCCGTGGCAGGTGACCTGGAACCGGCTAAACTCGCCGCGCTTGCCGGCTCAGCTACTGCTAGAAGTCATACCTAGTTATGTTGGGTGCGTACTTCCGTATTTCTTACCGAACGTACTCACGCGGCTCCTGGACGAAAATAAGATGGTCCGTTTTCGACATCGACACTTTTGCTATGCTGAGATATGGTGATTTCTCTTACCAAAGCCCTAGCTGTCATAGCCCTACAACCCGACGTGAACTATACGAATGCCTTCTTTTTCTTGAATGTGAATGTGTACGGCTGAGCACTCTCAGAAAAATAAAATTGAATCGACTAAGGAATGTCACCTTGATCAAGGCCTGCGTCGATTCAGCTAATTTTATGTTCAATCGACACAGAATCTTGATCACGGCGACAGTCGATCAGTCGATTCAATTTTGTTTTTCCTTATTTCACTGGAGCAGTTATCCTCAAACCTAAATTCAAAACATGCTGGAACCGACATGGCAGTCCGTCTAGCCAGGACTCTAGTGGGAAGAACAACTTATATTGCAACAAAAGTTTGACGCCGCCGATTTCCAGCATCTGTTTCCGATTCCGTCTGGACCTATCAGCACGGCCTGAATTAACCACCCTCGTCGAGCCACGCTGGCAGCCCGGGAAAATAGTTTTGGAATGAAGTGAACTCTCTCTGGTGCCGCACTCGCAACTCCATTACTCATCTGGCCACAAGAGAGCGGCGCGGAGCGGGAGGGAGTGCGGCCGGAACTGTCCAACTTTGCAGCCAGAACTTTTACTTGGCGGTATGGAGGTGGGGGGGTCATGACAGGAATCTCCCCGCGCTGCCAACTTTTCAACGAATCAGACGCGCCGCGCCACCGGCGCAGCCAAAATCGATTGCACTGTCAGAGAAGTTTATCCAGATAGTCCGATCAACGTATCCGAAAATTTGAACCCTGATTTTCCTAGAGGGGTTTTCAACGAACTCCACTAGGAACAAAAAGTAATGCTCATCATCCGAATGGCAAGGATAGCGCATTACTCAGATTTTTGCGACGGTGTGGTATCGCAGATTGGACACACGACATCGTGTTTAATATCACCAACCTACCCCGACAAACTCAACCAAGAGTTCCGTGTATTCCTGCCCGTGAACTGCCTCTCAGCAGTGTACTTGCAATCTCCTACATAATTTTTTTTTCTGCATGTTCGTCTGCAGCGGATTGTAACTAGAGCCGCTGGCGCGGTGGAGAACCACCTACGCTGGACCGTTGTGCGCAGATGTGCGACAAAACTGGCCTCACAACATTTTTTTTTTTTTTTGGCACTCACAGCGTTGCGTTTGCGTACCTAGGATTCTCTTTCTCTTTCTCCCTCTCGTTTATTCGCAGACAAAGTCCACGAAACGTTTCTACTGCCGAGGGAAGCGATTACCGAATAAGACCGGTTTCTCTCTCGCTCTCTCTCGCTTCCAATTTTTTTTCGCCAGTCCGCGGGATCTGCTCGCAACGTTATTATTGTTTGCGAAAGGACACTTCACGTAGAAGAACTCGAATAATTCTTTCCGCTCGTGCATATTAAACGAAAGCATTATACTTTTTTGTAACCCTTCCCCCCCCCCCCTCTCTCTCTCTCTCTTTCGCTATCCCCCTCGCTTCTCCAGAGCACACCGTCCGTGCCCATAACCCCGTTTTCTTTTTCGCTCACACCCTCGCTTCTTTTCGGCACAAACTCGCACACTGCCAAATATTTTAAGCGCCAAATACAAATTACTAATTTTTTATTAGCAGGTATGCGTCAGTTACGTCTCGCTATGGAAGAACCTGTGATTCAGCACTCTCAAAAAAATATGCCTGAATCACGCATAATATGCCTGTTTCATAGCAGATTTTTTGCCTGCACCTCAAAATCTTCCCCGAGCATAGTATGCTCGAAACGAGCATAATATGCTCGAAACAAGAATTTCGTAGTGGCTATGCAGCTATGCCTCAATCAAGGCATGCCACTAAATATGGATGCCCCATTCAGGCATCAGTCTACATGCCTAACTCAGGCATCAGATTGTGCCGAATCGTATACCTGTATCGGGCATAGTGATGGTTGGCACAAGTATCCTGTTGCTGAATTGGGGAAAGTTACCCAGGATTTCAGGGTAGGCGCTAGTGGCGGTAGTGCGCTGATTCAAGCATACTTTTTTGAGAGTGAGCAGTGCAGAACAAAAATTGACGCATGCAATGTTCCAGAAAAGAAGGATCCCCGTAAAGATACAGATGGCATGTTCTGTGAGTGATCGTCTGTGTGTGTGTGTGTGTGCGCGCGCGCGTCCCCCCCCCCCCCCCCCCCTCCCGGGTGAACGGAGCTAACAGGCATCATTACTCTCTGTCTGATTCACGAACGTGTGTCCATTTTTTTTTCTCTCTCTCGCACGCGCGCCGCAAGCCCCCATGCGAAGCAGGGCCTGTGCCTCTCGGCGACATTCGGACGGTCTTTCGCTCCCTATTCCACCCCTTCCACCCCACCACCCCCTTCCTCCCCTTCCCCCACTCCGGCCGCTTCCTCCAGATAGGCGCCGCCATCGCGCCCTTTTCCTCCTGACATGGGGAAGGGGAAAAAGCGGGGCTAAGCCGGGCGAGGGGTGGATCTGTCTTTGAGACCCAAAGCACGCTCCCCGTTATCTCCCCCAGTCCTCACACACGCGCACGCACATACAACACACACACACACACACACACACACACACACATATCCCCGTCGGCTCTCAAGCCACACCCTTTCAGAGGCGGCCCTCCTTTTTTTTTTCATGGCGCCCTTTGAGTCTTTTATGCGATGGGGACGCGGCGGACCAAGGCCTCGCCAACTTGGGGGCGTCACGAAATTACGGAACGCGTTACGTTTGAAACTGTCACAAAACGCGTTGTGTTAGTGTGGTTCTACCCGAAAATGTTCAACACGCAGAAATTCTTGAGAAGCGAGATATCCCCTCCCCCTCCCTCTCTCTCTCTCTCTCTCTCTCTCTCTCTCTCTCTCTCTCTCTCTCTCTCTCTCTCTCTCTCTCTCTCTCTCTCTCTCTCTCTCTCTCTCTCTCTCTCTCTCTCTCTCTCTCTTTTTTTATTTTTATTTTTTACAGGGGCTGATTCAGCCTTACGGACAGCCCCCGTCGGAGGGGTGCGCTGCCGGGGGAGGCCCCCGTAGGGCCCCGCGCGGCCCTATAGGGCCCCACTGGCATTCACAGAGCCGCGGCTTTTTCCTTGCCTCCGACGACATTTCTTGTAAATATCAAAACCGTCGCGTCGATCCCAGGCTGCTTTCCACCGTCATCATCACTGTCTGTTTTAGTCCTGCAAGCGATGAACCATTTTGAATTGAAGCTAGCAAAAATACTGATAATAAAATGACACTGATTGAAATTTCAATCTTGGTCCTAATTCCAGTAAAATCCCTTAAATCGGCGCGGTGACGCAAAGTTTTCCCGCCGAGTTTGAAGTCTGCGAACGTACAACGCGCGCCGCGCCACACGGCCAGGAGACCACTCTCCTCTCCCCGTCGACGAAAGGAAGGGGTGGGGCCGTAATTTGGGATTCAGCGCGGAGAAGATCTAATCACGCCATGGCCGCTGTAAATTGTAACATTTCTCCACGGGCCCGGGCCGCGAGCGCGCGCGCTGGCGCTGGGGACGCCGCGCTGGGCATGAAAGAAAGAATGGCACAGAGTTATGAAAATGGCCCCCTCGCAGGGCCGGGCGGGTCCGCTGCCTTCATTAGAGCACCACCGCCAGAAGGGGAGGGGAGGTGAGGGCGAGGGCGGTCAGGGACGGAAGGGGAGGGTGGTTCAGGTCCCTCTGTCTTGACTCAGCATTACCTTTTTGAAAATCGGTCTCTTTTCAGGACCGCTGCCGTGGCTGTGCGTCCGCACACGCCTCAAACCTTATCTGGAGTACTGTTGGGTAGGGGAAGCTCCGTTCACCACAAACGACACACAGACTGATGACGATTTTTGTTCTGTTTTTTTTTTTTTTTTTTTTTTTTGCACTGTGAACCACTGCATCTTTGTAAATGAAACAATGATGATCATCACTATTTAAACTATGATGATAGTTTGTCATTAATACGATGATCAATACTTGTGGTGTCGATATATTGGTACATAAACACATGTTTAGCGATCCCCAACACGTGATTATTTTGCACTAAAGGATGACCATTACTCTTTTTTTTTTTTTTTTTAAAAAAAAGAGTGTACCGGCAACACTGCGCAGACGCTGCCACCACCTACATATGAGCGATTTGCACGTATATAACCTCAAAGACCTCAAACAACACGTCGTTCGCTGAGTGTACAAAAATATTTGTGGTCTACGCGTCTGCAGGTTAGTAAATATTTTTAAAAAAATCGCTGAAAGTTACCAAATTGTCTGCTGGATTCCCGAACCCATTCCCTGCTGTGGAAGCAGTATGCTTTCGGACAGGGTAAAAGTGGCGCCAACTCAACGTGGAGCTGGCTGCACTGCTGGCCAGGTGTATCGGCGCGCGCGCGTGTGTGTGCGTGTGTGTGTGTGTATGTGTGTAGTGGGGCCCGCGTGTGGGGGAGGCGCGCGGCACACTGATAGGCCAGGCCACGCCAGGCTACGCCAGGCTACCCAACTAAAGCTGCCGTCGTGTGTGTACGGCACGCCATGACCAGCGCCAGGTGAGCTCACGTGGAGGGGGCAGATAAGGCGGGGCCGATGGTGTGCATGCGAGTGCGTGTGTGTCCGTGTGTCCGTGTGTGGGTGTGTGGGTGTCGACCCTGCCTGGACCGGCGCCGCCGGGGTCTCGGGTGGACGATTTTTCACGTGCACAGAAGATTAAAATGCGTTGTGAGTGTCGCAGGAAATGGGAGGAATGGTGCGTAACAAAGGTGCTCTTTCTCTCTCTATCTGTCTCTGTCTCGCCGCTCCCTCCCCCCCCCCCCCAACCCTTCGCCGCTCCCTGCGCACACTCTTCCAACGGTCCTTGAATGGCGAAGGCCCGCCCATTACAGTGGCGCGCCCCCCTAGCGCTGATGAAAGCGAGCACTTCGTGGTGTGACGGCGCGGCGCGGGGCGTTCCAGGCGAGCCCACCTTTATTCCAGCCCCCCCCCCTCTCTCTCTCTCTCTCTCTCTCTCTCTCTCTCTCTCTCTCTCTAGCCCTCCCTCTTTCA
The DNA here is from genome assembly GCA_038380765.1 of Odontothrips loti. Classification (NCBI taxonomy): domain Eukaryota; kingdom Metazoa; phylum Arthropoda; class Insecta; order Thysanoptera; family Thripidae; genus Odontothrips; species Odontothrips loti. The sequence continues at coordinate 12,259,232 of CM076254.1, forward strand.
ACAGCCATTGGGGCCGGAAGTAGCGTGGCGTGGCGGGGCCGGGCGGGGCCGGGCGGGACCAGGCGGGACCAGGCGGGGCGCGCGGAGAGAGGCGAGGGCCCTGCCTTCTATTATTGCGAGGTGGCGGCCAGGCAGCCGGGAGGCAGGCAGGCAGGCGGGCGGGCAGGCAGGCAGGCAGGCAGGCAGGCCGGCAGGCGGGCGGGCGGGCGCGACCACCAGTCACCCCAGGAATGGAATCCTGAGCGGAGCACTGTAGGGAAAGAGTCACAGATTTGAGTCTCCACGGTTACATGGATGGCAGGGAAATTCCGGAAGAGTTTTACAATTTAGGTTTCATGGGCAAGGAACTTTTGGACTTCCCAACATTGTCGATATCCTCCGGTAGGCCCACAGTGTATATGAAACAATGGTGATCATCGTTATTTAAACTATGATGATGGTTCATCATTCGTTTAATACCAGGTGTATCATTGGCTCCGGGCAGTTTCAGTTTTAGGCAGTCCCGCAACACACTATCTCTGTCTCTTTCTAGCTCGTCCAGACGTGTGAGACAGAAAGAGACGGAGATAGTGCTTTGCGGGACTGCCTAAAACCGAAACTGCCCGGGGACAATGATACACCTGGTATAATGAGCAACACTTGTCATGTCGATATATTGGTCTATCCGCACATGTCAGTGATCATGAAAAAGTAATGATTTTGCATTGAATGATTATCATTCCTCTTTCATTTCTAGAGTACCTATTTTGGGCAGAGCGTTTGGTCCTGGTCACCAAACTCGTGGCACCAGGTTCGACAGCAGGGATACTTACTAAGCTTAAGCGATGCCAAGAAAAATTGAGACTTTTCGGCGCAGTTTGTCTAGACCAACACCTCAGGGTAAAAAAAAATTATATATATATATATATATATATATATATATATATATATATATATATATATATATATATATATATATATATATATTTATTTATTCTTCCTTTGAAAGTTTTGCGACAAGTTCGGAAAATTATATTTTTTGGAAGCTACAGGGGGATCTTTATCTACTAAATAGCCTCACTAGATCTGTGTTATGATTACTTTCGTAGCACTCGTCTACGGGCGGCAGTATGCAGAACGAGAAGACGGCTCCAAGTTTTACTGTGCCAATTTATAGTCGGGGCGCAGGATGGGGGAATTACCAGCGCGAAAAATAAAACCGAGCTCGCACAAAGGAGGAGATGAGGTAATTTCGGCTGTGCCAGGCTGCCCAAGGGGTGGGAGAAGAGGCCAGTGGAGAGAGAGAGAGGGGAAGGGGGCAGGGGCGGGAGGTGCCAGGTCCCGAGGTCTCTTCGCTCTCCTGCTTCGCAACAGGATGAATGGCGGAGCTTTTATCTTGGTGGGAAACGCGAGGATTTTCTCATTAATTTTGTCAGCTGCGCCGCGAGGTTGTAAGTAAAATTCCCGCGTTTATTTTTCCTCTCTCTCTCTCTCTCTCTCTCTCTCTCTCTCTCTCTCTCTGTTTCTCGCAACGGCGCATTGTCTTTCCACGTTATTTCTCCCTCTCCGCCCAGCCGCTCCTTTTCGAGCGGGACTATGTATATATGTATTACAGGGGTTCAGCTTGGAATTGTCGTGGTACAATGGAAGGAGCGAGGTGTCGCTGCTGTGTGCCCCTAAGCTTGTGGCTCTTGCCTTTTGTTGAAACCCACATCCAGCGGGCGGCGGGGCCCCGGCCGCGGCACAGGCCCCAGCCCAGGCCAGGCTACCCGCAATTGTGCCACGCTCTTTCTCTGCGCCAAACCGCCGCTCTCTCCAGCCGCGCCTTTCTCTTTTGCGGCTTCTTTAGAATTACGAACAATTGCGGTGGAGGGAATCCAGAGTCACAAACGACCCCCAGCTGGGCCGCTCTCGGGCAGACCGCAACCCTAAGCCCTTCATTCCCCCTCCACCCGTTTTTTTGAACCATATAACTGGAACTGCTAGAAAATAAAATCCAACCGTTACAAGCAAAAGCGGCGTCTTGTTTTGCAGTCCAGTTCCAGTGTTGATTTATTACAATTTCCAAAAAGGCGTCGTCTCTGAGGTACGTGCGAATTTTCCCCCTATCTCGGACCGCGAGCCGTGACGACGAGCGCCTGCAACCTAACCTTACCTAACCCAACCTAACCTAACCTAACCTAACCTAACCTAACCCAACCTAACCTAACCTAGCCTAACCAAACCTAACCTAACCTAACCTCACCCAACCTAACCTAACCTAACCTAACCTTGCCTAACCTAACCTAACAAAACCTAACCTAACCTAACCTAACCAAACCTAACCTAACCTAACCTAACCTAACCTAACCCAACCTAACCTAACCTAACCTAACCCAACCTAACCTAACCCAACCTAACCTAACCTAACCCAACCTAACCTAACCTAACCCAACCTAACCTAACCTAACCTAACCTAACCTAACCCAACCTAACCTAACCTAACCTAACCCAAACTAACCCAACCTAACCTAACCTAACCTAACCTAACCTAACCCAACCTAACCTAACCTAACCTAACCTAACCTAACCTAACTCAACCTAACCTAACCTAACCTAACCTAACCAAACCTAACCTAACCTAAACCAACCTAAACTAACCTAACCTGACCTAACCTAACCTTGCCTAACCTAACCAAACAAAACCTAACCTAACCGAACCTAAACCAACCTAACCTAACCTAACCTAACCTAACCTAACCCAACCTAACCTAACCTAACCCAACCTAACCTAACCTAACCCAACCTAACCTAACCTAACCTAACCCAACCTAACCTAACCTAACCTAACCTAACCCAACCTAACCTAACCTAACCTAACCTAACCTAACCTAACCAAACCTAACCTAACCTAACCTAACCTAACCTAACCTAACCTAACCTAACCCAACCTAACCTAACCTAACCTAACCTAACCTAACCCAACCTAACCTAACCTAACCTAACCTAACCTAACCTAACCTAACCTAACCTAACCCAACCTAACCTAACCTAACCTAACCCAACCTAACCCAACCTAACCTAACCTAACCTAACCTAACCTAACCCAACCTAACCTAACCTAACCTAACCCAACCTAACCTAACCTAACCTAACCTAACGTATCCTAACCAAACCATTCCCAACCTAACCTAACCTAACCTAACCTAACCTAACCTAACCTAACCTAACCTAACCCAACCTAACCTAACCTAACCTAACCCAACCTAACCTAACCCAACCTAACCTAACCTAACCCAACCTAACCTAACCTAACCTAACCTAACCCAACCTAACCTAACCTAACCTAACCCAACCTAACCTATCCTAACCTAACCTAACCGAACCTAACCTAACCCAACCTAACCTAACCTAACCTAACCTAACCTAACCTAACCTAACGTATCCTAACCAAACCATACCCAACCTAACCTAACCTAACCTTACCTAACCTAACCTAACCTAACCTAACCTAACCTAACCCAACCTAACCTAACCTAACCTAACCTAACCTAACCCAACCTAACCTAACCTAACCTAACCTAACCTAACCCAACCTAACCTAACCCAACCTAACCTAACCTAACCCAACCTAACCTAACCTAACCTAACCTAACCCAACCTAACCTAACCTAACCTAACCCAACCTAACCTATCCTAACCTAACCTAACCTAACCTTACCCAACCTAACCTAACCTAACCTAACCTATCCTCACCTAAACTTACCTTACCTAACCTTACCTACCTAATTTAACCTATCTAACCTAACCGAACCTCGGTCGGTTCCCTTGCCTCTCCCCGCCTCTGCCTGCCGCCGTGTCTCGGCCCCGCAGCTCACAACGTCGACACTGTTATTGCCGTCTTTGAAGCCGGTGATGAGGTGGGGACGCGTGATGAATACATTCAGTAATCAGCGTTTCTCTCTCTCCCCCCATTTTTTTTTTCTGCCGACACAAGCAGAGAGCTCGAGGCCACCCTCCGCACGAATTGCTTTCCTTGATGACTCGTCAAAGAGCACAAGGAGGAAAATGAGCGGGGCTGGGGCACCGAGAAGGTTCGTGTGGAGGGAAAATGTACAGAGCAGCGCAGATCGGGCCGGCGATGAACGCGTGCTGAACCCGGCGCCGAACCTCACCCCTCACACTTATTTTGTTTTCAGGCAACTCCCGCCGTAACAGTCACAGGAAGGTTATTTACATATTTGGAGCGCAGCGCAGTGGCATTTTCTGACGTTCCGCTTTCAGAATGTCGGTGCGGGAGTGCCACTGTGCGTGTGTGTGTGTGAGAGAGAGGCGTGTGCGCGTGCGTGCTGGCATGGCGCGTGAAACAAGTTCATCTCGGGAAAAGAGTAATATAAGAGAAGTGTGTAACCCAATAATGAAAAATTTCGCGTTTCCGTCCAGCTAATTTGCATGCGCGAGGAGCGCAGCAGTGCCTGGCCAGTGCCCGGCTGCCACGCACGGGCCGAGGGCACACGAGTGTTTTCCTTCCGCTCTGCTCCAAAAAGAAAAAAAAAAGAACGAAAAATGGAAACTTTCCTCAGATTTCTTTTGTTGGCGCTACACGTCTCTCTCTTTCTCTCTCTCTCTCTCTCTCTCTCTCACACACTCGCTCCAGCCCTTTCTCTCGGTACACCCACGTATATCAAATTAAAAAATTATGTCGGTCGCTCATTCATTCAGTTTGCGGGGGATTCTTTAAAATCAGCGGCGGAGAAGGAATGGGAGAGAAAGTGAGAGGAAGTGAGGGAGGGAGAGAGAGGGAGGCAGGAAGAATAGCCGGGAGGATGGCGAGGACAGTGTTGAGCTCAATAAAAGCAATACAATTGGGAAGCGTTGTGTCACATCGTGTCACGCCGCGGCGATCACTCCCATCCAAAATACATCAGGCAGGGTTCAACAAGTTGCCAAAGGAAAGAGCGCGCACGCCCGCCATTGATTTAGGGGGGAAAATGCCAATTCGTTCGGCTGCTCGGTCTTCAAAGGCTTCCGATTGGTGCGGTGGGGCCGCGCCGCGCCGTGCCCTTCACAATGGCGGGCGAGTCACAGGCGGAAGGAAATACGCAAGATGGAAATTTCATCATCGATATCATCACTTTCATCGCCTTCATCGGTGATCATACCACCCTCCTTCGTTATTCATGACATCATCATGATCATCCTTCTTCATCTTAATTCGCATCATCATGGTCATCATCATCATCATCACATCATCATCACATCATCATCATCATCATGATTACATCATCAGAATCACTGTCACTATCTTCTTCTTCCATTCCCTGGCCTCACCTATCGCCTATCTGCTCGGCCGGCAGCAGGGTGGTGTAGCTGGGGTTGCCTACCCTCTCTTCTGCGGGCGCTACAGTGTGCGCATCCCGCTCCAAAGACACGACCACCACAGGGCGTGATGCTGTGCGGTGCCGTCCTCCAGGGACTGAGTCCAGGACGCTGGCACACACACACACACACACACACACACCACGTGACAGATGTGGCCCTGGGCACACAACAGAGCCGCACGGAGTGCTAAGTAAAGCCCAGTGGAGGGAGGCCCAGGCCCGAGGCCCAGCCCAGCCCAGGTCAGCTTGATGGGCCCACTTCGGTGCGACCGCCCCGGCTCGGCTCGGCTCGGCTCGGCTCGGCCCCTCCCTCGCAACTCGTGAAACTTTCCCGAACACTCTGGTCTTCCTCCGGTATCACAAAACCCCGGGGGAGGCAGTGAGAGGGAGTGAGCGAGGAAGAGAGACAGAGAGCGAGCAAGAGGGAGGGAAAGAGACAGGGAAAACGGAGCGGCGGGGGGGACACAACCCCGTACGCCTACCTCTCCCCTCTGCGGGCGGGGTTTGGAGTTTGGAGCTCATTTAGGAGGGCCTAGGCGGGGCGCGGCGTAGTTTGGCGTGGGGTGGCGTGGCGTGGCGGGGCGGGGCCGGCGGGGGCCGCGGGGGCGTGCGGTCGTGGGATGGTGGGTCTCAGGCCCCGCCCGCCCGGTCGATGTTGGAGTAGTGCACTCTCAGGAATAAAGAGCCTCCGTTCCGTTCCCGGTTGTGAGGGAGCGAAAAAAATCTCAAACACAGTACAGAATAAAAAAATGAAATCCCTATTTAAATAGGAAGCAGATGATACCAACTCTAAATATTCAGTTTCTTAAGGGTTTAGGATGTTATGAAAATAAAGTTTTTGTCTGTGAAAGCAGAGCTTATCTTTTGTTGTATTATGAGGGAGAGCCGAAGATATTTGCAAGGAAAGAACATCTCCTGAGGCAAATTTGTTTACCGGAAAGTTAATTTTCGGTTTCGGCTCGCGGCTCGCGGTCCGCCAGCGGTCCCACGGGTCCCCCCTGGTGCTGGCCCACCTTATATTATTAGTTCGCCGCACTCACTACGCCTTTTCGACTTATCGGGAGTAAAAGCTAGCTGACACCACAAATTAATTAAGTTTTGATTTTTAGCTTTAATGTTAGTGTTTTGAGGTATCATCTGCTAAAAAACACGTGATCAAGAATCCTCGTCGTGTTCTGTACAGATCCGGAGGCAGCAGCGATTGAACACCCATGAATCCAAAGTCGCATGGTGCCAGAGGGCTTTGGATAGTCCTTCTTTGTTTGAAATCCGTTAATGAACCCCCCCCCCCCCCCCCCCCGTCCCTTTCGAAAGAGTGTGAAAGAGGGGAGGGGAGGGGGGGGGGGCAGGTGTAACGAAAAAGGCGAGAGGATGGAAAGGCTGCGGGAGGATGGGGGCGCCGCCATGATTCCGCGAGCCAAGGATTACGGCGCTGATCCGACAGGGGACAGATATGTCCAGATAAGTCCTGTCCTGCCCTCCACTTTATTTGCCGATTTTTTTACCGTTTCTCTCCTTCCAAACGTTCGCCCACACCCCTCTTACCCCGCACGATATGTTGCTCCTCCAGTGTTTTCCCAGTCGAAGAACCAAATTTACTGTTTGCCTGAGAATCAACTGAAACATGAGTTGCCTGAATTTAACAGGTGAAAGTCCCGCTAGTAGCCAGCTTGCTGGCTGTTTTTTTTTCTCCGCCCAAATGCTAGATTTTGTTCACCTGCGTGTCCGTCGTGCATCTTTAATACCTGTCGCTGTCCACTGCATCTCGTACACTGATCATTCATCTATGACTCCTCGCGGCAACTTTTCCCCTCCTGTCAGAAACACGCAGAACGAGCGAAAAAAAAAAAAGAAGAGATGAATAAGTTGATTGATGAAGGCACTTTGGAGACTGCGGGGCCTCATGTGCCGCTGCTTAGACCCGCTGGGGTTGGTGGCCCTGCTTGGGGCGGCCGGGTTCGGCCATTTTTCTTCCTGCGGCGCGGGGTGGTTGGTACCGCCGGTCCGGTCCGGGCGGCGTGGGGGAGTCCGCAGCCTGCCGGGCGCGGGCGGCCCGAGCCCCGAGCCCCGACCATCAATTCAGGCCAGCGCCGGACAGCGAGACCTGCCTGCTGCCCAGCCCGGCCCGGCCCGGCTTCGGCGGCCCGACTCGACTCGAGAGCTGGAGCACGGGCAGAGGGGGCGGGGCGGGGCTAGGCAGGTGGCGGAAAACGCGAGGCTGCCCGTGAATGTTCACGCTCCGAAAATGTCACACTCGATTCTGTATTTTGCTAACAGTCGAGGGGTCCACAATCGGTGAAACACATTTAGACAATCACAACCATCGATTTAAAACCGGCAAAACTGCACGAGAAGTACTTCTGAGGTACATTGTAGGGCTAAAAACAGTCGTAGAGCGCCATTAGTAGACATGAATTTCGAATTTTCTGAAAATTATTTACAACATTGGACACAATCAGTGGTTACGTTGGGGCAGAGTTGTGCACCCCCTTTTTTGAGAAGATGAGAAACAGACTCTTTATAAAACTTTAGAATGTCATGACTCGCTCTTTCCACTATCCAGGTGATTACTTTCCAGTGTTATTTTTGTGACTGCGTGACGATTTTTTTCTGTGACTTTTGTCTAAAGTTTCCAGCTATCTCATGACTCTTTTTTTCCCCAGATAGTACAATGGCTGCTCGAAGTAAGGGACCCCTCGGGGCGCAGGGCCCAGCGTTCGCGGCTCAGGGTCCGGTGGGTCCGGGAGCGTGCCGGCAGCGTGCCGGGAGGGTGCCAGCAGCGTGCCCCTCCCCTCCCCGCTGGTCCTGCTAATCAGGTAAAGCCCGCAGTAAAGCGGGCTGGACACACACGCGAGGTGGCGAGGCCAAGTGCCGCACGGGGGACCGCTGGGCGCCGGGCCGGGCAGGGCCTAACCCACGCCACCACTGCGGAGACACGGCGGGACAATGCGCACAGATTCAAAAGGACCCGCAGGGGAAATTCGCCACCCCCGGCAAAAGAAAGGGGAGGTAGAGGAGACAGAGATTGAGGGTAGCGACAACGGAGTGGAACAGAGCGAGAGAGACAATCGTCCTTTTCAGAAGGAATGATGAATGAAGTTGCACAATTTATCATACCGGCGTGGAGAGCGTGAGCAAGCGCCGCAAAATAGGTGAATCGTTTTCATACTGCCGGCGGCATGGAGCAGGTACGTGAAACTACTCGGAGTCGGTCGGGTTGTTTTCGTGTGTGTGTGTGAGAGAGAGAGAGAGAGAGAGAGAGAGAGAGAGAGAGAGAGAGAGAGAGAGAGAGAGAGAGAGAGAGAGAGAGAGAGAGAGAGAGAGAGAGAGGCGAGAGGAGATGAAGTTCTTGTTGATGGACGCGTCGACCAGACGCCCGCCCATTGCGCATTCAATCACCTCCGTATCGATCCTTACCCCGGTCTGCTTTCGATCACGCGCGCGCGCGCGCGTGTGTGTGTGTGTGTGTGTGTGTGTGTGTGTGTGTGTGTGTGCGTGTGCGGGCGAATATAGATAGAGTAATCATGGCACAGCGTAAGCACTGCACGGAAACTATCGAGGAAGTTTCCTGATTTAAAATGTTCTATTTCCCGTGAGGACGTGGGCCCCACACGGTACGCACACAAAACATCTGCGGCCTGGCTGGCCTACACTGCCACTGGGAGGAGGAGAGGCAGTGCCGACGGTTTGATTGCCTCCGAAAAGTGCTCCGAATCCGAACTAAAGATGGCAGTCTCGCAGTATTCTCATTAGCACAGTGATTCGTGATGGACGACACGCACAGCCAGGAACAGACTGTCGAAATTGTACCAAATCGGTATCGATGGTGTCAAAATTTTGTCGAAGCTCGACTTTTTCATCGATCATTTGTCGAATCGACAAAGAAAATCAACGGTCTAATCCTGGCTGTGCGACATGGGCCGCGGGAATCAGGAATCATCTCTGCTTGTTCGCTCCGACTCCTTCGGTCTCGCTCACCCACGCCTGCCCTGCCCGCCCCCTAGCTGTCCAGTAGCATTCCCTCACCGCCCGTCAAGTCCTGCTTCGAGAACGCATGTACTCTCTAAATTCTTCGCTCCTGCTTTTTTTTCTTCTTTTTTTTTTTCAGAGGCGCCACCCAGCCAGCAGCGTGTGGTGGTCGCTTGGGGAAGCGACGTGAATTAAACGTCCAGAGAAGACACGCGTCAGGGACGTCGCTGCGTCACGGCGACAAGCTGCTCTCCCTCGCTCACTCTCTCTCCCTCTCTCTCTGTCTCTCTGGGTACGTGAAAACAAGTGCGGTCGTGAGGCAGATCCAGAGGTGCTTGCTGCGGTACCCCGTGCGGAATTGTCGTGGTATACGATGCGTATGGCGGTGCGGTCGTCCCTGCGGAGGGAGCGAGGGAGAAGGAGGCTAGCAAAGCCGGATAGGGTTTGCTGGCAGCGCGAGGGAGAGAGAGGGAGGGAGGGAGGGAGGGAAGACCCCGCCAACGACGTCGGATTAAAAAAGGGCTGGCCGCGGCGAAAAACGGGACGGACAGTTTGTGTGTGTGTGTGTGTGTGTTTGAGTGTGTGTGAGTGTGTGTGAGTGTGTGTGTGTGTGAGAGAGAGAGAGAGAGAGAGAGAGAGAGAGAGAGAGAGAGAGAGAGAGAGAGAGGTTGTGCGCGCGTGCAGGGAGGAAGATGCCAACCCGGAGGGGAGAAGGAAGGGGAGGCGCCTGTACCGGCCAAGGCTATAAGCGATGGCGCTTCGCCAGGGCGGTGCCGGGGCAGTCCGGGGCCTGGGGGAGGGGGGGAGTAAGAATAATGGTCGGGAATCACTTTATATTCTAATGGTTTGCAAATAGGCCAGCCCTCCCTGCCCTGGCACGGACGCCACGCAGGAACGCACGAGGAGAAGAGAGAGAGAGAAGGAGAGATGGCGGCAGTGGGAGGGAGACAGAGATAGAGTTCCTAACCCAGCGCCCCCGGCGGCCCCAGGCACCGGCGCGGCCAGTCTTAGGCGAGGGGAGGGGCCGCCGGCATCCTTTCTCTCTCTCTCTCTCTCTCTCTCTCTCTCTCTCTCTCTCTCTCTCTCTCTCGCTCTCTCACTCTCTCTATACCCCTCGCTGGCACCGGCCAAAATGAACGGCGTGGAGGTTGGTGCGCTGTAACGAACAGGGGAAAGGTGGAGGGGGGGGGGGGTGCAGAGGTCGGATGAGGGCGGCCTCTATTTAACTAGTACTCCGGGGTTATCTTCTACCGAGAAAAAAAATTTTTAATTTGAATTCCTCAGTTTGGGGTTGAATCGTGGAAGAGGTATATCAGATTTTAACCAAACCTAAAATGTTCTTCGTTCCTTTTTTCTAGGTGATGCTGTTGTTTTGTCTTTAGCGTTAGAAAAGTATCCTTGGAACCACTATGGTATTGTGGGTGTGTTGTATGCGAGCTGTGGAGGGACGCGCAGGGCAGCCCTGAGCTCTGGGAGTTCTGAGAGAGGGGGGCCGAGAAAAGGAGAGAGAAAGAGAGAAAAGGAGGGAATAAAATGGAAGAGCAGGGGGTTGTAAAAATAAAACGAAAGAGTGAAGTGCGGGGAAACATAAAGGCGAGCAGGATAGCGAGTCCGAGAAACGTGCTGGGCTGTGCAAAAGATACATCTGCAAGATAAATTGAATGGGGTAAAGGGAAAAGGAAAGGGAGAGGAGAAGGCCGTGCGGACGCCATGGCGGCCCGGACCCTCTCCAGAGAGAAAATAAATACCAGAGGAGTGCGAGCGCCAAGCACAGGCGCCGGCCGCACAGGCGCCATATCGCTCTCTCTCTCTCTCTCTCTCTCTCTCTCTCTCTCTCTCTCTCTCTCTCTCTCTCTCTCTCTCTCTCTCTCTCTCTCTCTCTCTCTCTCTCTGTCCCTCTCAGAAAGTTTTTGTGCCACAGGGCACAAAAAGAGGAGACTGCAAAATATGGAAAACGGATTCTGCACGCGCGGCCTCATCCTTCTTTTACCGGCGGCGTTCGTCTCATATGGAAAGCGTCTTTTTTTTTTCAAAACCAAAGGAGCGGAGTTTTTAATTGAATGTCTTAATTAGTTTCTACCCCCTAAGTATGCGATGTTTTGTTTTTTTAAAGGAATTGTGTCATAGTCGTGATGACTGTCTTCTTAAAACTACTGTGATAGGATTTGAGAATGATGTTTTTTTCGCATCAGCCCAGCTGTCACCACCCGCTTTTGTCTCTCCGTCTTCGATTCGTACAGTGATGAAGTTTCACTTTCGAAATATGATTATGGAGGCGGTCCAAGCTCTAATCTCATTTTTCTTATTTTGTTCTTTGCACGAGAGTGTGCGTATAATGCGACAAGCCGCGGCGGCCGAACAGGTTTCGTTAAAACCAATCGGCTTGTCACTCACTAAACAACACGCCGAAAGGTCAAGGATTGAGGACAGCCCGCGCGTCATAAAAACACGATTTGCATCGCCGTGTATTATATGAGTGCGGTACCTGTGACCCCTCCGCTCCCCAACGGGACAACCCCCTACTTCTCTCTCACTTACTCCGGAGGCCGCAGAGCGGGTGCGACAAGGAGGGGTGCACGCGAGGTGCGTGCGCGCGGTCCGGCAGCCGTGCCGTGTCAAAGGTGGTGAGAATATTGGGTCCGGTTTGGAGGGGTGGGGACGGCTGGCGCTGCGTGGGCGGAGAGGTGTGGGCGGAGGACTGCGCAGACCGGGTTGTAAACCTCCTCTGCCCGGCCCGGGCCATACCATCACAGACAACGGCAAACTCGTTTCGTCGTGGGAAGAAAAAAAAGGCGGGGGTCGAATTGAGAAAAGCGCGTTGGTTCTTTGTCACTGCGTGGGTGGAACGGAGACGCGAAAATATAGTCAGTGAGTAGAAATAGGGAGCAGATGGGTGATTTTGCTGCTTTTACTTTTCGCGTCGATGAAAAAAAAAACGTATTTATTAATAATATTTCAACAAGGGCGTCTGTTTAGGTGGATAAATAATTGGGGTGCTACGCAATTTAAAAAAAAATCTGCATTTTGCTGTTCTATACGCGTGGATGATAATTTTAAAGCTGATGGTTTTCGAGATGAAGGGAAATGCTCCTTCGACCTCCAATTAAGTAGTTGTTGACAACTCCTAATTCCTATAGTATGGCATTTTGCGTCGCTAAAATAAGCAGCCGAGTGTCGGCTGCAAATTCATAACATCGCAGCACAAACAATGATATTTCTTACGGATGGCAGTATGAGAAATGCCACCCTTCGCCGCGGCAGCAACCCCCGTTCCGGACAAACGATACACAGTAATGCGCTGGCCGTGAGAAAAAAAAAGACGCCAACACACCTGCGGCGTCTGTCCACCCGGCCGCCCCCACTCCGCCACCCCCACACTCACACGCACGCACACACACCCACACACACCCACACACAAAGGAATCCGATGCGGCCGGACGGGTCAGGCCAGCTTGGTCCAGCCCGCGGCCTCTGTCTTGCGTCGTCTTTTATATCACAGCGTGGGAGGTTTTTTTCTTATGAGCTCCTCGTGATTTCCGATTCAACCCGTTTGGGAGGGCGTCCACCCACCCACCCACTCGCCCACACGGCATTTCGGCGGATCGCATGGGAATGCCAAAGGTGACGTCAGTCTTACCTCCAGATGCCGCCGAGGCAACACCTCCGACAGGCACGCGGCCGCCGTAGGCTCCGAGCGCGATCCGCACCGGGATACCAACTGTCTCCGACAACAGTGCACAAGGCAGTTCAGAAATAGAGTACTCCGGAGAAGCCCGAAACGGAAGTAAAAAGTCGTAAACGAAGAAGAAGAACGCTGCACGAAGTATGAGAAATCGAGTGGTTTTTTTTTTAAGAAGAGCGGGCTTCCGAAAACGCCATTTCTCATACTTTGTCCAGCGTTTTTCTTCTTCGTAACGACTTCTTACTTCCGTTTCGGGCTTCTGCAGAGAACTCTATTACGTCACGTCTGCTCGATGCGTGCACTGGCATTCAAGGAATTCAAGGTCATGCTCGATCGATCTGTTTAAATTGGACCCCTGAAAAATTGTTGAAATCAATCAAGGGCATCATCGATCACGGAGATGGCGGATCGTAATATAGGAATACCTCTAAGTTCAGCTACGAAAATGACGAGGTAAGCGAAACTAACCTCCCCAACTACGGGTGTCTCTAAACTCAAATCGATGTCATTTTTCTGTTTCGAAACCGGCTGTGACAGGGCAGTTCACCGGACCTACAATATTCAGTTGCAGATTATCCGAGTGTGGCCCGTTGTGGCACGCACGCTCCCACTTTCAATCGAGGCCCGTCAAAAACCGTCCACCACCGCCTCTTCTGTCACTTCACTTCGTTAACATTCAAAGGATTTTTTTTTTTCAAGCGGCGAACCCGGCTAAATCATTTTCACTTCATTTTTCATCTCATTACTTCCTCAATCTCTCGCGCGGCGCAGACGTGAAAAGCAATAAGGTTTTTCCCCTGTGAGGTATACCGTGCTGCGACACATGGACAAATGGGGCGCACGCGCGCACGCACGCACGCACGCGCACTCTCCCCCATGAGGCCTAAAATCCAAACAGCAGCAGTTGCCGGGGTCGGCCGCTCCTCCCATGCAAATGTTATGCCCGTGCCGCCAGGGCCGCCGTTCGCCGGCTGCTTTAAAAAAGTAAGTAGTGGACAAAGTTCCGCCTTCTGGCGCCCCAGAGTGGCGATGGCGGCTGTGTTTGCATGCGAGTGCGAGCAGGGAGCCGCTGAAAGGAAACAAGTGAGTGTTTCTCTCTCTCTCTCTGCCCGTGTCACGCACAGGTGGGACAAGGACAGCGAGAGGTCTGGCTGCACGCACTTCGGACGCGGCCGGTAGTCGGGCGCTCTAGCCGGGCGGCTGTGTGAGAGGGGGCCACGCGGGCTGTGGGCGAGGCGGAGGTGTTTTAGAACGTGTGCACTTTTTATCCTTTTTATTAGACTTTCAAACGCAGCCGTCGTAAGTCGACTGTACTTCCCTCCCGTCCCGAATTTTTCATCCAACACCATGACGACGGGTGGGTAAACAAAACAATTGAGGACACCGACGTCGGTTTCATCGGTTTTGAGTTGTGCGCGAAAGTTTTGATTGTGGTTGTGACGTGCAGAAATTGGATGATGAAGGTTCTTCAAGGAACAGCTTATCAATACGATGGAGTGTTTAAAAATGCTGGGAAGCAATGCTGTGCAATGAGTGTGGTAGCTTAATGTCATACTCTTCAAAAATTTCCAACCCAGTGGACCAGCCAAGATGTGGATGAGTGTTTGAAAGTAAGATTTATCAACGTTCTCATGCTTTGGCATGCTTTGCCCCAGACGTTGAAAAGTAGTCAGTACTCCTGTCATTCAATGTGAGCTGAGAATAAATATTTTTAAGTTCATCGGGTTGCGGTTAGGTCAGTAGTTCCGTGCCCAGCCGACAGAGCGCGCTACCGTCAAAGGACTTTTCTAACTTTGTTCCTTTGCTCTTGTTTGGCGTTGTGCAGGTAATTGTGGGTCCGCCCCACAACGCTACGCGCGCCACAGTGACGCTAGCAGAAACAAAAGCTTATATTTTTAAAGACAAAGTACTTCGAATTATTTTTTTAAATTTCCGTGGTTAGATAAAGAACCACTCGCGCTGCTTTTTTCCCGGTTATGATCGGGGCTCAACCGGCTGATTTTGCAGGCTTCGCTGACAGTGTCTTCGTTATCCTCAGATGGCCGGGCTCGGTGCGGTGGCCGCCCAGGCACACAGGAAAATGAGAAAAGGGCCGGCGGAAAAGAGAGGGATGGAAATAAAGGAGAGCGCACGTGTTGGGTGAAAGGGGGAGAAAGGAAAAGAGAGGGGGAGCAAGGAGACTGATGGTGGACAGCCGCGCACGAGGCCCGGCGTCGAACGCTTCAAGAATTCTCTATTGTTTTTTTGTTTTTGCTTTTGGTTGTTTTTGTGCTCTGAGCGCTTACTCCTCCACCAGGAACTTTTGGCCGCAAAACTCTTCTCGAAACTCTCTCCACTCTTCCTCTTCGTCTCTCGTATAGAGTTGAGTGAAATTTCGGCACAGTGGAACGCACGAAAGGAGCGAGATAGAGCGAGGAGAGAAAGAGAGAGCGAGAGAGAGAGAGAGAGAGAGAGAGAGAGAGAGAGAGAGAGAGAGAGAGAGAGAGGGGGGGGGGGGGAACTTTGCTCATTAGTCTGCAAGGGATGGAGCGTGAGGCATTATTTTTCTTCCCTCCTTCATTGTGCTACGTGGCGGTTTTAATTACGCGGGCCGGTGTCGGGGCGAAAAAGAAGGACACAGAGTCCTTTTTGGCCCGGGTCCCCTGTTTAAATTTGAAGGAGCGGCCGCCCGTGAAACAGCGAGGGGTCCGTTTGGGGCGCAGGGGCGCAGGGGCGCAGGGCGGGATAGTTTTACAAACCGGCGTCACCAACCACCGGTGCGGCTTGTCGTCGTCCCTTGGTTTTTCCCCTGCCGAGGTCCAACGAGAATTGAAAAACATAGCTCTCCTTAGTGATTTTCGGATTTGAAACATCCGCTTTTGACCACTTCTGGCTTGATTTGTTATTTCTTGTTTCCATGATTCTGTTTGAATTCTGCCGGCGCGGTAGATGCTGCCGCACTGTCGCTCGCGTCGTGGCGTATTACTCTTTCATAGCGGTGGCATCTTACTTATTAAACCCAAATTAAACCTGGCAAGCCACTGTCTCTCTCGCTGGCGGGCATCCCCTTACCCGGGGATAGGGTTTCCTTGAATTATTCCACACATAGTAAAAGAGGTGGCCTCTCTGCTCCTCCCCTTCCACTGCCATTCTCTCCTTCTTTCACTGTGGCACCGCCGCTCGTGCCCACGCTTTTTGGCGTGTGTGCGCGTCCGCAAGTTTGCGCGCGCCCGAGAGGGGATTCGGGAGAAGTATGCGCCAGCCACAACCACCGCCCCGAAATTCGGTTTCAAAAAATGAAACAAAAATTAACTGACCAAAAGACTCAGTTTGACTAGTTACGTGACTGAAACTTTCGTCCAAAGTCCCTGCCGCTGTTTCGTCTCAGGGCCATAATTCCTGAGCTGTGTGCGAGTACTACGTCTGCCATCTTCGTTGCAAACAGTGTGTTCGGACGCAGCCGACGTGCCAGTTAGTTGGACACGTCTCCGGCACAATGAAAAAGGGGCCCTGGCCGCCACCGCTTGGCCTCCCTCGTCCCGGGAAGGGAAAAATAAAACATGGTGGCCACGCTTGCTTGACCATTTTTTTCCTCCCCAGTCGAAAGGAGCGCGAGCAGAGGAACAAGCGAGCGAGAGAGAGAGAGAGAGAGAGAGAGAGAGAGAGAGAGAGAGAGAGAGAGAGAGAGAGAGAGAGAGAGAGAGAGAGAGAGAGAGAGAGAGAGAGACGCCAAAAAGAGGGGAGCCGAGCGGAGGGAAGATGAAGGGGAAGTAGCTAGCACCCCCAGGGCCATGCAGAGCCCGCTAGCCGGCGCCGAGCATCACGCATGCGATACGCAGGCGCCATCTTGCAGGCCCAGCTTACCGAGGCGATTCACTTCTATTTTTTTAATTTTTTTATCTGTCTAAAATTCATACAATTGTGTGTAAATTTTTCACAACGGTTTGAGGATTTACGCAGCCTAACAGTCGACCTTTCTGCCCTTTTTTTTCTGTATCGGCCATTACGACAAAGGCCTGTGCCCACCAACCGAGGCCTGTGGTGCCCCGTGGTGCCCTGTGGTGCCCTGCGGAGCCCTGCGGAGCTCTGCGGTTCCCAGGCCGGGCTGTATCGCCTCTCAGGGGTGCCAACCCCGATCCGGCCGAGCCCTCCGGGGTGCGGCGGTGCGGCCGTTGGTGACCCTGGACGTGACATGTGGCAAATGGAGTCGGGCTCAAAGCGTCATATACAAATGGAAGCGCCTTGGATATCGCTTCGACGGCGGCCTCTATCGGGCATAGCAACCCCTCCCCGTCGCCGTCCCCGGCCGCCCCCGTCGCCGCCCCCGGCCGCGTCCGCAGTCTCCCGCAGGCCCCCGCAACCCCCCCGGCAACTCCCGCGTCCATCATTGGAGATTTCGCACTTAATCCAGCGGCCATATAATCCCGCTCGCAGGAGCGCTGCCGTCGGCCGCCCCTCCCCGCCACGCCCCGCCACGCCCCGCCACGCCACGCCCATCGCGCCCGCCCAGCCGACCTGCCGCGTACACCTACGTGATAGATGACTGGTCCTGCAGATCACGGCACCGCCGCCACCCTGCCAGGGACCGGCACCAGGGACCGGCACCGGGGGCCAGGGTAGCCAGGGCCCTCCCAGCACGTGTTGGAAGGCGGCGGGTCGCTGGACAATTTGCGTCACGCGCACACTATGCAGCCGCCCTGTACACGCACGCGCGCACACACACACACACACACACTCACACTCTCTCTCCGAACCCTCGCACCGCGCCTTGGAACACCACTACACTGGGGAAAATTTGTCTAGCTTCGCAGGGTAGGCGACGGCACACAGAGAATACTATAATTCTTGGCCCAAAAGAGTGTTTCTTAATTTTAGTTTAGTTTTAGGGATTGGTTCAAGAATTTCTTCTTGAATGCTTTCTGTCGAAGAATCTGTTTCTCTGAATGTGAGCTCGTTAGCCATACCT
This sequence comes from Odontothrips loti, assembly GCA_038380765.1. Lineage (NCBI taxonomy): Eukaryota > Metazoa > Arthropoda > Insecta > Thysanoptera > Thripidae > Odontothrips > Odontothrips loti. The sequence goes on from CM076254.1 coordinate 12,277,167, forward strand.
TATTCTGCCCTTACTTCCCAGTATATTTTTTTTTATCTTCTTTTCTTACCCCCCTCTTTATTGCGGATTGCGAATTTCCAGTGTCGCGCAGAGCCCCCTCCCTCCCTCCTCCCCCTCCTCCAATCTGCCCCTCTTTCCAATTTTTTTCCTATTTTGTTGTCACCTCTTTCTTTCCCCCGTCTCACTCTGGAGAACGTCCCCTTCCTCCCCTCTCTCCCCCAAATCATGTTTGATTCGATGGTCGCCTGCGGGGAGCCGGGGAACCCATGGCACTTGCCACCGCGCGGCAGCGGCAGCGGCGGCGGCGGCTGCGGCGGTGGCTGCAGCAGCAGCAGCGGTGGCGGCAAAGCTGACGAAATGACACGAGCCAGTTAATTGCCGTAATCCCTACGTTTCAAGAACGGAATCACTGTTCTCAATTTGCACAGAGACGAGCGCGTTCTACACCCCTGAATCCCCCTCCCCTTCCCAACCCAGCCACGCGGGCCTGACGCGCAGTATAAAACTCCTGATCGTTTCCCTCTTCCTCTCTCTCTCTCTCTTTCTTTTTTTCTCTGTTTCTCTTCATTTTCGACGTTTTGGTCGTCATTTTATACTTTTCCCGACGCCTCAGGCGCGAAAAACGATGACTGATGCTCGTGTTAATGTGTGTGTGCGCGATACTGTTTGATGGGCCCCGACCAGCATTTCCGGTCAGGGATGAGTTGATTATGGCGCGTTATGGGCCGGGGCGTCGTCAGCGGGGGCCGCGCGCTCAATTGTTTTAATTGCGTTTCCGGCCGAAGGTAAGCTAATTTATTGCGAAACCTCTGTGCCGGAACAGGTCTCTTTTTCACTCATCGGCCACATGAGCAGCGCAGGACGAAGATGGGGAGGGCAACTTCGTCACCTTCTCACACCCAAGGTTGCAGCTATACTGTTTTTTTTTTTTTTTTTTTTTTTTTAGTTTTAACTCTTAATTGTCAATATGGGGTGAACAATAAAAATAAACACATCCTCTGCGCCCATGGCTACATCACTGCCCCTTTCTTCTCAAGTGTCTAGCTGCCGCAGTTGCCGGACTGCGGCAGGCGCTGTAATGTTTCAGGCCGGAATGTTGGCAGGCCGTGAGTGATGCGCGGGGCGCCGGCTGCTGCTGCTGCTGCTGCTGCTGCTGCTGCTGCGGGCGCGTGGGTCCTTGAAGAATGCCATGCGGAGCGCAGGGCTGCCAGCGCAGGGCTGTCGCTTTGCACAGCTGGTGATGGCGCCCGCAGGGCTCCGTAATGGTGGCAGCACTACTCGGCGCTCCAAAATGGCGGCCACGCGGTAATTTACAACGCGCGCCATCAGTCGCACAAGATTGCGGGGCGTGCCGGGGCGGAGCGGGGGGCGTTATATTTCATTGGCTCAGGCCATATGAGGATCCGTCACATGCGAACGCATACACACGCACACACATGGCACATGCACGCACACGAGGTGCGTCATCAAGATTATTGCCGACCATTCCGAGGCTTCAGCCCGATACTCAACTCCAAACGGCCCCTGGCACGTCATCGTGTGGAACGGCTGGACTCGGATCAACCCTCCCCGACTCGTCACTCCATGACAACAGAGCGATAGTGTTGGGATCCACCCTCCCCGAATCGTCACTCCAAGACAACAGAGTGATAGTGTTGGGATCCACCCTCCCCGACTCGTCACTCCAAGACAACAGAGTGATAGTGTTGGGATCAACCCTCCCCGACTCGTCACTCCATGACAACAGAGCGATAGTGTTGGGATCCACCCTCCCCGAATCGTCACTCCAAGACAACAGAGTGATAGTGTTGGGATCCACCCTCCCCGAATCGTCACTCCATGACAACAGAGCGATAGTGTTGGGATCCACCCTCCCCGAATCGTCACTCCAAGACAACAGAGTGATAGTGTTGGGATCCACCCTCCCCGACTCGTCACTCCATGACAACAGAGCGATAGTGTTGGGATCCACCCTCCCCGAATCGTCACTCCAAGACAACAGAGTGATAGTGTTGGGATCCACCCTCCCCGACTCGTCACTCCATGACAACAGAGCGATAGTGTTGGGATCCACCCTCCCCGAATCGTCACTCCAAGACAACAGAGTGATAGTGTTGGGATCCACCCTCCCCGAATCGTCACTCCATGACAACAGAGTGATAGTGTTGGGATCCACCCTCCCCGAATCGTCACTCCATGACAACAGAGCGATAGTGTTGGGATCCACGCGACCCGCGATCCGATGGGCGTTTTGTTCATTTTGTCACATAAAAAAAAGAGTAAACTGCAGCTGGATCACAAACAAGATGCAAATAACACAATTCTTCCCCCCCCCCCCCCTTGCTTTTTTGCCCTGCGTTACCACCGCAAGATGAAGAAAGGTGCCCGTAATTTGCATGATTTCAGCCGGGCCGCGCTGCAAATGTTCCCCTCGGCTGTGCAAAGCAGGACGGAGATATTAGGAAATCGTGTCGCGAAGGGGGAAACTGATTCGAGGCGCATAATGTGCACATGGCGGTTCGCTCCGGAATTTTTTTCTCTCGTTTTTTCCCCCTGTGCCTCCGTTTCTACTCCCCTCTTTCCCGCGTATTCCCCCCCCCCCCCCCCCCCCTCCCTTTTCCCTTTGCCTCCCACTCTCTCGTTCCTCGGAAAGACAGACACCGGGCCGAAAAGGTTTCGCCCCCGCTCACCGCTTGTCTCTGGAGACTTGTCTGTGGAGATTTGTTGGCAGAGCCAAGCCGAGCCCTCTCCATGTTTGTCCAAGGACTCACCGGGCCAGCATGGGCCTTATGGCACGAACATCCCCCAGCCCCCTACACACATTCTAAGTCGTGCGCACGCACACACACACACACACACACACACACACAGATCATGCCCAGCTAAGCAGGGCGACGCGAAGGGTAGAGACCGACAGGGGTGAGTCCGTAGAGAGAGAGAGAGAGAGAGAGAGAGAGAGAGAGAGAGAGAGAGAGAGAGAGAGAGAGAGAGAGAGAGAGAGAGAGAGAGAGAGAGAGAGAGAGAGACCAAAAAGGACCGGAGGCAAAAAAAAATGAGAAAAGGGTGGAGAGAGAGAAATAAAATACGTCATGTGTGTGAGGGAGAGGGAGGAGAAAGAGCTGGACGTCTGTACTTTGTTCAGCCAACTCATCTATATGCAAGTCTACGTCTGTGTTCTCAAGCATGGCGCCCCAGCGTTGGGGCGCCCGACCACGCCCCGACACACACAGACACACACAAACACACACACACCCAGCCACCCTAACGCACACATACACAGGCAGGCCGACGTACAAAAATGTTGGCGGCTACTTTTCCTAAAACAATTTCGTCGCTCTCGTTAAAATTGCAAAGTGTGGGGGTTCTTTCGGTGGCAGCAGCGGCTCGCAAAAGTCTGAATTAAATAATCCGTCTGCTAGGAACGTCGTCCAGGGCTGCCGTAGTCTGCCCCGCTCGCTCCGCTCTTGAATACTTTTTCTGCTGTCGGGAGACGGAATGCGCTGGAAACGTGCCCCCACCCCTTCCCCTACCCTCCCAGCCCCCCTCTCCCGCTATACTGAAGGCGCCGCGGTTGAAATAAAGAAGATAAAGAATAAACCGGGCCGAGTTCGTCCTGTGCTTCCGCCAACATTTTATTACTTTGCTTGAGAATAATACAGCCCCTCCCCTTCCCCCCTCCTCCCCTCCATTTTGCGCGCGTGCACGGGTCACAGAGCAGTGGAGAAAAAGACGCGGGCGAAGCGGTAAAGTTGGAATTATGCCATTTGGTGCTGGCGCCCGGGTGGTACGACGGAGGTAGAGAGTGAGAGAGAGGGATGAGGGGGTGGGGGGGCAGCCGCACCTCCGCCCCATCCCCGGGCCACCCGAGGTGACACGAACTTCCCCGGGGCAATCCCCGCATCCTGTACCAAAACTGTGCCGGACCACACCGCAATGATTTTTTCCAGGATTCGGAGTGCAATCTTGGTATTCGCTGAACTTGAACCAGAGTGTTGCAGAGTGTCTGAAAAAGCAGATTCGCGTGGCGAGTAACGGCCAATGAGTGCGGAAGAGCTTGGAGTGGAGTACCGGGGAAAGAAAGCAGCAGCAGCGGCCAAAGCACCACCGGGCAGGGAGCGTCGGGATTGAAAGCCCAGAAGGGAGGCGAGGGGTGAGAAAAACGGGGACCAAAAAAAAAAATGGTCGCCGGGAAAATAATAATGCAGCAGCAGCAGCAGCGGCGGGGGCGGCCGCGCACACGGTCGTGGTGGTGGAGGTGGGAGAGAAGAAATTGAGTTAAAGCTGTGCGCCTAGCAGTTAGACTGTCCCGCCTCGCTCACAGAGCCACCTAACTCATGCGAGTGCCCCGTGAGGATCTGCATCGACTTCTCCTGCTGGCTGCCACTGCTGCTGCTGCTACTGCTGCTACTGCTGCTGCGACTGCCACTGATTAATCTGTCCTGAAATGAAGGCAATATCGAGTTTCCCGACATTGTAAAAAGAAATATATTCATCGGGGAGAGATATGAAGTGGCTCTCTCGGCCTCGGCCCTCGGGGGGCGTGAGACGCGTGGAGCGGGTGCGGTGAGGCGTGGGTATGGCGGCCGGGGAGATGGCGGCAGCTCTATGACCACCGCGACACGCACACAGACAACAACTTCACCCAAAGAAAGGCTTTCTTTTTCCAAGTACATTAATGTCATGACGTTTTCTGGACTGAACCAAGCAAAATAAGTACTCACGTGAAGTTTATGTTGTGTTGGATTAAGAATTATTTCTTTCTTGAACCAAGACTTTTTTTTTTTGGCGTTGGTTCAACATTTTCATAGACTTAGTTTTAACAGTGGCCAATCGATGTTAGATCAAGTGAATTTCACGTGTTCCAAGAAACGGTTTCCCTGAGTGAACTGCGCCCAAACAACAAAATGCAGCCGCGCTAGACGGTTCTGAAGACGTGTCGGCGGAACAACTACTGCGAACAGCAACATTAGCTCAGCCCGACACCGGCTGGCAGCTTTATAGGGTACGAAGCGAGAAAATAAATCTTTTTCGCTGTAAGTCGGGCTGCACACACACACACACACACACACACACACACACACACACACACGCATGGTTGCGAGGCAGGTCGAACTCCACCCGCAGCAGGTCAATCCGATGTTTATCGCCGCCAGCGGAGAGTTTTTTCTTTGAAAATTATTGTTTATGGCTCGGTAGCGATTCAATGCGGAAGAGCCACTGGGCGTGCGATCCCTGCCGGCCGGCTCGGGCCGGCTCCAGTCTGCCAGCGCTTTGGGACGATAAAAAGATCGAGAGCTCGAATCACGCGCTCCGTCTGCTGGAAGCTCGGTCGCTGGAAACGTCGTCCAGGAGGGGCTGCCTCGCCCCTGTGGAACAGAGGAATATTCTTATTTTTAGAAAACGCGATTTTCGATTGGTTGCGCACCTTCTGGCATGGCTAGGTAGGTGTGTGTCCGTAAGACGGTCGAACCTGCCGTTCAGTCACAGCTCTGAAGAAAAGCAAAACGTATCGAAGCATGTCAGTTAAAAATAGCCGTGTCTGTTTTTTTGTCATTTTTTTTTTCAATTTTTAATTAATCTCCTTAAAAATAAAGACAGGGGCAGGACGAGGAGGAGGTGGTGGAAGAGGGCATTGAGCTCTAGTGCGTGGGGGCGTCGCCGGGCGGTGTGTGTGTGTGTGTGTGTGTGTGCGTGTGTATGTGTGTGTGTGTGTGTGCGCGCGCGCGCGCGTACGCGAGGCCACGGGCGTCGCATGTATGAGTGTACCGGGCAAACAGAAAACAAAATATTGTCGTCGTTTGTTTTTCCCCATTGTTTTGATCGGTTGCTCAGTGACGGGGCCGCGGGGCGGCGGGGCGCGGCGCGGCGCGGGGTTTGGGTTGGGCCTCAATACAGACCGCCGTTGTCTGGGTCAGGTTCATCGCAGTGATTGATCCACTTTCACTCTTGTAGCCTCGCGATGCACGCTGACCGTGAAGCCAATCACATCCTGCCCGTTCCTTTTTTCTTCCGTCCTCGTTGCACCGCCGCGCCCGCTGACCGAGTTCGCTGGCCGTCTCTATCTCTCTCTACGTGCGGTCAGTGCTTGTGGTGGACACGAACGTGTTTGGCAATACCAAATAGGAGACTGTCAACACCAAAATAATCACTTTCTTTTTGAAGCTCAGCAGGAAGTGCTGCTGAAATAAACGCTGTTTGAAACTAAATGCCCTCCGAACATCGCAGTTACGCTGGTTTTTTTCCTCACCGTCTCGCTACACCGCCTTCTTGTCCACAACTGTTAACGACGCGCATTGCGAGTGACATGAAAAAAAAAGTCTACAGTTACCAGCAGATGATCCCTCTTTCATCCATTTCCACCACGCATTCAAGTCTCCGCTGGCGCAGGCGCTAAGAGCCCAACACTGTCCGGAGGTAGTAGTGTGCGAGGCCAGCGAGTCGGAGAAGTATGAGTAGCTGGAGCACCGGAGCCCCTGCGATGGTAGGCCAGCCCGCAGAGACCAGCTACGCTGCGGGACTGCCTACCCTCCAGGCGCTTCGGCCGCGTATGTGCGGTGTGCGGTCGGGGGAAAGCCGAAATACCGCCGAAATAGGTGCAGTCTCATTTTTCTTTCTCTCATCGCCAGAAAAAAAAAACCTAATTGATTTCAGAAATTAAGTGTGACTGAAACCTTCAGTCGATTTGACCGAAATTCATGTCAAAACTCGGCTCAAGTTTTCAGTCACCCTGCTCTCTGGAGTCGATTTGATTGTTTTTTTCGAAACAGCACTTTTCATATATTTTTGGTTACGTGTGGAAATAGGAAAATAATTGCATGAATGAACGAGGTGTACCTGTCGGCCACGCAGGATTTCATTGAAACAGCCCGTCCACTCTGCTGCTGTGTTCTGTCCGTTCGTCGTCGTGGAATTCAATACTCTCAGAGATGCAATTAGACGTATCTCGAGTGACACTCCTCTCTTTCTCTTTTTTTCTTTCTTTTTTCCTGCCCCGGGTAGCGTCAGCATTTTAGACCGCCGGGTTTTAGGCCCCCGCGGGCTGTCGGAGAGCACCGCTCTTCACGCGCCCAACAGAGAATGGCAGATGTGGGAGGATGAGAGAGACAGGGAGAAAGAGAGAGAGAGAGAGAGAGAGAGAGAGAGAGAGAGAGAGAGAGAGAGAGAGAGCAGGACGAGGAGATGGGTGAAGTGGAAAGGGAAGGGGGAGTAGGAGAGTAATTAGCACATACCAAGTGGACAAGCTCTCTAGCCAGAGAGGGGGAGGGGGGGGGGGCTGTTTGCAGCAGGCTAAGCAGGGCCCGCCCCTAGGAGCACCACCCTTGCACGGCACGCCTTGCACACGTGCAGCACACAAGGTGGCGCAGCGACACACCTAATCCATTCAACATCACGTGACCGCCGCATAGGCCTGAATGCCAAGTGGGGAAATGGAAACCACCTAGGCTGTGTAAGCCACCGGCAGCAGCAGCAGCCACCACCGGTGGGCCCAGCGCAGCCCTGCACGGCCCACCACCCGGTGCACAGTCCGGCCAAAGGTCACACAAGTCTTCCGGAAAAACAATCTCGGGAAAAATAAAATTTACACTTAGTCGACTTAGTCGACTTTGATCAAATTTCAGTCGAGAAATCAACTAGGGGATTTTTTTTTTTTAGCGATTTCCTCAGTGCGTAACCACCACCACTCACAAGGCAATAAGATCATGCCGCAAAAAACACCAACAAAATTAAGTGTCTGGGCCACAGAGAGAAGCCGATCTTCAAAAGCATTATATAAAAGGATGCCACATTATGGCTTTATCGATCCTTAAGTCGTATGTTGAACTTGCCGGTCACAAGTCCGAGTTAAAGACGTAAGAATTGGACAGAGTACGCGTCCGGTGCAGGCTAGATAGCAGATGAGGTTACGCCCTGCCGTCGCGCGACGGCACAGAGCGAAAAATGGCGAAGCAGGGACGGAGATAGACAAGGTGGGAAAACGCGTGAGAAGTACAGAAGAGGGAGACGACGAAAAGCGGAAGGGAAAAGCAGAGGGGGAGAGAGAGAGAGAGAGAGAGAGAGAGAGAGAGAGAGAGAGAGAGAGAGAGAGAGAGAGAGAGAGAGAGAGAGAGATCAGGGGCGGTGCAAAAACAAAAGCAGAGCGTGTGCCGCGAAGGGAAGAGGAGGGGGAGCGGTGGACCAATGGCGTGGCGGCAGGACAGAGAGAGAGCGCGCGCTAGAGAGGGACGGGGCTGGTCGAAAAAGCCGGGATTGGTTCGCGGCTGCGCTCGCACCGCCGCATGCGCGCGACCCGTCCAAATGAGTTTCTCTCCCCCTCCCCCTTCCCTCCACCCTTCCCCCTTCCCTCCCGCTCCCCCAGCGCGGACCCAGCGTGGTGTAAAGCATCCCTAATGCGCGCCGTCCCTTTTATTTTCTCGCTCATTTTGCTTTGGTCGCGGAGTTCCTCGCGCGTTCTCCTTTCCCCTCCATCTCTTGCTCTCTCTCTCTCTCTCTCTCTCTCTCTCTCTCTCTCTCTCTCTCGTCCCCTTACTCGTGGTGCCGAAAGCGCAAGAGCCCGAACCCACCCCACCCACCTTCCAGAGGGAGTGAGAGAGAGAGAGAGAGCCAGAAAGAGTGAGTGACAGTAAGAGCGAGGAGAAGGGAGAGAGAGACGGAGAGGGAGAGGGGATAAAGGAAACAAGGAAAGGTGGGGACGACCTGCCTGCGGACGAGGCACTTCTTCACCCCCTAAGCGCCACACCGGCCCGCACTCCCAGTGTTCCCTTAGCCCCTCGTGTGTGTGTGTATGTATATGTGTGTGTGTGTGTGTGTCTGTGCACCCAGCTAGGCTCAAATTATACCATACCCCTATCTCCCCTTGGCGCTCGGGCCGGAGCGAGAGAGCGAGAGAGAGAAAGAGAGAGAGAGAGAGAGAGAGAGAGAGAGAGAGAGAGAGAGAGAGAGAGAGAGAGAGAGAGAGAGAGAGAGAGAGAGAAAACGAGTAGCAGGGGCTCATATTTAATGCCCTCCTTTGTCTCTGCCTCCACCTATTTCACGTAACCTTCTTTACACCTGACTTCTCACCCCCTCCGTTCTTCCCTCTCCCTTTCCCTCTTCTCTTGCTTTAGACTACCCTGTCCACGCATCTCCGCCTTTTTGCAAAGCGACACCGACGGTTATCAACCTTGTGGGTAACGTAGTCATAAACTTCCCTTAGAAAAATATACTCTTCGCTGTGTTTACAAAAGTTTCTAAAAAGGGACGTGTGCAAAGGTCAAACTCTAGCTCTTTGGAAGCAGTGTTTCTCTCTAATCATTGACATTCATCTTGGAATGGTCTGGAAAAAGTTTCTATTTTCAATAATCCCCCATTCATCCCCCTTCTCCTCTTCGAGCCGGTACTAATCGTTTCTGCACGTGACCGCCACTGTGGGTAACGAATTCGGCCTTCGCCATTCGAAGTCAGTCGCAGGCGCCCGAATATGATTTGCTGGCGGCCCATGGACTACTGGACCGGAACAGGAAATGGGGGACGACTTTCGGTGCGCCACGACGGGGATGTCTCTCTCTCTCTCTCTCTCTCTCTCTCTCTCTCTCTCTCTCTCTCTCTCTCTCTCTCTCTCTCTCTCTCTCTCTCACACACACACACACACACACACACACGCCTACATGAAATTCACACCCTCAAATAGATCTCAAGAGATCTGAATCGAAATTTTTCAATCGCATGCACGGCGCTGTCCAACGACCAAGATCGCGTTGCTGGTTTGGTCGAAATCACTCACTTTGCTGTCAACCAGAAAACAATTTTTCTTATGACAATCGCAGAGACGACCCGCACTGCACTAACGAGAAGGAGAACTGGTTCGTGAAACGTGGAAAAGAAACTACGTTATAAAAAAAACTTCTAAATGTGCGCGAAAAAAAAAATCGTCGAGCGTTCGAGAAGGGGGAAAGGACCGGAGCCCAGACCAGGCGTCGTTTGGGGCGGCCAGCGGCGGCCAGCGGTGGCAGGCAGCACCACACCAGCACAACCCCCGTGCGGTTTGTGCCGCCGGCTTTGTCGGCTAGAAAAGGGGGTGAAAAGGGCTGTTTTTTTGGTCCTTGTTTTCGGTCGGGTCTCGGTGGCCGTTGTGCAGAATAGACGAGGAGCGGCTGTCTAGTCCTCGCCTAGGCTGTCCTGGCCGGAGTCCTGGACGGGGTCCCGGCCGGGGCTGCTGGGCTGTGCCGTCGGCCTCATCCCTTCACACCGCATCGCTGCCACCGGACCCGAGCGGACACAGGGAGGGACCAGGGCCAGCAGGGCCAGCAGGGCCAGCGTGCGGTCGGAGCGCCGCCATTTTGGCCCATGTTACTCTGCCGCCGCTGCCGCCCTCCTAGCCGCCCGGCCTGACGTAAGGGGGAAAGAAATTGATGACGGCACGGGGACGGCGCCGGCTCTGCCACTCTGTCACTCTCTCTCTCTCTTTCTCTCTCTCTCTCTCTCTCTCTCTCTCTCTCTCTCTCTCTCTCTCTCTCTCTCTCTCTCTCTCTCTCTTTCGCTCTCTCTCTCTCTCTCTCTCTCTCTCTCTCTCTCTCTCTCTCTCTCTCTCTCTCTCTCTCTCTCTCTCTCTCTCTCTCTCTCTCTCTCTCTCTCTCTCTCGCTCTCTCTCCCTCCCTCCCGAGTCATCCATCCCATTCCTTTGCGCTCTCTTGTGCCGCGCCCTCACACTGCCGCCCTCACACCGCCGCCGCGCACACCCACACGGGGTTGGGACCCAATTTACATATTCCATGTGAAATAACATGCAGGCGGCGCGGGGGTGCGGCGTGGCGCTGGTCTCATCTGTGCAGTGTGTGTGTGTGTGTGTGTGTGTGTGTGTGTGTGTGTGTGCCGCGCCCTCCAAAGAATACCGCGGTGACGCGCGCGCGCACGCTCTCACCCCTTAGGACGACCTCTCGCATCCATTTTCCATTTTTTTTTTTTTTTTACTTCCCCCGCGCTCTCTCTTTCTCTCGCGCTGCTTGCATTATCCTACTTTTCCCCTCCCACCCCGTCAGCGCGCGCGTGTCTCCAGGACAGCGGGGTGTCCAGCAGTCTCCTCGTTTCCTGGAGAGACCCATACCGAAAATCTGCACTGATTCGCACCATTTATGGTGACCTATTGTCATATTGTGCACTTTCTGGGGCCTCGTCTTCAACAGGAAAATCAGTCTCAGGGAGTTCATGTGGAGCGGTGGTTGCTGGTATCCCCACGTTTCGTGTTTTCCCCCGTCACTTTTTTTTTCCTGTGTGTGCGTGTCCCTCCCGCTTTTGCGTCCGCGATTCTCTCTCGTTAAAGATAATGCACAGGGAAGCTCAAGCCACGCAGGAAATTAGGTTTCTAAAGCTTGTGCTGAAACTTTACTTTCCCTCGCCCTCCCCCCCCCCCCTCGTTTTTTTCGGTTTTGTACCCCCCCCCCCCTTTTCCCTCTTTCCGTGACTATCTCGTGCAATTAAATCCCACGAGCGAATCCAACCGTAATTACATTTTCCCTCTGCGGGTAATATAAGTAGCGGTATGTGGCGCGCAGGCAGGAAAGGCGGCCGCAAATAAATGGCCGGACACGAGAAATAGAGAGCGACTTTTCTTTTATTGCGTCGCATTTTTATTTTCAGGACGGGACGCAAAGCAGCGAGCCGGCAGAGCGGAGTTAGGTTTCAGGGCGGAGCGGGGGTGGGGGTCTGCTTGGTGGGCAACCAAGACTTCTTCCATGCGCCGGTGCACCCTCAATTCTGTATACTTGACTCGAGAATTTTTGCCAAGTAACTCGAAGATGCTTGGTACAAGTATTGCCTTAACTACGGCAATACTTCGCTCAAGTATCGTCTAAACCCCGTATTTAAGGCAATACTTGTACCAAGAATCTTCGAGCTGCTTGGCAAAAGATTATATCGATTCAAGTATACAGAATTGAGGGTGTGTCGTGCGGGCTGGCCCGCCCCGGCAGTCGCAGGAGTTTTGTCGGGGCGGGTAGCCGCTGTGTCATGTGCAGGGGCACTGCTGGGCCCCGGCTGGGTCCGGACTGGGCCCCGGCTGGGCGCGGACACAGGTGTGCGCCGGGCCCAGCCCAGCCCAGCCCGCAGGCCCCGCAGGACCCACAGGACCCACAGGACCCGCAGGCCGCATCTCCCCTTCCCCGGTAATCACGCATATAGGAGTTCGACCACCCGCGCAGAGAGACAGAGAGAGAGAGAGGCAGCGCGACACACACACACACACACACACACACACACAGTGAGATAGAGTGAGAGAGCGCACGCTTGGAATTGCACCACCGCGACCGAGATGATGAGTTAGTTGGTCTGGAGAGCCCCCATGCGCCAGTGAGCTAGAGCACTGCGAACCCCAGCGACAGAGCGGCGCATCACGGGGTCCCTCATCCCTGTTGCCTCTTTCCTTCTCTCTCTCTCTCTCTCTCTCTCTCTCTCTCTCTCTCTCTCTCTCTCTCTCTCTCTCTCTCTCTCTCTCTCTCTCACTCTCTCTGTCCCTCTCGCACACGATATAACACAGTACAGGCCCACACAACAACGAAAATGGGAGGTGGGGGAGAGAGAGGGAGAGAGAGAGAGAGAGAGAGAGAGAGAGAGAGAGAGAGAGAGAGAGAGAGAGAGAGAGAGAGAGAGAGAGAGAGAGAGAGAGAGAGGGAGAGACGTCTACCAGTGGGGTAGCGAGCTGGTGGCCCACCACACGCCCCGCGATGCCCCTCCACGCCGGGCCACTGCACCTGCAGCAGCGGCGGCAGCAGAGGCGCGACGCGGCGGAATTACGAACTAAGCTGAACGTGTGTGCCCGCGCCGTGCGTGCGTGCGCGCGTGTGTGTGCGTGTGCTGCGATGCGATCCGAGGCCGGCAGAGCCCCTGACGGGGCCGCCGGGGGCTGCGGGGGCCCAGCGCGCAGCCCGGCGCAGCCTAGCGCAGCCAGCGGCGGCGTGAAACAAATTTATGGCGGCGGCGGGGGCCGAGCTTGTTTCGCCACCGCCGTCGTGGAAATAGAGGAATAGGGGGGGGGGAGAGAGAGAGAGAGAGAGAGAGAGAGAGAGAGAGAGAGAGAGAGAGAGAGAGAGAGAGAGAGAGAGAGAGAGAGAGAGAGAGAGAGAGAATGCCATAGGCGCCGTGCAGTGGCAGCACTGTCATACGCCGCGTTGCCCCGCAGAAGGACAGCAAGAGCGGTAGCAGAGCAACCAGTGAAGAGACGGGCCCCCAAAATGAAACCAAAAAAGACAAAAAAAAAAACAATTGGAGATTGTTTTCGGACTCGGTAATAATAATCAAAGTATGAGAAACTCCCAGGGCGGTAGGGACGAAAAAAATAAAAACCACACAGCGTTTATATCGATTAACTCCCGGTTCCATTCCCAGGCGCGCCTCCTCATTTTTCATCCAAGATTTTGGCACGGCTGGCGGGCGGCGGCGGGAACACGACGGTCCGGGAGCGGCGCGCCAGAGGGGCGGACGGCGGGCGTGTTTGGCTGTGCGGCCGGCCCCGCGGCCCCCGCGGCCCCCGCGGCCCCCGGGCAGAGCCGAGGTCCCCGCCAGCAGCGGCTGCCGGAGCTACACGCGGAAATACGAGCGCACGCCGTGTAGCGGTAAGTGGTGGCGGCGGGGGCTCGGCGGGGGGGCGGGGGGGGGGGGGGGGGGGGGGGGGGGGGGGGGGGGGGGCTACGATGACGGCCTCGGTCCGACGGGGGCGCTCTGCTACACTCTCTGTTGCCAACACTAGGTGGTCGCACTACTACGCCCACCCAGTCACTGCAAATAAGAGAGAGGCGGCGTGTGTGTGTGTGTGTGTGTGTGTGTGTGCGTGTGTGTGTGTGTGTGTGTGTGTGTGTGTGTGTGTGTGTGTGTGTGTGTGTGTGGTAGACAGGAGGAACACCACGCGGCAGGCTGGGCATGGTGCATACGGAGTGCTCGCAGAGAAATTGTGGGGATGGTGACTGTGCCCCCGGACCACACACAATAGTGTTCGCCAGAATGTTTGAAAGCGGCAGACCTCCTGGGCTCTCCGCGAACGCAAACGCAAACGACTCCGTTGAGTAACGTTCATAATTTTTGTCGCAAGCGCCACGATCGTGATGTGTGGCGGCAGTCTATCAGAACGGATGGCGCCTGCTGGGTAGGCAACCGAGACAGCCACACGCACGCATGTCGTGCGGGCTGGCCTACCCTAGATCTCGCAGGCGCTCGGCGTTGCCGTTAGTGGCAGTTGTGGTTTGATGGAGGAAAATTTTTGGACGACGCCCGATGTGAATGATATGAGAGTCTCTGTTTTCGTGAGTTTCAGGTCCGGTCGAGAAACCGTGAATCGCATATCCGGCTGTCATCCGAGCAAAATATTTTCTTCTCTTTGTGCTGCTCTTTAGCTCTAACTTTAGTCAATACGAGGCAGGACAAAAAGCAACTAGTGCTTGAGAGATCAGCCCTTCCATTCTGCAAGCGCGGGAGACTTCAACGCACGGTAGCACGACAATATGGCGACGGCCACCGTCGTATGAGAAATCTAGGCTGAGACTATGCGGCTTTTTTTTAACAATTTTCAGACGTGCTGTTTGTCGTTGTGAGGTAGACAGCGAGCCCGCTTGTGTTTCCCGACCGGTATGAGATCACATCGCATCACCCGGCTGGCCCCGGCCGGCCGCGCCCACCTGCGCCACAACGTGGATGGCAACAACGACACGGTCCGGAGAGAGAAGGACGAGCACTTGACCGAGAAATTATCGCTGTATCGTTGAGAGGGCCTTTGTCCTCCAATGTGTCCCCTTCCGCCTTTCATTCCATCGTTACCTGGAGTGAAGGGGGCCTCTCGCGGATGAGGGCTGCGCCGCTCTCTCCCGCGAGGACCTATTGGCTGAGAGGTCCTCAGAACGCGAGAGGTCGCAGCTTTGTCCTTGGAGTGGAGCACGCGTGGCGCCAGGGTTGGCATCGATGGGCCTCTAGGAAACGCCGTGCGCGAATCTTTTTGCTCCAAAACTTTCTCCCTGTGCAGATGTGTAGTCGTTTCACACCCTCAAACCGTATGTATAAAAAAAAAAATTCGAGAATTTTTGCCAAGCAAATCGAAGATGCTTGGTAGAAGTATTGCCTTAAATATGGGTTTTGCGCGATGCTTGAGCCAATATTGTCCAAAACCCGTAAGGAAATGCGACTTGTACCAAGCATCTTCGATTTGCTTGCCGCAAATTCTCGAGTCAAGTACACAGAGGTGAGGGTTCACCGGCCCGCCGCCTTCTACTGAGCACGAGCCGTCTGCATGCACACCCTGTTGGTCACTTGTTGTGTGTCTTGGTGTTTGCATAAAGCCATCAACACAATGCGATGCGTGCCCGCATCACTGGGAGACTACCTGCCGTGGGGTCGCGCCTCTCACAGGTGACAGCTCACCCCTCTCGCGGGCCGGCGGCAGGCCGGTGCCGCAACCCGTTCCCAGCACCGCCGCGCTCGCGCCATCTGGTGGCGGACGCGCGCACTGCGACAGCGCGCGGAAGAGGGAGGAAAGAGGAACCGGCGAGGACGGGAGCCGCGCGGGCGAAATGCGGGGTGTGGAAAAAACAAAGAATATCGCGCGACCGGCCGCGGAGGGGAGGGAGGGCGCAGGGGTGGGGGCGAGAGGGAGCACCGAGTTCACGCGCTGCCCGCCAGAGTTCGCTAGTGCGGCGCGCGCGGGAAAACGCAACGCATGGGGACAGGGCTGCCACCGTTCCCCCACGTCCCGTCTCTCTATCCCAGCTTCATCTGCTTTTCTTTCCCCCAGAGGCGACCGACCGAGCCGCCGCAGCTCTGGAACAAACCGAAATGGTAATGGTTCGGATTCTCGCCGACAGAGGTCGCCCACTGCTTAGGACCGGGAGCAATATTGCACTGCACGGTGGCTCACCATCCCACCACTACTATAATGCTACTACCGCTTCTACTGAAACATTGGCATTGTTCATTTTCTTAGATGTGTATTTCCGTAACGATGCAAGTTGAAGAATCGAGTGTATACCTTCACACGATTCAGCCCGGCAGGGTTCAATACTCTTGGTAGGAAGAATCCCGATAGCATTCTCTCGCCCAATCTTCTACACCATCAATTCTGTATACTTGACTGTAGAATTTTTGCCAAGAAAACCGAAGATGCTTGGCACAAGTATTACCTGAAATACGGGTCTTGGACTATACTTTTCTCAAGAACCGTCAAGAAAGTATGTATTTCGCGCGATACTTGAAACGAGAAGATTTGCCATAGTGCATACCTGAAATCTCTCGTAAAGCAGGTTGGACATGGCCGGGACTCTCAGGAGAATGGTTCACAACGAAAGCATTAGTGTTAGCAGGGTACCAGCTCCGGCTCCAGCAGCCGCACCAACTCCAGCAGAAGCAGGCCGCCGCCTCCATCTCCGCCCAGCCTAGTGTTCGCAGGGTACCAGCTCCGGCTCCAGCAGCCGCACCAACTCCAGCAGAAGCAGGCCGCCGCCTCCATCTCCGCCCAGCCTAGTGTTCGCAGGGTACCAGCTCCGGCTCCAGCAGCCGCACCAACTCCAGCAGAAGCAGGCCGCCGCCCCCATCTCCGCCCAGCCTAGTGTTCGCAGGGTACCAGCTCCGGCTCCAGCAGCCGCACCAACTCCAGCAGAAGCAGGCCGCCGCCTCCATCTCCGCCCAGCCTAGTGTTCGCAGGGTACCAGCTCCGGCTCCAGCAGCCGCACCAACTCCAGCAGAAGCAGGCCGCCGCCCCCATCTCCGCCCAGCCCATACATCTCAGCTGTCCGGGTGCCCCGGAGCACGGAGCCCCTCCGTGTGCTCTCAGGGCGTAAGCTGCACCGCGCCATTTGTTTCCCAGACAAGCCTCTCCGCTTTTTCCGCAGCGCCCTCTCCTCCTCCCTCTCTCCAGTTTGGCCCTGCCGGTGCCGGTCGCCCCCCCCCCCCTCTCTCTCTCTCTCTCTCTCTCTCTCTCTCTCTCTCTCTCTCTCTCTCTCTCCGGGGGTGACCCGCGCCTCGGCACACGGACTAAGGACTAATTAGTATTTATGTTCATCTTTATCTCGAGAGCCAACGTAGGGACACGGAAGAGAGAGAGAGAGAGAGAGAGAGAGAGAGAGAGAGAGAGAGAGAGAGAGAGAGAGAGAGAGAGAGAGGGGGGGACATTCACGTGTGTGCGTGAGGGGCCTAAAACCCACGCGCCCCGTGCGTCGTCCTACGCCCAACGACCTCACCTCGTGAGATTAAAACGCAAAACTGTTATCGCAGTTTCCCTCCCTCTTCCCCTCCTTGATCTTCTTCTCTCCTTGTCCCCCTCCTTTCCCTGCGCCGGAGCCTCTTTGTTTCGTTTCCCTATTCCGCCCTTCTTTCCCTTTTAATTCACGCCGGCTTTCGTTGGGGTTTTGACAAGATACACGGACGCCGGGCCGCCACTGCTGCTGGGCTGTTTGCAAGATCCCGCAAGCCGTGATGGTCGAGTCGGGGGCCGAGTCGGACCTGTCCTCATCTAGTATTCAGACAAACTCCACCGCTGGGGCCTGGCGGGGCAGGCAGGGTCGGCCTCAGTGCCCCCCTGGAACACCGCAAGAAAGAAGCAGCAGCCCCGTTAAAAAAAAAATCAATTTAAAAAAATCATTTTTTTTGGTATGTGTAATTTTTTAACGGTTTGCTAAACATTGGCTATGACAGCGTCTTCCTCGAGTTAAAATTCCGTCCAATCACAGGCGATAAGTGGCAAATTACAAATTTATTTGGTCCATCCCCTCCGATCTTCGTGATTATAGTTTGTTTTTTTTGACGGTGCACAATATATTTTTGTTACTGTCTCTGCTCGAGCGGCAGTGTCGAAGAGTCCCTCGGCGTCCCCGAAGACCACTGTGAGTCAATCAGTCAGCCCGACCGACTGTGAAATGAGGGACTTCCCTTCGCGCAACATGGCCGGGCCGAAGGATGGAAAAGGGAGAGGAGAGGGGGGGGGGAGACGAGGAAGGGGGAGGGAGTGGTGCGAGTGCGCGTTGGCCCGGACGTCAGTCACTGATACCTCGCTTCCTCTCCATCATTATTACTCTCCTGCTCGGCCAGTGGGGGTCACGCCTCCCCCTGTTGCTATGCTCGCCGGCAGAAGAGAGGTTCGAGTTTCGTCGAAGTCTCGGCGGATTTTGCAGGAGTTAATTTTAACGAGCTCCATCGCCGACTATGCAGCTGCGAGACGATTTTCACGTCTGAATCCTGGAAAGTGTTTCTTTCTTCGGCAGATCAGCAAGTTGACTTCCTCGGGGGAGAAAAGTCAAATTGGTACCTGAACGAAATAAGCTTTCAATTTTGCCCGTAAAATTGTAATTCTGCCTCTGTAGGCCACAACACGAGCAGTCTGTAACAAGAAAGAAGTGGTGGCAATAAAGGTGTGTGTCTATCTCTCTCTCGCCCCTCTCTCCCCCTCCCTCTCGGCCGTTGTCCTGAGCGCTCGCTGCCTGCAGGAGCAGCACATACAGCAGCAGTAGTCGTGAAAAACACTGGGCGATTTTTTTCTCAGCGTCAACGGAGGAGATGGGGGCAGAGGAGCAACGCGACAGACAAGAAAAAGGGCTTTTTCAGCGCTGTAACCGTGAGGTCGGATGGTAAATAATCCCAACTCAGAAAAAAATAAAATGGAAAAACTACAAAATTTATGAGTGGACAAGTTCTTGTGAACCTTGACAGTGCCTTCATGAGATTTGTGACTTCCTCAACAGTTCTTTTCCAATATATTTCTGGGCCAAACTTTAAAATTTGAACTGCATTCCGTCTTCTCTAATGCTGTTTTATTTCCCCTTCCTCCTTCGCGTTTCCTGCACCTCAACGCGCCTTCATTAACAGTTTGGCCAGATTAGGTGGGGTTGGCAGGACTGGGTGTGCCGAGGCTGGCGGGGCGGGGCCCGGCGGAGCCAAGCCAAACAGACGACGACGCAGAGGCCAGCATGCGGCAGCGCCGGGCAGCGCGCGAGGACGTGTATTGCACACTTGGGACCAAAAAAGAAAATTTGCACATCTGATGAGGTTCCGAGACTCCTGCGCGGAAAGAGAACGCACGAAGGGAAAGGGGAGAGGGGTGGGGGGAGCTGGGATGGAGTCCAGGAAGCAAGGGGGACAAAAAGGGCACCGCACTGCCAGAGAGGCCTGGGCGAGGCCGCGTTACTAGTGCTGCTGCTGCTGCTGCTGCTGCTGCTGCGGCTGTGATGACCTCCGCTGTTGACTCGCGCACCTCGGAAACATTCCCCGGCCGACATCCGTGAGGGGTGGACGTCATAAAACTACCAAACTATGCACCACACCCTGTAAGAGGGACGATTTTGATAATTTTTTTTAAGAGGTCGTAGCTCTTGCAGGACGAGGCGGGGTGGGACTAGAAGGGGCCAGCCCCACCGCGAGTTCTTTGCGCCTGCTGTAACTCTTCTCTCTCTCTCTCTCTCTCTCTCTCTCTCTCTCTCTCTCTCTCTCTCTCTCTCTCTCTCTCTCTCTCTCTCTCTCTCTCTCTCTCTGTCTCTCTCTCTCCTCTCTCCCCCCCAACCCTCTTTTTAGTATCTCTCTCTCTTGCTCCCTCCCTTCATTTTCGTCCAGCATTAATTTCCTCCAGGAATAGCTGCGCACCGCCCTCCCGGGCCGCATCCAAAAGAAGCCCCTATCGCCGTCCTCGTCGCACTCCCCGCGGTCCCTGCGGGTGTTGCGCGGCCCCGTCTTAGTGCGGACGCAGCCGCGTCTGGAGGCCGAGATGCAAATTTCGCCACCCTGTCCTGCCGTATGCCACACTGCGCACTTGGGCCCTCGGAAGAGGAGAGTGTGTAAGAGAAAGAGAGCGAGAGAGAGAGAGAGGAGGGCCGGGTGGGTGGGAGCGCAAAGGGGTGAGAGCGAGACAGAGACGGCGGAGCGCCGCTGGTCTGGGCTCCGCTACGCCCGATG
Organism: Odontothrips loti; assembly: GCA_038380765.1. Lineage (NCBI taxonomy): Eukaryota > Metazoa > Arthropoda > Insecta > Thysanoptera > Thripidae > Odontothrips > Odontothrips loti. The sequence goes on from CM076254.1 coordinate 12,297,054, forward strand.
AATGCTCAACTAACTCGTTGAAACTTTTCAGATGGCGCGAAAAGTGCTGGCACATGCGGGAAAGTTTTCGGGTCCGGCAGAGCAGCAGTCATGGAGGGCCGCCGCCGCCCCCGCCGCCCCCCGCCGCCCCCCGCCGCCCCCAGCAGCCATAGGGTGTCTGGACTTCCTAACGGACCACCACCTGGGTCCAGCAGGGGTGTACCCTGTCAGAGGGTGCGTGATGATCCGCCAGCCCTCCTCCACCCACCCCCTTCAGCCACCGAGATGAGAAAATGGCGCGGTCAGAAGAAGCGGGAGGTAAACGGGATCAAGGGAAAGGTGGGCGCCGGAGGAAAAACGGGGAACAATACGGCATTAGAGGAAAGGGAAATAAAAGACAATGCGAGGGACGGAGTTGAAGGGGAGGGAAGGAGCGGCGGTGTGTACAACTCCTCCTCGCCGAGGCGGCCTTGCGGGGGCTCGGGGCTGGGCCGAGCCAGCGTCCTCTCGGCCGTGCCTTCCAAGTGTGGCTTTCTAAAACGCTGCTGACTCCGAAACTGTTCTATACGTGTCATACGGGGACACGGCAGACAGCTCCTCTTTCGAAAACTTGTAGACCAACCCATCCCGCAAGACTGCCAGTGAATTCTCAGGCCTGTTCGCGCACTCACTCACCAAGGAGTCCACGTGTTTCCATTCATCCATCAATACTCACGCTCAGCCACTGTTTCATTCAGTTCATTCATTCCTGGGGGTTTCCGAGGTGGGTACACCGCAGCTGCAGCCCGCAGCTTCCGCTGCCTGCTGCCGTTCCAGAGCGGCCGGTTTGGCTGGAACAATAAGATGAAAGTTTGATGCCACGGAGATGCGCGCGCGTGTTCTGAGGCCAGAGGGCACCAGGGCGCCTGGGCTAGGGCCGGGGCTGTGTGAGGGATGAATACGGCATGCCTTGCACGCCTTCACACAACGTCCAGCACCCCCCCCCCCCTCCCCTAAAAAAAATGCAGCTCCGTGTAGGCTGCTAATTTTTCGGAAGTAATGAATGTTTGGTCCAAAAATACTGATGCAGAGGGACGAGTGACGCCGGCAGAACGGAACTTGGGGGCTGCTGGTAGGCAACACCGCCGACACAGAGGCGAGCTTCTGGCTATCCGGCCTCGATGTATACGTTGTCGGTGGACAGCAGGGTGGGGGTGGTTTTGTGGTGGAGAGGGGTGAAGGGTGGAATGTCACTCTACCCGGGCCCCGCCTCTCTCTCTCTCTCTCTCTCTCTCTCTCTCTCTCTCTCTCTCTCTCTCTCTCTCTCTCTCTCTCTCTCTCTCTCTCTCTCTCTCTCTCTCTCTCTCTCTTCTCTCTGTGAGGAGTGGGTTCACCTTAACGCCGAATGGCCCCGGCCCGGAGATCACCGCGGCCAACGCCACGGCAGCCGCCCGGACCAGCCCGGGCCACGGCCTCGTCGCCACTCTCACGCTCCGCTGCGAGAATCTCATTAAGTCTCTAAACGAGCTTTCCATGCTCTCAGCTGGGACTACCAGGGACTATGCCCTCCCCACCCCCCCTACCCCCCTCTGTGCCGCCCCTTCACGCCATACCACGGTCCCAAGGACACATGGCACATTCCTGGTGGCCTGACGTGGCACGGTCCACACACACACACACAGAGGCACACACAGGCACTGCGCAGCAAATGACGCAAAAGCCCTACTGCAAAGCCTCCTTGCAATTTGGAGAAGCCGTCGGACGAGGCGGCATTACACCGACCGCCCCGCCCGCGGAAAACCACGCGCCAGCCCGGAAAAGGTTAGTGTAGCGGAAGAAAATGTAAACACCATGTGGAGAAGGGCCTTGCCCAGTGAGCTGAAAATATTACGTAGCGCTATCTAACTCTTTTAGTACACGGATTTTTTGAAAAATAAATTGTAGCCAAAGAAACCAGTTTGAGTCCAGATTGTGGGTGGTTGGGTATCCGACGGGTGCGCATCCACAGGCCTAGCAGTGTGGCCACAGCGCCAAGGCCGCAGAGGCCACAAGCCTGGCCGAGGCCGGGCCGGGGCTGTCACCGCAGCGGGGCTCCCGGCCTCGGCTCCCGGCCTCGGCTCCCGGCCCCCTAACCCTTCCTTACCTCAGCCTGGCCGCCCTGCTTGTGGTTGCGGTGTACCAGGTGGAGGGTGGCTGCAGGCGCTGCAGCCCCACCGCTGCCACCACCACTGATACCACCACCACCGCTACCACCACCACCGCTACCACCACCACCGCTACCACCACCACCGAACCGTGCGAACAGTGCGCGCTAGCTGCGACGTGTATCTTGTTCGTACAAATTGCCGCTCTTAATTCCCTCACTTGCAGCCGTACGCGCCGCTGTCATGACGAATGGTATATATAAGCTCGCGGTAATGAACCCCCTACCTACCTGCCCCCCCCCCCTCCCCCCTCCCCTCCCGCGTGGACTCGGTGATGAGGGTTACTAAGATGAAGCGATGGTCTCACTGTATCATGTACTTCCGATAACGACGGCTCTAATGATGGCGGAGTGCTATCAGCAGGTGGCGCCATGAGACCCTTAGTCTCCCTCAAGGGGAGCAGTTGGAATCGATTTTTTAAAAAGGAGAGTAAAAAAGAGGGGAAACACTGCTAAAACCGGATCTGTCTAAAAGAGGCAAAAACGCATTTTTTTTTCTACTGAAAACTGCCCAATTTGACTGTGCGGGTGTATGGGTTCGAACAATGTACGAATTAAAATGTGATAGAAACCCTGAATGGATTCTAGGATGACCTAACGTGATATTTTGATGCTGATAAGTTGGGGCCATCTGGTTACAGAGACAGTGAGGTCTCGGCTTCCTCTTACAGTAGAGGGTGGGTAACTAGAGAAGAGAAGCTCTGCTCGTAGGTCGCCATTTTGTTCGCGTCAGAGCGGACGTACGAGCACTCTCCTGATGTATCGCAGAGCGGGAGAGATGGAAGCATGCAGCAGCAAGACAAAGAGCGAGCGAGAAAACACGTGCGGTTCCATTTTTCAAACACAGTCCTATTTGGCCCGCAGTGGAAACCCACTCAAATGTAAACGAGCCTCATAAGACGTATACCCGTGTCGGATATATGGCAGAGGCGTAGGCCGGCGCCGGGCGTTGGCGTTCAAAAATGGCGGCGGGTCGTCGGGAAGCGCAGAGCCCTGGGAAATGGAGGCTATTAGACGCAGCACTGCGCCGGGCGGCGCAGGCTGGGGGCATCCGAACGCAGCGCCACGCCACGCCACGCCACGCCACGCCACGCCACGCCACGCCGCGCCACGCCCGCTGAGCACCCCTTCATGACAGGCCGCCAGCCACCAAAGTGCGCGCCATTTAACTCTCGAGGAGTCTGGCGAGCGGGTGGAAGGCGCCGCACAACGCCAGCGCGCATGCTGCTTAGCAAGGTCCACTCCAATTTCAAGGAAGAATTCATGGGGCGTAAATCAAGGAACTACAACAGAGGTTTCCAATAAGACCTGGAAACGGAAGCTAAAGAAAAAAAAACGCGTGCAGAACAAAAACCTCTCGAGCTAGGGCACCTGTGAGAAATACTCATGCGCAAGAGCCACGCCAAATATGGGACATAACCTCGAATTTCACTCATAACGACATTTGGTCTCGAGAGTTTCCGGTCTGAAATTGTTCTTGTTATTCAACTTCCGTTTCAAACTCTGATTGGAAACTTCTCCTCCAGGTGTCGCACGACCTGATCTATGTTCGTTTCTTCACGGCGATGTTGGGCGCGCGAAATTTCGTGCACTCCAGGGCAGAGGAGTCACAGAGGGCAGAGAAGACCCAGGGAGTGGGAGGGGTGAAGAGGAATGGCTTCATCTATCAGCGGCGCTGCGGCTAACGATGTCTGTGACAAAGGAAAAATGGCAGCCGCGGAACAGGAGAGGGCCGGCGTAAGGGTGGCTACACTGCAAGGAATCCACCGCCGTTTTTTTTATGTCGTTTTCTTTCTCCTCTGTTTTTTTTAGAGCATTGCTGCCACCGAAACTGGTGGGGGCGGTGATGGCATGCACCCAGGCAGGCAGTGGGCAGTGCCAGTGCCATCCGGTACACTTGGGTTTGTAATGCCCCAAAGTTGCCCAACGGAGGGCACACAGGCCCTAGGGCACACCGGTAAAACAGCAGCATTTTGTGACATTGTGGTGAGCCAAAGAAACAAGGAGCTGGCACAGAACGTACTGAGGCCTCCGGCGCCGCGCACCGCCTGTCCGCCTCTGTTAGCCTCTCTGGCAGCCTCCGGTGTGACACTGGACACTTTATTGGGCACTTGGTTAGCGCGGGCCTCGGCCGTGGGGTGGGGCACCGCCGGGCACCGCGGCAACGTTCCCTCGCCTCCTTTTATGTCTCACGCACCCAAAATTTTGGAAGGGGTCAGAAGGGTTGGGCTGCGGTCAGAAGTCGGGCCAACTGGCCCTTTGGTTTGAGAAATCGGATAAGGTAATGAGATCGGGAGGGGAGGAGGGGGAGGGAGGCGTCGCCAGGCGTCAGACCGTTCTGCTCCCCGCACACACTCCCCCAGTTGGTCTTGGCGGACTTGCGGACCATCTGGAAGGATTTTTTTTTTTAAATCCTGGATTTGAAAATCATGACTCATGACCATCTTCGTGGCAAGATTTCTAAACACCGTCCGAATCGGCAATAATAGTGCATAAGGGATACGGGAAGGTACGAGTAGATTTGGTCACACATTCCGAGGCTGACTTTAACGGCGGCGTGTGTTTCTTTTCGGGAGAGGATGGTAGGAACCGAGTTTCCACGCCATTTCCACGTCGCCAACGGTCTTTTCTCTTGCGCCAGTCCCCTTTGGCCCATCGTCAGATCCACCACTCCACGAACACTTTACGAAAGCCATTTCCTTGAATAGGATATAAATGTTCTCTCTCTCTCTCTCTCTCTCTCTCTCTCTCTCTCTCTCTCTCTCTCTCTCTCTCTCTCTCTCTCTCTCTCTCTCTCTCTCTCTCTCTCTCTCACGCTCCCTCCGGTTGGGGGAAACTAAGAAAATAAATGTAGGCGAGGTGGTGCGGGGGGAGGGGGGGGGGGGGGGGGTGACCGTCCCATTAGGTTTCCAATCGGAGCAAAGCACTTACGCCTGGCCCGGCCCACACTCGCACTCTTAGGGACGCGGAGAGAGAGCGGCGCACGGCGAAAGGAAGGCGAAGGGAAGAGTAAGGGAGGGGGATAAGGGGGGCGGGGGAGAAGAGGGAAATAAAAGAAGTAACGGTGTCGCCGTGTAGGATTGGGGAGGAAAGCTGCTGCTTGCGAGCCTCTGCCTTTCTTCTTCTTCTTCTTTTTAGGCACCTCTCTCTCTCTCTCTCTCTCTCTCTCTCTCTCTCTCTCTCTCTCTCTCTCTCTCTCTCTCTCTCTCTCTCTCTCTCTCACTTCTTTTTTTTTGTGAGTGTGTGTCCCAGCCACCCTCTCTCCCTGCCCTTTCTTTCCCACATTTGCTGCTTCTTCTCCCTCGACACACAGAAAGTTAGAGTGTGACGTCACACACCGACTCCGGCACTTGGGCCTTTCCCCAAGTCTCGGTGGAATAATAAAAAAGAAAAAGGAAAAAAAGACACCCACAGCCGAGAGGGAATGCAGTTGCGTGAGAGGACAGAGCTGCGCCCCTTTCGTCCACATTTGCATATTTATATTTCCGACTCTCTTAGACTCGCGTGGGTCCACTACCCCTCCTCCTCCACCGGGGCTGGACAGGGCCGGCCCACCCTTGGACCAACCCCGACAAGGGGTCCGTCTGCAAACCCCGTGCTAAAAAAAAGGCGACCAATAATAAGTGAATCGCAGTGACGGGATTTTATTTAGAAAAGCTTGTTTGTGTTGTTTTTTCGCGCATGTGCTTTACGGTTTTAAGACGAAATCAGCTTTCTTTTCTTTCCTTTTTTTCGAAAATGTCGAACTTGCACTGCCTGCTGCGCCTCCCAGCCTCATCATCCCGGCCCTTGTGTGGCTGAGGCCGGCTGAGGCCCCCTCAACTCGGTCTGAATGCCGCGTGCCGCGTACCTTTTCGTGGGCGGCGCAGAGACCGACGGGCGGACAAACACTCACGAGGCACGGGCCGGGGATTACCCGCGCGCTATGTGTGTCTCTTTTGTCGCGTCTCGCTGCGTGGACGCGCAAATTAAGAAATGAATCCTGAGCTGAATAACAAACCACTCAGCCGGCGGCCAGCGGCCAGCGTACAGTGGTGCTGAATCAAAGGAGCTGCCAGAGTGCGGCTCTGCTCTTCGCGCCTTTTTAGAACTGAAAGTACCCGAAAATGCGTGGAAAATACTAGACGAGATGAGGTAGCTTGGGGAAATGTTTTGCAGACGTGCCAACCACTGAAACGGTTCCCCATTTTCATGGGTCGCAGAAGGGGTATCCGTATCGGACTCAGTGTTGGCGGTCCTGCGGCGCCTGAGGGCTGCGTGTGGTGGCTGCACTGCTCCCCTCACCCGGCAGCTCGAGGCGTTTCGTCCACTGACCCGCCCTCTCTCTGGACCCTCTGGAGGCGGTGGCGCTGCCAGTCCTGCCAACCCGTGACGTGCCCTTATGAATGAGGACCTAATGAGCAGTCAGGGCTGCCAATCGCGGGGCCCCAGCGGTGAAATTCGGTGAGCTGGGGTTCCTCTGATGGCGGCCACAGACACTTTGTGCCTACGGCGACTTATCAAACATGAAATTCTCATAGATTTCACTCTCACTCGCACCACCCAATTAGTGACTAAAATTTTGAGTTGGTACCAAAAACCACTCATATCATAACAGTGATTTTGTTTTTTGTTGCATCTGTAGGAAATGAAGAAGACTACTAAAACCAAACAACGGACCACCTCATTATTTTGTTACCGCGTTTGACAGCAAAGAAATTGTGCCGTCTTGGAGGTGTAGGTGTGCGCGGGGGTGGCGGTGGGGGACGAAAAGTTTGGGCCGCGAATGAATATTCTAATGGCGGGACGACGAGGAACGCGAAAAGGGAAAGGAAGCACACAGCGAATGTGTTTGCCTAGCAAACAGCGGCGCAAGCCTTTCTCTCTCCTCCCTTTCCTCTCTCTCTCTCTCTCTCTCTCTCTCTCTCTCTCTTCCTGTCCCGCCCCTGTGGACTCACTTACGCCCGGCACGGTCCGGCACGGTCCGGCACGGTCCGGCTCGGCGGCCGCGGGGCTGCGAAGTTAGTCGCGGACGCGTCCAGGTTCTCCTACCCTGCACTGTCACGGAGCGGCGGCACGGCGGCTCGGGGTGCCGGAGGCCGGAGCTGTGCTCAGCCTGACTGCACTGCCTGCGCTGCGCGGGTACGTAACGGACAGCCGCCCGCCTGGACTGAGCAGGACTGAGACAATTAGACTCCTTTTGTCAGAAACAATGCGTATGGCAGCGTCCAGCTCCAACGGTGTTGCCCCGACCGGTGGGGTAAGAGTGACCCTGCTCTGAATATCGCACAGCAGCGGCGCAGAAGCAAACCAGTGCAGTTTTATTTTTTTTTTTCTCACACGCACAATGCTGCGTGCGGGGGAGTGGGTCCCGGCCGGTCCCGGCCCTGTCCGGCGGGGGAGGCGGACACAGTCGGACACTTGCTGACCGGTCCGGCCAGTTCCGGTCCGGTCCATCTCCTTCCTGCGGCCGCACCTCGGCACCGCCCGGGCACCGCCAGAACAGGTCCGACCATCTCCAAGACGCGGCGCGGACCACCACGCATCCGGTGAGGGCGAGGCGAACTTCTTCTGTACGGAGCAAAAAACTAAATTCTGTTTTGTTTTTTTTTTCGGCGGCTACCTAGCCTCTCCCAATATGCAAAAACTGTAGGCATTACACCGCATCCATACCGAAGGTAGACTCTCCAAAACGAAACAGAATTATTTCCAGAAGGACGTCGAACACTGTGCCTCTGGCCTTGCTGCTTGGACCGCTCCAATCATATTTTAGAAAAATTAGGTCGTGGGCACACCGACCCACCGATCGAGAACGAACGACAAAAAAAAACGACCGTTGGGAACTAACCGGCCGAAAAGCCGTAAAGGAACGTGGCTTTGTGCGGATTCCAAAGACGTCACCCGAGACTGTGTGGATGGGGGTGGGTGCGGGTGGAGGGTGAAGGTACACACGTACATGTGGACGAGCTACACACACACACACAGACACACGTACGCACGCAAGTCGGTGGGGACCGCTGAGTATGTGTGTGCGTGTGTGTGTGTGTGTGTGTGTGCGCCGGGATAACAGGTTTCTCGCGGGGTGGAATGCCAGAACAGCGGCCAAATAAGGGGAGCAGAGCGGGCTGGGGGCGGAGGTCAAGCTTGAGCCGCGTCCGAGACGGCGTGCTGGGGCAGCATCCGGAATCATCTCACGCAATAACATGACAACCCTCCTCGCCTCCCGCGCAACCCTTAAGGTGCAAGAGGGGTGGGTGTTGGAATGTATCCCGCGGCGGAACCTGTCCACACCGCCACCCCCTCCACCCTCCCCTACACCCACCCAGTGGCCGCATGCAGGATCGTGGGAAGAAAAAAAAATATATTCGCGTTCATCTCAGTGGGAAAACTAAATTCACATTTTACGGAACCGTTCGAAATATATTTCCACTGTGAAAATGAAAGGCCTAGTTGAATGGAAAATCGCCATTACTGCACGGGCAGTATTCATTTTTGATCTATCGATAAAGTTAATATTGTTCATTGAAATGAGGAATATTTTAAATGATGTTTGTAAGAAATTAACCATATGTCGTGCGTAAAAAAAATTATCATTATTAAAATAGCATTATTAAGAATGCACTCACAAGATGTTTTGAATAAGTTTCTTTGTGAACAAAGCGCAGGGGTGGGGAGCCGCTGTCCTCATCTCCCGCTCCTCTGACGGGGGAGTACGGGGGAGGAGGTGATGTGTTGGGGGAGGGGAGCGACAGGTAAGGAACGCATCGCCGCCTTACCTGGCCGAGGGGAGCCGCAGTTGTCGACGCGAGCTCCCGGGTGCACGACGCGAGCACCTCGCCGACGTCGTTCGTCGGGGAGGTGCTCAGGCCAAGACACACACGTCAGCGGGATTACAGTGCATGCCATCGCACAGTGAGTATGAGATTCTGCATCGAGGTTCACGAACCCACAGCGCGGGGAACTCATTTTCAAATCAGCTGGCTTTGCGCGGGCCGGTTGCCATGGAAACGGCCACGGCTCCCGTTCGAGTACGCGCGGCTCGCGCGCGACGAAAATGAGTTTGGTTCATTGGAGAGGCCCAGCCCGGCGCGGAAGTGGGAGCGATCGCGGTGGTCTCCAGTTCCCCTTTGAGGCAGTCGGCCTCTTTCATCTGGCGCCATGAAAAGCGTGCACGATGGGGCGCGGGGCTGGGCGGGCGCGGGGCTACCTGGCGCAGCCCAGACTCGGTTTCAAATCAGCGCTCGGCCCGCGCTCCAAGTGGGAGGTAGAATAGGCAACGCAAACATGGAGGGGGAACCCAGTGCGTCATCACGCGTCTTTGTCAAGAGCGAGAGTCAAATTCCACCGCATCTGTTTTGGTTCCACGCTGTTCCTTCCCGCACCGCCTCGGAAGCGTGGTGTCCCGACATTCGGCTCTTCCCCGCGCCCCCTTTCGCATCACTCCCTTTCTCCCCTTTTTCGCTTCTTCTTCTCGTTCTTCTTCACGTCCATGCGGGTGCGCAAACAGACACCCAGCGCCACCAGGCCGCCAGGGCCTCAAATGGAAGTCGAGAAATCGGGATGAGAAACGAGCGAGGCGCGCGCGCTGGAAAAAAAAATGAAAAAAGCTTGAAAGAAGAAGAAATAAAAAAGCGCGTAGGAGTAGACGGACGACGGCGGGTGAAGGGTGCGAAAAAAAAGAGGGGCGACAGAGAAAGACAGAGAGGAGGGGACGAATAATCCATATGAATGTGTCATCACACAAGAAGTGCGACAGAGAGGGGAGGAGGCGGCGGCCAAAGGGAGGGCCTCCAATCGAGAACAACAAACTGCTCATCAAAGTCCAAATTTAGATGGCGTTCTAATTAGAGGAGGCGTCTATGGTGAATTATGGTCTGTGCTCTTCGGATTACAGATTGGGTCTCTAATGCGGCCGGCTGGCTATACACACGGGACGTAAGGACGTCTTGTTTAGAAGGCACGCGACCTCCAGGTCCACCTTTATTTCTTTCTGCCTTTTTTTTCTGCATATCACTCTAATCAATGAACACAGTACTTGCTTCTAGATTAAAGAAATCACAAATTTTCACGTTTATTGAGGTTTATCTTTAATGAGAAAACTTTTCTGCACAAGTTGAATTGAGTAAAGTTCTTAGATCAAAGAAATATCCTTCGCAAACTGAATTCTAGCTTAGATGTATTCATGCAAAAAAAGTGTTATTCTCTAGGGGATTACGTCCTTAGCATCAGATCCTCTAGAGATGATTAATTGTGTTGCGCATTTGATGCTGTGCGGTACGTTTCTGTCCGTAAACCAAAACTCGCTGCCTCTAATGATGCCAGGCATCTTTTTCTCGCGCATCTTTTTTCGGACGAAACTAAGCTTATGAAGTGGAATCGGAAACCGGTTGTATGCCTTGCGTTTTGTGGGAGAATGGTACTCTTGTTTCAGAAGAAATAAATAAATTTTGGTTTTACGGCTCCGTTTCATATGATTGGAGAGAAATACCTTGACCATTATTTTGCTCTTAGACTAGTTCTTTGGTGTTTTTTATTTCTTTAAATTGTTTGATCTGAGCAGTGCTCAGGATAGTACACCGCTAATGTCTTCTTATTCGAATCAGAGTTTCAGTTTTCTTGGGTGCCGAGGGGGCAACCACTCATTTAAACTATGTACGAAGATTCAGGATTTCGTCGGGTTCCCGGGGTTTTCGTTAATTTTAGAATTTTATTGCTTGTCTGGCTATTTCAGCCTATGAAGGTGCTATTTTTCGGCATGAAGTCAAAGTCCAACTTTAAATTCGAATTTTTTTTTTCAATTTGTTTTTAAAAATTTCTAGAATTTTGTACACATGATTACGCGAGTGATTCGCCTCTCGCATCTCGCGACTCCGGGCCGCCGCTGCCGCATTTGCCGCTGCCGCATTTGCCGCTGCCGCATTTGCCGCTGCCGTATTTGCCGCTGCCGCATTTGCCGCTGCCGCATTTGCCGCTGCCGCATTTGCCGCTGCCGCATTTGCCGCTGCCGCATTTGCCGCTGCCGCATTTGCCGCTGCCGCATTTGCCGCTGCCGCATTTGCCGCTGCCGCATTTGCCGCTGCCGCATTTGCCGCTGCCGCATTTGCCGCTGCCGTATTTGTCGCGTGCTGCAAGCGTCATCAGCAGCCAAGATGGCGGCCAAGGCGGTCTGGGGGCGGGCAGGGCGCGGCTCGGCTCAGCTTTGCTCGGCTCGGCACGGCTCGGCTCGTCACGCCGCGGCACCACCCCTTTGCCTGCTGCCGACCGGCGTGAAAAATAGTGGAGGGGAGCCTAGTCGTAGTGGATTGGCTAGGGACACTGCAGGAAAAAAGTAGTTGAACCCGCATATCCTTTGGTGTTAATACGTGTTAAAAGGGACTTTTCGTTTTCATTTAAATCAACTCAAGAGTGCGGAAAGAGGTCAGATTTAATTTATTTTTTTCAAGAATCAAAACACGAGAGATAACGTTTTGTGATGTCAGCGCCATCTTAGACGGGCTCACGGTTGGGGCCAGTAACTCATGCGGGCGTCCCTCCCTCATCGTCCTTCCTTCTCGCGTCCTTTTAATTTTGGATCGGGTGGAGCGGAGAAAAAAAAAAAGCTGGCAGGCTGGCACAATGCCGCCTCTGCCAGCACTTTAATCACAAAAGGGGGTCTTTTGTTCTTAAGGGGTCACCGGCCGTTAAAACAAGATCTAGATTAAGCGACGGCTTTTAAGTCTTGATGAGTTTGGGCCGCTGGTGGTCGTGTGCGAGGGGAAAGAGGAGAGTGCCGGCCATCCGTCGTCGTGGACCCGCGTGCGTGCGCGTGCCCGTGCCGTGCCTGTGCACGTGTGCAAAGGGGCCATGTGAGCCCAGTGTGATTTTGACGTTGAGGGATGACGGTTCTCGCACGCGTACCAACTATTTGCGTGGCCCAAGCGCCAGGCGCAGCGAGGGAATCTGTTTCGCACTTCATTTGACCACCAAGCGTGGCAATGCGCACCAGACAATGTTACTTATTATTTTTAATTTTTTAAAGACGCATCCAGTGTTCGTTTAATCATTTTTTTTTCTTTAGTTGTTGTGCGGAAAGAAAGGAAAGTCAACGTCGAAAGCAGATCTACCTGCTCTCTCTCTCTCTCTCTCTCTCTCTCTCTCTCTCTCTCTCTCTCTCTCTCTCTCTCTCTCTCTCTCTCTCTCTCTCTCTCTCTCTCTCTCTCTCTCTCTCTCTCTCTCTCTCTCTCTCTCTCTCTCTCTCTCTCTCTCTCTCTCTCTCTCTCTCTCTCGGACACACACGCACACACAACGATATTTCCATCACACCAACGGGCCGGCCGCCGCCCCGTGCCGTGACAGGCAGCAATCGATGGCGTGCAACTGGTGGCCGGCGGGATTATTGAATGCACACACGTATGTTTGTTGTTGTACACGACCCACCCCCACCTCGGGCGCCCCGTGCACACACACTGGCCGTGTGTGGGTGTGCGCGCGTCCGTGTGACCTCCATGTCGCAGCTCACCACTTAAATTTTTAATCTCAGGGCCTGGAGAGGAGGAATTTTCTTCCTCTATATGATGATTCGCACACAGGCAGATGAATCGCACGTCTCAATGCTGTTGGTTGTTGTTTTTTTTTTTTCGCCATTACGGACATTTTTTGTCGTTTTATTTTCCAGTGGCCTGACCCTCGCCGTCGTGGTGCGGCCTGCCCTCCGGGGGTACTTGGGGCCCACCCTATCCCCGCCACCCCCGCCACCACCATCGGGGCCCTGCGGCGGCCATAGCGGGCCAGGGCGGACCCAGCGGAGCACTTGGTGTGTGTCCAAGAGGTGAGTGACGAGGGATGTGTCCCTCGCCTCCGGCCTCCGGGCCTCCGGGCCTCCGGGCCTCCGGGCCCTGGCGACGCGCGCCGTGCGGCCCCGGCCACCACCGGAGTGAGAAGTGGCAGGAGGGGAGGGGGGGAGGCAGGGAAGCAGCAGAGGAAGCGGCAGGAGGAAGAAGGATCGGGAACCGGAGGGGCTGGAGAGTTACAAAGTTTTCCACTTCCCTGCCCGGATTATACAGTGACGGCCGGCGGAAGGCGCCTTGCCCCCCCCCCCCCACCGCGAGAGTGCTTCCTAGCACGTACACCCTGTGGACCACTCTTATAGTGCACGGAGGAAAAATAGTAGTGTCGGTATTTTTTCCAGACAAATATTACATTTCGGGTATAGGAACTGAAGTTTCGTTGGGGAAACTTAGTTGCTGCCACGAAGAGGTTCGTTGCGGGAGCGAAAAGAAGAAAAAAATGAAAACGTGCAACCAACAAATAGTTACCTCTACAAAAATTTAGTTTTGAGAACCAAATTTTAATTGCTTGTCTCGAAGTAAACTTAAAAATGAGCTGCGAACACTAATCTATTTTTTTATGATGTCCGACTCCGTGTTGTGTGGCCCCGAACAAGTTGAGGAGACAAAACACAATGTGTGGAAGTAATGGCGACTTCCTTGCACTCTGCTACGCCAGACAGAGGGCCGCGTATGCCGAGTGCATCTGACGTGGCACACACACACACACACACACACACACACACACACACACACAACTCCTGCGACAGTGTCATCCTGCCGTGCGGCTATTCCTCATGTGGGCAGCAGCAGCAAGCAGCAGCAGCTTGGCGACGGCGGACAGACGACAACCAGTGCGGGAGGAGGCGGCGGCAGCGGCGGTTGGGAGGGGAGGCAGCCGGGAGCCCGGAGGTTGTGTGACGAGGGGGTGGCGGGGGCGGAGGCAGGAGGGGGAGGGGGCGTCCTCGGGGAGGGCCCTGCGGACATTAGGACCGCGTGGGAGTACCCTTAAGCCGGCCGCGGGGGTGTTTGAGACAAGGGGTGGCTGTGGGGGCGAGAGAGAGGGAGAGAGGGGGAGGGGGCGGATTTGGCCGGCCAACACCACCCGCACCCCTTCTCTTGTCCCTGTAACCTGCCACACGAGAGAAAGACGAAGGGACCTGAAGGGACAGGACCCCGCGAAAAACCCAACTCGCAGGCCGCAGAAAAAACGGGGGTCGCATAGGGAATAGCGGAAGCAGGGCCGTGCGGCAAAAATGAGACCTTCGTAATCCTGACGTCGGAAAACGTGCCGATATCAGGGCTGGCAGCTGCGTCCTCTTACTTCCCCTGTCCAGATGACTCCTTCCTGAGTTCCTGAGTTGATTCCTTCATCCTTGCCAATTTGGTATTTTTCCTTTTCCTTACCTATACTTCTAGATCGCACGCTCTCTCTCTCTCTCTCTCTCTCTCTCTCTCTCTCTCTCTCTCTCTCTCTCTCTCTCTCTCTCTCTCTCTCTCTCTCTCTCTCGCTCTCTCTCTTTATATATCTCTCTCTCGCACACACTCACGCGTAATGCAAACGCTGGTGAGCACGCAGTGCAAAATCCCAAGGATCCCTCCCCGTCCCTTTTCACCCCTGATGGTCTTTGGCCGTAAGCTCACACGGGCCACACTGCTGTCTGTCTGGCTGCGCGACAGGCAAGAGATGTGGGGGGGGGGGGGGACACACTTTTTCCCCTCTAAACATGATCCCGCGAATTTCTTTTCTGCGGCGAGCCCGGCCCAGCAGCCCCTTCTAGTCCAGCCTGCCTGCCTGCCTGCCTGCCTGCCTGCCTGCCTGCCTGCCTGCTGGCCAGGGCGGCCCCGGTCCACGTTTGTTAGATTAGCCAGCGAGTACGCCGGTATGAAAGCCCCGGCTGAGCTCCGCAAGAGGCTTAGAAAACACGCGCGCACGCACGCACACATACATGAACACATCGAGATTGTCACAAAACGCGCATTTGCAAACACGGGGAAAGCAGATGATGCGGGAAAATAGCGGACATTGTGGAAAGAAGGATTTTCTCCACAAGAACCGAAACCGCCAGTATTTCAATTCCTTGCCCAGATAATATAGCTCAGTGGTGTCGTCTCTCATAGAAAAATACACTTCCCCGACCAAAGTCCTTACCTCAGAAAGACGGGACTTGCAGATTACAAAGTCTGGAGTCTTGGTCCAAGCTACACTCTCAATTCCAAATACTTCAATCAAGCAGCTCAAATACTAGTGGAAAGTATAGGGAATTCTCATTTCTCTGCCAAGAAATTTATGCTTACTGCGAGCCTCGAATGCTTCATCCAAGTATCCCATGCGTCAAGCAAGATGTGGGATATCCTTGGGGGAAGGCTAGGGTGTATAAACAAAAAGATTTACTAGGAATACTCCCTATGCATCAAAATAGGACTGAGCCGAGCATTCAGAATTGAGGTTGTATGCAGTCGTCATTCAAATCCAAAAATTGTATCGTGGGGATAATATCAAGACCGTGTAAGTCAAGAGCGTCTAAGAGATTTTTATGGTTGACAATATGCGACATTTTTCTCTCTTTTTTTTTCTTTTTTTTTTTTCTTGCTGGGAACCTCTGTGGTCTGACGGTCTCCTGCAGCGACAGCAGCCACTAGGCTTACGCTAATGATGAAGAGGCGATTCTCCGTGGGCGGCCGCGGTGAAGCGCGGGGTAAAAGGTGCGGACGGGGGTGGGGGGGGATGCTCATTAGAGCGTAAACAAACAAAATCCTTTCTGCAATCCGCTGCCACCGCACTCACTAAAAACATTTTTTTTTTTTTTGGGGGGGGGGGTAATAAAATTACCATGATTTTTGAAAAATCCGTGTTTTAAGATGGAGTCCTGCCGACACAACATTATCCACGTGACACTCACGTGTGGCACCGCGGCAGCCTCGCCGCCTGCTGTCTTGTCTGCAGCCTAGGACGACATGTTGCTCCCCCGAGGCCTCTGTCTCTGGCCGTGCGTGCGGGCGTGCGTGCGGGCGTGCGTGCGTGCATTGAGGTGACGGCCACACAAACGATCTATCAATGCGGCAGCTGGACTCCCCCTTCTCCCACCCTCCCTGACGTCACACCGCAAACTATGTATGAATGAAGCTCTGAAATGCGCTAAAAGCGTTCCGAAAGAGATGGTTGTGGAATAGAGGTTTCCAGCGAAGCTCAGAAGCGGAAGCTGAAGAACGAAAATTCACTTTCGGACCGGAAGCGGCAGGTATGAGAAATATCGATGCACAAAGGGCCCCGCCAAATATGGAAACTAATCTGTCGAATTCACTCAAAACGCCATTCAAGTTTCTCAAACCTGCCCTAGAGAGTTTCCGACCTGGAAGAGTTTTTGTTCTTCAGCTTCCGTTCCCAAGTCTCATAAAGTGTCAGTGTGTGTGTGTGTGTTTAAGGGCAGTCCCTCTGTTGTGTACGACTTCGCAGTGCAGGGGTGGTGTGGAAATAGGAAGGTGGCGTGGCGTAGCGCCAGCCGAGAGACAGAAAGACAGAGAAACAGAGAGAGAGAGAGAGAGAGAGAGAGAGAGAGAGAGAGAGAGAGAGAGAGAGAGAGAGAGAGAGAGAGGGGGGGGGGGGGGGTGAAAGTGGGAGACGGGGGTTAGCGTCGGGGCGAAGCGAATGCCTTGCATCCTTTTCTGCCTTTAATTAAACACGTCGAGGGGATGGGACAAGAAGACGACGCCATGACGGCCTCTCCCCTCCCCTTGTCACTTCTAACGCCTGTGTCCGCCACCCCCGAGGCGCTCGGCGTCAAGCGATACATATGGCGGCCTCCCCACGGGGCCAGCGCTTCACACACACTATGTGGTACTGCAGGCAAAAAAGAACGAAAAAAGGGAGAGAAAAGTATTTCTACAACTTTCATAAACGGGTACACTTTTCTCGTCATCGCAAGGGGATTGCACCCCTCAAAAAAAATATGAAAAAAGCTGCGCCAGCACAAGGTGCATTTATTAACCTCGTGCCATGCCTAGAACCATACCTCACATCACATTGTCGTTAAGTGTTTTATATCCCATTTTCCATTTTTTTTTACAGGCTTGCCGCGGGCCCAGACATGGATTCAGCGAGGACGCCCAGGATGAGAGCAGGATTTGAACGCGGGGTCATTAGAAGCGGACATGACAACGCTGGGCTTCATCACCGACTTGGCAAAAAGAAGTGAAACCGTCGTATTATCAAGGCCGATATTCTTCCTTGTAATTTTCCATTCTCTCTCCTCAGGTCCGCAATAAAAGTATGTGCATTCGAAAAAAAAAAACATGTCCCACATTTTTTTGGTGCAAAATCTAAGCGAAATAACAAATAACGGCAGCCCCAGGTGGTGCGCGGGCTCACCGCCCTCCCTAACGCTTATTGGCGATTCAGCTCAAGTTGGTGTGGGGGAGACAAAGTTGGCCGGCCTGGACACCCGACCTGCCCTGCCGGCGCGGCCCCGGCCCCGGCCGAGTCGCACCGCCGCTCTGGTGAATTCGTGCGGCCGGCAAAGTTGACTCGGACCCAACCCAACGAGCGCGGAGCGCAGTGCGCACCGGGACGCGCACACTCGGGGGGATTTGCAGCAGGAGATAGGACTAAGCGTTGCGATCCAAGATGAGCCAGACTGAGGAACGAAATGGCTGCCGCTCGCTGCTGGCCTGCGGCCAACGCCACCCTCTGCCAAACTACCGCGGCGCCGGGGGAGGAGGGGGGGACCAGCAGACAACTTTTTACATCGACGAAAAAGGGGGGCAAGGAGATTAAAAGGAAAAGGCCAAATAGAACAATGGTCTTAAACCTGATAGGATTCCGATGGGTGGCATGGGGGCGCCTGGTGGGTAGGCAGCGCAGTCTTGCACAACGCACCGGCGTCGTCGCAGTGCCCACCCTCCCGGCGCTACGGGAGCCCCGCGCTGGGTAGGCAAGAGTGACATCTGCAACGCACCGGTGTCCTGGTGTTGCCTACCCATCGGGCGCTACAGAGCCCCGAGACGGAAGCTGCTACCATGATGACCCCGCTACCACGGCCGCTGCCGCCACCATGCCACAGCGACCAGCTCTGGCGGAGCCGGCGGTCAGCGGAGGCGGCAACGGCATTACAAAGTGAAAGGGGAAGGGGAAGAAAATTAAAGAGGGAAGGAAAAGTGGTGCTTTATGCAAAACGGGGCAGGAGGGAGAGAAGAAGGGGCGAGAAAACGGCGAGAATGAGGAGGGTGGGGAGGAGGGCCGGACCAGGGAGGAGGCTCCCAGCCGTGAGGTAAGAAGGGAGACATCAAAATGAAAAAGGAAAAAAGAAAAAAGATGGGAGAGTGAGACAAAAAAAAAACACCAAAAAGGAAACTACGGCAACTCGAGAAAGTTACGAGTCGGGCGACGATTCGAGGAGCTGCAAATAAGGGATGCGGGAGGAAAATAAAGTGAAACAGGGTGAAGAGGTGAACGGTGGAGAGGAGGGACTAAAACGGGTCCAGCCAGCGGCGCAGTCCGGGGCCCAGGCCGGGCAGGGGCCTTCCGGGGGATTACCCAGTGGAATCGTCGAGACGAGATCGGGTGGACCAGGGCTGGTCCGGTCCGGGGAGCCGGGGCCGGCGGAGGAAATAAAAGGAAGCGGAGATGGACTTCGGGCGGTGAGTGCCCGTAGAGAGCTCAGTGAGGCAGCGGTGCTCTGCAGCACTGCTAGCGGACCACCGCACCCGCACACCCTCGCCTGGAAATTCTAAATTTCGATTGGGAGCACATGATGCTGGCAACCTTGGAGGAGGGTATGAGTATTACGTTCCAAAGAGGAATACGCCCTCTTCGCCACTTTCGCAGTTCAGGGGGTGAACGAGCTCGGACGAGAGCTCGCAGCCGGCCGGCCGCGCCGGGCGCCGTGCCGTCGTGGAGGTCCTGGAGAGGGTTATCCCGGTCGGAGGGTCCTGCGGGTCCTGTGGGTCACGCGCATTTGTATTCCTCCTACGGCCAGAGGAAACTCGTTTAGCACCTTCCACCCCGCCCTGGCCCAGGCCCCGGCCCAGGCCCCGGCCCAGGCCCCCGCCACCCCAGAGCGCCCCGGCGGGGGCAGCCCAGGCGGCCGACCTTAAATTTAAGCCCCGCCGAATAGCGCTCACCTGCCGGGGGGGGGGGGGGGGGGGGGGGGGCACCGACGGGGGACCACCAGCGAGTCTTTTTCCAGGAGCTCCATTCTCTCTATCCTTTTCTTCCTCTCCTTTTCCCCCCTCGTACTACTGTACAGCGTAACCGTGCGAGCTCGCTGAATCGCGTGATAAAGAAAGAGAGGGAAGAGAGGGGGCGGGGGAGGGGGTCACCTCATTCCGCGAGCTTGCTGCTTAGGCCGTCTCCATGGCGACGATGCTTTGCTGGCTCCAAGGCTTTTGGCCGGGCGGGCCATTCTAGACCGCCGCATACCGCGCCCGAAAATAAATTGGATCTCGGAGGGTCTCCCGGGCTGGTGTGGCAGGGCGTGGCGGACCGCCTGGTGGCACCGAACGCAGGGGCAAGAGAAAGAGACAGACGGAGAGAGAGAGAGGAAGGGAGAGAGCGAGAGAGAGAGAGAGAGAAAGAGGGAGAAAGAGAACAGGGGAGGAGAAGTAGCAGAGAGAGCGAGAGAGATTGGCTGGCTGACCTGGCGTCGCAGTCTTATCCTGAATATTCATCTTGGTCAGCCTCACCCCGCCGCTGTGCCTGGAGCTGTGCGCTGTGGTCCTACCATTTTGGTCCTACCATTGCCACCAGCAGGCATGGTGGTCGGGGCCCTCGTACACAGGACACCATTGCTGAGACTTGAGGGGTCCGTCGTGAGCGTGCAAGCGGGGCAGTAAATCCGTGAGTGGGATTCGGTAAGATCCTTCGAAGACCCGCAATAACCCAATACTACTTCTCAGAGCCAAAGCTCCAGAAACGTTCGTACCAGAAGCGTTTCAAGTGGAGCGTAGTATTTCGTGTCGCAATCAGGTTTCAGTCTACCCTCGCACGATAGCTGCTCCCTACTATACGCCTCAGCCCCCTCCCCCTCCCCCCCCCCCCCCCCCCTTTTTACACCGCACCACCACCCCAGAACAAAGGGGGAAGCGTCTTTTAAATGAAATAGTTTGGTTTCATTTACAGCTCGAGGGGGCGAGGGCGAGCAGTCGTCCTCCACCCGAGGGTCGTGTGCGAGGGGAAGTCGTAAGGGCGGATGAACAGAGGGAATGAGAGGAGTGGGAGAGAGAGAGAGAGAGAGAGAGAGAGAGAGAGAGAGAGAGAGAGAAGATAGAGAGAGAGAGAGAGAGAGAGAAAGAGAGGGAGAGAGAGAGAGAGAGAGAGAGAGAGAGAGAGAGAGAGAGAGAGAGCGGTATAGCGGCAGAAAAAAGAAAAAAGGGAAGGAAGCAGGTCCGGCCCCTGAGAGGAGTGGACTGCTGTCAGGTAAGTCCCGGACATTCTACGGCTGCTTGCTCCGCTTTCACATTTACCTCCCAGGCTCACTTCCACGCGACCGATCTGAAATTCCATATCGGACTTCTGTTTCCACAACTTTGTCTTCTCGACGTCACTAAATTCGGAAAGGTGCTTCGCTGCCCGATTTTTTGGGGCGATACGTACTGCGGGGGGCAGCCCGGTCCAAATTTGGGAAGCACACTGTTCAGAATTTGGGAGTAAGGCTGGTGTTTTGAGCGCACTCTAGTCATGTGATGCTGGGCCCGCATCGAGCCTGCGACACATCCGGGCGCGTTATATTGTTTGGTGATGGTGGCGGTGGGGGAGGGAAGCGGAGGTGGGTGGTGGTTGGTGCAGTTTGGGAGGTGCGGTGGGTGGTGGTTGGGCGGGCGGCGGGGTGAGTGGGGGGTGTCGCTGGCGGTCGGAGGGTGCCCAGGCTGCGCCCAGGGGTTAGAGCAGAGAAAGAGAGAGAGAGAGAGAGAGAGAGAGAGAGAGAGAGAGAGAGAGAGAGAGAGAGAGAGAGAGAGAGAGAGAGAGAGGTGCCGCGGTGCGTTGCGGGGGTGGCGTGCATGGCGTAGCAGAACTGGATGCCGCGGCGATGCCTCTGGTCGCGTCGCGCGCGTCGCGACAGCGTTCCTTTGCGCTCCGCCGGGTTCAGCAAGAAAGAAGGAGAGAGAGAGAGACGGGAGAGAGACAGAGAGGGCAGAAGGGGAGCGGCGAGACACATTCAGTCGGCGACAAAATGCAAGCATACTCAGAGCGAAGTCCGTTGTGAAGCGCGTCTCGAAGTTCTAGACACACAATGCCCTTCCCACGCTTCTCCAGGGGGGGTGCTTCGAGGCGGGCGTAAAGGTTACGCCTCGGTGGGTCGGGGTGCGGAATATTTGATTGAAAAGCTGAAATTAACAGGGACTACCTTCGGTAATTACCGGAGGTAGATTTTTTTGCTGTTGCTTTGCTGCTCCAGCAAATGTATTTGTTCGTAATTGTCCAGCAAAAAGTGTTGTTCGGTATATCGAGTGTATTTTTTTCCGTGCGGACAGACAAGCAGGAGAGGTGGGTGGTGGTGGTGGTGGTGGTGGTGGTGGTGGCGGTCGCTCCGTGCCGGTCCAGAAGACGACGATTTGCATCTGCGCGCGTGGCGTATCTGCCTGAATGTCGGCTACCGGCTACGTGGTTGTCGGTGGTGTGGGTGGGTGGGTGTGGGTGGTGGTGCGGGCGGGGGCGGCAGCTGGCGGACCCGACCCGACCGGACCGGACCGGACCGGGACGGACTAGGCCGGACCGGACGCAGACCCGGTGAGCGGTGGTGCTCAAAAAGAAAAAAAAAAAAAAAATTTAAATCCTTATTTAAATAGGAAGCAGATGATGCCAACTCTAAATGTCTTCCAGTTTCTTAAGGCTTTTTAGGAATTGTCTGTGGAAGCAGAACTTTATCTTTTGTTGTATTATTATGAGGGAGAGCCGAAGGTATTTGAAAGGAAAGGCGATTTTCCCGGCGAGGCGGGTGCAGGAGGAGGCGAGCGGGGTGCCTTCCTTTCCCCGCCCAGGATGGCTCGCATGGCCCGCGAGGGCAACAATGCCACGATGCGAAATGCGACAATGCTCGACGCGTATCGACGCGGACGCGGCTCCCCCTACAACGAAAGTACAAGCAAGCTGACACCTCTTTCTTCCATATTATTTAGTGTAGCTAGGCTATGCTAGTGCTATTTAAATAGGTATCATCTGCTAAAAAGTAGGAAAGGTAAGGAAATTGCATTCTCAGAGACGGTATTTGAACATAGGCTAGGTGACAGAACGATGCGTTCGATCGTGGCGTTAAGCGGGGATGGTGTAAGATGGTAAGAGTCTGCCTCTACACTAGAGCGTTGGTGTAGGCTGACGGTAACGTGAACGTAGGGTGAGCCGGCCAATAAAAATGGGGGAAGAGAGAGAGACGCAGAGAGGAAAGTCCATGCGACAGCAGCAGAGAGGAGGGAGAGCAGAGGGACGAGAGAAAAACGCAAAGAAGAAGAGTCATTATCCCAAGTAAATTATCGCGTCTGAAAAGGAGGGAGCAGGTAAAACCGGAGTAAAGCCCTGGAGAGAGTCGGCAGAGGCCGGGCTGTCCGAGCCGAGCCCAGCCGGAGCGTGGTGTCCACGGCCGCCATGGTCACCAGGAACCAGGAGTCGGAGCAGGGGCGGCAGCGGCGGCAGCGGCGGCAGCGGCGGCAGCGGCGGCAGCGGCAGCAGCGGCGGCAGCGGCTGGGCCAGAATAGTCTTTGCAATTAGGAGAGTCAACAAACGAGCCGAAAGGAGCTCCAGGAAATAATCGTGGACAAACCGGGCTGGGCCGACCGCCCCTCCCCCCCACCCCTCTCTCTCTCTCTCTCTCTCTCTCTCTCTCTCTCTCTCTCTCTCTCTCTCTCTCTCTCTCTCTCTCTCTCTCTCTCTCTCTACGCTGGAGGATCCTCCTCCGGTGCGTACAGGATCCCCCCCGCCCAGCGCCGCAGCCTGAATCCTGATTCATGGCGCCTACCCGGGTTGAGCCCCGCTCCTTTCCTTACTCAAGATTTATGCGGCCGGGAGCGGCGGCGGCCGGGGAGATAACAAGGGCAACAACTATATGAAGCGGATGTAGACCGAAATGGCCACGGACAAAAAAGGAGGGGAAAAAAATAGGGTTTTCTCAAACTGTTCAAGAGAAAAAAATAAGAGAGAAAAAAACGAGGTGACCGAAAGAGTACCGTAACGCTTGATGAGGTTCGCGAGCCCCCATATGACTAACGGACCCTCGAAGGGTGCAGCCGATGCTATGGCAGGCAACAGGCGGACGGCAGAGGGCGAGCAGCAGCGCTGCAGCGGCGTGCTCAGGAACTAACCGCCAAAAGGGGCTCGCGAATACTTGACTCAGTGAAACAGAATAAACCAAGGGTGAGTCAGAAACGCCGTGCAACCTCTGATATAGGCAACCCCACAACGC
Source organism: Odontothrips loti (assembly GCA_038380765.1). Classification (NCBI taxonomy): domain Eukaryota; kingdom Metazoa; phylum Arthropoda; class Insecta; order Thysanoptera; family Thripidae; genus Odontothrips; species Odontothrips loti. Next base: position 12,320,390 of record CM076254.1, read on the forward strand.
ACTATCTCCGTCTCTTTCTGTCACGCGTCTGGCCGAGGCAGAAAAAGACGGAGATAGCTGCGATGCGGGATTGCCTATCTCCGAGAATGCCCGGCGTCTCTGATCCACCTGGTACAATATGGCATTTCACATTCTCAGCGGCTATGTGACAACAACTATGCTTCTTTTGGATGACGATTTCATGTCGACGTGTTCAAGGGACTCCCCCCCCCCTTCCCAAAAAAAAATGAAGGACATCGCAAGGAGAAGAGTTGCGACCGCTGGAGCCTGATAATTTCAGGGTGTTAGGTGGGGGGGGGGGGGGGGGGGTCTGTGTGGCACTGCCTTCTCATTTGGCGAGCACGTGCGACCGTGGGCGTGCCTCTGTGTGTGCGTGCGTGCGAGCGTGCGAGCGTGTGTCCTTTGGCCAGCCCTGTGTCTCATCTTCTTTCTCTGTGTCCGTTCACATGGCGCCCGCCTGCAAGTTACGGGGCAAAACTGCGTCATGTCGAAGAGGAGAAGGAGGGAGGGGAGAGGATGGGAGGGAGGGAGGAGGAGGAGGGAGGGGAGGGGATGGGAGGGAGGGAGGAGGAGGAGGGCAGCTCGCCTTTCAAATGAGAGGACGACGAGGCGCTCGCTCTCTCTAGAGAGGCTCTACAGGCGGTACACGTCCCACCACTTTGCGTGTGTGTGTGTGTGTGTGTGTGTGTGTGAGAGAGAGAGAGAGAGAGAGAGAGAGAGAGAGAGAGAGAGAGAGAGAGAGAGAGAGAGAGAGAGAGAGAAGAGAGAGAGACGGACCGATGAAACTGACCAGGAACGCTACGGACATCGGCTTGGACTCAACTTCTGTAAGAGACTTGAGGCGTTCGCAGGACTTGGGCAAACTGCGAAATATATTTTGGGCGGAGGCGGAGGCAGACCTCAACTCGAGCGCGAGATGAAAAGTGTCGTCCTCTGGCGGTGTTGGGATAGAGACCAAAGGCTAGTACGGTGGTCCGCGTGCTTTTCACGAAAAGACGAATTAAAGTCGTGTGTGCGCGCGCCCACACACACACACACACACACACACACACACACACACACACACGCGAGGGAAGGCCTCCGCTGCGTTCCGTCACATTTGTCATACTTTCCGTGACGGGTGGAAACGCTCCCGCGCCACGTTCCGTCCTAGCCAGATGAGGGCTTATGTTAGAGGGCTGTGCGGAGCTTAGGCAGGCTGAGGCGTGTCTTATCAAGGACATTTACCGGAAAAAAAGAAGAAAAAAAATAAATCGAAAACTAAGGAGCAAATAGTCTTCAAAATTTTGTTTTCAAATAGTCTTCAAATCGTCTCGAGTTGTTGGGGAGAGGAGAGGAGAACGCGTCCGACTATGAGAGAGCGCTCCACGGCGTTCTTGATAATTTTTATATATGCTGCGGGGAGAGGGGAAGAGGGGCGGAGTGAGTCCGCAGGGGGGCGGGGGGCTCGGCGGTGCGGGAAACGAGGGCCTGGAGACGAGAATATATTTGCACAGCGAAACCCTGCGCCCCCCACCCCTCCCCTCTCCCGCCGCCGCTGCTGCCGAGTGAGGAAAAAAACTTACTCAAATAGGCAAACTTTAGTTGGACAGCAAAGAAAAAAGTCGCACGGAGTGTGCCGACGCATACGGACACGCGTGGTAAAGAAGAGACGAAGGGGGAGGGGGGGAGGGGCAGAATACCTGCGGGCGGCGCGCGCAAGAAAGTTTTTGCGAAGACGGAGGGATGATCAAAAATGAAAAAGTTGCGCAGATTCTAGCGCGCAGCCGCCAAGATTTTGTCATGAATGGAGGACACTAGCCTCCCCACTACTATACCCACACGCGATGGAGCTGAGCTGTACGGAGCGTGGCGCCAACCCCGGAGCTCGGCGCCTGCATGTGTTTTAATCATGGGCGGGGCCAGGCGAGGGGTGGAGAGGGGAGGGTGCGAATCATCCCTTCCCAGCGGCCTCCCCGCCTCCGCACCCTCATGCATAACCTAATGTCTACTACTCCAGACGTCTCTCCGGAGAGCAGAGAGAGAGAGAGAGAGAGAGAGGAGAGAGAGAGAGAGAGAGCTGGGAGAGAAAGGGACGGGGCGGGGGTAAAGGAACGGGGTGTCGAGAGACAAAAAAAAAGGAGGAATGCAAAATAGAATGAAAAAAAAAAGGAAATTGTTATTGCGATACTTAGAAATTAAAGATTGACGCCAAAGTTGAAGGAGGAGAATTTCTTGATGGTAAATTCACGATGTTGGTGTGTGTTGGTGAGGCGGGCGAGGCAGGGGGGGGGGAATAGTGGATGGTCCCGGCAAATGGAATGGTCCTGGGGTGACCCTTCCCGGCCGATGGGTCCGGACCAATGGGGGGGTCAGGCAGTACGGAGCAGGGCTAGCAGGGCTCAGGCCGCCCCGGGCAGAGGAAACCACAAGCACACCCTCTCCCTTCCCGGCCCTAGGGCCAAAACGCCGCACCCTTCGGGCTCTCCGCCCTCCGGGCCCTTTGCTACACACTATGGAGGGAGATAGCGCGGCCTGCCTGACTCCGTCAATTTACTGCGGAGGCAGGGTGGGCTCGGGGCAGTGCCCGGGCCACACCCGGGGCGGCCCGGAAGAGAGCCCGGGTAATCTTATTAATTCCTTGTTCGGCCCCTCTTGTGTTCATTCCAAGCGAGAAGGAACAATTTGCTTGATTGGTGTGGTGCGCGGCTGCTGCCGAGGCCTCCCTGGCAGCAGGAGTGTCGGGCACCACAGGCAGAGAACACGTCAGTAGCAATGCGGTAGGGAACCATTACGTGAGTCTCTTTCAATTCATGGCAATCGTGGCATAAATATAAGAAAATAAGAAATTAGGAAAGTTAAATAAACCACACTCACTAACCCCACTCGGATAACCCCACTCAGTATCGTATATATATATATATATATATATATATATATATATATATATATATATATATATATATATATATATATATATATATATTTTTTTTTTCAAAAGTTCTCTGTTTTTCTTACGTGCTGAGGATGGGACCAGCATCAGTTTGTACGTCTCCTATTTCGGCGTACGTGTTCTTTTTTTCCCTCGTATTTTTCCATTATTTGGTCGATTTTAGTTGATTTCAGTCAAGATCACTGTCGTCCGTGGAAACGAAAGGCTTCGAAACTGCATACCCCTCGCTACGTAGATCGTCCTAGCCCCGCGCTAGTGACTCCGACGCGCGGGGTAGCGCCGGCCGGACGTGGTTCTCGCACCCTCCGCCAGGGAGCAGGGCGGTCGTTATACCCCTTCGTTCCCACGTCCTCCGCTTTCCACCCTGTTCTCCCAGTCCCCCCCCCCCTCCCCTAGCCCCCACCCCGTGACTTTTTACACACACTCGCCACCCCTCCCGCGGCGCTAACTTGTTTTCTTCGTTCGCACAGCATCCCCCTCCCCCTCCCTCCACATCTTCTTTCATCCCCTATCCGACCCCGTCCCGTTCCTAATGTCCAGGCGGCTGTTTTTCCTTTCCCATGTCCATCTCGACGGCGGACACTCAGCGCATCTCAGAAAATTAGGTGCAAGATCGTGCACGATCATAAGAAATCATAACCATGCTTTGCTGTCATATGTGTCAGTTTGGAAAGCTTCTAGAATATCGGTTTTTGGTTGTTGTTTTTTGTGAAACCAAATTAAAAAACGTGACTTATCGTGACCCAACAGTAATTTTAAGGTCGGTATATAGAGCGGGAAGCGAGGAAGAGAACTATCTGAAAACTGTCGAAATCGTGTCATCGATACTCGCGCTGCAATGTTATTATGGATCAGGGCAAGCTTTCCTTCACAGCACGAGCCTCGAGCTAGTTCGGCGCGCAGTCCACAGAGGACGCTGTGAGTGTGTGCTAGCATATTGTACCACATAATGCCCTACTCAAACTGGAAATATTTCTTTATATCTAAACTTTTTTCTTCCGAAGTAGAGAATTAGACTGAATGTAAGATTCTGTTTTCTTCAGAAGGTGAGGGGAAGCGATCGCTTTATTCAATAAACTTACGTGTGCAAAATCTGTAGGAGGATCAAAGTAGAGCGGGTTCAAATGGACTCGATTTCATTGGCTTCATTTCAGTGGAGTCGTCTGGGTTTTATCACATCTCTCATCTCAGAATGCATCACGTCGTTGCAGGATGAAACAGCGTTCTAATATCGTACACACGCCCCCCGTTTGTGAAGAAAATCGACCTTTACCGTGGATGCTCTCTACTTCCACCTCTCTTTCTCTTTCCTGAAAACGTGCTCTCCTTGTTCCATCTTTCTCTTTCCTGGCGAGGTGAAAACAATTTTCGGGTAGGTCAAGTGGGGCCCGTGTGTTGTGGGGCAGGGGGTGGCCGCCAGCGTTGGAAAGGGGCGGAAAAGAGAGGGGGGAGGAGAGAGAGGGGGGGGGGGCGGCACGGGCTCTTTTGCTTCATAAATTCACTCTCGGTGGAGCCTATGTTTGTGTAGTAGTAGCAGCAGTTGTACACTCATTCATGGAAACGCGGCTGGCGCGTGGGGGTATGGAAGGTGAAAGGTGGGGGGGGGGGGGGGGAAGGAAAAAGGAGCGAATGTGGGTGGTGCGGTCACGTCATTGGCGACACTTGGTGATTCTCGTTGGCAAATTATCGATTCATGTCGCATTCTGATGTTTCGCACGGAAGAACGCTGCCGGCACCGCTGTACATATTTTTGCAGAGTTGCGTCGGAGAGGGGGGTGGGGGTGGGGGGCGCCGCCTGGCAGCGCTGCAGACAGCTCATCACACGCCTCAGCGGCCTTTCTTTAATCACCGCGGAGGCGTAAATGGGTGGAAAAGAGAAAGGAGAGTTCGCGAGGGGGGCAGCGGGGGGGGGGGGGTAGACCCCTGCACACCGTAGTGCAATGCTGCAACGTAACTAAATATCCTTATTTAGTTCTTTATTTCGTGTCGTGTACAAGGCGTGGGATCCGCCACAAAGTAGGGCAGAACACCTGCCGCACTAGCCGCCCCGAACAGGTGACCGCCAGGGGGTGGAGTGAGGGGCGCAGGGGTGGGAGGGGGTGCGGGGCTGACGGCGGTCGGGTAAGGGTGCGGCCCGCCGGGCCCCGCCGCGTTCGAGGACGTCAAAACTTCGGCCCTGCCAGCTTATGGCTGCCTGCCGCCCGCCGGCCTGCCGCCTATGGCCGCCTATGGCGAGGCCGAAACAGTTTCCCCAATTCAAGGAAGCAATTTCCATTCCAGCGTGGGCGCGCGCGCGTCTGCGACCAAACCGAACGGGGGGGGGGGGGGGGGGGGGGGGGGGGGGGGGTGCGCACGGCCGAAGAACGGTGTGTATGAGAAATCCGGGGCCCGATATTTCATTCACGCGTGCAACGTGTGCAAATCCGACCCCCTGGCGGCCGGACGGCCGGACGGCCTCACCCACTCCTGAACGGGCAGACGAAGGACAGCCACGAAATATTTCAGGCGGGGGCTCACACCCTAGGGGCAACCTCTGCATACGCGAGCGTGTGCGTGTGTGTGTGTGTGTGAGGGTGTGTGTGTGTGTGTGTGTTGCGCGTGTGCGTGTGTATGTGTGTGCGGTGGCAATCTCTCCAGACAGTGTCCTTTGAGGCGGTCCCGTCCCGTCCAGCCGCCCGGTCGGAGTGGCGGTAGTGGCCCTGGACCGCAGCCGCCGACTCGCCCCGCCACGCCGCAGCCAGTTCTCCAGTCTAGCACACCAGTTCTCTCTTGTCTGACTGTCTCTCTCTCACACACACACACACACACACACACACACACACACACGTTGCTTCAAACAAGACGAGCAGATAGGACCCTGATTGGGGCTTACGAGTCCCTGGCCCGGACCTCACTCACACACACACACACACACACACACACACACACGCACACACGCGCGCCCGCGTGCGCGCACAGAAAGGGACTCGTATTCGCGATCTCGGCGGCCGGCCGGATCCCGGGGTGAGGCGGAGGGCGAGATACGTGGATGCGGCGGCAGCCGGTGTGAGAGGAGAGCGGCGGTTGGACCCAGCCCGGGACTCGGGCGGGGCGGGGCGGGGCGGGGCGGGGCGGGGCGGGGCGGGGCTGGGAGACCGGCACGGCCCGGCACGGCCCCCCTTCAGTCCTCCAAGGACACTACTACTGCCACTACCGCCGCGACCTCGAGCGAGGGCGGAACTCGCATGCCGCCCATAACATGCGGCGATACCCCTTGCCCGCGAGAGAATACTCGGGAATGGTCACGGTGAAGGGTATCCGCATACCGGCTGGTTCGGGTGCATCACCGGCAGATCCAGGAACACGTGGGGTGGGGTGGGGTGGGGTGTGGTGGTGCTGCGAGTCTCGCCGACCGAGGTGCCGCGAGGAACCCGGGTTCCAGTGCGGCCCCCTGCGAGCGATCGGTCATTTTCGCAACGGCCGTGATTCAAACGGTCCGCAGATTTGTCCAGATTCGGACGGCCGCGTTTGCGTTTTCTCGGCGTGTTGGGGGCCGGCGTACCCTAGTGCGGCTCCGGCCGCCCCCGCCGCCCCCGCCGCCCCCGCCCTCGGCCCCGGCCCCTGGTCCCTGGCCGCTGGCAACCACAAGGACCAGGCCTTGCCGTGCCCCGGGCCCCGGCCGGGCCCCCAGGCCCAGCATGTGCTGAATGCGGTATGGTCCCTGCACGACCCCTTGGCTCTCTCTCTCTCTCTCTCTCTCTCTCTCTCTCTCTCTCTCTCTCTCTCTCTCTCTCTCTCTCTCTCTCTCTCTCTCTCTCTCTCTCTCTCTCTCTCTCTCTCTCTGTGGCTATCTGCCTATTCCTCTCTGTGACACCGTCTCCGAGATTCGAAATCAGAAATTCGTAACCCCCCTGTTCCCGTGAGCCATCTTGCTTCGTCCCCGTGGGCGTGCGCCACAGCGAAGTGGGCTCGGCGAGCTCGCCAGCGCCAGGAGGCTGCGTGCGGAAAGAGAGCGAGCGAGAGAGACAGTCATCACAGCACGCGGGGTAGAGCGAGAAGGGTTTACTGCTCGGGACGCAGCTCTATCTTCCCCATTCCGGCCATAAGGGGTTGGACCGAAGCAGCAGCCCTTGCCAGGCCCGCCTCGATCTTTAATCTCCCTTGAGAACCACCACCCCGTGGCCTGGCCTGTGCTCCGCTCCCCCTCCACCTCCCACGCACCGAATTCATCTTACGCGAATAGTGGTAGTTGGGGTCTTATTCCTCGTCGTGTTTCCCTGTGCAAAATTATGTACAGTCCTCAACACTTTTCCACGACAATAGTGTGGGCAACGAGAGCGGGAACAGTAGGCTATCCCCGAGAGACTAACACATCTTCTCGGCAGAAGCACGCCTTTTCCCCTTTTCTCCTAGAAACACATTTTTGGCAGTGCAGGCCGAACCAAGCCCCCGCCCCCAACAGCAGGCCATGCGTGGATGCGTGGCCCAGGACGGCTGCCGTCTCCCTCCCTCTCCTTCCCAGCCCGTCGCCCGGCTTCTCTCTCGGTCTCTCTCCCTCCCCGTCATAAGCCAGGGGCTCACCGAGGACGTCCTCTCCTCCTTTCATGCTAAGCCTTTCTCTGCAAATTTATCTTAGTTTCAAAGCGTCCCATCTGAGATGGCTGCAGGGGAGAGATTCGGGGTGCGGCGGGCGGAGGCGGAGGCCCGGGCGGCCCCGCTGCCCCGCAGGACCCACAGGACCCGCAGGACCCACAGGACCAGCAAGACCCTGCCCAGCACCAAGTCCTGGCTACACTCTTGCAGTCTTTATGAGAGAAGCCATCTGTGTGACTTCCCTGCTTCAAAGTTTTAATTTTAACTTCTAGAGCAAGCACCACTTCAGCAAATTTTATATTACGTTCCAGCAAGGATTGTTTCAGCCAGAAAAAAAAAAATGTCTGGCAGATCAGAGTGTCAGCCGACTGATCAGAATTAGACGCACACCAGTTTCATTGCTCGTTCGTGGCGCGGACAAGCAGTAAAGTTTTGTTCGGGGAACAAGATTATAGTGACACCAACGAAACGTTATTTGCTCCAACAAAGAGGTTCGTTGCGGGCACTAAACAAGTTTTTTGTCTGCTTTTCGCTCCTGTAGCGAACCGTTAGAGCAACTAACGTTGCGTTGGAGCAAGAAACGCAGAAACGCCCCCAACAAAATTTTAGTTCCTCCAACAAAGTTTTAGTTTTCCGAACAAAAATGTTCTGCTTATCTGAAAATCAACTTAAAAATTAGTTGCGACAGCTAACATTTTTTCTCCGTCGACGCGTTAGTGACTGTGCTACTTTCTCTGCAGCGCAGTCTTCCATGCTGCATTTCGCCGTCATGTTGTGTGATGACCAGAAGCACGGCGTTTCTCTTGTTCGGCAGGGTGCCCCCTGGGCCCCGGCGGTCAGAGGGGCGGGAGCACGGGAGCCGGTGGGGGCGGCGGGGGCGGCGGGGGCCAGCGGGGGCCGGCGGGGGCCGGCGGGAGCTCGGTGCTGATCGATCGGCGGGAGTCGGCATCTGCGTGGGCCACGGTCTCCTTGAGCACCACAGTGTGCCCGCCCAGGAACACGGTCCTGTCCGAGGCGGCCCGGCCCGGCCCCGCTCCGCTGGGGTCCTCCGGCACGGTCCGGGTCTGTGGATGCTGCGGACCGCTGTACCAACTTGGTCGCCGTGGCAACCGTGCGCGACTCCCCGCCCCGCCCCGCCCCGCCCGGCACCACCCCTCCCCGCGCGCCCCGCCCAATCCGGTCCACCCTTCAACCCCTCGGCCAGGCCACGCCGCACGCCGGCCCGCGCCGACCCTACCAACTCTCCTGAAACTATACGGACCGGTCACGTACCACCGCCAGACCGCCTCCCCCTAAGAATATACCCTCCTTCTTACACCCTGTCAAATCCTCCGCTCTCTCTTTCTCTTTCTCTCTCTCTCTCTCTCTCTCTCTCTCTCTCTCTCTCTCTCTCTCTCTCTCTCTCTCTCTCTCTCTCTCTCTCTCTCTCTCTCTCTCTCTCTCTCTCTCTCTCTCTCTCACACACACACACACACACACACACACATACTGCACCTTGTCGTGAGTACATATGTCCAAAAAAGTTGAGAAAGGCGAAAGCCGGTGTTGTTTTGTGTATCAGGGTGCAGAGAAAAAGTAGATCAAAGGCCGAGAAGTACAGTTAAACCCACCATGGTTTCTGAATAGACGCTGCTCAAACTACAGTTCACCATTTTTGATCTTTTTTATGTTTCAGCTCTCCTCGCGGTGCGAAAAAAACGGAGTTTCTGGTACTATTTCTCCAGAAAATAATTTTTTATGTCATGTAGCGACGCTATAACTGTAGGTTCTTGGTGTAGTTCACGCTGAACATCCTTCCTCTGGGCTGGAAGGGGGAGAGCGAGAGAGACAGAGAGAAAGGGAAGCAGGAGAGAGAGACGCGTGATTTCACACAGTGTGTTGTGTAAGCCACGTGTTTTCGACGTACAACGCAGAAGGACCGGCGGCCGCAGCTCACAAGGGAGTCACCGTGCCGTTAACAGCAGAGCAGCCGGGGGAAAGAGAGAGAGAGAGAGAGAGAGAGAGAGAGAGAGAGAGAGAGAGAGAGAGAGAGAGAGAGAGCGTGTACAGAAGGAGAGAGAGAGGGAGCCTTCTCAGGAGCAAATCCTCTTACTATCTCCGCCCGCGCCCCGTTTCCCTGGCAGCCCTTTGGCCGACAAGCCTGGGCCCGGGCTACCATTCCCTTCTCGGTCCCAACCCGACCCAACCCACCCTGACCGCGGTGGTGAAGAGCGTGTATCAGACCAGATCAGGCCCGAAGGCCAGGCCGGCTGCCCCCACCGAGGCCGGCCCCGGCGGCCGGCGGCCCAAGGACTTAGAGAAAACCTGCCCCGCGCGAAAGCTCTGCGCGCGTTAGTCAGCATGTTGGGCTTGAACTATTTAAAATCGATTCCTTTAAATAACCATACCCAGAGGACTTAACACGCTGATTGTGGTTTTCTTCACAGTAAAAACAAAAGCAATAAAAACAGTAGTGGGCTTGAAATGTGATCTGGAATTATGACACAACCTAGTTTTTATTTTTATCAAAGAAAAATCGAAAGTTTTCCTCGTTTCCACTTTGGTAGGTGGACTCGAGTGAAGCTGGAGGAGCTGCTGGAAATTCTCTCCTCGATTTGTATTTCGTGCGACGACGTATTTCTCTTTCGCAAATGTTCGGCAAGAAAAAAAAGTTACACGCGACTTTGTTTTTGTTGGTCCAACACGGAGAGGGGGGGCTGACGACTTTCGTTTTGTCCTCCAGTTGAAAGGAGATGTGGGTAGGGGTGAGAGTGTTTTGAGAGCGAGCGAAAAGAGCCCTGTAAAGAAGGGAACCAGGGTCTTTCGCTGAACAGTGCGACACGGTTGGCACGGGGGCGGAGCTGGGCGGAGCCTTCGCCAAAGAAGGAAGGGTCGACCGGAGTTTCTGCGGCAACAACCCCACCCCCACCATCCGCGTCCCCCTCTGTCTCTCTGTCTCTCTTACGGTCCAGACCCAGCATCCGTAATCAATCAAGGTGCCAGACTGTCAACAGAGAGGAACTAGACGATGGAGAGGGGAGAGGGCACTGTGTGCCGGTGGTGGAGAATGAGGGACTTTCTGTGACTCACATCAAACTGATTGCTCTCTGACAATAAGAAGAAGAAGAAGAAGAAGAAGAAGAAGAAGAAGAAGAAGAAGAAGAAGAAGAAGAAGAAGAAGAAGAAGAAGAAGAAGAAGAAGAAGAAGAGAAAGAAGAAGAAGAAGGTAAGCCGAAATTAGGGAAAAGAAATCAATCGGTAAAGAGTTTCTACTTTCTTCCTCTAAGAATGTTACGTGTACGTGTTATTTATATTTCAAATTATGATATTTTACATTTTATATATATATATATATATATTTATATATATATATATATATATATATATATATATATATATATATATATATATATATATTTATATGTATATATATATTTTTATATGTATATATATGTGTATCTGATTCACTTTTAACGGATCACCGCGGACTTGCCACAAACATGATGGATGTGTGGCTGTCGATGCCAACATCATCATCATGGGCTAATGGCGGTCGGGAGCGTCTCCAAGGCTCGGGCGACTACCACCCCCACCCCCACCCCTACTCCTACCCCCGCCCCCGCGCCACGCCTTGCACAGCGGGGAACCACACCGTGTATGGCCGCGCCTGATTACAAGCAGCACACACACACACACACACACACACACACACAGAGTTGCCACGTGCAATGTGTTTAATCAAGCACATCCCGCACTATACTAATATCTAACAGAATTCCTACCAGCAGAAGGCAAAGGAAAGACTAGATCCAGATCAGAGTACATCTCACTGGGTGACGCTCTCTTCTCAAGTATTTTTTTTTCTTCGCAAGCGAATGACGCTCAGGTACCAGCCTACTCCGACATCATCGTTTGTATTTTTATATTTCATACCGTGATAGTGCGATAGTGGTAGGCGGCAGGAGCCTGGTTAATGCGCTCGATATTACCCGCACGGTACGCCCTGGCGCCTTCCATTCACCAAACACGGGCCATCGTCCCGTCTCTCTCGCACGCACTCCATTTATGACGTCTCATTTGCTTTGCCTCCTAATCTTGGCCTAATCTCCGTAGCGCTGCCCGCCCGCCTCGCCCGCCCCCATGATGTCCGTCCGCCACAACGCGCGGGCGTGAAGCCCGTGTCCCACCGGGCTCTGCCCTGGGCGTCGCGGTGTCCGTGTGGAGGTACGTGGGTGTGACGCCGTCCCTCCCGCCGTCGATGTTCTCTGATGACGGGCACGGTGCAGCGGCGAGCCCCGGCCGCCGGCCCCCAGCCCCCGGCCCCCAGCCCCCGGCCCCCGGCCCCCAGCCCCCGGCCCCCAGCCCCCGGCCCCCAGCCCCCGGCCCCCCCCCGGCCCCCAGCCCCCGGCCCCCAGCCCCCAGCCCCCCCCCGGCCCCCAGCCCCCGGCCCCCAGCCCCCGGCCCCCAGCCCCCAGCCCCCGGCCCCCAGCCCCCCCCCGGCCCCCAGCCCCCGGCCCCCGGCTGTAAGACCCGCCCAAAGCCCGGCATGGCCCGGCGCTGAGCGGGATCCCAAGGCTGCCGGAGGGCCGGTAGGGGTGGAGCCGGAGCCGTGAGATGTCGGCATGATGGACCGCGCAGACGAGCGGAATTTCGGCGCGCGAAAAATCAGATTATGTGCGCACTGTTAGAATAGCTACGTCATGTGCAGTCCGCAGAATGTAGGTAAAAATAGCGCTCGAAATCTGATTCGAAAATTTCGGCAGGAAAATCAAATTGTGGCATTTTTATGTAACTGCGATATTCGGTGAAATTACTTTTATTCTATTTTTATTTTCCTCATGTTCAAGCACAGCAGCATTTGGCTTGCCAACCACCCGCGTGGGATCCCGCTCGAGTATTCTTCCCACAGCATCCCCGATCTCGGTAACCAAATAAGGTGGCCAGACGAGGTGGTCTGGTCCGTGGCGGGCCGAGGGTCCGTCGTCGGCAACGAATAAAATCTATCGGAGGTATGAACCGGTAAGGATACGGTTTAAGATGCTGCTGGACCAGGGTCCAGAGTCCGAGGCGTCGGGGTCAGCGCGGGTCAGCCGACTGGTCAGCCGACTGGTCAGCGTTCCCACACAGCGCGCCGACAAACAGGTTGGCGTCCGCGCGGACCTGCGGGTCCTGCGGGAGCGAACCATCCGAGCAGCATCCCAGTGTCCAAGCTTGCGACTTTTAATTTCCAGTTTCTGAAAAGCAGGGCTCTTTTCTCAATATTTATGCACTTTTTCTGAAATGTTATTCATAGAAAAAAATGGGAAAAAATATCAAATAATAAAGAGATTTAGATTTAATTTCTCTCGCATTAAGTTTACTATTTACATTCACCTTACATCATACTTTACGTTTAATTTTCACTTGATCTTTATTTTCGCCTCTGCCTCTTTTATTTGAACCTTCAGCCTTTCCGCAATCTTCAGAAATGCGTGAACTTGAGTGTGTCTTGGCTCTCGCACGGCAGCAGCACTGTTCCCACGTTCCAGCAGAGTCATCATCGGGTCAAGGTGAGTTCACGCGGGAGGGGGGAAGAGCGCAGGGCTGTAGGAATGCCGTCGGAAAGACAGAGACAGAGAGAGGCTTGAGGGATGAGAGGAGCAGGTTTGTGGTCCAGCCTCGTCCAGCCGGCTAAGAGCTTTGCTCTCACACACACACACGCACATCCTATATCTTGCCGCTCCAACCTCGCTCACATGTCGCTCCTCTGGCAGAAGCTACACGACATTGCAAGAAGGTCCCACTGCCAGAAGGCGCCGAAAGAAAATATTTCGCCCGTCGGCTACGGTCCTAGACGGCAGTGAAACCGCTTCACTTCGTTTTATCTCACCACCTATTTCTAGAAAACCCGTGACTTAAACAAATCACCCTCAGCCAACACAAGGCACGCTAAATTATTGTTCAATAACAATTACACATCGTCGTTATTTCAGGGATCTAGATATGCCGCGTCGCGAAGTACGAAGAAAAGAAGAAGGAGAAAATAGCCACGTGAGCAGCAAGGTGACCTTGCCTCATTACGCATGCACCCTCTTCACGCGGTCCCCTTCTCGCTCGGCTCCGCGCAAGGTGCCCAAGACAGAGAGGGAAGAGGGCGCGTGCGGGGCAGCGCAGGCAGCGCAGGGGTGCCGGCACACGTCTCGGGAAGAAAAAAAAATTCACATGGGGAACTTCAAGTATAGCGCCGTGATATAGGGGTAATGCTGACGTCACCACAGCAACTCAGGGCGAATCCCATGTCATCAAGCCTCTGTGATGTTTTCGCTGTTTTGTAGGACTGGTAGTCGCGCACTCTCAGAGACTTACGTACGATAGTGCACATAATACTTAGTATTGTTACCATTTAAATCGTGGTAATGTTGTATATGTATTGAAAATGTTTTGAACACAATCCATAATTTCGAATGGACGTAATATCACAACCCAAACAAGTAATACGTACAGAAATGACAACAATACGTAGAATTTTTTTTATACCTGCTGTAATTTGTTTAAAGAAGTACGTAATAAAAGTACGTAAGTCTCTGAGAGTGCGGGTGGGTGTGTGTCGGGATCATTGCTACTTTTGTGCGGCCGCTGCAGCCGGGCGGTGGCGGCAGCGGCAGCGGCGGCGGCGGTGGCGGCGGCGGCGGCGGCGGTGGCGGCAGCGGCGGTGGCGGCGGCGGTGGCGGCGGCGGCGGTGGCGGCAGCGGCGGTGGCGGCGGGCTGTGCATCGGCCTCGGTCGGCTTAGACACGAACGCGCGGCGCGCGGCGCTAATGCCCGGCGCCGGCCGCGAGGCACGTGCTAATGCCGCCTGAGGAGAGGAGGGTAGGCCGCCGCAGCGCGCGGCGGTGCGGCGTGTTGCCTACCCGGCGGTACGCAGGCGCGCGGCGCCGCGGCCGAAATACACAGAGGGAGAGAGAGAGAGAGAGAGAGAGAGAGAGAGAGAGAGAGAGAGAGAGAGAGAGAGAGAGAGAGAGAGAGAGAGAGAGAGAGAGAGAGAGAGAGAGAGAGAGAGAGAGAGAGAGAGAGAAGAGAGAGAGACAGAGAGAGAGAGAGCGCTAAGATGGATGGCGCCAGTACAGGCTCGAGTCTCGAGGCGGAGCGACCGCGAGGCACCAGCTGCAGCAGCAGCAACCTCCGAACCACCGTCTGGTTAGATCAATACAGCACAAGGCACTGCCGCGGCGCTCTCTCCCTCTCTCTCTCTCTCTCTCTCTCTCTCTCTCTCTCTCTCTCTCTCTCTCTCTCTCTCTCTCTCTCTCTCTCTCTCTCTCTCTCTCTCTCTCTCTCTCTCTTCCGGGAACCTCCGCCCGCCTTAACTGCACGACTGCGAGCACGATGGCGGCGAGAGGGTGGCCGCATAAGAAACGCGGGCATCACGGGGAGTGCGCATGTGTGTGTGTGTGTGTGTGTGTGTGTGTGTGTGTGTGTGTGTGTGTGTGTGTGTGTGTGTGTGTGTGCGTGCGTTCATGTTGCCCCAGTTGCGAAACTCCTTTAGTGCGGCGCGGTGTGGGTAGGTGTTTTTAGGTTAGCGGGGGTGTAGAGGGGTAGGATGGGACCATAACAACATGGCGGACGCGAGCTCGGTGGCCAACAGGCCGGGAAACTGGAGGCAGCCAGGAATTGCACGGCCGTCCCGCTGTGGTCGTCAGCGTGGCGCGGCGGCCGGGACCGGGGACAGGGACGGCGACGGCCTTCTTGCCCTTGCTGGGCACCCGAGAGTGAGGGTCCATCCCTACAGGACACGGCGTGGTCCAGGTAGGTAGGCAATCCCGACTGCTGCACGCAGGCGCGCCTATAAAGTATGCGCGTGGTGCTTGCGACAAGAAGAATTGCGGAGGGGAAAGAGAATCCAAACACGCGAAGATTACCGGTTAAGGATTCAATTAAGTTTTACTCGGGCGCGCGGCTCCGTTGTGTGTGTGTGTGTGTGTTTGTGCGTGTGTGTGCGTAGGGGGAGGGGGGGGGGCCTCGGCGGGCGTAGGGGGAGGGGCTCGCCGGGCCGCGGGCCCAGGCCCCGAGGGTCCGAACACACGGCGTGGTCAGGAAAAGAGTGCGAGCGCCCGGCGCGGCGATGTGCGGGCATGCGTGTGCGTGCGAGTGTGCGCGTGTGTGTGCGCGTGCGTGTGCACGACACTGACCTACATTAAAAAGTCCCACCGCCGACACCGCTCCCGACCACCACCCCCGCCACTCCCACATGCCCTCATGTGGCATTGACCCCTGCTACTCATCCCTCCCTATTTCATTCATTCACTCATTCGCTTGCTCTCTCTCTCTCTCTCTCTCTGTCTCTGTCTCTCTCTCTCTCCTCTCGCTTTTTTTTTCGGTTGGTACGCGCGCGCACCCTGCTGCGGTCTCTCTCTATCTCTCTTTTTCTTCCTCTCCCGTCCTCACTCTCGTTCTGGCTTTCAGTCTCTTCTTTCCAGTCTTTCTCTCTTATCTCTCACGTACAATCCACTCGTACAAATCCTATCCTCTCTATCTCGCCTTCACCTCGCTTCTTCTCCTTCTCCATCCCTCGGATTCCCGTCTATTTCTCTTTCGCTCGGTTCCGCTCTGCTTTACGGTCTTTTATTTCGAGCTCACGTGCGTCCCCATGTGTTGCGTAAGGACCTGTTGAATTCCCGCACGCATGTTGTTTCTTTTTAGTAGAGCTGGTCATTTACTTTGTTAGTTGGCAGCTAGAGTGAGAACAGGGGGAGAGAGAGAGAGAGAGAGAGAGAGAGAGAGAGAGAGAGAGAGAGAGAGAGAGAGAGAGAGAGAAAAAGAGATGAAGGGTGAGAGTAAGGAAAGCAGAGGTGGTCGTACGTACGATGGTGAAATGCCTGTACCTACCATCCTCTGCACGTTACTCAGACGCACAGCACTACAACTGGTGGCCTGGGCCTAGGCACCAGTCGGCCTCGCTCCTTCTTATACCCCCCTCTCTCTCCCTCTCTCTCTCTCCCCCCCCCTCTCCCCACCCATCCTCGGCTCCTTCCTGTGTTCGTACCCTGGACTGGCCCAGAGTCCCCGCGGCGACACCAAGTTTGTCCCGGCCAGGGCTGGGGGTTGTACCAGGGGCGGGTCCAGCAGGTCCAATGGACGGCGAGGGGGAGGTGGGGGGGGGGGGTTGCACAAGGCTAACTTGGCTGGGTTATTGAGGGTCCGAGTCGGTTCACAGGGCCGGGCCCTCGGGGGGATTTTCGGAAGGTTGTTTCCAGGGACGTCGTCGGACGTGCCGGAGGGGAGGGAGAGGGGGTGGGAGAGAGAGAGAGAGAGAGAGAGAGAGAGAGAGAGAGAGAGAGAGAGAGAGAGAGAGAGAGAGAGAGAGAGAGAAGAGAGAAGAAGATGGCTGGGCACGTCTCGGGGACGGACCACGGTGACAGCGACGCCTGGCAGCCCCCCTCCCTCTCCTCCACCGTATCACCTCTGTGAGTGTTTAGCACTGTGTCTGGATCCCCCTTCCCGCACCCCTTTATCTTTCCTTGCTTCCTTTCTCAACTCTTAGTCGCATGAATTAGGCAGAGGACTTGATTACTGTAAAAGGGGCGGGGGGCGGGGGGGGGGGGTGTCTGTTGTTTGCTCGGGTCTGCCATCCCTCTCTGTCTCCGTATCCCTCTCTCTCTCTCTCGCTCTCTCTCTCTCTCTCTCTCTCTCTCTCTCTCTGTCTCTCTGTCTCTCTCTCTCTCTCTGTCTCTCTCTCTCTCTCTCTCTCTCTCTCTCTCTCTCTCTCTCTCTCTCTCTCTCTCTCTCTCTCTCTCTCTCTCTCTCTCTCTCTCTCTCTCTCTCGCTCACTCTCGCTCACTCTGGGCGCCGGCTTCTGATTCTCTTATCTCGGACGTAGCACTCCCAGGCCCCAGCAGGACCTCACGGGGCGCGGCCGGAGCGGTTGGCACGGCCCATGGCCCGGGGGCTGCCTGTCGGCCTGGCCTGGAGGCCTGGAGGACTGGAGGTCTGGAGGCCTGGCCTGGAGGCCTGGAAGACTGGTGCCCTGGTCTGGAGGGCTGGAGGGCTGGGAAGCGCCGTGGCCATGTCTCAACCACACGGCCTCGCATCTAGCGACTCAGCCGACGTACAGTTGTCGCCGTTTCCTTTTGAATGCGTTTCGCGAGGAGGCGAAATTAGGAAGATAAATACGAAACGAGCCTGCGGGTGCCAATGGCGAGTGGAGTTTGACGGTGGTCTCCGACGACGGCGACCCAGCCATGACCCCGACGGCGACCCGACGTGGCTCCTGACGACGCCCGGCCGCCGGCCGCGCGCCCTCAAGTTTTATGGAAATTATATTCAGACAGGGCTGTAATTCGCAGCTTGTGAATAGTGCATGTAATAAACGTGAACGGGCGGCGGTGGCAGCCGAGGGAGAGGAGGCAGCGGAGGACGCGGAGGGGGAAGGGGGGGGGGGGCAAGAGGCAAAGTTAAGGCGGTAATGGGCAGGGGGGTACAGCATGCTGTGCTGCTGTGCACTACCAGAGGCCTGGCCGGGCCTCGTCGGGCCTTGCTGAAACAACCTCCCAGCAGTACAGTAAGGGGCGGGGCGGGGCGGGCCGCGCGGGGGTGGAGGGCCTCTGCCCCACCATTAACCCCTTGACGCCCAAGATAGTGTGCTCGGCGAGGCGAGGAGGAGGCTAGGGGGGGGGGGAAGGAGGGGGCGCCTTCTTTGTGGCCGGCACAGCC
Source organism: Odontothrips loti (assembly GCA_038380765.1). Taxonomy (NCBI): domain Eukaryota; kingdom Metazoa; phylum Arthropoda; class Insecta; order Thysanoptera; family Thripidae; genus Odontothrips; species Odontothrips loti. Next base: position 12,338,558 of record CM076254.1, read on the forward strand.
TATTTCGTATGCGGCTTGGGGCCCAGCGCTTAATATTTCATCAAGGAATTTACTTCCGGTCGTCATCGTTTCGGGGGAGGCCGGAGGAAGGTTCTCTGGCAGAAGGCTCTGTCCGAAGGCTCTGGCCGAAGGCTCTGGCCGAAGGCTCTGGCCGAAGGCTCTGGCCGAAGGCTCTGGCCGAAGGCTCTGGCCGAAGGCTCTGGCCGAAGGCTCTGGCCGAAGGCTCTGGCCGAAGGCTCTGGCCGAAGGCTCTGGCCGAAGGCTCTGGCCGAAGGCTCTGGCCGAAGGCTCTGGCCGAAGGCTCTGGCCGAAGGCTCTGGCCGAAGGCTCTGGCCGAAGGCTCTGGTCGAAGGCTCTGGCCGGAGGCTCTGGCCGAAGGCTCTGGCCGAAGGCTCTGTCCGAAGGCTCTGGCCGAAGCCTCTTGCCGAAGGCTCTGTCCGAAGGCTCTGTCCGAAGGCTCTGGCCGAAGGCTCTGGCCGAAGGCTCTGCCCGAAGGCTCTAGCCGAAGGCTCTGGCCGAAGGCTCTGGCCGAAGGCTCTGGCCGAAGGCTCTGGCCGAAGGCTCTGGCCGAAGGCTCTGGTCGAAGGCTCTGGCCGGAGGCTCTGGCCGAAGGCTCTGGCCGAAGGCCTTGGCCGAAGCCTCTGGCCGAAGCCTCTGGCCGAAGCCTCTGGCCGAAGGCTCTGGCCGAAGGCTCTGGCCGAAGGCTCTGGCCGAAGGCTCTGGCCGAAGGCTCTGGCCGAAGGCTCTGGCCGAAGGCTCTGGCCGAAGGCTCTGGCCGAAGGATCTGGCAGGAGGCTCCGGTGACGCGGAGAAGTCGGCAATTTAACTACGCCTTTCTGCGATAAAGAAGAGCGCGATTCTGCTCCAAGTCAGACGGGGGTGGTCTCGGCAGGCGGCGGCCTCGGACACTGCTGGAATTTACGGCAAGATTAACGGTCGGGCCGGACGGAGAGGGGCGCCGCTCCGCTGCAGTGGTGGCAGCGGCGGCAGCGGCGGCAGCGGTGGCAGCGGCGGCAGCGGCGGCACAGGGGCCCCATCCTGCCGCCAACCATTCCGTCAGATATCCATAAAGCAGAGGGACTTTGCTCTCCGCGCAAGAATTTCGGCGGGCTGCTTCATTTGCATGTTATCGAGCAAGTGCCCGCCCCCGGCCGCCCCCGGCCGCCCCCGGCCGCCCCTACCACAGGGAGGGGACCCGCCTTGGCCTTAGGGGTTGGACGCGGCGGCCCTGCGCCCGGCCGGCAAGGGGTCGTTGTGGCACTAAGTTGGGTCCAACACCATGGCGGCCCCGCCTCCCCTGCTTCTTCATCATCCGCCGGTTCTTCTTCGCCCCTCGGCCGTCTTCGTCTCCCCCATCTCCCTCTCTTCTCCTTCCTTTCCGTCTCCTCCGTCTTCGCGGCTGGGCGGGGACACCGCGCGCCTGCGAATCCCTGGGTAGGCAATCCGCCGGACGGCCGTGTCTCGCGGCGGCCTACCGCACCCCCGCACACCCTCCTCCGCTGCCTCCTGCAGAGAAACCCATCCCCATTTTTAATTCTCCATCACCTGGAGTCGGCGCGGCAATTTCTCATCCAGCGGCGGGGCTGCCAGGTGCCATCTCTGCCTGTCCGGTGCTCAAGGCCGTCGCGCACTGGGCTGGCTGCTCGGGCTGTCGGCGCTGTGTATTATGGTAATCGGGGGGAAATCAGGTCGGAAAAAGCCTGGCGGGGTCAGCGTAAGGAGTCGGGGCTCGGGGTGGCCGGGCAGAGCGGCCATCAGCGGACCCCGGGCGGGGCCTCCGCGCCACGCCCCAACCCCCAAGGGGCGCACGGGGCCCCAAGGCTGGTCCGTAGTAGTTATTAAAGGCCCAACTTACCGGTTTGCTCGGCACGTTCGATACTGTATGCAGAAAGTTAGGCAACCAAATTGCTGCGTGGTGTGGTATGGTGCGGTAACGGTGCGCTCTCTCTCTCTCTCTCTCTCTCTCTCTCTCTCTCTCTCTCTCTCTCTCTCTCTCTCTCTGTCTATCTCTCTCTATCTCGCTGCCGGCCCCGTCGTGGTGTTCCCCTGCCGGCGGGTGGGCAAGAAGTTTTGGTTCCGATTAGGAAGGGAACGGAATCGTGGACGACGCCCCCCCCCCCCCCCCCCCCCAGGGCGCCCCCCCCCCCCCCCCCCCCAGGGCACCCCCGCCGCGGACAGCAGAGCCCGCACAGCCCCGCGGGGGGGCCAGGGGAGGGGCCGGGCGGGCGTTAGTTCTGCGGCAGGAGACGGCGACCACTCGAGGAAATCAGGCTGGCAGGGCGGGTCCTGCCTCCGCCGCCACCACCGCCGCAACCGCTCCGCTGCTGACTTCTCTACGCCCTTCTACACGCCTGCTGGGTAGGCAACAACTAACTACGTACTTTCCCCACGACTACGCAATCAGAGTTTGATCCGGAGGGAGAATTGGGGGGAGGGGGGCACGCCCCACCCCTCCCTCCTCCTCGTCCTTCCTTGGGTCGCAAAACCTGCTTCCACGATCCCTACGCACGATCGCGGTCCCCAGATAGGGAAGGATCCAACCCCCAGGCCGCCTTCGCTGATAACGAAAACACAACCCGCCGCCGACACCGGAGGCCCCGGAGGCCCCGGAGGCCCCGGAGGCCCCGGAGGCCCCGGAGGCCCCGGAGGCCCCGGAGGCCCCGGAGGCCCCGGAAGCAGACCGGGACTCCGCTCCACGAGAAACCTTGTCGAGACACCGGGTCATCCCGACGTGTCCTGCTTTTCCTCCGGTCGCGATGGCGATACGTTTTGTGACCGCACCTGTTCTGTAGGGGGCCAGCAACCAGGTAAAAATGGCTTTATATATAGTCATATATGAAGTATGTATAAGTCATATATACTAATATATACTAGGTGTATCATTGGCCCCGGGCAGTTTCGGTTTTAGGCAGTCCCGCAACACACTATCTCCGTCTCTTTCTGGCTCGGCCAGACGCGTGAAACAGAAAGAGACGGATATAGAGCTTTGCGGGACTGCCTAAAACCGAAACTGCCCGGGGCCGATGATACACCTGGTATAGAGTATGCATAAGCGATATATAATCTATATATAAGCACTTTCACCCGGGCTGTCCTGTCGGGGCAGTGTAGTAGTGTAGGGGGCCAGCAGCCCAGCCCAGCCCAGCCCGGGCCCGAGCGATGCTGGCGCAGCCTGCCGACGGGGACGGGTACTAGTAAACTTTAGTGTCGACATCCCCTCTTACTGCCATCTCGCCTTACGGCCCCGGGAGCGCGCGCTGCGCCACGCCACGCTGTGCGGTGCGGCCAAACTACTCTGGCGCCGCCTGAAGTCCCCCCCCCCCTTCCCCACCCCTCTGGACGGCCGTTAGGACCTATACCAGGGCGAGGAAGGGGGAGAGGGGGGGGAGATGGTGTTGGCAGGCACCGGCAGGGGTGTATACTCTCAAGTTGTTTCGCCGGGCGAGGAGGAGAAGGAGGAGGAAGAGGAGGAGGAGAAGTGAGGAGAGTTTCTGCTTGCTTGCGTGTGAGCATGCGCGAGCGAGCGCGCGTGTGTGTGTGTGTGTGTGTGTGTGAGAGAGAGAGAGAGAGAGAGAGAGAGAGAGAGAGAGAGAGAGAGAGAGCAGCGAGTGTCAGTCAGAGCGAGAGCGCCCGGTCGCCGCCATAACTTCCCTGCGCTGCAAATAATTCACGACAACCGCTTATTCGCATCCAGGTGCCAAAAGTCAAGACAGAAAGAAAGGAAAGAGACGAGAAAGGGGAGGGGAGGGGTGCAACCGGTGATGTTTTGAGCGACACGCGAAACCCACGGCTGTGTGGCGAGCGAAAGGAGAGAATTAATTTGAGACGCAAAGACCCTATGAACCCGCGTTCGCTTTAAGGCACCCGTGTTATACGATCTGGAAATAAGAAGTCTTGGAGAAGTCTTCCATATAATTGGTCGATTCGACTAAGCATTTCAGCCATCTCGTTTTCCTGACATGATTTGGTGTTATTTTTACGCGCGAGTGTTGCTTGCCCTGCGGGCAGCTTGCGTCGGTCCCTGCGGCACGGCTCAGCGCCTCGCCAACCCCCGCAAGGAAGGAGAGGGAAGAAACAGAGCGGAAGGGGAGTGGTGGGGGTGGGGGTGGGGCCGGCGGCAGGAGAAGGGTTGGGCTCTAAGGAGAAAATGGAAGACGAGTATCGATCTGGTGGTGGTCCTGCTGGGTCCTGCGCGGAAACAAGGCGGGCCCGGCCTCGGCTGCGGTGCGAGAGAGGGAGAGAGGGAGAGAGAGAGAGAGAGAGAGAGAGAGAGAGAGAGAGAGAGAGAGAGAGAGAGAGAGAGAGAGAGAGAGAGAGAGAGAGAGAGAGAGAGAGAGAGAGAGAGAGAGAGAGAGACAGACACTGGAGTCCGGGACCCGACCGGGGCCAGAGAGAGACAGACAGAGACAGTAGCGCCAAGAAGGGGTCGACGGTGGTGCACGCGCATCACCGTCTGCGGAGGGGACTCGCCCGGAGACTAAAGTAACTTGCTGTATGTATAGCAGCAGCGCGAGCCAGAAAACGCCGTTGACCACTAGCGCCATCTCTCGGAGCTGCTCTCTGCCGGACAACAGTGGCTAAAGTATCAATAGCGCGCTGCTCCCCTACACCATAACTCCGTAGCGTAGTGGGCTAGCGGACGGGTCGACGACCGCAAGGTCCGAGGTTCAACTCTTTGCCGGAGTAAAAATTTTTCTGAAGTCTGCCGACCGAGGATGGTGGGTAAAATATACCAAAGGAACGTGTTCAAAGTGTGTTGTCTGAGTGACCGCGGACGTTGGGCCGCGGCCATTCCCCGGAGTTGAATACACTGCTGAGGAACAGTGGTTCGACGCCCGAGCAGGGGAATGGTGCTTGCCAAGACTCGGCAGAAGTTAAATGTAGAGGCCTAGGGTTCGGCCTTCTACATTTTTCAAGCGTAAGGCCTCGGAATCTGGAGTATTCGGGCAACACCTACTTGGATACATGGCGTAGAAGAGTAGAGTACAATCGGCTTCGGCCGTGTACGATCTGGGCATCCTACCTCCCTCTCAATCCGCGAGGGAGTGGCCTCACGGCCACAGACCAACTGGCTGGTCGAAGGGGGCTGACTCCTGAAATCTGGTCAGCGGAAGGGGCGATGTTGGCCGTTGCGGAAGCCTGCCTACCAAGGCGGCTGCGTCGTGCCTGTGTCTTAGCGGCGGTCAACTCCTGGTACACCGGTTCCCATCCGAACACCGAAGTTAAGCAGGAACGGTTCCGGACGGAAGTCTGGGACGAGGTAGGACCCACCCATTTTTGCCGTTTTTTGTTGTTGTTGTATTTTTTATTTGCAGGGTCTGAATCTTGAGGATTCAATATACTTTTGAATTTAAAAAAAATTATTTATGAAACGCTTTCTACCAATTAATAGAGAAAAGAGGAAAACCGCGAAAAAAACAAATTCGACCAATAGTGCATGAGTGTAACGAGCTCATCGCTTTAAAAAAAAATCAAAACTTTTCATCATTTGAACTCACCTTGACAGTTGTGGACATTTCGTGAACTTCCCTTCCCCTCTAAGTGTCCACGTGGTATCTGAACAGCCCCAAAGAACGAGCCTGTCCTAGAACGGTAAAGCGTTCTCCATGCCTGTATTGTTTCGTCACTCACTGATTCACTGAATATCGCTGTAGTTACATGAAACAGTACACGATATACTACATATTCGTGCAAATCACGCACAAACGATAGAATTTCATGCATTTTACTCTTTCAATCAGGTGTTGAGTGGAAAAAAATATTTTTGTTTGCTGCGCAGAAAAAACGGGGGTTGGGGGGGGGGAGAAGGGAGGTTCGAGGTTAAAAAGGGAGGGAGGTACGACAGCTTGCACCACCGTCTTTAGATCGTCTTGGCGCCCCTGGACAGAGAGTAATGGCAGGAAGCGGAGACTGCCGGGCAACGCGATGCGACAGTGTGGGAGAGTTTTCCGGAGAGGGCCGGATCGCAAGCTAAGACTGGGGTGTGGGTTGGCTGCGGTTTGCGTCTTCCTTTATTCTTCTTCCTGACGAGGTTTCGCGCTCCTCCGGAGACCCCTAATACCCAGCTCGCTGCGAGCGGCCGGCGTCAACGACATGTTTAAAGATTCTGCTTGAGTCTGCCGGAGGCGGCCGCTCCGGGTGCAGGTCCTGGAAGGCCTCGGCCCGGTATGGAGATGAGGCCGCGGGCGGCCGGAGCACGGCCTCGGCCTCAGCCTCATCCTCGGCCTCAGCCTCCCCGCCCAGCCCGGTATCCCCGCTACGATGATTTATTAAGGCCGGCACCACTCACGGGATTACCCCATTCCCTTCCCGAAGACTGTTCGTCTGGTAGGACCCGCCGGGGCTGGCTGTGCTGGCTGTGCTGGCTGTGCTGGCTGTGCTGGCTGTGCTGGCTGTGCTGGCTGTGCTGGCTGTGCTGGCTGTGCTGGCTGCGCTGGCTGTGCTGGCTGTGCTGGCTGTGCTGGCTGTGCTGGCTGTGCTGGCTGTGCTGGCTGTGCTGGCTGTGCTGGCTGCTGGCTGTGCTGGCTGTGCTGGCTGTGCTGGCTGTGCTGGCTGTGCTGGCTGTGCTGGCTGTGCTGGCTGTGCTGGCTGTGCTGGCTGTGCTGGCTGTGCTGGCTGTGCTGGCTGTGCTGGCTGTGCTGGCTGTGCTGGCTGTGCTGGCTGTGCTGGCTGTGCTGGCTGTGCTGGCTGTGCTGGCTGTGCTGGCTGTGCTGGCTGTGCTGGCTGTGCTGGCTGTGCTGGCTGTGCTGGCTGTGCTGGCTGTGCTGGCTGTGCTGGCTGTGCTGGCTGTGCTGGCTGTGCTGGCTGTGCTGGCTGTGCTGGCTGTGCTGGCTGTGCTGGCTGTGCTGGCTGTGCTGGCTGTGCTGGCTGTGCTGGCTGTGCTGGCTGTGCTGGCTGTGCTGGCTGTGCTGGCTGTGCTGGCTGGGCTGTGCTGGCTGTGCTGGCTGCTGGCTGTGCTGGCTGTGCTGGCTGTGCTGGCTGTGCTGGCTGTGCTGGCTGTGCTGGCTGTGCTGGCTGTGCTGGCTGTGCTGGCTGTGCTGGCTGTGCTGGCTGTGCTGGCTGTGCTGGCTGTGCTGGCTGTGCTGGCTGTGCTGGCTGTGCTGGCTGTGCTGGCTGTGCTGGCTGTGCTGGCTGTGCTGGCTGTGCTGTGCTGGCTGTGCTGGCTGTGCTGGCTGTGCTGGCTGTGCTGGCTGTGCTGGCTGTGCTGGCTGTGCTGGCTGTGCTGGCTGTGCTGGCTGTGCTGGCTGTGCTGGCTGCGCTGGCTGCGCTGGCTGCTGGCTGTGCTGGCTGCGCTGGCTGCGCTGGCTGTGCTGGCTGTGCTGGCTGTGCTGGCTGTGCTGGCTGTGCTGGCTGTGCTGGCTGTGCTGGCTGTGCTGGCTGTGCTGGCTGTGCTGGCTGTGCTGGCTGTGCTGGCTGTGCTGGCTGTGCTGGCTGTGCTGGCTGTGCTGGCTGTGCTGGCTGCACTGGCTGCGCTGGCTGTGCTGGCTGTGCTGGCTGTGCTGGCTGTGCTGGCTGTGCTGGCTATGCTGGCTGTGCTGGCTGCGCTGGCTGTGCTGGCTGTGCTGGCTGCGCTGGCTGTGCTGGCTGTGCTGGCTGTGCTGGCTGTGCTGGCTGTGCTGGCTGCGCTGGCTGTGCTGGCTGTGCTGGCTGTGCTGGCTGCGCTGGCTGCGCTGGCTGTGCTGGCTGTGCTGGCTGTGCTGGCTGTGCTGGCTGTGCTGGCTGCGCTGGCTGTGCTGGCTGTGCTGGCTGCGCTGGCTGTGCTGGCTGTGCTGGCTGTGCTGGCTGTGCTGGCTGTGCTGGCTGCGCTATTGATGCACAATTCTAATATTTCCGAGAGCTTCCGTGAAAATTTCGACGTGGACCCCATGGAGACCCCTGGTGCCTGCGGGCTGCGGGCGGCCAGGGCGCCTTGGTGCTCGCGCAGGCGCGATCGAGTTTACCACAGTTGTAGTGTCCGGACTATGGAGGCCGCTGTTCCTCCGGAGGTCGAGGCGCAGAGCGAGAGAGAGAGAGAGAGAGAGAGAGAGAGAGAGAGAGAGAGAGAGAGAGAGAGAGAGAGAGAGAGAGAGAGATGGCAGGAGGTCCGGCAGCGTAGGCGAGGGACAGAGAAGGAAGAGAAGTTTGCGGGGCCTGCCGGCCGGCCGGGCTGGGCCTCTGACCGACGGGGGTCTGGGGGCTCCGCCGGGGCTCCGCCGGGGCTCCGCCTCGCCCGGGGGCACCGGGGCCCCGCCAATGCCCGGCCGTGCCGGGCCGTGCCTCCGCACGGCGCTGCTGGCCCGGGTTTTGGACCCACCCGGTAAGTTGATTAGCAGAGGCGGCTTGGTATGGGTGTCGGGCTGCAAGTCTTGTGGTGGTGGTGGGAGGGGAGGGGGAAAGGGGGAGGGGGCGGGGGGGGGGGGGGAGATGAAGCTACGCGGCATCAATCAGCCTCACGCAGGCAGGGGGCACCCCACCGGGGGCCGACTCGTATAGTACTTCGCACACAACCCTAGAATACTTCTTAATAATACTGTATAATATTCATGTCATAATACTGATTTCGTCACACCTCGACCTACAAGATAGGCAATTTCCTTTTTGTTATTTCTTATGGAAAAAGATGCCCTACCTCTCCCGGCTCTGGTTAGGGCTTTCCACTCCAAAGTTAGGCTCGGGAGGCCGCTGCCAAGTTCGGCGTGCCGTAGTGCCATAATGTTTGTGCAACGCACTCCCCGAAGGTAATGTCACTCAGTGGGAACCCGCTGTTGTTGCCCTGTAGGCGACTGCCGAGGTATGGAATCCCGTCGTACCCCCGGGAGGGAATCTCGCACGTGGGAGGTGCACTCCTACGTCTCAGATTCAAAGGACGAAAGGTCGAACCCCAGACCCGGTAGCGCGCTCTCTGTACTAAATATCCAGGCAAAACCGAATCGAACAGGAGTAAGTATCGGTGACTCACACAAGCGATTTGTAGTCGATTCAGCCGGAACTGGTTTCATCAGTCGATTTTTAAAAATAATTTTAATATTTTTTATTTAATATCAACAGTGACAGTACTCAGAAATCGACGGGGGATATGATAGTGTGATCAGTCTTACTTGACCGCAGTGTCGTTGCATCTTCTTTTTCACCCGATCATGACTTCTTATCACTTTAAAGAACATTTCGGGGCCGTAAAAAAACATGTTAGTTAATCCCGTTCTTGTTGCGGCAAAATCCCGAAAGCCCCCCGAAAGCCCGGCCAAACGCCCGGGGCTGAGGCCCGGGGGGGGGGGGGGGGGGGCGCCTGGGCACGGTGCCTACAAGGGTCCAGAGGCAGAGACTGATGGCATCAAGGGCCTGCAAGTCACTGAAGGACGAAATGAGATCCTTCCAAGGGACGCCCCCACCTCGTCCCGCTGCCAGGCGGGGCTCTGTGGAGCTGGGGGCCCTGCAGGGCTAGGAATCATTAGCAAGGCCCGGGTTTGCCATCTCATTACACCGGCAAGGCGTGGCGCGGCCGGGCCAGAGCCGGGCGTGGCGAGGGACGGGCCACGAAGGTGGGTGGGTGGACAAGGGAGGTATCCCGATGGAGACCGCCGGGTCTGCCGGGGGAGCGGGCGAGGGGGGGGGGGGGCGAGGGGGGGGGGCGAAAGGCGAACTCTGCAGGACCCTGGGGTCTATAGTTTACGACTGAACATGAAACTCTGTAGACGCGGCCGTGGCGCAGGTAACCGAGGAGAACGGACCGGTAGGGGACGAGAGAGTGAGAGAAAGACAGAGAGAGAGAGAGAGAGAAGAGAGAGAAGGGGGAGCAGGAGGGTGCGGTGAGAGGAAGATAGAGAGAAGGCGGTGGATGGAGGAGACGAGGGAGAGCACGAGAGAGAGAGAGAGAGGGAGAGAGAGAGAGAGAGAGAGAGAGAGAGAGAGAGAGAGAGAGAGAGAGAGGGAGAGAGAGAGAGAGAGAAGGGGAAGAGGATGGGTGGGTTGGGGGGAGGTCATGTATGGTGTTGCATATTGAGTTACGCAATCTCAAGGGTGTAGGGTGTTTTGTGCAAGGTGGGCCCGGGCGGGGAGGGGGAGGGTCTGGGCCGCGGGGGTGCCCCTGCCGGTCCCTGCCGGGATGGGCACTGCCCATTGGGCGCAAGTCGGACGCGGGGGCCTCGGGGGCCCCCTAGTAGTGCGCCCCCCCCCCCTCTCCGGGGCCCTCTCGGGGGTCCGCCGCTGCTTGCCGAGAGCAGGAGAGCCGTGTTCGAAGGAAAATGCCGGCGGAATTTATGGCCAAATCCACTATTGCGCTGTTATCTGCAGAATGAGGACGATATTGCCGAACCCCAAGGACGGCGAGTGCGGGGCCGGGCCGGGTCGGGGAGTGATACCATCTCTGTGCGCCGGGGCCGTGCCCAGCGTGCTTGGCATTCAAGATATCGGAGCAGCAGCAGCGGCAGCGGCGGTGGCGGCGGCGGCGGCGGGGAAACTAATTTGGGCAGCCAGCACAGCACAGCCAGAGGACGTGCCCTCGGCTCGGCCGCTCGGCTCGGCGGGGGGCCTCCGGGGGCCGACGAGCAGCCTCCCCGGGACGTCCGCGACGTCCTCGGAGGGGAAGACTCGCCGGACCAATCAGAGCGCGCGCGCGAATTCTCATACTTCGCATCCTCTCTTCTGCACTAGTACTTCCGGGGCTTCTCCGGAGTGCTGTATTCCTCACCTGTATGCGCGAACAGCAAAGCCAGGAGGTCGAGGAGACAACAGCAGCTGCGGCTGCGGCTGCAAAACGCTGACGGCAGCGCGCTGCGGTAGTTATATGAAACACTTGGAGCAGACACAAGTTTGTTTAGCTCCAGTTGGAGAGGAGGAGGAGGAGGGGGGGGGGGGGGGTGACGGAGTGAAGCGGCATGTATAGCATGGCGGGGCCCACGTCGGGGCACAGCGCTGCAAGCTGACCATGCAAAAGCGCTGCCGTGACTGAGCGACCTACACTGTACAAATTTGAGGTAGAAATGTCAACCCTTTCTCAAAAGGGTTGACACCGTTAAACCCTATAAGGGGTTAAATCGAACGATATGGGCTTTAAAACATCACCCAACAGTTTGAAATTTATTCCAAACGATGAAAATGGCACTGTTTGGTTTAAAACCGCAATCCGACACAGCATTCGACTAAAGTGCCCCTTTCGGCTCCAGCCAAGGCGGGTCGAACGTTTCAAACGTTTGTCAAAGTTTTGTATGTAATGAAATATTTGGACCGAAAGGTTTAAAGACTTTGACCCGGATTCTTCGTGTGACTAGCTTGGCCTCGTGTGGCGAAAACGGAGAATGTCGACAGTTGGGTTCCTAAGGTACCGTACAATTCGGGCGTACGCGTAGCTGTACCTTTGCGAATATGCCGAAAGTTGAAAAAACAAAATCTTTTTGCACAGAGTTTTGAAATTTAGAAATGAAATTTATGACTTTTCATCTTTTGGCGGAAAGACGGACCATGGCAACAAGACATTACTCCACATTTCCGTGTTTTCGTTGGAGATTGTAACGTTGGCGCGACGCCGGTCTTTGCTGGCAGTTCACCACTTACACACACTCCAACTCATTCACAAACACGCCCACACACACACGCGCGCGCTAACGTGTGTGTGAGCGCGAATGTGTACGCCTGAACACACACTCGCTTTGGAGATGCCGCGGCTGAAACTTCAGCTCTCCCGCCGACTATTCGTTGTCTGGTACGCTCGGCCCGGGGGGGGGGGGGGGGGGGGGGGGGGTTGGGACCCGAATCAGGGAGGGAGGGAGGCGGGGCGTGGTGGGGTGGGGTGGGGTGGGGCGTCACTTTGTACGGCAATCACAGAGAGGGGTTTCGGGGCGTGACCCGTTCGAAGTAAGGAGGCTGCTGCTGCTGCTCGGGCGGGGCTTGGATCGGGAGCGAGAGAGAGAGAGAGAAGGGCGGAATGGAACGGGAGAGAGAGAAAGCCTCTGTGGCAAAAGGACTCTCACCGCGGAATCCACTCAGCACCGCCCCCCTTTTCCCCTTTCCCCGATGCCGTCGTTGGTCCGAGAGGCATTGGACAAGGGCCGCTGGGGATCCAAAGCCGCAGAGAATTGGGCAAGAATTGGCCAAGTGGATTACAAAGACGGCGTGTGTGCGTGCGCGCGCGCGAGCGATCGGACGCCTCTGGCAGGGGTGCGGCTCGAACCCGGGACCGCGGCCACCACCGCGTGCAGCAGGGGCACATGTACTGCGGGGGAGAGAGGGGGAGGGGAGGGGGGGGGAGAGAGAGAGAGAGAGAGAGAGAGAGAGAGAGAGAGAGAGAGAGAGAGAGAGAGAGAGAGAGAGAGAGAGAGAGAGAGAGAGAGAGAGAGAGAGAGAGAGAGAGAGAGAGAGAGAGAGAGAGAGAAAGAGAGAGAGAGGCCGGTAGGCACGTGCCAAGGATCCAATAAAGCGAGATGGAGAGAGTGAAATTCCATTTGGAGAGAGGAGTGCATGCAACAGTCTCACTGCGCTGATAAGTCCAGTCTCCTATAGCGCCCCGCATGACCCAACACGGCATAGAGATAATTTGATTGTGATTTTACGTTACGAACGACGGCGCTCTGAGCGTTGGAGCTGCGCGGGGCCGTGCGGGGAGACGTGGCGGCCGTGGGAAATAATAAGAAAGAGGTGGGCAAGGCCGGGGTGATGCTGAGCAAGGTCCAGCCGGCCCAGTCCGTCCTGTCCTGCCCCGCCCGGCCGGTCCAGCCAGCGGGGCCGGCGGGGACAGCAGAGACGCTGAGAGGCGCTCCCGTACGCTGGACGTTAAAGGTCAGCCCAAAGGATCCAAAGGGTCAAGGGAAAGAGAGAGAGAGAGAGAGAGAGAGAGAGAGAGAGAGAGAGAGAGAGAGAGAGAGAGAGAGAGAGAGAGAGAGAGAGAGAGAGAGAGAGAGAGAGAGAGAGAGAGAGAGAGAGAGAGAGAGAGAGAGAGAGAGAGAAAAGAGATCGTTTGCACCACGGGCGTGAATTTCGTCATCTTTTTGAAGTATGCTGAATTGCTAGAAATGGACTGAAAACGTTCGTGTCTTCCTTCTGATACATTTTCTTTGTCCTATTTGGTTCCATTCTTTACTTTATTTTTCATTGAGTTTTGTACAGCTTGGGCTAGTTAAAATTTAATCAGCCTCGGTAGTGCACGCGCCGCAGTTTGACAGAGTCGCGAGCAGACGAATATTTAAATTCCAGACATGGACGACGCAACGATCGCCGCGCACCTCCGCTCCTCCGCTCCGCCAGCAGCGGCGGCGGCGGCGGCGGCAGCGGCAGCGGCAGCATCCGGACCAGAAACCTGCTGCTGCCGGACACGGCCGGACACCGTGGGATGCGGCGGGTGCATTGCAATACGGGGTGGAGGCATCTCCGCATCGCCGAGCCCTCGGGTCGGCGGGGGAACCCGAGGGGAACCTGTTCGGGGTGGGGGAGAGGGGGAAGGGGGTGCGAGGGGTCGCCGTCGTCGTTCCACCTGGACTGAAGGGGGGGGAGGACGACGTCTTCGGGGAGATGACACCGCCAGTCCGACTTGAGCGTCTGCAGCCGCAGCATCTTGGTCGAGGACGCGGACCGGCTGTCTTCGGGGACGTGCGCGCCGCGTTGGCCGCCGCGGCCGGGGGTCTGTTCAGTTAGGGACGTGCAGGCGGTGCAGGCCTGCGCGCGTGCGTGCGGGTGAGCTGGCAAATCGTATTTGGTGTCTGCTGTGCGAGACAGCAGTGGCTAGAGTACCGGGAGCGATCACCATCGTGGCTCGGTATCCGCATGGGTAGGCGGACCGGTCGGCCACCGACAGGTCCGTGGTTCAATTCTTGCCAGTCGCACAGCTCGGAAGACAGTTGCTAGAGTATACTTCCGATCGTGGCGTTGGTATGGCTGTCCAAGCGACCGTGCGGGCTAAGGCGCCGCCGGGTCAAACCACAGGTCCCGAAGGGTCTAGGGTTCGATTACCTAGATTTGAGGGTTTGCCGGGAGATCCGTCCGGCTCTGTGCCGGGTAGCGGGTTCTAGAGATGTGTCCCGGGGCCAACTAGCAGCCGTAAAGCACCGGTTCCCGTAAGATCACCGAAGCTGAAGGCAGGGGTCCTGGCGGAGGCCGGTGGCCGGGACGACATCGGTTTGGTCCCCAACGGTCAACAGACCATCAGACCGTCATTTTTGAAAGCATAGATTTGCGGTTTAGAAATAGCCAGCTCACTCCAGCACGCTCGCACGGAGATACGCGCGTCGCTAACTCTCCAGACCTCGGGGCCTCGGGGGGCATTCAGGGACCGAGAACGCCGTCAGCTCCACGTGGTCGTCACGTGTCACGGTGCTCGGGGAAATAATGTGCGACGTACGGTGTGCCTTTTAGTGAATTTTGTGAAAATTCTAGCGAGTTTTGGGAGGAATAAGATTAATTTTGGTTTGAACTCTGCCTGAGTTTCTGATTGGATTTTACGGATTTTCTTTTTGCTTTTCTTTTGAGTTCCTACTAAATCTATTTTTAAAAAATATAATTAAAAAATTATCTCAAATATTTTTGACTACTGAAAGTGGTGGAGGGAACCGAGGGAACTGGGCATTGCATTTAGTCACTGGGTCTGTTTCAAGTGCTGGACTTCGGCGGGGTTTTTGCAACGCGCCCGACTAAGGCTGCTGCGCGCAGCCAGAGCCCAGCCGTCGTAAATGAAAGTTTTCCTCTGCGATGGCGAGCACCACGCCGCACCGCCCCGCTGCGCCGCGCGCCCCCTCTGCGGGCCACCCCTTGCCACGCGCGCTCTGCCGGGGGAGAGACAAAGAAGGACGCGAACAAAGATGGCGTGGCTAAGGAGGGACTGCAGCCTCCCTGCGGCGCTATGGACCAGGACCCGCCAGGACCCGCCAGGACCCCAGGGCAGGCAACATGGCGCGCAGACGGCGGCGTGCACAGGCCCGGCCGAAGCCAGCGTCCTGCGCGCGCACGCTCGATAGCGGCTGAGGCCGGATAAGGAAATATAGAACAGCATCTCCAGGATCAAACTTTAAAAATCGGATTGGTTTACGGGTTAATGCTAACACCCTCTATACAATATCGGCAGTAAATATATCATTGTTTTCGAAACGATTCCTTCTCTGTCCGCCGTATGAAATAAGATATTAATTCTGTATGTAATGTGATCGTGAAAAAAGTTTTGCATTGTTTTTTGTGTTTTTATTGACATGCCTTCAATGAAGTATTGGAAAGATCATGTCTCAAGTCTATGATTTTCTGGGTAGGCGTAGAAGACTGTACCAACAGAGGCTGGGCAAAATTCTCTCTCGCTCTCTCTCTCTCTCTCTCTCTCTCTCTCTCTCTCTCTCTCTCTCTCTCTCTCTCTCTCTCTCTCTCTCTCTCTCTCTCTCTCAGCATGATTAAACCCGAGTGAAGGCATATAAAGGGAAAAGGGCCTGAGCAGTGTGCGCGTGGGTTTCGCACTGCAGGAGGGAGGGAGACAGAGATCGACACGGTGCTCCGAGGGAGAGAGAGAGAGAGAGAGAGAGAGAGAGAGAGAGAGAGAGAGAGAGAGAGAGAGAGAGAGAGAGAGAGAGAGAGAGAGAGAGAGAAGGAGGGCAGGAGGGTGGTAGTGGGAAGGAGCCGTTGGGGTCGGCCCGGGCTAGAAAGGGTGAAAGGGGTTGCGTTCCTTTTCTCATCTCGACGGCGGAAGGAAAAGATCCCCTGGGGATCCGCCGCCCCGCCAGCCCACGGACCCTCCCTGCGGGCCCAGCCGGGCCCAGCATCAGCGTCCTGCAGGACCCGCCACCGCCATGCACCGGGCCGTCATGAAGACCAGCCATGGGCGCCACAGAGTCGTAAAAGACTTAGGCCCATGGTGACTCTGCCAGCAAGAGGAGGGAGAGGAGAGGAGAGATTTGAGATTTGAGATTTATTGTCATTTAACTTAGAGGTTATAGACAATGATATAAACATTCTATAAAATATTTTTTAAAAAAAGCACAAATAATCATTTACAGAGTAGAACTCTCCCTCTACTAATAACTTTTTAACAGCAGATTTAAATTTAAGACATGGTAAATTCTTTATCCTAGAGGAGAGGAGCGGAGTGTCCCGGGAAGGAAGGCGGGAAGATTAATCTGGCGGTGGAAAAGAAAAAGAAAAGTTCGTCGGTCGTGTCGTCTTGCTGCGCGCCCGAAAACTTTTCCACAAACTCTCACCCCCGCCGCCGACCGCACCGCGCGCTGGATCCGCACTTTCTCATTTGTTTTCTTTCTGTTTTATTACTTCTCCTCTTTATTTTCTCTTTCTTTTATTTTTCTGCCGTCTTCCATCTCCTCCGCTTTCCTCCTTGGACGTTGTGTCTTTTCGCGGCAGAGCAAAAAGCTTGTTTTCCTTTGTATGCTGGAAAATAATGATGGATCGGGAATAGCGTTTATTCGCCGCCAGAAAAATTAAGTCGACCAATAATATCAATATGACGTATGAATTCGGTTCTTTTGAACTGAACGACACCAGTCGAGTCGATATCAAATTTCAGTCATATTTTACATTCATATCGATCAGCTGATTTCATTTTTCTGACTCTGTCAGTGTTGACCACCAGGGATTTAAAGGCCCGTAATATGACCGGTAAGATTCGCTAAGTTACCGTAACTTACGGTAATATTACCCGACCTTGAAAAATGTGGTATTTTTCGGTAATATTCAGATTTTCAAACTCTGAAAATTAGCTGCATTTGGTGTAAAAAAAAACGGAAAAAATGGGTGGGTCCTACCTCGTCCCAGACTTCCGTCCGGAACCGTTCCTGCTTAACTTCGGTGTTCGGATGGGAACCGGTGTACCAGGAGTTGACCGCCGCTAAGACACAGGCACGACGCAGCCGCCTTGGTAGGCAGGCTTCCGCAACGGCCAACATCGCCCCTTCCGCTGACCAGATTTCAGGAGTCAGCCCCCTTCGACCAGCCAGTTGGTCTGTGGCCGTGAGGCCACTCCCTCGCGGATTGAGAGGGAGGTAGGATGCCCAGATCGTACACGGCCGAAGCCGATTGTACTCTACTCTTCTACGCCATGTATCCAAGTAGGTGTTGCCCGAATACTCCAGATTCCGAGGCCTTACGCTTGAAAAATGTAGAAGGCCGAACCCTAGGCCTCTACATTTAACTTCTGCCGAGTCTTGGCAAGCACCATTCCCCTGCTCGGGCGTCGAACCACTGAGTCAACGAGTGTATTCAACCTCCGGGGAATGGCCGCGGCCCAACGTCCGCGGTCACTCAGACAACACACTTTGAACACGTTCTTTTGGTATATTTTACCCACCATCCTCGGTCGGCAGACTTCAGAAAAATTTTTACTCCGGCAAAGAGTTGAACCCCGGACCTTGCGGTCGTCGACCGGTCCGCCAGCCCACTACGCTATGGAGTTATGGTGGAGGGGAGCAGCGCGCTATTGATACTTTAGCCACTGTAGTCCCGCAGAGAGCAGCATACCGTTGGCTCCGAGAGATGGCGCTAGTGGTCAACGGCGTTTTCTGGCTCGCGCTGCTGCTATACATACAGCAAGTTACTTTAGTCTCCGGGCGAATCCCCTCCGCATGTACCCAGTGGTTTTGATCTGAGGGCATCAGTTGAGCATATTTGGCGCTTACTGTGGTCCCGCAGAGAGCAGAAACGATGGGTTTATTTGGCTACTGTTATGTGGAAAAGCAAACTGAAGCGTACTATTTTTAACATATACCCGCTGTAAATAAATCTTTCTCATTTTTAGCAAAAATACCCGTAACTTACCTATCTTTCCGTAACTTACCGTAAGGTTGAATCTTACTGGTATTTTTAAATCCCTATTGACCACTACCGTACTCGCTTATTTCCTTCAATCTATTTGTTATTTTATGTTGTGGTATATTTTTTAATAAAAAAAAACTTTCCGCGCGCTTTGTGTGGTCAGTGTTCGAAGTGGCCCGGGGCGGGTTGGAGCTTCCGGTGAGATCCCCTATCCCCTTCCCCTCCGCCCCCTCCCCTCCATATGTCCCAGCCCGGCACGGTCCGGCACGGTCCGGCACGGCCACCACGCTGCGCCCCCACACGCCCCAGACTACTTTCGTTTTGAAGGTCAGCGGCGGCTCAGCCGGCTCCAAACACTTCCTCTTTAAAAATGCTGCCGGAGCGGCGCAGCTCTGGACTGGAGCCGAATGGAGCCGTGCAGGCGCCAGGCTCTCCCACATGTTGTGCTCGCTGGTTGTCGTAGGTCCGCCACAGGAGATCATACGAGCTCAATAAAGGTGCTATCTTCTCTGGATCAGCTGTTGGGCAGGTGTAAATACGGAATTATAATCAATTTCGTTCATTTCATATTTTTTACTCATTTTCGTTCATTGATCACTTTCACTCCTGTCTTTCAATCGTTTCATCCATTTCATCCATGTCATTCATTTCATTCCGTCCATTCCTTTCATCCATTTCGTTCATTTTCATCGATTTCATTCGTTTCATTCATATCATAATTTCCATTACTTTTCATTATTTTTCATTCTTTCCAATCATTATGTTCAGTTCGTTCGTTTCAGTCATTGCCGACTGATCCCTTTCATTCATCTGCTCAGTCTGTTTACTACTTTGCTGCTATGTTTCTCACTCGCGTCTCTCTTTCCTCTGTCTTGCCAAGTTGTCCGGCGTCTCTCGCATCCCCTCGGGCGTGGCGTGCTGAGGTGCGGCGCGGAAGGCGAAGGGGTGGGGGGAGACCCTTTCGAGCATTGGTCCGCTCCCGGGCAGGGCAGGGGCGGGGCCAACTGCTCCCTAGCTCCCCCCCTCACCCCCGTCTTTCCTGCCTCCCCTCTGCCATCCCTCGATCCGCTGGCCGCTGAGGAAAGGACAGGACCCCGTCGAGGAGCAGAAAACGCCGCCGAATACGACGACACGAGTCGCGCAGGCCCCCTCTCTCTGTCACTCTCGCACTGCCGCAATGGGGGAGGGACAGAGAGAGGTGGCGCACGTTTTCGGAGACGACCTGCAGGCGCCGCCGCCTTCGGACGCCTTGGGGGAGCTCCGCCTCAGCGTGGCCATGGGGTCGCTGCCAGCCGAGTTCTTGGCCGCCGTCGTGGACCACTGCGTCCGAGCCGGCCCTCTGTCCTTATCGCTCGGATATGGAGTCCGTGCGGGTGCGACAGAGGAGGCAGGCAGCCGTTCCGGCCGCCGCCCTCCCAAAGGCTGGCTAAGCTGGCCAGGGCCGGCGGCTGGTGGGCGAGACGAAGGCGGCGAACGGGTTTTGTCGTCCTCTGGCTTGCCATCGATCCAAGGTGGGGGACCACAGGGACACCGAGGGGGAGAGGGGGGGGGAGGCGCTGGCAGCCCACGCTCCTCAAGACACGGCGGAGAGGGGAGGGGAGGGCCTGTGACTTTTCATTCCTTTCTCCTTGCAACGGATCATGTGCTCCATTTTTTAGAATATATTTTCCGCGCAGGTGGTAGAAATGAAATATTCTTATATGCAGTCGTACAGTTGTCATCAGCGAATGTACAGCTCCTTCGATTACGTGCCGGTCTCGTCTTCTTCTTCTTGTCTGCCGTGCCTTTGCTCAGCCTCTACCATTGTGTCCAACAGGCCGGGGTGGGGGAGGGGTCATTTTGGGGACGATTCACATTCACGCCTTCCGCCCCCGCCTCCGCCGCGAAGGTTATTGCGAAAGGGCGGTGCGTGGTGGTGGTGGTGGTGGTGGTGGTGGTGGTGGTAGGGGTGTACAAAGTCGCCTTGCCTCAGCAGGGTGCGCTTGATTTGATTTGGCGGGGACCTAGCCTGGCCTGGGCTGGCCTGGGCTGGGGTCGGCCGCGGTGCCCTTGGCTATGCTACGCCGGCCCGGCCTGGGCTGGCCATGCTTTGCGCCTTTATCCCGCACGTTAGCTTCATATACATGTAAAACAAAGCAACTCGCACCCGCGCCGCCCCGACCCCCGACCCCGGGACCCGCCGCGGCCAGGACCCACTGAGATGACTTGAACCGGCCTCCAGACACCTCCCCTACCCCTTCTCCCTCTTTTTCATCGCCCTCGAAAAGTAAATCCCCCCAGCGGTATCGCTCTTCTCTTTCGGTGGATAGTTTGTTCGAAATAGAGTAACAGAGTATACAGAAGTACTACAGAAGTCGTAGTACGAGAAGAAGAAAAACGCAGAGGGGAAGTGTGATAAATCGGGTGATTCCGCCGCGCTTCAAAAATTACGCGATTTCTCATATCTTATCCAGCGTTATTTGCTTCTTTGCCACGACTTACTTCCGTTTCGGGCTGCTCAGAAGTACTCTATTTATACAAAGGGAGAGCAGAGAGGAAGAAGGGAGGAGGGAGGAGGCGATAAGGAAGAGTAGTCCTGGCGGAGCGGGGTGGGGGGGGGGGACGCTTTGGGCAGGATGTGGGGTGAGGCGTGGTGCAGGGGCGAGGGGAGGGGGTGTTCCGGGGCCACGGGCGAGCTATTTGTTCCCGTCAGCGCGCGTTAAATCCTCTAGGAGACACGCACCCCACGCAGCATGATGGCGTCTGAGAAGTATAGTGGTCGTGTTATCAGGCCTTCCTCTCTCCCCCTCTCTCTCTCTCTCTCTCTCTCTCTCTCTCTCTCTCTCTCTCTCTCTCTCTCTCTCTCTCTCTCTCTCTCTCTCTCCCCCCCTCTCTCTCTCTCGCTCTCTCTCACTCTTTATCTCCCTCCCTTCCCCACACACACAAGTAAAAGACACGGCGACAGAAAATGATGTGTCGATCACACCATTGAAGCGGCCAGTGCCTGTGTCGGTGCGCTAGAAAGCACCCGCCGAGCCTGCACGCTGCCCTGTCTCTCTCTCTCTCTCTGTCCCTCTCTGTCTCTGTCTCTCTCTCTGTCTCTCTCTCTCTCTCTCTCTCTCTCTCTCTCTCTCTCTCTCTCTCTCTCTCTCTCTCTCTCTCTCTCTCTCTCTCTCTCTCTCTCCTTCTGCCGCAGTGCTGGACCGGGGCTCAACTAGCCCCGTGCCGACGCCCCCCCTCCCCCCCCCTCATCCCCATTGCCTAGCCTCGCCTCGGGGTCTTTGAAGCAGCTCAGCTCATTAATCATGTTGGCCCCGCCCTGGACTAGGCAGAGAAGTCTCTACGACGGCCGCTTTGCTGCTCTCTGGCTCCTTTTCCCTGCTGTGGCCTCTGCAGGACTTGTTGTTGTTGCTGCTGGACTCTCCGCCAGGCGCAGAGAGAGAGAGAGAGAGGGGGAGAGAGAGAGAGAGAGAGAGAGAGAGAGAGAGGAGAGATAGATTTGTTTCTTTGTGAATTACCGGTATAACCGCCGTTTTGCACTAGAACCTCAAGGAATATTACCACATATTACAAAAATACAGTCCTCGCTCCGCGCGCCCACCCCGGTTTCCCCGGTCGTCTTTTGTTTCCGATCCCCGTCTGCTGGTCTGCTGCTTGTGGAGTGAGAGGAGGAAAACTTCAGTGCAGGCAGGCAACCGCCTCGCCTCTGCTGCTATTAATAGGAGCAAACTTTACTCTTCCGCGCCGTGGACAACAAAGCGTGAGTGGGACAGAGAGGGAGGGGGTGGGGCGCGGAAATGAGTGCGAGAGGGAGAGAGAAAGGGAGAATGTTGCCGTCTCAAGGTATACGGTGCGCTACCTCCAACAAGGGCTGCCAACCGTCGGGACGGAAGGGACAAGGGGGCCGGGGGGAGGGGGCGGAAGGGGGAGGGGGTAGGAGGTAGGGAGGGGGCAGGAGGGGGGGCCTCCGCATTGGCCGCGCTCACCGGGCGCTGCCGACGGGACGGGGGCCCTCTCGTATTTTTAGCGAGCAGAAATAAATGAAGCAGTCTGTTGCTGGAACCCCATACTGAGCACACGCCATCGGACAGAGTCAGGGAGAGCGAGGAAAGAGAGATGCAGAGAGAGACAGAGAGCACCTGCGGGAGGGCGAGGGTAACGAAAGGATTAAGAAGGAGAGGCGTAGGCATCCTGGTGCCTGCAAATAAGCTATTCCCGGCCGACGGGGTGGAGTATCTCGGGTGGGAAGGCCGCTCGTCGTCGTCTGTGAATAACGTCCCCGAGCGGATTTCGGGAAGGGCGAACCGACTGCTCGGAGCCAGCGACCGGCAGAATCCGATGTGTGGGCCTCCGCGGAGGGGCCGTGTCGGGGGTCCTGTGCCTGGTCAGGTGAGAGGAGCCGACACTCGTGGACGCCGACGCGGATACGTGGACGCCGTCGGACGCCGGAGACTGAAGGCTGCTACCGCCAGCACGCCGCCGCCGCCGCTGCTACCGCTGCCGCGCCGACCGGTGGCAGCAGCCCCTTGGCGTCCAGTCTCCTGGACACGGCGGGTGGGGACCAATGGGGACCAGTTGGACTGGAAGGGAAAGCGAGCCTGTGTGTGTGAGAGACAGAGAGAGAGAGAGAGAGAGAGAGAGAGAGAGAGAGAGAGAGAGAGAGAGAGAGAGAGAGAGAGAGAGAGAGGCTAAATACGGCTCACGACAACGCCGTGGCGTGTCGCGTCTCGTCGTTGGCCGCACAAGAAGGGGAGAGCGGCGCGACCAGAAGAATCCCGCCTTGCGGATAGTTCAATTCTGCCGTCAATAAACTCCCCAACCTCGATGATTTTTTTTAACAATTTGGCATATTCTATAACGAGTGTACCGTTCCCATCCCTAAGAACAGTACATTATAACCCTCTGCCAACCCTTTATCCAGTCGTCAATACTCCAGCACCCACCCCCTGTTGCAGGCGTCAGTACCCCGCGTCGCAGCAGCCCCCACCACCAGACAGAGCTGTACAGCACGCGGTGAACGCGCGGGGTATTGACAATAAAGTACCCGGGTGTGTCCACGGCGGGGGCCTCTCTAGGTCCGGGGGCTCCTGGCCGGGGCCGGGATGGACCGGGGCCGAACGGGCAGACTTGACAAGGGACTTTCGGACGCCGCACGACCGCCTCGTCTGACCCCGTCCTCATTCCGTATGCATTGGTCCATCCTGGCCCATCGATCCGCCGTGGTGACACCCTTTTCTCCCCCCCCCTCCCCCAATCCTTCCTCCCCACCTCCCTTTCTTCTTTGCTATAAGGAGTCCCCCCCACCGCCACCGCCATCTCTCATCCCAGACCGGCAGCTTCTCGTACCGGCGGTTGATTAGCTCCGTCCACGCCCAGCATATCCCAATTTTCAGTCATTCTTCTTTGTCTTCTTCTTCTTATACCTCTTCCTCTCCGTGCTCCTCCTCCATCTTCTCCTAATGCTAATCCGGATCCATTAATTTAACTATAGCAAGGCCCGCGGTATTTACGCGGCTCCAAGGAAATTGTATGAAGTCGCCGTTTATAAATGGTGTAGATAAGCAAACTTTTCTGTTCTTAGCTCCGATTTGCGGATCCATTCGCGTCGCTCGGGACTCGATAGCAAAGGACACTAATGAGTGTCCAAACAAATGTGACTCGTTTGGGCGAAAAAAAAAAAATTTTTAGTTTAGTGACCAGTGGGGTATGTACTTTCCCTCTTTTTAAAATGAATTTCCTGCGTGACGGAAGCGCCGTGACGGAACCGTTACGCATACGAGGATTTGGGCCCCTGCGGAGCGTGACGGAAGCGTGAGGGATGCGTGACGGAAGCGTGACAGAAGTGTCACAGAAGCGTTACGTTACGGGACGAGTTACGCACCGAACAAAAACACTACTGATGATTTCGTTTCGCCTCGCGGCTCGCGCCTATCGCTGGCGCTCGAAGCTAGCTCGGAGCTACATTACAGAGGGGATCTGTGAAGTCACATAACTTGCCCGCGCCACGGCGGGGAGGGGGAGGACGGGCTACAAGCGCGCGCAAATTAAAAAAGTCTCAAGTGAAAATGTGGAATGGGTAATGCCTTGCTGCGTGCTCCTTGGCTTACGGCCCCTGCCTGGGTCGAGTCCCCACAGGGGGTGGGGGGAGGGGGAGGCCCTGCCGAGGCGGGGGCCGAGGCCGGAACTGCTGCTTCTTCCAAACCCGCCCGGTAAGCTCCCGGCTGCAAGGTGTTGTTGTGTATACGAGTGAAAGAGTAAAGGAGGAAAAATGCGCAAGCGAGTGTAAACACGAGGAGGGGGGGGGGGGGGGGGGGGGGTAGGGACTGACCGCGGGCCGCTGCCAGGGCCGTCATTTCCCGCTGCTGAATGTCGTCGTCGGCGACGCCCAGCCGTCCCCGTCGGCCTTCCCTTCCCCTCCCCGAGGGCAGTCACCCCCACTCGTTGTCCGACAGCCCGACCCCCACCACCGTGCCAGCCGTCCCCACCCCCGGGGCCGGCATCCCCCCCACCGCGGCGGGTCACCCCTCCACCGGGCGCCGGCCTCCCACCCCTCGTCAGCAGCGCCCCCAACGCCCACCCGACCAGCGAGCTAGCTGCCCTTGTCCTCTGCCAGCCTTTCTCTGTTCTTCCCACATTGTTCACATCTTCGTCTTCGTTCGCCCTGTCTCTCTCTCTCCCTCACCTCCCACCCTCTCTCCGGTGCGCGCCCTAGCGGCGAAGGGGTGAACTAGGACGCGGCAGCGGCGCGGGGTAGCGACAGATTCAGTGCACCCTGTTGTGCGACACGGGGGCAGGGCGACGAAGAGAGACAGCGCGCGCGCGCGCGCGAGAGAGAGAGAGAGAGAGAGAGAGAGAGAGAGAGAGAGAGAGAGAGAGAGAGAGAGAGAGAGAGAGAGAGAGAGAGAGAGAGAGAGAGAAAGAGAAAGAGAGACGAGGACCCTGGAGCCGATGACGTAATCGCTACCCACACACTCCCAGAAACGTGAAGACTTTCGAACACACTTGCGAGAAAATCTTCTCCTTTCCGGGACGCTTCAATTCGCTGATTTAAAATGTGTAATCATAGCAGTCTTTTCAACGTGTGTACTGCAACTGGTATTGGAAGGGGAGGTGAGGAGGAAGGGCGTAACGGCGTAACGTGTGGTCTCTCCCTCTCCCTCCCTCTCGACCTCCCGACGAATGTAACAGGTGTGGGCAACGCGTCCACCACACCTGAGCTTCCTCGCTGCCTATCCTCCAGGCGCACAGTAGCCCCAGCCCCTGGGAAGCAGTAGCGTATCATGACGACTGTTAGCGCGCCCCCGGATTCAAAACATAAATATACCAAAAATGGTGTTGAAGCTGAACCGCCCACCGCTAATTTTGGTATAATATATCATCCCAACTCATCAGTCGTTGCGAATATGCACTTATAAACGATCCAAATATGGTGCGCTGATGCCCTGTTTGACCGCTAGGGACCAAGCGCGGATTCCCCCCCCCCCCCCCCGCCCCCGCAAATGTAGGCAACCGACGTTACTTTTCCGCCTGTAAGTGGGCAAAAAGCGGGACATCCCCCCCCCTTCTCCCCGCCCTGAAGCCACTGCTGAGGACAACCATCGCGCGCTTCGGTACTACACAGCCACTACTGAAGTCGCTGTAGTCCCATCCGCAGGGCAGAGCATGTCGAGAAAAACCTTCCGGGCGGTAAGGCAAGGCGGTAGGGGTTGAACCCAACCCGCCGGCTGACCGCCGGCTGGCCCTTTGGATGGCCTTCGAATGGACGTTATGGCGACGCCCACCCTGGTCCATTCGACACAGCCGTGGCGTGCCAATCGACAACAAAGACGCCATGTGCCCCTCGTAGACAATGCGTGTCATTTGCAAGGACTGCCTCCGTAACGGCAGGGGCGGACCGGCAGACAGACAGACAGACAGACAGGTAGACACACAGACAGACAGATAGACAGACAGACAGACAGATAGACAAATAGACACACGAAGACGCCGAGGATATCAGCGCGCGGCAGGGAGGAATGAGGACCCTTCTGAGACCGCGGCGAGGATGAGGGAGCAGGACAAGAGATTGAGTAATGGGCCTGAGGGAAGGGGTAAGATGCGAGCCCTCATCATATCATCGGCCTGACCGAAAGGAGCCGGGAGCCGGGGCAGCCGGGGCAGCCGGGGCAGCCGGGGCAGCCGGGGCAGCCGGGGCGGGCGCTGACCGCGGCTTCGCCCGCCTTGGACGGACCGCAAGAGACCGACGCGATGCAGCCGACAAGTTCGGTTCCAACCCCTCATCAAGCCCAGCAGCAGCAGCAGCAGCAGCAGCAGCAGCAGCGGCGGCGGCAGCAGCAGTCCGTGCTGCGAGCTGGACGCACACCCCACCAGAACCGGCCTTGGAGCCAAACAAGGGCAATCAGAGAAGCATTTTATTCTTCCTGTCGATTCCCAAATTATATTTCATTTCGTTTTCGGCTCGTCCCGCACTGAGGGGCCGTGCACAAGCCACGGGACGGGGTGGTTGAAAATAATAGAGGTTTCCAATGAGACTTCCGTTTCAAACTTCTCCTGAGTACTCTATCAAGTAGTTCTGCCCCCGGTTTCGATGATAGAAAGTATGAAAAATAAACGCCCCGCGGCGGGTGACCCGCCCATCATCAAGTCATTTAACCCTCGTGTCCGACGGATACACTGGGGGTGGTATGTTTACACACAACACCGTCCGGCCCAGATGGGGTGGGGGAGGGGGAGGCGCGGGCTGACGCTGAGGGTCCGAGTCCGAGCCGGCCAAGACGGTCCGGAGCCTATTGATTAACTAAATAAGATTCCCTGGCGCACCACTCGCCCACTCTGCTCAGCCTCGGGATGCCCCGGCTACACTGCTCTATGCAGAAATGAGTCAGGCGCGGATCCAGGGGCGGCTCTAGGGGGGGGGGGGCGATGTACCGCTTTCTGCCTACTTTCAGGCGGATTGTAACGCGAATTGCCTACCTTTCGGGCGCCCGGGCGATCGCCCCCCTGGATCCGCGCCTGAAATGAGTGGCATGGCAGCAAACACAAGGGGGAATTAAGTCAACCGAAACGCAACCGAAACTCAACCAGCGGAGTCGTCTTCAAATTCCATATAACTCAACTGAAATTTCTACATGAAATTCAACCGGACGCCAAGCATGATACAACCAAAAGTCATCGGAGTTCTTTCGAAATTCGCAGAAAATTTTCTGAAATTTCACTGACAGTCTTCTCAATTTGTTTACATTGAAAATCATACGCAGCCTTGTCATCTCAATGTACGGCTCCGGGGTGTCCCGTCCCGCACGGCCTCTGGGGCCTCAGGTCATCGGCCGATCGTGCAGTAGCGGTCACTGGGGACCAACTGGACACTGAGTCGAGCCGCGGGCAGCCGCGAGCCGGCAAACATGCAATAAATGGGGCGGAGCGCCGTGGGAGAGAGAGAGAGAGAGAGAGAGAGAGAGAGAGAGAGAGAGAGAGAGAGAGAGAGAGAGAGAGAGAGAGAGAGAGAGAGAGAGAGAGAGAGAGAGAGAGAGAGAGAGAGAGAGAGAGAGAGAGAGAGAGAGAGAGAGAGAGAGAGAGAGAGAGAGAGAGAGAGAGAGAGGAATGCGGCCGGAGCCCCCTGAAGACCAATGTCTAAGTTTCTTCAGCTTACGGACGGCCCCGGTCCGACCCTCCCCCTGCAGTTATCAACACACCCCTATCCTTCCAGCTCGGCTTGTTATCACGATATCGCGTTATCGCCGCCACAAACTGGCGGCGGGCCTGCTGCCCCCGGCCTGCCGCCCCCGGCATGCCACCCCCGGCATGCCGCCCCCGGCCTGCCGCCGCGGCCCCTGCCGGGACCGGACCGGGCGACGCTCACAAAAATGACGTCACACATCTCGACCAACGCAGTAGTCGGCGAGGCCGCGGACGTCTTGCCCGAGGTCCCAAAGGTCCTGAAGACCTCAGGACGTCCTGGCCACGAAGTGATTCTCGGTCGACTCAGACGGGCGAGGGAAGTTGCGTGCGACCGTGTCCGAATGTTATCGTGCCGTTGGTTTGGTTGTATGGTTGTAACACGGAGAGTGTCAAATCCAATCAGAAAAATGTTTCGAGAGAAATCCGAAACGAACAGAATGCTCCCAGCAGATCTACGCACTGCCGACGTCTGTTTCTCAGGCTTGGACCCGGAGCCAAAGGGACACGGACCGGTTGGGGAGCGCTGCGCTTCGGTGTGGGGGGGGGGGGGGCACAGGTGACCCGCGATGACCCCTGTCCACTGCACGGTCAGCTGCCCGTCTGGTCCGGGTCTAGCGGACCAGCAGCAACCAACAGCAGCATCCACAGTGACGCAATCCGGTCCAGCAAGATCGCGGGCCAGATGGCCAGGTCACTCGAAGTTACGCGCGTCCCTAACTTTACAGGCCCCACGCCACTCCGCGCCAAGGGTCTTCTGAGCGTAAGTAGCAATGTTACAAAAATGGACGTAATGATCCAGCGTGTTTGGTATAGTCTATTTCAGACCCTCCTCTCCTCTTCCTCCTATCAGCCCCACCACCCGCACCCCTTTAAGCCCGCCCCCGCCGCAGCGGAGCTAGAGATGTTATCTGGCCCTTCCCCGCTCTCCTCTCCTCCGATCCCTCGTTTCTCGACCCGTGCCGCGAGGCGTGAGTGGGAGTGAACTCCGATCCGCGAGTTATCGGCGTAAATACCTTCTCTTTTTATTTGTGTGTGTGTGGGGGGGGGGGGGAATACCAGAAACACTACAATGTATGCAAAAATACTTTATTCCAAAACTTGTAAACGCAGAACAAATAAAGTGATACACACATAACAACCTCAACCACCATTTTTAGCATAACAGTAATGAAAATATTGAACTATACACAAAAAAAAAGAAGGGATTATTTATATTTAACTATTTGATCCTTGTTTGATTACACCACAAAGAAGTGTTCCTACCACTTAACAGTGCATAACGAGCTAAATCCAGTCATTCAATTATTTGATTGTCATTTCTTCATCGTAAATTTAAAACAAATTTAGTATAATGAAAAGCAAGAGAAAAAAATGATAGATAGTTACACAGATGTGTGAACTCCAATGATCAGATATTTTCTAGCACATAATGAACCAGTACATCAAATTAGGATTTTAAAAAGTTCTTTAATATTATAGTTAACATAAAAATGTGTCTACACATAGTGAGATGGGGGTAGAACCATATCACTTAAAGCGTTCAATTGTTCTTCAGTAAAGCAACGCCTATGCTCATGCCATTGACTGATGTGAGTGCGCTGAAAACTACTTAGAGTGTCACGAATGGTTTTCTGGGAACAAAAAAAAAAAGGATGAAATCAAGAACAAGCGGAGAATGAAGAGAATGAATGACAGGAAGAGTGAAGCAGTTTCCATACCGAGATTGGATGAGGATCATTGAGATGGTTACCGAGGAACCCAATCACTTCTGGGACAAATTCTGGTACATCGTATGGGAAAGCTCTGACAAAGGCACAAAGACCAATGATTGCAGCATGACGTGTGCGCAACTTGGTCGGATCTGGTGACTTTCGGGAGAGACGAACACTTGCTTTTGTTTTAAACATTTCCTGAATTTTTAAAATACAAAAAAATTATAGGACAACGCTATTAAATTTTTAAGGTGCAATAAACGACAGGTATACAACCATACCATTAGCTCCAAAGGATTGGGAATGAAGTGGCAGTGGAGCATCCCACTTAAGACTTCCCCAGCTTTATGCTGAACTTCCACCCAAGCATCATCCAAACGAAGCACAACCAAATCAATAACCTGTGACAACACAAAGAATTCAGTAAAGGGCTCTCAAGGAAATGGATCTATGGGTAATGTCGGAATAATGACATTACTCAGGGCCCCTGGGTAAGGTCGACGCTACCTGGGTAATGCCGAACACCCGACATTACTCTTAACATATACATCTAATTGTTGCCAGTTTACCTGCTTAGTCCATTCAGGTTGAGAGGAAAAGATTGGCATGTTTTGGAATAGTAAAACTTGTAGAAAGCCAAGGCAAGACACACGCATGGCCCAAGAAGGATGATTATCAACCTGTAATCCGAACAAAAAGTTAAATAAGATTTGTCACAAAATGAATTGATTAATCTGAGTTGGACTGATACCAAAGAAAGAAGCTAAAAAAAATCACCTTTTGTACTGCCTTCAAAACAACGGGAACACAGCTGGGCTTTGTAAATGCTGAGGCAAGGAGGTATACATTTTTTTCACAGATCTGTTTAAGTTCCTTATCTTTTACAACATTTTCAAGTATCACACTAATTTCTAGCAAATCGTAAAAGCAAGGATAAACAGCTGATGGTGAATCAGTAAACATTTGTTGCATGCAGATAGACACTGGAAAATACAAGAAATTTTTTGAGTTATCATTCAAGTAATTGCAGTAAAGAAGACTTCACAAATTTTCAAGCAAAGGATACCAAAAGTATAAGAAGTCATTTTCTTAAAATTTCAAACTTACATGTTTCAAAAAGTCTTAAAGCATCATCCTGCTCAGAGCTCCCAACTTCTACTCTTCCCATCTGCTCTGTCACATCTTCAATTCCTACACTAGCCTTCTCTACAATAATTAAACAA
This sequence comes from Odontothrips loti, assembly GCA_038380765.1. Classification (NCBI taxonomy): domain Eukaryota; kingdom Metazoa; phylum Arthropoda; class Insecta; order Thysanoptera; family Thripidae; genus Odontothrips; species Odontothrips loti. The sequence continues at coordinate 12,368,853 of CM076254.1, forward strand.
GGATTAACAAAAGACATGCCAGATATAGTTACATACACTACGATAATAATTTTTATTTTATTTTAATAGTAATAAAAACTTTTGCAGTGTCTCTTACCAGCATTTCCTGTATTAACAGTTATATTCAGAGATTTCAAAACTTCCAGGCGAGGAATAACAGAGGCCAAGAACTCAGCCACTTGAGGTCCAATTGTTTTACTTGCACCAGGTAACTGGAAATCACTATAAAAGACTCTTCCCAAAAGTCTTTAACACAGGGAGAAACAACACTGTAGTATTCAAGTTTAAATGAAAAATAGCACAATGAATCAAGACATATTTCTGCTAAAACTAGAAACTTACTTCCCAACACTGTGCCGAACATTTTTGAGGTGATGGGACAGATGTGGCGTCACATACTCAAAAGCCCTGTGAGCTAAGGACACCACACGCCAGTTTTTTAGTAACAGTAGACTTGATATTATATCAAGCCTCCTACAAAGTTGAAACACAACAAGATTGGATTAGACAATACAGAAATACATAATACTTGGCATGATAGAATACAGTTCCTTCCACAACGTACCTGCATCCAAGAACAGAGGCATCTTCACTTAATGGGTCATCCATAAAAATCTCTACTAGCCAATACTGAGTGTATGGGTCTCGTTTTCGCTGTAAGTTGAACAGTCAATTGTAACAAAACAACAAAACAATTGTAAAGCAGGCTGAATTAAATGTAATTCAAACAAAAATAAAATATTTACCATGCTGGGGATAAGACTAAGCACACGACTTTCCACAACACATAAGTTTCCATGTGCCGCCACAATGACTGGTGCGAGCCAATCCCAAAGCGAGACTAGCTTTACATATGGCCATCGCTTGGTTCCATTTATAATACCTTTGAGGTGATCAAGGGGTGGAAAATTAACCACATGATAAAAAGAAAACAAAAATCAGCAAAAAAGCTAAGTGCCACTAGAATTACCTCCTAACAGTGAAAAGAGGAACAACTGCTGAGTTTCTAATTTCTCCTCCAAGAGATTGTCAATGTGCGGTTTCAGTAAAGGGAGGTACCTGTCTCCACTATTTCGGAATAGTTTGCTGAATAACACATAGCTTTCTTCGAAGCTAGATTTTTCTAATGCCATGTACGACACTATAGATGCTATATTTTTCTCATCCAGGAAGAATTGGTCAACCTCAACCTCATCGTCAGATAGCATGCGGGAAGGGTCATAAAATAGTGCCTGCTCCTTGGTTGGAGATGGTATTTCAATTTGTCTGAAAAAACAACAACCAAAAAAAACAACACAAATTTCACATTTCCTCTTCATTTCAGAGCTAAGGCTATTCTTGCTTGTACATACTCAGGCCACTTGATGTATCCGAGATTTTCCTTGTGCATGAACTTCAGCTTCTCATAATCAGCCTCTGATGAAGGACACCTTTTTACGTCATATTGCAACCACACCCCATTGGCATGGTTATCTCCCACTCCTTTAGGACCATCTGGGGGAAATACTAAATCTCTTTGAACTGTATCATACTTGGTCTTTGGTCTTTGCTGCTGCAATATCACTGCAATGCCTAAAGAAGCAGTCTGCAGAGATAGAAATAAAACAAAAAAAGAAATAGGTAAAACGAGTGTGATACATTTTTGATATTCTTAATCTACAAGAAATAATTACCTTTCGAATATGAATGTTATCATGTACAAAACATTGAAGAAGACATCGAACAGCTTGAGGGGTAGCCTTCTCTTTCATTGTGTAAATGACACGCCTCAGACAAGCCACGGCAAAGTAGCTATGCCTCCAATGCCTAAATAAAATAAAAGCATCATACATAAAAGTTAACCAGGAAGTACCTTGAGAATTGAGAACAAAGATTTCATTTATTTTTGATATAGAAATTCATGTAGTAGAAAGCACTTACAAAGTTCTAGAACCAAAGGCTTCAACCAGCTGGATTTGAAGTTTATTCCATTTCTCCAGACAACAATCATTAGCTGTAAGTTGGCCCTGGCGAACTGATTCTATGTAGCTACGATCCAGCAAAGGCTTTGATGATGTATGTGGCCCATTACACAACTCCAACACAGCTTCAATTACACTATCCGGCATCTGTAGAGACAAGATGCACAATAAATAAAAGATAAAAGGAGGTCAATTGAAACATGGTTGTGATACTGAATGTACCCATCTGAGGTCCAAACTAAATGATTTAGATATTTTATAAGATAATGAGATTTGGAGCAGGAGCATACCTCTCTTTTAATAATTTCAGTCTGAACAGAGAGCATGGTTCTTGTTATTTCTTCAACTTTCCTGATTACTGAAAGTTTTTCAGTAGGTTTTGAATGGATCAAATTAAGCCACAAGTCACTTGACATCCTCCAATAGTAGAAGCAGCCGAGTCTTGACATCACATAGAGAGAACCCTGAAATGGTAATTCAAAAAATACAAGATATATGAACAAGCATTAATGAGCAGGAATAAACTGGAAGATTTTTTTATCCTGGACAGGAAATATAACTACCTTGAAGAGTTCATGATGCTCTACACTGTCTTCTTTCAAATTGGATATCAGTGATGGATTCAATAAAATCTGTACTGGAGCTCCATGGTACTCATCAAAATCATCAATGACACTTTGAGCTCTAATTCGTATCTATCCAAAATAAAATAAAAAGGTTATTATTACCGAAAATAGATCAAAACAACCACAAAAATACTGATGAAAGATACAACACCTTGCTATAATGACTTGTTGCAAGTTTGAGGACACACTGTAATCCTTTGGCGTGAGTTGCTGTCAGAGGTGTATACGAGAAAACACATCGCTTTGTGGCATGCTCTTGTGCACCACAAAGAAGAGTCAAGCGTGATAGATTTGGCAGAGAAGTTGGGTCTCTTTCCATAGGAGTCATTGATTCAAAATCTCTTTTCACCTTCACTTTACAGAGGAGAAGTTTTTTCCAAATCTATGAACAAGAGCAATTTGTTTTACAGGAACAAATTATAGACAGAGAGCTCTCTCTTTCAAAATACAATACAAATGTACCTCTACAAGGACAGTAAAAGAATGAGTGTCATCCTGTGAATTTAGAAGCAATTTTTCTTGAAGACGTTCCATGATAGCAATCAGAGATAGTCGCATGTTTGATCCATCAGGCATTTTAAGTTCTCCTTTGAGTCCTGTCTCCACATTAAATCCAGTAGTATCAGGGACAAGTGAGACATCAAACGGAAGAGCAGGTTCATTCCAGAAAGGAAGAAGAAGCTGACACTCAAGAATAGCTTTGATGACACGCAGAGATTGCGCCAAAGCTTCCCTGCAATTGTAGAATTGTATCAGTAATAAAGTAATGCAACCAGAAGTTAACTTACAGGATATGTTCAGTCAATCATTACTTTGTTATTTTTCCACTTTCCGTGACATAAGCCTCCAAAGTTTGAAGCTCTACGGGCAAATACTTGTTTATTAACCCCTGGACACAAGTAATTGCTTCCTCATCGGGAATCACCCATTCAGCCTTCACATCCTTTACTTGAACCGACTGTCCCCAGCCCTAAGGAAGAAAAAGAGTAGTAAGTAAGTAAGTAAGTAATTCGGAATGGCATTGCGAGCGTAGCGCGCATGGGTAACCCCTGCCCTGGGAGCGGAACCACGGGGGTTCAAGTCCGGTATTTTATTCCGCCGGCTCGGGACCCCCAGCCGTCACCTGTAATCGGAGAAAAACAGTGGCCACCCCGTGGCAAGGGGTAGCAAGCTACCCCGGCCCCTTTCGGCGAACTCAAACTGAGTAGCGTCGGGGCCACCCCTCGCTTCGGCGCGTGAGGTGCTAGGACCATTAGTAAGAGCTTAGAAAAGGTATCCGCGTCCCGGCCTGGGTAGGGTGGGGAAGCTGCATGCTGTTGTGGCAATGATAGTGCTGCGCCGTGCTACGCCTGCCCGCCTATCTGTAAGCAGGAGCGCCGGTAGGCAAGGAGCAAAGTAGGAAGGAGGAAGGGATAAGTGGAGAAGCAGAAGCAGAAGCAGAGGCTGCCCATGCAAGGCAAGCAGCCCAGTAAGCAGGGGGCTGAGGCCACCAGGAGGCCCCGGGCTGCAGGCAGAGTGGCTCCACAGGTAGCAGGCGATGGAGCCTCTTGCGGCCCACACCGTGCTGGCGGAATGACTCCCCTGGTCGGAGTCGGAGTCGGAAAAAAAGAGGTCTATTAAACAGAAATTTACATACTCGGACGTGTAGATAAGTTCCTGGAGGAGAATCATATGGGAACTCAGAACTTCTGAAGTTGGAGATAATCATCTTGGAAGACAAGCTTATGATTCTTTCCCAAATTTCAACAGCAACCAAATGACTTTCTAAATTAGTCATATGCAAAGTGGCATCTAATACTTTGGTCAATACAGGTACATACGGCACCAACTTATTTAATGGTCCCATTGATAATAGCTGTGAAAAGAAACAAAAACATGAATATGTTATGTATGCTGCTTTCAGAAAATGGAAGCAAGAGCCTGTAAGCTGTTGAATACATACATCTTTCAAAAGTCCCAAATGGTGCATGAGCTCACTGTTCACAGTCTCCTCTTTAAGCACACTTTCATCTGCAGTGATGCTTAAAATAGATTCAGTTAATAAAGGCAGCAATATTTTCCAAGTCTCCTCTGCATCCACAAGCGCAAAAGCTTCAACAAGGTGACCTAGCATGGGGCCTGGTTCTATGTTCTCTGATATGAAGCTGTGCAATTTGTTCAAAGCCACCTGGGAGGAATAGATTGACAAATAAAACATAACATGTAACAAAGAAATGAAAGGGGAAAAAAAGTTTAATGCATACCTTGAAGAATTCCGGAGGTGTTTGAACAAGAAGCAAATAAAGTACTGAAACTATCATTCGCTGTAAATGAACATCCATGGTGACTAGTTTAGATGATGATGAGAAATGCACCAAAGATAAAACTCGATCCATCATCAGCATGAGGCAGTCTTTGAATTCAGCAGTTGAGAGACAGAGTTCTTTCTCTTGCTAAACCATCACAAAATAAAAGTATACCTGATTAATTGTGTACCTTGTTTAAAAGTACCAAATTTGCCACAATCACTACATTACCGGAGTCATATCAGAATGCATCCCAATCTCTTTTGAACAGTCAATCAGAGGCACAAATTTGAGCAATCTTTTCAGGAGCAATGTAGCATGGCTGGCTCTTGTGGGGTCATTGAAGTCAATCATAGGTATAATTGTGGTTAATAGATTTGCAACCTGCAGAGGCCCTTCTGGATAACCCAGACGGGTGCCCTCAACCATTGGACGCACAACAGCACTCAAGCTTGCTAAAGCAGCTGATACACGCATGGGTTCTGTTTCTGATGAAACTGCAGTAGATAACCTAGTATACACATAAGATTTTTAAGAAGAGAATATATTAAATATTAAGGTACACATATTAACATTACCTATCAAGTATTGGAGGAATAATAATACTTGGTCGCAACCAGGCAAGGCAAAAGAGTACTCTTTGGAATGGAATTGTTGAAGAGGCTATGTGACCAATTAACAGCTGATTTATAATTGGACACAAGCAAGTTACAAATGCAGTTATGTCATCCTCAGTGAGGCATTTCTCCTTAGGTATGGGAGCCAGCCACTTCAAATCCTTCTTTCTCTCACTGTAGTAAACAACAAATTCAATGAATGTCAGCTCCAAGTCTGACTGAACTTCAGAAGATCAATGAACTTACTAAAAAAGACGTTTCACAAATACATCTGGTAAAGAAAATACCACATTCCTTAGTTTGCTAGCTGTGAGCCAGCTGGCAGTGTTTGCAGAATTGAAGTAAGATTCAACTGCCTTTAGGAGGTCTGTCAGGTGTTTCTGAGTTGAGCTACCTCCGCCCTAGGGACAAAATACTGTTACGTACAAGCACTGACATGATTAATATTCCATACATTTGATATCTTTCTAATATACCAGAGATGCAACAATCCACTTTGAGGTATTTTGAATGTCAAGGCTGTCATGAATACGAGCTCTTCCTGGACCAGAAGATTTGTATAAAACTGGCAATTTCAGACTCCGCATTATACGAGTAAACATGACATCCATGTATGGCTCCCAGTCAATGCGTCCAGTATTCTGCTCAGCTAGCCTAGCCATCAGTGACATAACATTCTGGAGGAAAAATAAATGGGTGTATGGGAACTGCACTTAAATGAAGTATAAAATATACGTATACCGAATGTCATTTTATACTAACATGACTGACAGTGGATGAATTTTCACAAGAGTCCCATAATGCAAGCAAGTCATTCATCCAAAGATGGTAACCTTGTCCATTTTCTGAGTGATGTGGCATAGTTGGCAAGAACATACATAACTCTCTAAGATGAATGGACAAGCTTCTTTCATCAAGTGGAGAAATCAATGGCAAAATAGTGGCAAGAATCTCAGCAGTAGAATCCAAAGTAAAAAGTCTAGAGTGGAAAAAAAAAAATTGTTTTGAAAAGAATTAATTAAAATAATGTAAACATACAGTACAAAAACTAGGACATAGGGTACAGTTGAGTTTCCTGTTGTTGACTCACATGTTGACACGCTTGATGAAAGCATGCATTGCATCCAAAAATTGACTGCAAATTAGAAGCAGAGAACTGTTAAGATCTACAAAGGTTTAAGGAAAACAAGTATACAGCAAGAACCAATAGTAAATGTCAAATTTACCTTCGGAAAACACGGAAAGGTTGCTTCACAATCCCTCGATAAAATTCATACAACGGTTTCCATGGTAGTTGAATATCTTGAGGAGTGAGAAGATTGTCATGCCTGGAAATTTTAATAAACAAGAATAAGACACAATGTATTTTTGTACTCTAGCAATAAAATTGCATTTTTTTAAAAACCCACTTTATAAAGCGGTGGAATGTTGTTATGAGTTCAGGTATCATCAGCTCCTCCGTTCCAGGCATAACAATGGTCTCGTAAAGAAGTTTGACAACTGACACATGATCCTGCTTGGATATACGGAGGCCGTACACACTGACAAACCTGAAAGAGAGAATAAGGAAAAATACAAGAGATAAATACAATACATAAAATATTTAGTTCAATTGGTTCTTCTTGCTACAGACGAGGAATCATATTGGCATTATCACAACACTGAGAGACAAGTATGACCATGGTATGACAACAGCTGAAAAGTGACTAAGGAGCAGGAAAGGGAATCTCAAGAGTACAAATTGGTGTTAGGGAATACAAAAACAGAGGCAACTTACTTGTTCAGTCGATTGAGCCAAAACGCAACGGGCGGGCCACCCTGGAGTATGGCTTTCCCCAAATTAACTTTTATATCAGCAAATATTGCTTGGGACTCTTCATTAAATTTCTTTGGGTCAAAATATGGAAGAAGCCTGTCTAATTTCTTTTCTTTCTGGTACCAGAATTTCTCCATTTCTCCGGTTGGCGGAGGATCCGCCATCCTCGTCAGTTGAGCAATAAATCGCCACTGTTACACAAATCACAAATTACTTGAATCACTGTGTCACCATTCGAGGAATACCGCAACTCATCACATACATTTCACTCATCAAACGCCGTCTCACGTTACCCCGGTCTCACAACCTCATCATCCACTGAACACGAACCCGAACCATACACACAGGTACGTTCCAGTTCACAAATGACAACACAAATCAGTTCTGCCAGTTCTTCGAAATTGTTGCGCGACTCTGAGCCTTTGTACTATTTGAAATGCACTTCAGCACTGTGGCGTGCGAGCACAATTGGTACTTTTCGGATCCTCGACCAACACATTCGATGCTGACAAAACATATGTTAGGAATGTGCTTTATTTATAATGTTTGCTGCTGCGGTGTTCCTGCCGTGGGTCGGTCGGTTTGTCCGTGTTTGACAGCCGTCGCGGTGTTTTGTTTTCCCTGTTTCCAGTATCGGTGTTGTTATTGTGTGTGTTGCTGTAGGTTAGAAACAAGTTTTCGTCAGTGAATTTTGAGCCAGCCAACACAGCTTACTGTTATGTTATGTCTCTTTGTTTGCAGCATGTAACGTCAAACGTGCAGTTTCTGTTGAAGTTTTGAAGTTTCGTACAAGTGCCGCACCCCAGTCATCACCCATCATGGACACCTGAGTGCACCACCACGCAGTTTAATTGTTCAGCCTTAAAATGCCGGAGATTAAAATCATTCCTCTGGGTGCAGGACAGGACGTGGGACGGAGCTGCATCCTCCTCAACATTGGGGGGAAGAAGATAATGTTGGATTGTGGAATGCACATGGGTTACCAGGATGAAAGACGATTCCCTGACTTCTCATTCATCACACCTGATGGACCTGTAACTGGGTACATTGATGCCATTATTATCTCTCACTTTCATCTCGACCATTGTGGAGCTCTACCATATCTGACCGAAATGATTGGATATAATGGACCGATATACATGACACATCCGACCAAAGCCATTGCCCCAATTCTCCTTGAGGATATGCGAAAGGTATCTGTTGAACGGAAAGGTGAAAGCAACTTTTTCACTTCTCAAATGATCAAGGACTGCATGAAGAAAGTTATTGCTGTCACTCTGCATCAGTCGGTAATGGTTGACAGTGAAATTGAAATCAAAGCTTACTATGCTGGTCATGTGTTGGGTGCTGCTATGTTCTGGATTAGAGTGGGCAATCAGTCTGTTGTTTATACAGGAGACTACAACATGACTCCAGATCGCCATTTGGGAGCTGCATGGATTGACAAGTGTCGCCCTGATGTCTTGATAACTGAATCCACCTATGCCACCACAATAAGAGATTCCAAACGATGCAGAGAGAGAGATTTCTTAAAGAAGGTCCATGAATGTGTGGAACGAGGTGGAAAGGTGTTAATACCTGTGTTTGCATTAGGCCGTGCTCAAGAATTGTGTATTTTGCTGGAAACATATTGGGAGCGGATGAATTTGAAGGTTCCTATTTATTTTGCTGTAGGTTTAACAGAGAAAGCAAACAATTACTACAAAATGTTCATCACATGGACCAACCAAAAGATCCGTAAAACATTTGTGCAGCGCAACATGTTTGACTTTAAACATATCAAGCCCTTCGACAAAAGTTATATAGATAACCCAGGTGCAATGGTTGTCTTTGCTACTCCTGGTATGTTACATGCTGGACTCTCCTTACAGATTTTTAAAAAGTGGGCACCCAATGAAAACAACATGGTGATAATGCCTGGTTTTTGTGTGCAAGGAACTGTGGGTCATAAAGTTTTAAATGGTGCTAAAAAGGTTGAAATTGAAAACAGGCAGTTTGTGGAAGTCAAGATGTCTGTGCAGTATATGTCTTTCTCTGCACATGCTGATGCTAAAGGAATTATGCAATTAATTCAGTATTGTGAACCAAGAAATGTTTTGTTGGTTCATGGAGAAGCAGCTAAAATGGAATTTCTAAAAGAAAAAATCAAGCAAGAATTTAACTTGGATTGTTTTATGCCAGCTAATGGGGAAACATGTGTCATTCAAACACCTCATAGGATCCCTATTGATGTATCTCTGCCTCTTTTGAAAGCTGAGTCTGTCAAGTACAATGCTCTACCTCCAGATCCAAAACGCCCTCGCATAATTCATGGTGTTCTCGTTATGAAAGACAAGACAACATGTCTCATGGATGTCGATGAAGCCTGTAAGGAGGCAGACATTAGTAGGCACATGGTGCGTTTTACTTCAACTGTGAGATTGGAGGACTTTGGACCCGCTGCAAGGACTACAGATAAGTTGCTACATCTTGTCCAGGATAAGCTAAAAGGCTGGAATGTGGTGTATCAAGAAGGAAATATTTCGATAGAATCTGTTCTTGTGAAAGTGGAAGGTGCAGATGATGAGACTAAGACAGTGTATGTATCATGGACGAATCAAGACGAAGAGTTAGGAAGCTTTATCCTTGAACTGATTCAAACTATGGGATGCTAATGCCATTGTTTACTACATAGCTTTGAACTGCATCTGTCATTTGCCCGTTGTACAATTGTAATTTCTAATGTGGATAATAAGACCTGATGTGATCTTAGTTTAAGAATGTGGTTGCTCAGTTGAATGAAAATGATATGCAAGAGTAGACTTCACTCTTGCCAGTGCTATTGTCTAGTATTGGAATGTTAGTTGCATGCTGATTCCCTTATTTTGGCTTTACCATATTTAAATAATGTGGCATGCTGTTGTAAATATTGGAAAATAAAATACATTTTTGGATTAAAAGGGTTGTATTTTCGTCAATCTACATTTACATGATCCAGATAGTATGCTGGTGGAAAGCAACAAACTTAAATTTATGAAACAATTTACTTCAAATGCTTAAGGTGTTCCAGGTGATCCCTGTGTTCCTTTTCCTTGACGATTCTCAGTTTCTCTTGGTTGCCAGGGCTGTTCACTGCAAGAGAACAATTATGTTAGAGAACAAATAAGAAACCATGGAACAAATTTGACTACTCTGTGAGAAACTTACAGGCTTTATGGAGGAAGACGAAAATGGGAGCACTGACAACGTAGCCAATGGCAACCCACTTGAACCGCCAGTTGGCATGCTGATAGTGCATCTTCCAGGGAAAGTGTGTCAGCTTGTTGACAATGGAGTATGGGTACTCCATTGGTCTGGCAGGGATCTTGGATGACATTGTGCCTGGAACACAAAATTTAGAAAGACATTACTAGACGCATAACTGCGTATTGATGTGCGTTCAGGGCTTATCAACTATCACATAAAAAAAGCACTGGACAAATTTCCTGGTGTGAATTGACAACTATCCATGCAGAAAAGTGAAGGGTGCCATCGCAATTGAAACTAGATGGTTCATTTCCAGAATCCTAAATCACTACGTGGTGAGGTTAGAGACCCTGACAAGTCGTATAAATGCAACGACTAGGAAGTACCAAACATGTCAAAATAGAAAAAAATGTACGTTCGTGGTTTTGGAACAACGTAGAAATCGAGAACTTAACGGGAGGGATAATAACTACATTCAACAGAATAAAAATCTGAGAGAACGCAAAACTATGGACCACAAGTATATGGAAAGTTCGTTGTCAGATTAAATTTTAGGTCCCAAAAACTATAGCGTACGTAAAAGTAGAAAACCACAACTGGAATCCTCACTTTTCAGGGAAATCGATCAAGGGCAATTACCGGATTTATGTGGAGTGAACGCTGCGAGACCTTCACCGAAGTACAATTTGATCTTCCACGAGCAGACAGCTAAAGCAGCTGAGAGGTCAAAGAGTGGTCAGTATTAACCCTTTTGTTCGAGAAGGCGTTCGACGTTCAGCAGAGAATGAACCGCTCTCCCGTCTGCGCTCTTCCCCCATTTGTCGTCTGCTGTGTGCTCGAGTCACCCGTGTGGAACCAAGGTCTGTAAACTTGGCGTTATTTTGACGTTCCCCGGACGCTAAATATACGTGAAAAAAACGTCAAATCTACTCCATGCGGCAACGTCAAATTAACGCCAAAAATACGCTAAACGCAATAGCCGTAGTTATAGCGTTATTTATACGTTTTTTTAGATATTAAAACGGTACATTTAACATCAAAATAACGCCAAATTTATTCCCCTCGCACGGGCGGCGGAGGGCGGTGTTGCCACATTGTTACCGCCTGCATACGTGACGTCACAGATCAAGACGTCATCACTCTGGCTCCCCCTCCCGGTTCGCGCCAATCCGCCTATCCGTTTGAATTCTATTAAATGTTTCCGTTTTGTTCCACCCAGTGCTTGGGCACGACTATCAAGGGCGTAGAAGGAAAAGGGACAAAATTTGACACGTTTGCAGCCTTCAGATTCAAATTTATTATTATTATTTGTTTTGGTCAAATTAAAATACAGAGTCTATGTGCACATTGCACAGACTAGACCAAGTCAAAAATTACATAGTTACTATGGAACATAATACCATTCCTTATGAAGCAGATTACCGAAAAACATTCTTACAAACAGCTTAATATCCAAGACATATAATACAACAAAACATGCCTCATACTCAACAAAAACTATTAGCAATAATTTTGCAGAACTCTCAAACTTCTCTCACTCCAGTTCAAATCTATTCAGAGGTTCACTCAAATAATTTTCACCACAACCATCAATTTTAAAAAGAACAGTGCATAAATATTCAACACATACTACGTCACAGCCATTGAACTCGAGATCTACATTGCTATCAAATTTATACATGTGAGACAACTCTACAGTGCCAGCTTGAAAAACAGAAACAGTAATTGGCTTGATTATTGCAAAATATTTGACTACATTAGAGCAGCTACAAATTCGCACGAAACACACAACATTTCCAAACTTTGAACACTCCTCTTTCTGGTACTTAACATAAGAGGAAACCCTTCCACCTCGCTTGTAAGATGTTGAGACATAGAGGAGGCCATGCATTAACAGTCGAGAGAATTGCTTAATATTACATCCTTCAGCTCCCAAAGGCACAATGTTTTGCTGTACCAGAAGACCCTCCACATCTGAACTAACACTAGAAAATGTACCAACACAGTATACGCCTGAAGTGATTTTCTCTTTGATTTTAAGCCTGTACCTTTTTTTCAAAATGCTAACACAAAATTCTTTGGCTGCACTATCCTTTAAATTCCGTACCATCAAGGGCAGCTGAGTGATAATGGCTAGATTTGTGTGGATTTGCAATCCTACATGCTGGGTACCATGAATAAAATTGGTCAGTCTACCATTTATGTCCTCAAATTTAAAACAACTGATTACCCACAATGGTCCTAGAAATTTTACAGTTCTTTGTAAATGCAGACACATGTGCAAGTTGTGTGACATATTTCCAATACCATAAAGAGATGCAAAGTCCTGGACAAACTGATTTAAAAGTACAGATGACAAAGCCAAGTCCTCTTCACTAATACTTGAAGAATTTAAAAGTGACACACCTTTCACAAACAAAGAAAAATGAGTGTAATATTGTGGCTTTAAGATGCCAAGAAGAATAACTAATGACAAGTTATAAAGGAATGACCGCAGCTCTGTAGCCTTCCAATATATTAACTTATCAATCAACTGCTGTAGCCTTTGAAGAAAATGGGGTGGTGCTAACTTCCTCAGTCTTTGGTTCACAGACTTCATCTCACTGTGAATAGAATATGGCTCATTTTTGTTTTCTTTGTCAAACCAAAGATGCAGCATTTGCCGCATAACACCTAAATAAATACAGTGCATGGAATCTATAGCCATTGATGAGAAAATATTTGGAACAATGTCTGATAAAATTGTTGGACCTTTAATGCCACACCACTTGTCTTCATGTCGAGGATTCTTTGTGCAGATCACTCTGTTTTGTACAGCCCACTTTTTATGTTCTTCGTATTGAGGAAGGGTTCGAAGCACCACGTTTTCTTGAAATGGGAATACTGTGGGAGCTTCTTCTGGCTTTTCCCCTCTTGTGAGACAAACAGGACAAGAGTAAAACCCTGAATGGGTCTTCATGTTCATGAAGCATGCCCTGGCAGGGGCATCACAGCTGCCACAGATGACCGTTGCGGACACCTTCTGGGTTTCTTCTCTACCATAGCACTGCACATCAATACCTTCTTTTAAAACCTTTAGTTCCTTGTAAATTGGAAGCAGATAAACATTCGGGTGAGGTTTCTCAAGACTGCCCCAAAGACCCGCAATTATCAAGTTCTCACTTAAAAATCTCAGTTGTGGTGGTAATTCATTGACAACTAAGTAGAGAGGCCATAAAGAATAAGAGTTGGATTTAAAGACCTGAATACCGTCTGTGTTCCACATGAAAGTTATATTAAAACAGAATTCTGAGAATCTTCTTTCAGCTTCTTTATACACCTCACCATCATAAATGTCCTCAATATTGTTATTATTTCTCTTGACTCTTGTTTGTTTATAATTCAAATTTTCTACAAAGTCTTTTCTTTTAAATAATTTCCTGAGCTGAGCTACTAGAGGGAAAGTCATAAAGTACAGTACATGTTTACTGTCATCAGTGCATTTATCACATATATCTGTTCCAGATTTCCTCAGATTATAACAAACACTGCAATAATAGTGCACCTGCACAGGTTCATCCAAACCCTCTAGTGCCTTAAAAAGAAGAGCATTAGTCTTCAAAAATAAGTTTGGTTTTGGGAGATGCAAATCAATAAGGGAGAGCAAGCGGCCTAACCCCACACCACTGATATGTTCAGACTGAACAAAACTCAATATAGAAGTTAAACTTTCCTGTTGGCTAACTGCTGCACCATTATAGAGAGGAATTTCTTTCACACTGTGGACATCTGAATATGTTGATTGATCCTCTTCATTTGTTGATTCTTCACTAAGATCATCTAGTGACTCAGGAAAAATATTTCTTCCATCAATAGGTTCACATCCAGAATCATCGTCATCTCTGCAGTCACTCAAAAAGTAGTCTGCAAAAAGATGTTAAAAAAGAACTAAAAATTTGCACAGGAAAGTTTCTTGAAGTGAATCTTATTATTTGGGGTTTCAACCAAAATTTTTTACCTGGGCCAAAAAGATAACCGTCAGTATCACCTCCAATGTTTGAAGTGATATGAGGTGAAGTGCCATGAGGGAAATGAGTATCAGGGGGTTGCACATCAGGATCTAAAGAAAACACAAGATGACATAAAAATTTTCAAATAGTTTTGAAGAAACGTTCGTTTGAATAAAATGTGAAGAATTTTAAAATTAGAGCAGAAAAATCTCTCGGAGTGAATTGTAGTTTAGCGTTTGATGAAAACAGGAGGAAAAAAGTAAAAAGTAGAGCTTACCTGAACCAAACATACTTCCATCATTATCATCTCCAATGTTTAAAATGAGATGAGGTGGAGTGGCACCTAGAACATTGGGGGCAGACTGATCGAGGATTGGTAAAGACTGGCCAAGAGGACTGACATCAAGCGATGGAAGCTGAATATCATCCTTCTGTAAAGTTTGGACGGCAGTAATGTCAACTGTTCTTGGAAGATGACCTGGCTGTGCTTGTAGTGCACCACTGAAACTGCCAGGTTCAGCAGGATCTGGAGTAACATTTTATAGAGTACACAAAAATTAAGTGAAATTCCATTGAAATTTTAAAATTGAAATTGGTGCCAACCAAAAATTTCCAAAAGCACACCTAGCCTAGGTCGTTTGATGTACACTGGAGAGTCAGGCATAGGCATTGTCATTGCTGTAATGTCTTGCTCGAGAGACAAATCAGATGGCATTTCCAAGGTTAGGTCACTGTGAAATCAGAAAAAAAATAAACATGACAGCGTTAACGTACAGATTATAACTCAAATCTACAATGAATTCGTTCTGAACACAGAACCCACAGAGTTCACTATGTCAATGTTTACGTTATGCTTACCACAGATCATCAGCAGCCAAATCATTTTTATCCGATTCATCACGCAATGCGAGTCCAATCGCAATCCTCTCAGATCTCGACGGAACGCCATCGTCTTCATCCATTATGCGCTACTGCTATTTTCTACTCAAAAGACCACAAAACACAAATATTTTCCAACCTTTCGGCACAGCAATAACAATGAAGAGACCGGCCCGCGACTGGAACGCAAACCACTGATTTTGCGAAGGCTGCGGTTGATGCCAATCTGCGCGGCGTGAAATCCTTCAAGTTAATTAATTTTAACCTTTACAAATCGAATCTGTTATAAAATAATCCAATAGTTTAGTTTTAATCGTTCTTAGCATTACAGTTAAACTAAGTCCAAAATATTTTTTTGCTGTGTTTTTTTTTCTCATTCTTTCGTTATGCTGGCACCATTTATCTATTATTGAACAGTAGTCAGCTGTTTGCCCCGGAAATCGTCTGCTTTGACGTTTGAGCCGTGGAGCCGGCCGGCAAGGAATTTCTTCTAAATAAAAATCAAAAGAATCCAATTGTTAAAACATGTCAAGGAAAAAATTCCATCTCATATTCTCGTTGAACCCTCCATCGTCCGATGTGGTCAGGGAAGATAAAGTGACTATGTTTGAAGACCCCAGGTGCTCCTTCCAATGGGAGAAGCAAAAAAATGTGTACGAGGAAGTGCAGGGCTCGATTCTCAAGACAGGTATTCAAAGATTTAAAAAATATTATCCTACCATGCACTTCTCATGCGTGTGAGGTTCATTCTATGAATCACAAATTTTTTGCCCTGTGTTTAACTTGCGTGGTTACTTATTTGTATTGATGTGTCGTTTCTTTTCTTGTTCTTTCAGGAATGAAAAAGGACTTAGTAATCCTGAAAGTGAGTGGGTCTGGTGAAATTTTAACAGGGGAGGGTGTCTGTATTGGGACACGAAAACAAGAAGTGGAGAGGGAAAGACTCCGGCAGGCACATGCCCAGCAGGAGCAGCTGCAAAATGTAGCTGGGCAGCTGCTGGAAAATGGAGCAGGTAATGTTTCCTCAAATCAAGAATAGCTCGTTCGTTTTTCACTTTGTTTTACTGCTTATTATTTCACCTCTTTTCTTTCACCAGATACTTTGTGTGAGAACCTGCGTCCCGTTCTGAAGGAGAAGAGGCCTTCAAAACTCACACCCCGCACGCCTGAACAAATTGAAAGCCTGACCACCATCCTGAAGGCTTTGCCCTGTTTTCATCCAGGCCCTGGAATGGTATATTGTTAATTTAAGTGCTTTTATTGTTGTATATATTAAATTAACCCTCCACATTCCTGAAATTCTGTCACCTGTCTAGTCATGTATAAACATTTGAATTTGAAGTACCATGTAAGTAGAGTAATTAGCGAATTATCATACTGCACTGAGTTGACCCGCTGCATTATCTGTTCACATCGTATAAATCAACTAGTTTGCACTATCACCATCATATATTTATAACAGTTATCAATCAAGAAGAATGTATGTTATTTAGTGAGTTGTTAAAATTTTCAGACTCAACTACTTCAAGGGAAGGCAGTCTACGTGGATTCGGGGAAATTAATTTTGGCCAGGAGGCGCTTTAAACTTAGGCCAAAATTTTTGCACTCCGCAATCCTAAAGGCTGCACTGCCATGCAAAATTTTAACCATGGACGGTGTCAGTCCAACTGGTACCAGATATTGTGCTGGGATACCAGAAATTTTAAACCAAACCATTGCTTGTAAGTACTTTTTTTTAACGCAATCATAGATTGTCTGTCCTGTTGAATTCTTTGCAGTAATGAAACCTTTCTTTGCAGTGTATGTGCAACAGATCTACTCTTTGGCAGGAGGAAAAGCAGAAGACATCGAGTATGATCCAAAAGTTTTAATGACAAACCTGTTCACCAACACAAGGCAGCGGCAAAGAGCACAGACTTCAGACTCATCATGTTCATCTTCTACTTCGACTGTCTCTTCTTCTTCTGCCTGTTCATCAACTTCTTCTTCTTTGACTGTCTCTTCTGCCTGTCCATCAACTTCTTCTACTTCGACTGTCTTTTCTTCTGCCTGTCCATTAACGTCTACTACTGTATCTTCTTCTGCCTATCCATCAACCTCTTCTGCTTCGACTGTCTCTTCTGCCTGTCCATCAACTTCTTCTACTTCGACTGTCTTTTCTTCTGCCTGTCCATTAACGTCTACTACTGTATCTTCTTCTGCCTATCCATCAACCTCTTCTGCTTCGACTGTCTCTTCTGCCTGTCCATCTGCTTCTTCTGCTGCTTTGTCTGATTTTCACACTCTTCCACACCATTCTCCTTCCTCTGCTGAACGCTCCCTTTCTCCTGTCTGCTTTTCCTCTCCTTCATGCACTCTCCCTGTACGCTCTGTCTCTCCTTTTTCTGATCATCACTCTTCTATGTCATCCCTAGACCAATTTTGCATCCCTGCTCATCCTTCTCCTCCTTTGTGTACTTCTCGCTTTGACTCCTTTGCTCCAGTCAACACATCTCCATGCCTTTCTGAACACTCATACTCATTACAAGACATCTCATTTAACATTGTGCCTGTTCAGGAAGTTATCATTCCACAAAACCAGTTCTAAGTAACCATTTTTGGAATTTTTTGATATTCTGTAGCTATTTTTTTTCTGCTGACAATAATGTTAAGTTTACATTTAGTTTATTTATTATTCCAAAGTCATGAGTGATTTGTCAGAGTTTGTCTTTGTTATCTATTTTTGTATCTTTATTTCACTTAGAGAGGTAGTAGTTTTGTTACCATTTTATATAGTTTATGTGACTTGTGAAACCTTGTTTCACTGTATTACTGTTTTTTTCTTCTTCAAATATTATTGGGAAGTTGTCAACCACTTCGCCCTAAATTTGTAGCTGCTGTTCTCATGTATGTACATGTTTCATAAAATATTTGGCAAATTTTGGTGAACCTCTCAAAGATTTGACTGGAGTGAGAGAAGTTTAATAAATTTGAATCTAAAGGCTGCAAACGTGTCAAATTTTGTCCCTTTTCCTTCTACGCCCTTGATAGTCGTGCCCAAGCACTGGGTGGAACAAAACGGAAACATTTAATAGAATTCAAACGGATAGGCGGATTGGCGCGAACCGGGAGGGGGAGCCAGAGTGATGACGTCTTGATCTGTGACGTCACGTATGCAGGCGGTAACAATGTGGCAACACCGCCCTCCGCCGCCCGTGCGAGGGGAATAAATTTGGCGTTATTTTGATGTTAAATGTACCGTTTTAATATCTAAAAAAACGTATAAATAACGCTATAACTACGGCTATTGCGTTTAGCGTATTTTTGGCGTTAATTTGACGTTGCCGCATGGAGTAGATTTGACGTTTTTTTCACGTATATTTAGCGTCCGGGGAACGTCAAAATAACGCCAAGTTTACAGACCTTGGTTCCACACGGGCACTTAGATCTTATGATATTCAGTCAGACAGTCGCTGGCAAAATCATTTCCTGGTGATGAAGTCCAGCTGCATTTATGTTTCTTTGTCATTTTTCGGTTGTTAGCAGCCACGAATTTCAAATGACATCATTACGAACTGCTGTAATGTGTTCCAAATTAGGGAAGCATGGTAGAACTTTTCTCTCACATCTGACAAATGCAAATGCCCGTAAATCAAGGTTCGCTGCAGCATACTTTTTCTCTATTAAAACATGCAAACTACATGGGTTCTTTTTAAAACCTTGCCTTTGTGTGACAAATGTCCAAACTGACGAAAGTGTCTATAAATTTGTGTCGTCCCACTTAACCCTTCTTACCCCACACAACTGAGAAATTTGTACTATTTCAATTTTTATATTATTTTGTTGTAGCGTTCGAACTTTAATGCGAGCTGTCCAGATACAAAAATTTGGAGGACCAGAAGTTTTGCAAGTAGACCATGTTCAAGTACCTGATGAAAAGGATCATGAAGTAAGATATTTATATCCCAAGTGAATTTCCAGCACTTTGTCTGCCAAATCAAACCTATTTCTTGTTATTTCACCAGGTATTAGTTCAAGTTAAATATTGCGGTATAAATCCAGTAGATGTATATATACGGGATGGAGGATTTGCTGTTCTACCACCTCTTCCTCTTATACTCGGTAAAGAAGTTTCCGGTACGGTAATTAGAAAAGGAAAAGATGTTACAAAGTTTAAAGTGAGTTAAATTTTAAAATTGTGTTTCGTTTATAGAACAAATTGTGCACATGTTTTCTCCATCTTTTCTCTGTTTTAGGAGGGCGATCGAGTTTATTGTTGTTTACCGTGGAATGGGGGGTATGCAGAGAATGTAGTTTGTTCTGAGGACCACACATTCCTACTATCAGAGAAACTTTCATTTCCTCAAGGAGCAGGAATGTATGTCCCGTACTTCACTGCATATCGTGCTCTGGTCATCAAGTAGGTGAGCATTCGCTTTTAGGCGAATATTGTATGTGAATTGAGCAATTCAGATGCTGCTGTTCCATGTTTGACGCAAATTAACTTTGTTATATATTATTCCACAGATGCAAAATGCAAGCCGGAGAAAAAGTTCTCATTCATGGTGCTAGTGGTGCTGTTGGTATAGCAGCTGTTCAGCTTGCCAAAAATAGAGGTATGTACTTGGTCTCAACGTCTTATTTCTTAATGCTTTTCATGCTGTAAAGTAATTTGCCCTTTTCTTTAGGTCTCTGTGTGGTAGGGACTGCTGGAACTGAAGCAGGTTTAGAAATTGTAAGAAAGGCTGGAGCTGATCATGTATTCAATCATAGAGAAGCAGACCATTTAAAAAGGGCATATGAAGTTACAGATGGAAAAGGATTTGATGTTCTTCTTGAGAATAAGGCTCATGTGAACTTAGGAAATGATTTAATGGTATTGAGCCAAAAAGCAAGACTGGCGGTAAATTATTTTCTATCTAGTTGTCTTTATTGTGGTCTTTCAAAGCAATGTTAATTACTCTGATTCACTGGCAGGTTGTAGGTTCCAGAGATGAAGTTAAAGTTATTCCAAGACACCTGATATACACAGAGGCTATGGTTGTTGGTATTAAACTGTTAGCAAATACCAAGGTAAGCTGGAACATGTTGTACTTGCTTTCATACAGCCCTGTCTTTCCACCCTATTATCAAATACTCACTTGCATGTTCCAGGAAGAAATGCAAGAAATAGGAGATGTTTTATATGACGGTGCTAATGCAGGTTGGGTAAACCCGATTATTGATCAGGAGTTTGATTTTGATTCTGCCAAAGAAGCTCACAGTTTAATTGTGTCAAATAGAGGAGCAAGAGGGAAATTAGTTTTCAAAACTTGAACTAAGTTGCTGTGAAAGAAGGACAAAAAAAAGGTGATTTATAAACAATGGCAATTCAAAAATTTTGTGAAATTGGCAGGTTTAAATAAATAAAACATTGCGACTTGTTTCTCTCACTCCCGACCTCAAAAATGCCACTAGCGGAGATATCATTGCTTTCAAATTAATTTTAAATAGAGTTTGTGTGAGCACAGATGATAAATAAATAAATAACATCAATTACTTTTATTTTCATATTCACAGTAAGAAAAAAGTTCTAACAACATTCACAATGTGTTGCTACTGTAACAAAGGAAAATGTGTCAATTTCCAACCCTCTGGCCTTCTAACTGATGCATGTACACATGTACAGAAATAGGAATCAATACATTCGAAGTTATGTCAAATCCTTAAGCAGTAATGTGACAAACCATATGGGCACTAGCTCCTATACAATACTGTAAAATTGGAACTGAGAGTGCTGGCATTGAAAATATTATTGTAAGCCAAATAAAGTATTCCATATTTAAACAGGTTAACAGGTTGTACACTTTCTAGCATGAGGACCGAACCAATTCAATTAAAAACATACAAATTGGGCTCTCCTATTATGAAGGGAAAAAATGAGATAAAGGTGCACTTGACTCAAGACAATGGTCTTCCATTTGTAAGCACTAATACGACACAAATATCACATAAAATAGATTACAATCAAACTTCTGGCCAAAACAGTGCAAGTCATGCATTTTTTATTTATTTTTAAATGTATTGACAAGATTGTATGTTTACTGCTGCCAATTTTAAGCACATCTAGAATCAGTGTTAACAAAATTAGTTTGGAATACTCTGAAATATTCCAGGTGAATGCCTCCCTAAAAATTGGTGGCACAGTTTGGACTCACAATAGCACTAGCACAAGTACATACAAACAATGACGAGTTATTTCGGCTTTTCAGAAGTACCTTTATCTTTATCACTTTTATTCCATCCTTGGAGACCCACAGGGACATCCGTATTCTCTTCAAATGATCCAGTGCCCTCAACAAATTCTTCATATGTTGTTTTCTCAGCAAATGGCCTCTTGCCAACCAGATTGACCATGTCATCTCTGCTGAGGACTTCCTGTTTCAATAAATGTTCGGCAACCTAACAAGAAACAGGGTATAATTAATTTAATAGGGGCACATATGCAACTCTTATTGAGCACTAACTGGTCAAAATAAATACCTTCTCTACATCAGCCTTGTGTTTAGTAAGGATGTCTCTTGTTGCATCATGAGCTTTCTTGATAATATCTCGAACCTCTGTGTCAATTAGTTGTGCAGTGCTTTCCGAATATGGCTTCTCACTCATGTATTCACCTTCTCGAGGCATTTGAAAACTGACATTTCCTACTTTGTCATTCATTCCCCACTCCATCACCTGGAACAGACACAAATAAATTAACAAAATAAAGGTGGATTTCAAATATGCATGAAGCATGAAAAGTATCTTAACTGATATACCTGAGCATAAGCAATCTGAGTAATTTTCCTGAGATCATCCTGAGCACCAGTGGTGATGCGATTAAAGAAAATTTCCTCTGCCACACGTCCTCCCAGTAGTTGACACATTTTATCAAAAATATCTTCCTTTGTCTGAAGGTGCATTTCTCTAGGCAAAACTTGAGCATATCCTAAAGCTTGACCTCTTGGAATTATCGATACCTGTAAATCATTTACGCGAGATTAAATGTAATTTCAAGAAATACTTTGCTATCATTTACGTAAACCTCCTTGATGTAGAGCTATGAGCTCCAAGGAATTCATTTAATAACAATGAAAAAAAATATCAAGTGCTATATGCAAAATGTTTAACTTACTTTAACCAATGGAGACGTGTTTTTCAGGAACCAGCCAGCAATTGCATGACCTGCCTCATGATAAGCTACGATTTTCTTTTCTTCAGGCTGAAGAACTACCGTTTTCCTTTCTAAACCAGCAATTACTCGCTCAATGGCTGCTTCAAAATTTTTTATTGAGATGTCTTCACTGAGAGTTCTTGCTGCTATGAGTGCTGCCTCATTACATACATTGGCAATATCCGCACCTATTAGAAAATGCATATAATTAATGAAGCAATGTAATCGGTACAAAACTATGCAAACAATAAATACATAAAAGAGAACATCAAGAAACTTCAAAAGACCTGTAAATCCGGGAGTCATGGCAGCCATTTTTCGTGATAATTCATCCTTGTTTAATGAAGTCTTCAAGTTTGCTAAATGAACCTTGAAAATGGATGACCTGCCCTTGATATCAGGTTTAGGTACATAAATTTGACGATCGAATCTTCCCGGTCTCAACAAAGCACTGTCTAACATATCCACTCTGTTTGTTGCCGCTAAGACAACCACATTTGAAGATGTATTGAAACCTATAAACGCAACATAAACTGTTTAAACCAAGAACTGATACACTAACTTTCCCACTAAGGACTTCTATACAAACCATCCATTTCCACAAGAAGCTGATTCAGTGTGTTTTCTTGCTCTGAGTGTCCAACCCCTCGGTGTGAGCGCTTTCTACCAACAGCATCAATCTCATCAATAAACAATATGCATGGGGCTTTTTCTCTTGCGAGTTTAAACATGTCGCGTACCTGTGGAAAGCAAAATAACATTGATCAAGTAATTTTTACTTCACTGTTCGGGGGTAAAAGGAAGTCCAGCTATAATTTAATTAAGCATACATACCCTTGAAGGACCAACACCAACAAACAATTCCAGGAACTCAGATCCCGAAACTGATATAAAAGGAACATTTGCTTCACCAGCAGTAGCTTTGGCTAAGAGTGTTTTACCGGTTCCAGGAGGCCCTATTAGGAGGAAAGCAACATTCATGGTCTGAATACAAATATCGCTGGGACAGAAATACTAATATCTTGCTAATATTCAGTACCTTACCAGTAAGAATAGCACCCTTTGGAATCTTAGCTCCAAGAGTGGTATACTGGTGAGGGTTCTTCAAGAAGTTAACAAATTCCATAATTTCTATTTTAGCCTCCTCACATCCTGCGACATCTCTGGCAATATAAAAAAGACAAAAGATTATGTAAAACACAAGGAGTTTAGCTCATAGACAAGCAAAGTAATTCTGAGAACTTACTTAAACTGCACTCCAATATCTTTTGGGTTAACCAGCTTAGCTTTGGTATTTGTCATACTGTTGAAAATGCCACCACGCCCTTTACCCATGATGCCCATTGATTTACGATATATCATGTAGAGAAAGCCTGGACACAAGATACATCAACAAATTTCTTGCCAGAATGGATCATACCAACACAAAGAAAGTGATTAGGTATGTAAACAAGCTTACGTACCAATCATAAAAAGTGTTGGGAGTGCACTTGCTATCCTGGCAAGTTCCATTTCAGTGGTATATACCACTGGCACATAATTCTGAGGATCCAAATTCATATCTATTTGTGCATTTTCTAAATTTCTTTCAAAGGAATCTACACTTCCAATATTGAAATAAACAGGCTGAAACGAAGAAATGTCAAATTAACATGATCTGATACAATGATAAATAAAAAGTTGGTTTTACTGCACAACTTACAGCTTCCGCACTTCCAGTGATAACACGAACAAATTTTGAGTTGACTACCTCAAGCCTCTCCAATGACCCCTTGTTCAAGTAACTGAAATTGGACAAGAACCCTCAGTAAGATAAGATGAAATCAAAGCTGTATATGCCCCCCCCTCCAACCCAAGATCAAATTTGATATTTGTATGTTCTAATTTCACATTAATCGGAAAGAATTATTTTTCTTACTTGTTCAAAAAATCCTTCCATGTTATCTCCATTCCATTTCTTTTAAAAACCATAACCGAGTACAGGAGAAGAACAGTGACTACACCAGTAGCTACGTAGGGTGCTATGCCTGCATCAGGTCCTTTACCATCACTGCTGTCAGAGCCTTTCTCATTTGAATCATTGGAATCATTTGAGCTTCTGTAATAAACACATAGTATTCAAAATTATTTTGTGTTCATTAGAAAACTAGTAATGGAAAAGTGGAAGAAAAGACACTGACGTTTTGGAGTTGATTTTGGGCCACTCTTTCCCAATTCTACCCAATTTCTTCTTTAAGTCTGATTTATCATCACTCATAAATAATCTTGATGGAAATCTGGAATCTTTTGCTACATTCACTATACGGTCAATTATGTCATTGATAAGTGGAGATGTTTGTAGACCCCTGCAGCTCCCCAGCTGGCTCTGCACCTAGTTAAGAAAACAGTTTTAACAGAATGACAAGGACATATGCCACCAGAATGAAGTAAGTTGGAGACATATCAAATACAGTCAAAACAACAAAATGAAACTGAAAGACGCGAAGAATTACATAACAAAACAGTCCAATTATGTCATGATGTAAACACAAGTAATCTAATATCATCATGTTGCACCATACCAATATTTTCGAATGATGAAGATATGGTCCATAAATACTGTGGCCTGACAAGTCATTAGAGATGAAAACACATAATAGCTCCAACATATTTCCATCACAACAACTCTCTTATCACAAACTTTACGGACCCATAACCTCAAATTAAGCGGGCAAGAAACTGTGTGGTACTTTCCGACATTGACATTACCCATACATACCCAGGCATTTTCGGACGAGCCCTTTGTTAGACATTTCCAGAAAACATTCTGATATCTTCGATTGTACGATAACAATCGGTGTGCCATTGCGCAGTCTAAGAGGAAAATATCATATACTCTCGTCGGTTGGAGACTCGGATTCGACTCGTTTTGTACGGGCTGCCGTGCGGGCTGCTCGGCTCGGCTCGGCTCGAGCAGCTCGGGTTCGGTCGGGGCTCGGTGTTCTGGTTCGGGTTTACGTTTACGTTACATTTTCGGGGTGCTGGGGGTTGGGGGTGCTTTACTGTGGAGAAGCGAAACAACATACCTTCACCCACCTAGTATTCAAGTTACGTCGGTTTGGATCAGCACCCGAAGGACCCGAGCCGAAGCTTGCCGAAGCCAAGCCGAAGGCCGAAACATGCCCCTCCGCCCCTCCCTCGCTTGTGTATGAAAAATATCTGTGTCCTTCCGTGGGCATGATATAACCTCAAATCGAATTCAAAAAATAATTATTATTATGCTTTGGATTTTGGTGTTGGGTTAATGAAATTAAGCCTTACAGTCGATGTCAACTGCAATGAAGTGAACTGTACTTGTGATATCGAAACCTTACAAAAATGTTCAGCAAGCGCTTCATAGAATTGCACCAGAGGGTTCGTTATACCTGTGGGGTTATTCCTAAGGTACGCTAAGAGTATGTTTGAATTCTAATTAGTACATAATCTGAAAACGTTTTGATAAAACAATAACAGTAATTCAGGAAGTATTCAAATGAGCCTGTGTATGCTTAAGATATTTTGTCAGTTTCAATGCAAATGTCATCCAAGTTACAGCTGTACCCCTGTACATTTCTAGCTTGTTTTGTTCTGTCCCTTCAGATCGGCTTCTCTTTGTTTGGTTGCAGGTCAGAAACAATGTCATTTCAACAAATTCTACAGTTCACCTGTTTCAACGATATCCATCATTATGTACTATGCGCCATGCAAGTACAAATACTGTTGTGCCTCCTGTCATTACCAAAGCTATTGAGGCAGCATCTCCTGCTACATATGGGACATTACCCTCTTCAAGCTTTGAATCAGTGATTGAATCAATTGGACCCATACCTGAAGCACCAGGTCTACCACTTCCCAAAGCGATAGAACTACTTTCTGTAAGTGAATGAATGATCGGGGTAGAAAACATGCAGACCTTTATCATCAACAACTCTTTACTTTTACACTTTTTTATTCAGAATGGTGAACCTAGCTTAACGAGTTTGGGCCTTGGTGGTTACAGCCCAATAGGAATTCTTCAGCATATCTTGGAAAACTTTCATGTCATCACAGACCTTAGCTGGGGATACACCATTATTATAGGTAAATTGATAATAAACAATAGCCTTTTTCAAAAATTGAACTCCTACCTCTAGAATTTTATTATCTTATGCTCACAACTCTCAGTTGCTGCTGTCATCCGTGTGCTTTGCTTCAAACTTGTTGTACGTCAAAGACAAGAAAGTGCCAAGTTTGCTTCAGTAATGCCTCAGCTTACTTATCTTCAGCAGAAAATGTCACAAGCACGTCAGCAAAATGATTACCTCCAAGGTAGGATTTTTGATTTAAAACAAAAAAATTGGTTTTCAAGTCTTTGCCTCTAAACCCTTGGTAAAAAATTAATTGTCTCATTTAGCTTCCAGATATGCCATGGAGCTTCAAGAATTTGGCAAAACTAATCCATCCATGTTTGGACCACTGAAGTATGGATTAGCTCAGGTCAGTCAAAATGGTGCTTCATTCCTTTGTTCATTTTTCACCTTTAAAAAAAAAATTTAAAAAAATCATTATTCTAATTTCACATTTTTTTGTTTATTGAATAGGGTGTGATATTGTTAAGCTTCACTCAAGCTTTGAGAGAGATGTGCACGTTGCCAGTAGAGAGTCTAAAAACTGGAGGCTTTGGGCCTATAGTGGACTTGACCAGGCTAGATCCCACTATGGTTCTTCCTTTCATCAATGGTGCTTTGATGTATCTTCATCTATCAGTAAGTATGGTAAAATATCTTTTTATTTACTTGTGTTTGAGCTTTCCAGTCATTGTTTTCTTTTTCTTGGTAGACTGGACGAGAATTATATGAAATGTTCCCTACTAAAAGTCGCCTTTTTATCCAAGCTTGTATGGGTGCTGTAGGGACAGTTCTGTTTTTTGTGAGCATGAACTTCCAAGGTGTAAGTACTAGTAAGATTAATGCATTTTTGAAAATTCTTTTAAGATGTGGTTTTGTTTTTGTTTTACCCTTTTCAATATTTGCTTTCAGGCCATTGTCATTTACTGGATTTCATCACAGTGTGTAACTATAATTCAGCACAAGATTTTGAAGCAGCCCAAAGTTAGAGCCTATTATCAATTAGATGTTAAAGGTAGGAAAAGTGTTGCTGAAATGATGCAAAGGGATAAAGATAAACAAGAGCAAAACAAGACCAGTAAGCTGGGATTCATCGCACGTATAAAAGAAGGTTAGTGCTACTGGTTTGATGTGTTGAGACCATGTTTAGTCTATCTTACAAAGCCCCACACACATTTTTCCAGCCCAAACGAACAACCGTTTAGCAGAAGAAGTAAAAAGGAGAGCTGATCTTGACAGTGCTGCATTTGAACGAGCTGGACGTGAGCCTCTTCAAAAAACATTTAAATATGATGTAACCAAAATGAAAAAGTGAACATTTTTGTGATTGAGCGGTAAAAATATATAATTGTTTCAATTATTTTTTTAAAGTTTTTATTACACTAACAACTTCTTCTGGAAATGATGTCACATAGTTTACCATGTGTACATTTTACAAACAGTCCTACCCATGGGTCATTCACAATAACTAGTTAGACTTACAAATACATTCATTTATAACTTTAATGAGATGTTTGTTCTCAAGTGCTGCAGCAACTCGTTCCTTGTCAGCCAGTTGTTTATTAATAGCCTCTTCAGTGGCATGGGTTCCAGGAGAGATTTTCACAGACACTTTGAACCTGACGACAGCAATACAAATACAATCTTCATTCTTTGAACACACTTTGTTAAGAAAGTAGTTTAGACTGCTTTGCTGGCACTGATACAGCATGGGTCTTCACTTACCTTGGTGGCAGAGTTCTCAACAACTGTACTCTTATACAGAGTCCAATTAATGTTGCCATACTACAATGTGGGATTGTTGGAGTGAACATTACATCTACAGAATTTCTTTTGTTATCAACCTGAAAACAGCCAAAGAGATCTGTAGATGTATGTCATCAAATTGAGCTTCATACCAGTGATACAGTGTGCTTAACTTACCCCGATAAGGCGCTCCTCAACAACATTCAGCTCCTCTAATGAAAGAGGGTGTTCAGGGTCATTAATAGATCTGATTAGATCTGAAATGCACAACATAGAGGAAAGACACACATTAATTGTGATACAACAAACTCAAAACAAACCATGAATGTAAAGTGCTGAGAAGTACCAAATATTTCTCTGCAATCGAATTCATCTACAACACTGTCATCTAGCTCTTCTGGAGTAATTTCTCTGTCTTCAATTCGCTTGTGGATTGTCGGGTTACGATTTTCTTTCTCGTCGGGTGACATGATGAGAAAAGGGACGAAAGAGCACACAAACTGCGGACTCTCTCAGCACGCAGAAAACCAAGACCAAATGTTATGTCTGATTACGTAGAACTGCGACGATTCCGAGGCTTCTGGGTTTTTCAATCAGCCGGGCCGTGATCAGGCACCCTGCTGTGAGGCTAGTTACATAGATGTGAAACTCAGCGGTCGAACAACCAAAACAAGTCCGGGGTTCGGGCATTGATCAAAAGCATGAAAAATAAAGGAAGTGTTCAGGGAATTCCGTCTGGAAAGCAGAAATTGATAGGATAAGAAAACGCCAAGATATGATTAGTCTCGTTCCGGAAGTTAATAACCAAAAGTAGAAATGTGTTTGGAGGTTATAAATTTAAGAAGAGTTGTGATTTTGCTACTTTGTGTTTCCTGCACAATTATTTCAGGTCTACAATATTGTTCTGATTTTTATCCCATTGTGAATCAGATTATGATTGTGATTTTGATTCTTATTTTGATTTTGGAAGTTTTAAAGTAAAGTATTAAAGCATGGTTGTTAACCGGGTATGAGTTTGCTATGGAATTTTCTTGTAATTGCATGAAAATTACTAGAAAATTGAATCGCTAACTCACAACTATGCTTTAATTTAAAAATTCCAAACTGATTTTGATTCAGTTCAAAATCACAATCACAATCTGATTCAAAATCTATTCACTAGCCTCGCAGCAGGGTGTCCTATCGAAATGATTTTGATTGTTATTTACCGAGCTATATCATTATTCGCAGACACTGTTTTTACTTTTGCAGAAGAACTTGCAGTGGGCAGCGGGCTGCCGGTGTTTAACCACAACATCATGACGGACAAAACTGAAATGTCAAAACAATTATTTCACCCGATTAAGACTCTCAGTTTCAGGGGTTTTACGCTGATAATTGTAAGGAAAATTCCTTTTTGTTGGACTTCGATTTGCATTCTTATCTATCTATTTTTAAATTTAGCCTGAGGTTATGCTGTACACTACTTGTGTTTGAGAACTGCATTGTATTTAATCACTTGAATGTTATAAGTATTTAAGTTATGCTTTTTGTCATTTGTGACTGTCAGTGTAGGGAGAAGGAATTGATTGAGTTTTGCGTCTTGTCTTCCAGCCATCAGTATCAGTAGGTAATGTTGGGCAACTAAGCACTGACTTGCTCATTCAGTCCCTTGGATGTGAGAAGGCAGGATTCCTGTGGCATCCAGCTATTCTCCCTGTCGCAGGTGTTGATCCTTACAAAGTATCTTCTCCTGAGCTTGCTCTACCAGCTGAGGGTAAGTACAGTTGCCTCATTCACATTTGTTTTCTTTCCAATAGCCTACTTTGTTTATTATCTCATGTATATTGTATCTGATTTTTCAGTGTTCTCTTCAGAAAGTCACAAACTAGTTGTTTTGCAGCTGAGGTCATCTGTTATTAAAGTGAGTGATGGTCTTAAATATTCATAATCCATTTCATTCCAGAAAGATTTGGGTCATTTTCTATTTGGTTGTTGTTGTTGTTGTTTCAGAAACTGAGAAAGGCATTTTTGAATGACTTAGTGGCATGGATTAAATCTTGTGGTATAGCACAGATAGCCATTCTTACAGGAAGTTCAAATGAGGAACGCATTGATGAGCAGATCACAAGTGAACCCTTCCGTTTCCTTGTCAACAAAGAGTCAGGTCTTGCTGATGCCTTCAGGTCTCTATGTTTAAATTTTGTTTTATTTATTTATCTATCGAGTTGTGTGCATTATGCATAAAATTTTGAATCCTTCTCAGGTCATTTGGTTGGATTGCTCTAGAGCAGAGGTTTAATTTCCCTGCTCTTTCGAAGGTAGAGAGTTTGACCAAGGGTTCAGATTTAGTGGGCCAGGTAGTAATCCCAGGTGGAGGCTTTGCCAAACGTTTGTTTGAGCTGTGGTAAGTAGGGGCATTACATCCTGTCAAAGGACTTGAAAATATTTGTTCATTTATGTGTTTTGTTTTAATTTACAGCTCAGAAAATCAAATTCCTTGTGTTACACTTATTAAATTCTGCAGTGAAGGAGATAATATTCCTGATGCACTGCTGATGATTTCTAAAGTAAATGAATGGCTGAAGCTGGTGAGTGGGTTTGTTATGATAATCTTAGGTGTTTTCTTTTCTTTTTCTTATTTGTTACTGAATTTTGTTTCAGATCCAAAAAGATTCCAAAGGTGTGCCTCAACTAATATTTCCGCCATCATGGAGCCATCTGTTTGGAAGCCCCCCTCCTAAACAGTTATATTAAAATTATTAAATGCTTACTGTTACTTCATATTGAAATTTAAGAAATAAATTTGGTGCTCTTTTATATTTGTTTTATCTTGCTTTTTAGAAAGTGAAGCAGAGACACAAGGGATCTCATTAAGAGGAAAAGTATAAATAGTTTCTAAGAGAAAAAAAAAAACGAATTTCCTTATAATTCTCATAAGTACAAGTTTTTACTTTATTTTACACTTTTTATAATAGAGAAGTGTATTTTGGAATAGTGTCTGTTTAAGAACAGCCCAAAACTTTGGTACCAGCACTAGTAAATAGGTATAGATACTTGTTAGCAAGACGAGAGTGCCTAAGGACACAGCTGTCGGGTTTAACCCTAGGCATGCTCACAGACAGACGCCACTCCAAAACAATGTGCAACAAGCAATACCATTCTAGCCAAAAAATAAAATAAAAAAAATGAGATTACATTGATGTTTTCCAGGTTAAATTTATGCCGATTTCCATAAAGATTTCATGAACAGTTATTATATAAAAATGTTAACACAAAATTTAAAAAAGAAGTATACACTGTTAAGTGGTCCTTTTAGCTGGCAGTGCCACTCACATGATCCATTTCACTATCACGGCAAAGCTCAGTCAGGCACACAGGCAGGCCGATCTGACACAGTCTCCTTGATGCTTAGTTGATAACATGATCATTTTTCTAGGTCACACATTTCATTAACACTTGGTAAATTTACCTTGCATCACTAATAAAAACATCCTGTTGCAGAGCTAAAATCCTATCATAAATATGAGTATGAAACCAAAAGTAATGAGAAGTCACCACTTTTATTTTCCCCAAATTCTAGTACATTAAATACATTCTACAACTTACATAGCTACTTCTATACAAACAAGTATCAGCCAAGCTTCAGGGTACACCATCAAACAATAATCACATGCTGTCTGTACAGTCTATTTGAGTACCATCACAATCAGAATCTCTGTACCCTCTGCAGCTGCAAAGCATGCAACTGTGGCTGGCTACCCAAACCAACACCATCACACTATTGCTTGTCTCTTCACAAAACACTCCTGATCTAAAAAGATGAATAATTACATTAAATAAAAATGGATGGGACAAAAACCTTCAATTGGATGGCCTAATAATAAAACTGCATATGCACATCACTGATGAGTCAGTTTAAATTAAGTAAAAAATAAAAAAAGAGTTCTTCAGATGTACAATTCATTTTAAAGGCCTTCAAGGCTCGGCCCAGGCTGACACGTGCTTTGCACCTTTGTCACAGAACCACACAGCTGGACAAACGGTGGAATGAGTTCACCCGTCACATTTCCATTTGAATAAAGACATCTTCAGTCCCTGCGACTCCTTTTAGCAGCTGAGGAACCGTCTTCTTCAGGAGCCTCCACTTGACTCACTTCCAGACTCGTCCTGCGTTTTAACCTTTCTTGGACAGCTGACAGTGCATCCTTAGATGGAGAGTCATCTAAGTCGATTATTTGGACACCATCGTCACCGCCCGGCCGTCGCTGCCTGTCATCGCCAGCCTGTCAACACACATCATTGCTGCATCAAGGTTAGACTTGGACAAACTGGACAAACCATTTGCACATAAAGCACAAAAACCACATTCAGGCCCAGCTTTACTCCAAATCAAAAACAACAAAGCTATAGCAATAGCCGACTGACTCATGACAGGATGGGTTTAAAAAGCAAATATGTGGATGTATGGAACAGAGCAGAAATATCTGAAATTGCTTCAGAAGAATATTGTGATTGTGAAAGTGGGAATAAAAGCTTGAAATGCTCAACAGTAATTTACCAGGGAAGAAAATATTGACAGTATTAATTGATTAACTGGATTATAATAAATGATGATCAGTTATGGAGGGGGAGGCAGTCATTTTTAAGCCAAGTAAAAAAAAACAAAAAAAAAAACAATAACACTCAAGCTCACAATGATAAGGAATATCAGCAAAACATTTACTACTGTAATAGCAATAAGTAGGAAAACTCATTACTTAAAACACATGTGGTGAAGACACCTTTTAAATGCCTTTTCAGCTTTGCCCAAGAGAAAGACCCTACCGTATCATGTCATGGCAGAGCAGTAAACCCAACCCAACCACACATCCATTTGAAAACCTCACAACCACACAGCACCCAGCATGCGCTGCATGTAGCCCACCCTCTTCATGAGTTTCGACCACCACAAAAGTGGAACAGAAAAGCTCCACACCAATCACATGGAAGTGGATCCTCCACTGAGACAAGTGTGACAGCACTTCATCCCTTTTTTTGAGGAAAGTACAGCGGGTCTGTTACGCTTTGCAGTACAGGTAAGGCTGGTGAGCTATGTCATCTCTCGTCGGTCCCTACCTTGCCTCCCTGCATGTGAGCAGGAAGTGGTCCACTGCGGCCAGCAGGCGCGGAAGGCCGTGCGGCGCGGGTCGGCTGAGGAATTATTGTTATCTCGTCATTAATCTTTAAAGGTTTTATGAGTAAAGAATCTCCCTGAGCTGGTGCAGGAGAGCGGCTGACTGATGGGCTTGAGGTACTGGTTGTACCAGCTCCAGGTTTCTTGTCCATTACTCTTTTGGCAACCACAGAGTGTGCAGAGTAGACATGGTTTTCAAACTGCTTGTACATGCCAAAAGTGGCAGTACATACAGTGCATTTGTAAGACAGGTGGGCAGGTTTCAGTGTCATGCTGTGATCCCGGGCAACATGGTTAAGGAGTTTCCACTGATACACCTGCAAAGAGATATTTATGTCAATTTGAAAATTTATAAAGCTAATCGAAGGTGAGACCAGTAATCAGTATCTGACAACTTACCCTGCCACAGACTGGACATCTTCCACCATCCTTGCCTTTGTTAGCTGCTTCTTGCATGCTAGAAGTTACTAATCCGTGAGAGCCTAATAGATGGCGCTCTAATCCCTGATCTGTGAAGAACCGGAACTGGCATTTTTGACAGTTCAGAGGCGGACGATTGTAGATCATCTTGGGATGTATCTTTACTTTGTGTATCCATTGCATGTGGTTTCTCAATTGCTCCAAATCCTTTTAAGCAAAATTAAATTATAAAGATTACTTCGTGTTTAATTTTAGTCATTAAATGAGCACATATGTCTAAGAGCTAACCTTGATATAGCCATCACAGATTTCACAAATGACATAGGTAGCCTTGCCGCCACTGCTCGGGTTCCCAGGCTTGTTGGCTCCAGTTGCCACACCTGTGCTATGGGCATTGGGTGGAGTGCCTGATGATTGCCTTGGTAGTGGTGTAATGGAAATGCTGGGTTGTTGCTGGAGCTTGCTTGCTTGTCCCTTTGAATTCTGCAACATTACAGGAAACCACTTACTGTGGAAAAACAAAGAACCCAGACCGAGCCACTGTAAAAATATGAGGTATGAATGGAACACCACGCAGCAGGTAGCATCTAAAAAAATGGAATGCCACGAAGATTAAACCAAACCACATCAAACTATGGAAAGTTAGTAACAAGAAAAATATGCAAGGGCTGGGTCCTCTCCAAATAGTGCAAGAAGGTTTTTGTCTCAGCTATCAGTGAAAAGACAAGGTTAGAATCATAGAGCCAAAGCATTCAGCACAAAACGCCAGTTATGAAAATACATTTGAGAAAAGTTAACATTATCCTGGTTAAAAAAACACCTCAAAAATATCATCACACAAAAACCCTAGTCCCTGAATTGTGAAAAATTATTTCTGCTGAAAGCTTCCGCAGGGGCTTAGAGGGTGGCTGCAATTATTTCAAGAACCAAAAATAATGAAACCTTAGTGATGCCACATTTTAATTTTACTAATATTACTGTCTCTGATCCTCTAATGATTTTGAGAAGTTCACAATCCAGAGACTACTCAAAAGTGAAATCAAAATTATCAATAATATTAAAACCATTTCAATGATTTTTATTTTTTGAAAACATAAAATATAAATATGCCTGCTCAGCAATCTGTGGCAGGCCTACCTGAGAACTGTTGCCTCCAGGATTTGGCACGAGGGCAAAAGGTAAGGGCGAAGACCCTTCTCCTGGCCGAGGCATAACCTTCATCACCTGCCCTCCCACCACCTGGAACACCGACTGCTCTTTACCTCCTCCTTTGCATTGAAAATGAATGTAATTGGCAAATATAGAACCTACAAATAAGGTACTTTTCCCAGACATTGTTTCGAATGTACAGAATTGTAGTTAAAATCACAAGAGAACAATCGTTTTTACTAAAATTCGTAATGAGTCAGGAAATATTTAGAAAACATAGGGAAACTCTTAAGTTGTGTCAGCTATAATCTGATCCAGACCAAAAGTTAGCATGAGTAATCCAGTGATCTCGTAAGTAAAACAGGGAACTACATCCAAATGAAACCCACATCTTGAAGTATTATGTACAATGATTAGTAATGCAGAAGACACATGCACCAATGAATATGTTAGAGAACAGAAATGAAACTAGAGCACCAATTAAAATTTTGTCCCAAAATTAAACAACGGATCAACAACGAAGATCTTACAACAATTAGCAGGTGAGCTTGTAATTTCTGGAGGACTTTCCCAACAATGAAAAATTCTATAAAGCAGAAGAGATCCACGCCTAAATAACTAGCAAACTAATGAGCTCTCCAGAGTATTGAATGGGATTCCACAAGATTCATAACAGGATAAAACTCAGAGAAGCAGAGGAGGTGATTGAGCAGGCAGTGAACAGTCAATTCTTACAGGCTGCCCTTAAAACCCAGGAAAAATTAGTCAACGATTCAGGAAATAAACATTATTGTACTAGGAATGCATGCAATATATCTCCTTATCTCTTATGCTGGCACATTTTAAGGGGTCAGAAGGGTATGAGCATGACTGACTGGTACAACTTAGCAGGTTGCTGCTATAATATCAGAAACCACATTTGAATGATTAGCAGCATGCACACTCTACACACTTAACATAAACAAAGGCTCCCCTCAGAAAGAAATTAAACCACCATGGTTACATGGCCTTCATAATATTATTATTTTTTTAACAACATAAAGATCATGCACCACAGAATATCCAGTTCAAGCAATTGAACACCTAGGAAAAAAGTTAGTCAACCATTAAGAGATACCAAACAATACAGTACAACAAAGCAGGTTCCAGGTTCTTTTCAGATGACCATTCATTTGATTTGACTAAAATGATTGTGACACAACTTAAAATTGAGGCACTCAGTGGATATGATAGTGTTTGACAGTCAGATGCTACTTACTTGATAAATCGGATTGCCCGCAATCTGATATGAAGTGGGGACAAGCACTTGAGAAGGCCCAGAGGGTGAAGGGCGATACAGCATACCTGTAGCGTACAATGTTGATTATAATATGAGACACCTTATATAACAGCATAACATGAAAACATCAAATGAAAAGCATAATAGCTGTTTGATTGTTCCCTCACCTGACATTGGTGTCTGTACCCTCTGCTGTTGCTGCATAGCTTGTGACTGTTTAAGATCAGGGTAACGGTTCTGTGCAACAGGAGGACGCCCGCGCCCTCTGACCAGTGAGGTAGCCATTTGACCTAAAGAAGGCTGACCAACAATGGAAGAGCCCACAGGTAGCTTAGGAAGTAATGGATGTTGCTGTCCCACCATACCCGATTTGGATGGCACTGTCATTCCTGCAACAGTTTGAGCACCCATAGGGAACGGTCTGCTACGAGATACCCGAGGTATTTTGGCAGGTGGTTCCCAGTCTAGGGGTGGTTCCTGCAACAGATGTACGTTAATTAGTACAGAATTCTCAGTACCTGCAAAATTGTTGAACAGTTCATGAAACCATGTTCCGGTACCTGATTTTTCTCCGGACGATATTTCTTTTGGCACGACACTAAATGCCTTGTCAGTTTGCCCTTCTGATTGTCTTCAAATGGACAATTGGGACATTGATGAAATGCAGGACCACGCTCTAACTTTCCACGGACATTATGCTCTGCTTCCATGTGGAACAAAATGTCATGAGGTGAACGAACTTCCTTATCACAGAAATTACACCGGTAGATATAGTTCCTCATGTGAGGGGTCTCCATGTGGTGAGCCATAACTAAGTCAGATTCTGTTTTAAAACTGCAATAGTCACACTTCTTCTGCTTCAGATGGAAAGGTTCATTGTTTTCTTTACTGTATTCTAATGTTTGTTGTAATGAACTAATTGCCATCTGAGTACTAGCACCACCCTTGCCTCCTTCTCTATCCCTTTTCTTCTTCTGTGATCTGAGAAGGTCCATTTGTACATGTTCTTGAACAAGATTTGTTCCAATTTGGATGAAGAATTTACCAAGAGGGTTGTCAAAGTAAGACTGAGGCTTCTTGTCCTCATCCTTAGATGTCTCCTTTGAAGTCTCTTCCTTCTTCTCCTCCTTCTTCTCTTCCTTCTTTTCTTCTAACTTATCCTTATCTTTACTTTCATCTTTAGAACTCTTCTTTTCTGGGGTGTCAACATCCATCTTTTCATCACTCTTGTCTGTATCTGACTTTTCTTTTACTTCCGCATCATCACCTTTCTTCTCTGTATCTTTTGAATCATCTTTACCTTCTTCTTTCTTCTTCTCTTCATCTTCTTTTTTCTTATCTTCATCTTCTTTTTTCTTATCTTCATCTTCTCTTTTCTTATCTTCATCTTCTTTTTTCTTATCTTCATCTTCTAGTTTCTGTTTCTTGATAGCCTCTTCGAGATCATCAATATAGTCTTTCAGCGGTTTAATGGGTGGTTTCTCATAAACATATGGAACAATAAAGGAAGGAGCTTCCACTACATACATGTCATCTGTTAGAGAAGGTAGTATGGCTGGTTGGGCAGCTGGTTTAGGGGCAGCTGGAGGAGCTGACACCCTCTGTGCTGTAATGCTGCTACCAAATACTACCTGGTTATGGCTGCTTCCAACAGGCAGGACAGAAAAGCTTTGCTGGACAGAAGATGACGATGATGACGAGCTTGACATGTGTGCTGGTGTTATCTGAAGACCAGGACGTGACACTATTTTATTCTGTCCTACAGGAATAGCCCCTCGACCTGATGAATTGGAGTTTGTATCAATTATAACCAACGTTGGCTCCTTTTTCTGACCCTTTGATGGTTTACTACCTGAGGCAATTTCTACCAAATGTTTAGTATCATTGACTACTATAGTTTTATTACTACTACTGCTGCTGCTGGTGCTACTCCTACCACCTCTTGACTTGCTATTCTCTTTGTTTTGTTGATCACTGGCTCCTGCAAGATGATCTGTAACAGCAATTTCTTCTATGTCTGAACCATCATCTTTCTCTTGCACTTCCTCCTTGTCTTCAGCATAACTCTTCTGTTTGTTCAAATTTCGAGAGCTTCTGCGAGGAGTCAGGGACAGAGGTGCCGGGTTTTTACGTCCCTTTCCCTTTTTGGTAGGTGTTGATCCATCAGGTGATTCTTCACCATCACCATCATTTCTTTCACTATCGCCTCTCTCTGGTGTCTCCTCATCTTTTTGCGAATCTTTGGAGAGATCCTTAGCTTCATCACCATCTGCATTGTCAATGGAAGTTTCTGCTGTGGTTTCACCATTTAGTAATGAAAGAGACTTGGGCTGGTCTTCATCTTCACCTTGCTCACTGTCACTTGCACTTTCCTTCTTAACTGACTCACTTGATGCACTCTTTCCCACACTTACATTATTATCTACATTTTCTAATTTCACATCATCCCTAATATCACTTTTTTCTGATTTTACATCAAAATCCTCAGTTGCACTTAAACTGTCTTCAAGCTTCACCTTCACCTCAGTAGCACTTGGTCCATTCTTAACATTATCTTTTGGCTGACCATCAGAATGGTCATCACTATCACCATGCACATCACTCTTCACAGAGAGATCGCTGGGCACATCACTAACATTATTGTCTACTTCCATTGATTCCTCTTCTTTACTAGCTTCATCTTCCTTATCCTGAGTACCTCGGTCAGTTGATGACTCAGGATTCTCACTTGGTGAGGCAGGAGTATCAACATCCATGGCTTCATCTACTGAACCATTTAAATCTCCGTTCACTTTGGCATTAGCTATAACAAAAGATGTGAGTAAGTTACACTTCAAAATCTACATACACAAAATAGTTTCAAAATAACTACCTTCAGCATCAGGAGAAGGCTTGTCTGTTGTTTCCTTAATGTTATCTCCAACGTCAGCAGTTACATCCTCCATGGCTGCGGTTGAAATGTATCACAACTGAAACAGGTAACGATGTAATGTAGCAACTTAACCAGAATACAGTTACAACAGAATTTCTTTAAATACCCATTTTTTTTTTTACATGCTTTTGTTTGCAACTCTTAGAGAAATATAGCAAAATTTGCACACAGGATATTGTGTAGAAACTTTTCAACTCAAAGTGACAAACAGTATGTTGTTTAAGAACACACAAAATTATGAAACCCTAAATTTCACTGTTAAAGTACAACCTATCAACAATTATGAAAAAAATAATCATCCAATGGTGGATAATAAGGCATCATTCTAACATAACCTACAATATTGCCCCCACCGAATCCTTTCTGTTTACAGACAAGAGTCATAAACAACACAAAAATATAGGTTAGAAGGTGAATGAAACAAAAATCCTCCCGCCGATTCGCTTATAGAGCATTTTCGGCTGCACCAATCTAGGGCACGATGAAATTAGTCGCCCCTTGGCGTTAGGCTATCACCTAGGCTTAGCCAATCAGCAGCAGACTCGGCTTCACTTCACCCAACCTCCACCTCCAATGGCCCTGGCGCCTAAGCCTACCGCCAAGAGATCTATATGCCGGCACCAGAAGGGAGGCAATCCGGTGAAGGTCGACGGCACAGGACCCGAGGGAGCACCAGATTTCATGCCGGCTGTGCCCGCGCGGGTGCTCAAGGCCCAACGACAGCAACGGTGATATTCAACGGCCTCCGAAGGACATTATGTTTACCTCGGTGAGACTGTGCCGCGCCGCGCGGTACACCCGTGTGCCCGGGGCAGGGGCAGAGATAGGCAATGTCGGGACGGGACGAGGGGCAGGGGCACAGGTTTGGCCACCAATTTCACCCAGAGTCCCAGTCATCGCAATTCAAACGAACGCACAATACAGGCACCAGCTAGCGGCATCTTGTTGACAAATTTCGAAAAAAAGGCCCCGCAACACCAAAAAACCAAAAACCCACGGCACTCGCTTTTAGTTACAAACGCGGCCGCTAGAGCGCGAAGCCGTCAAAAAACCATGGCAAAATTATGCTCTATTTGGGCTCTAGAACGATTGTCAGACGTCGCGGGGCACAAATTTCAGATTCTTTGGTGGCAGATGACTATTTTGCAACGGGCGAAAGAAGTTACGTAAGTTGCTAACCTCTCGGCGAAGCGGAGGCACTCACCTGGCTGTTTAAAGGCCTATTTCGGTGGGGTTGCCCAGTCGTATAAAAAACATCTTGGAAGTGTGTCACACTATTTTACGTAACTCAAATGAACTCCAACACAAAAGGAAACTACGCCAAATCCATTGTTTGATCGCAAGTGCAGAAGCTATGATTAAAAGTGAACAGTGAAAGGGTTAAACTTCCTTTAGGCAGTGACACTATACTTGCTTTCAGCTTACAACGCCAGAGAGCAGCATAGTACAGCGCGTGTGAACACTCAACAACCCCGCGTACTTTGTTTAGGTTGGTGCACGGCCGGATTTCAAAGGCAACAGCCACGAAAAATCCCTGCCGCAATTTTACAGCCGAACCTAAAGGGCGGCCGCGACACGTATTTCGAATCCGAGAAAATGTACCGGTGGCGTTTGAGCTCCCGCCATTTCCTGCTCGGCTCGGCTCGGCTCGGGTCCTGCATTACTGGAAGCAACGGCAGGCCACGGCGGGGGCTCCACTCACGCAGCCGCCGCAACAGCCGCCACAACATTCACAGACCTTAAACTCGGAGATAAATACCTTTTACACGTCCAGCATTACTGATTCCAGGGCTGGGATTACTCCGACACGCACTGAGCACGCTCCTTAGTTCACATACTACTCTTGCCAGCCAGAAATATCAAAATTTTCGTTAGCCGACGTCACTAACCCTCGGCCAGCAGCAGCGTTGGGAACTGCCAAGATGGCGGCTGTAGGTCACGTGACAGAAAATTGTGAGTTGTGACGTATACATTCAGAGTGGCAGAGCTGTTCTCGGAGGAGGGGGGGGGGGTGAAAACTCGGAGGGTGAGAGGGGTAGTGCGGGGAGTCAGTTTTCGTCGACCGACATGGGGGTCCCCTGACACTTAGCCTCGGCTTCCCCCATGGTGACCGCTCCAATTTCACCGCGATTTTCGCTGAAATTTCAGAGTGACAACCCCAGTGGTGGGCACCCCCCGCGAGGAGGGAATGTCGCCCTGCCGGCCCGGGGCTCCGCGACGTTCCCAATGCGATCTAAGGCGTCAAACGAGAGCCCCAAACACGAACACCTGAAGAGCCAGCCGGCTATGTGGGCAGCGGCGGGACGAATGGTGCGGTCCGGTCATCTTGTCTCATTATGTTTATGCATGGCCATTGTCACCGAGAGCGGTGCACCCGGTCGACACGCCCCCGCAGCCCCAGCAGCTGACAGCCGGAAGGCTTTCAGCCGTTTGAACTCGCATCGATCGCTGCCCGACAGCAGGCAAAGGGTTGTGTTGGCCATTCAAAAAATATCACGTTTGATTTTTGTACTCCTCTTCCCTGGCTCTAGGGCTCAACGCCATCTACGAACGCAGGGAGAGGCGAACGAGGAAGAAGAAGAAGAAGAGAAGGAAGGGGAAGAAGAACAAGAAGAAAAAGAGGATGGAGCGCACTGTCGGGATGGAATGGGAGAGCATAAGGGAGACGGGAGGAAGGAGGCGCAAGGCAGACGCGGAGGAAAGGGAAGAGGAGGAGGCCGCGAGGAGAGAGACAGAGAGACAAAGGGGGTGAGGGGCCCGGCGAGGAGAGGAGCAGCGGGGGAACGGGGGGGGGGGGGGCGGATAGAACGGATAGATAGGTAGCGGGCGCGCAGGCGCGTCGCTGGTCGGACGGACAGACAGACAGACAGAAGGACAGGCGGGCGGGCAGACAGACGGGCACGAGTAGACGGAGGGACATACTGGCTGGCTGTTGCCTGGCCGGCTGGCCAACAAACAGAGACGCCCAACCCAAGGAACTTTTTTTTTTCCGAGCGGCGTAACGTGCAGTGAAAAGACATCCCTTGAGGAGCAAAAGCTCCGCTGGACCCCTGCAGGCCGCACAGACACGGCGCACAGACACGGCCTCAGGACGCATCATCTCCACGGCCATGATGACATGAGTCACGTCACCGACACGTGCCATGGGCGCTGGCGCACGCCGGCGTCGCCAGGACTGCACCTAGACCGCCGCTCATGGCTTTGGTTTCGCTACGCACTCGGGCCGACACCGCGGGGTACCGCGGGGCCTCAAGGCGGGCCCCAAGGCGTCCATCGCGATCAGCTGTTTCTGGAGCCCGCTCAGCCAGCCTCAGCCCGAGGCACGGCCCGGCTAGTCCGGCTCGGCTGGGGCCGTACAGGAGTAGGCAACCTCCTGTCGGTCTGGGCAGCGCACGCACGCAGCAGGGACGGCGGGGGGCAGCAAATGAGGCACGCGCGGAGGCACGCGTGCGCGGTGCGTGGCGCACGCCTGAAGGCACCGAAGGGGACGGCGTGGTGAAGTGAATGGTCGTCTCAACTCTCAACCACATTGAGGTCGGGTCAGCCGCAATTGACGCCCCTTACGGAGTGGTCATGAAATCGCGTTCAAATGAATCGACATGCTAAGGCCGCACCAGAGGGTGCGTGGGGGGGGGGGGGGGTTCCGAAGGGGGCGTGGGTGGCAGCCGCGGGGCCAGTTGGAGCTCAGATGGGGCTGCACTCCTCTCTCTCTCTCTCTGGAGAGATGTGAACAGTTGAAGGCCGAAATGAACCGAACCGCCCCGTCCGGGCCTCCAGACCGAGCTGGCAGCACGGCGGCCAGCGGCGCGGGGCGCTTGCTTGGCCCTGGCTGGCGTGGCCTGCGCCGGCCAGCCCGAGCAGCCGGGCAGCCAGCGAGCGGCCGCAGCGAGCTGAAAGCGGGGCAGCCCGAGCTGGCAGCCAGCATTGCCTCAGCCGGCCAGCCCGAGCGGGCAGGCAGCGGCAAATCGAGGGAGGAACGCGCAACACGACGATAAACGAGGAGAGAAAAGGGAAAGAGAAAAAAGAGGGTCGCGGAGGGGCGGGGTACGGGGGAAAACGCGGTGCAGCGGGGATGGGAAGAGAAGAGCAAGGAGAGAAAGAGGGAAAGAGGAGAGAAGAGGCTCGCCTTGCAGGCTGCAGACGGGATGAAAGGGCGAAGTGAAGAAGAGAGGAAGGAAGGAAGATGGAAAGGAAAGGCCGAGAAGGGCACATATCCTTCGAGGGCTTCGAGGGGCCGGCATTTGATGATAAGTCCCGCGACACTCTTCCGTTTGGCACCATATGACCTCTCTCACTTGTGGCCCAATTACCTGGTCACCCAGTGCAAGTGAATTAGCATGCGCCTCGTGTCCGGTCCGGCCTGTTAGTGTGATAGAGACAGCGATAGAGTCGATCTGATCCGGCCGACCAAACCCGTTCGGGCAAAGCGCGAGCGACACGTAGGCTGGGCGGTAGCGGCTGTACCCCAGCTCGCTGGGGAGGTGCGAAATGGTTCGAGAACCACTGCCAAGGTTCTGCCATGGAGCACGCAGCGCGACAGAGCGCGGGCGACATGAGGTGTGGAGTGGAAGTCGTAGTGTGTGGCCGGCTGGCGGCGCCGTGCCGGGCCGTGCCGGGCCGTGCCGGGCCGTGAGGACGGACGGAGTGGAATAACCACTTGTGGCGTCACTTTGGTGTGTTATATTACGCAAGAGATAAAACGCCGCGAGTCTCCCATCCTCTCCCTCTCTCTCTCTCTCTCTCTCTCTCTCTCGCTCGCTCTCCCACGATAACGCGGGGCGAGCCGCGGTGCGTGGCACGCGTGGTTGTCGCCGGCGGTCGCACTTGCATGCGCTCACTCCAGTGCGGCCTCGCGCGGGCGCCGGCGCCGTGCCGCGAGCCTCCGAGCGAACAAGTGAACAAGCGGAGCAAGTGAACAAGTGATCGAGAGGAGCAAGTGAACAAGTGAACAAGCGGAGCAAGTGAACAAGTGATCGAGAGGAGCACGTGAACAAGTGAACAAGCGGAGCAAGTGAACAAGTGATCGAGAGGAGCACGTGAACAAGTGAACAAGCGGAGCAGGTGCGCGGCCGCGACTATTAAAATACTTATCGGCTTGCGCCCGCGGAGGATTCGAAACTCGGTGCGCGTGCCGCAGCGGAAGTGTGGCTGCAGCGAGAGAGACAGAGAGCGCGTGTTGTTGTCTGTCCGTCCTTGTCCCCCCCCCCCCCCCCCCCCTAGGATGAATCACACGAGGACGGCGTCGTGCGAGAGAGATAGGTGATGAGATAGGACCGCGACTCTACTGCCCGGCGGCGCCTTCCATACGCCCACCGCGCCCCGCCGT
This sequence comes from Odontothrips loti, assembly GCA_038380765.1. Taxonomy (NCBI): domain Eukaryota; kingdom Metazoa; phylum Arthropoda; class Insecta; order Thysanoptera; family Thripidae; genus Odontothrips; species Odontothrips loti. The sequence continues at coordinate 12,413,556 of CM076254.1, forward strand.
GCTGACGCCCCCTGCGGCACCTGCGGCCTGCGGGTGTGTAACAAGGGTGTTAAAATTACCCTCCTCGGACACGTGCGGGCGGACGCCCAAGCTAGCAGGTGATGATGTCATCTCTCGTGGAGCAGACGACACAAGTTCCTCACAACTATGCAGCTGTCTCCAGTTGGCAAGACTCAAGTCCGGCTTCTTTATGCGTTCCTCTCCACTCCACTCACTACTCATTCAACAGGGAGAAGTGCAACACAGCTTGTATACACACCGAGTTGCTTGCGGGGACGTCCGTAATAGAGATTTCCGATCTGACTTGGCAACGGAAGTTGCAAGAACAAAAATAACACATCCAGACCGGAAACTCTCGAGGGCAGGTATGAGAAACTCGAATCGCGTTTTTAGTGAATTTGGAGTTTATTTCCCATATTTGGGGCGGTCCCTGTGCATCGACATTTCTCATACTTGCTCTCGAGAGCTCCCTATCTAGAAGTGTTTCTGTTCCTCAGCTTCCGCTTCTGAGCGTCGTTGGAAATCTCTATTGCGGTAGGTATTAAAGTAGCGTATTCCGGCCGGCGCATTATTGTACCGCCGGCCGCCGCGCTCGAGCGTCTGTTACGTGAATTGTGGACGGTCCCTGTGGGGCGGGGAGGGGCGGCCTGCAGCCGTGCAGAGAGCGTCCGCTCCCGGGGCGCGGCGGCGGCGGCGGCGGCGGCAGTTGCAGCTGCGGCAGCCGGCGGCGGACAGACCACACCACACCGCCGTATCTGTGCGTGCATCCACATGCAGGTACGTGTGCGAGGCGGGGCGGCGGTCCGCACAGTCGGAGCAGGAGCAGACATACTGCAGCTGCAGCCAACACTGTTAAAAATTATTGTACCAATCTTACAACCTGCTGAACTTCTTCCTAACACACTCCCTGCTGTAATGTGAGAGCATGTTACGACGAACAATAACAACACGTCTGTGAGAGGATATTTACACTCTTTTATTCATCACTACGTACTACTTCAACACTTAGAACAGGCTTCCCGGGCGCCACTGAGACCGGGAGTCCAACCCCCGTGAGGCATCCCCGGCCCCGGCCAGCAACGGCCAGCGGCGCGAAAGCGGAGAACAGGAGGAAGCCCCGTCATCAGAAACGCGACACGACGAATACGCGGACGGGGCATTATCCGCAGACACACACACACACACACACACACACCGGGCGGATACACCAGGCGCTGCACTTTTTGCTGCGCAAGGGTGATTCACATTTGGATTGGCGTTGAGGGCGCCATCTCGCCCAGGGCCCGGCGCGGGGGTGTGAAAGTAACACGAAGGCGACCGAAGGGCTTCCCCCGGTCGGGGCAGTTCGGAGCCGCTTGCACCGAGTGCGCATGGGCTCGTCACAACAGAGGCAGACAGCGCGGCCAGCTTTGGCCCCGCCGGCGCCGGGCTTTCCCTCTCGCTCGCGCCCAACCCTCTGCGCACTACACGGAGTAACATGTTGTCGTGTACACAGCCACCGCACACGGACACACGGAGCTGGGACTGGGTCACTAGAGAGAGACAGGAGATGGGAACGCGCGCCGCGGCGGAGTGAGAGGGATGCAGGGATGCTATCTCGCGAGTCCCCACAGACCAATGGGCGCCACGTTTCGCCTTGTTCTCCACTTGAAGCATGAGCCGAGTGTCGCCCGCCGGGGCACGCTACGCTGCAGTGTGTGTGTGTGTGTGTGTGTGTGTGTGTGTGTGTGCGTGTGTGTGTGTGGTCATCACCGCGGGGCTCTCGCCCCGGAGTGCGCGACTGATTTGTGACGAACATCGCAAGGATGTACAAAATCGAGCAAGCCTGCTTCCGCGGCATTCCTTCCACACACCTCGTACCCGTCCTTCCTCCAAGTCCTCCCCCTCCCCCTCCCTCTCCCGAACCTCCCCCCCCCCCCTCCGGTCCGGGGCGCGCAACGCGGCGCTCGGCGGGCCTGCCTGGCTTGCTCGGCGACTGGCTGGCGGCGTAGCGTCGCTCGCTGGCGTGCTGCGAGCGTGCACGGGCGTGCTGGGGCTGGGCGCCGGCGTGCGCTCGCGTGTCCCGCCCGCGCGGGCGTGCGGCTGGCGTGCCGAGCCGAGCCAAACCCCACGCCACGCCGACCTGCTACACCACGCCACGCCAGGTTTTGTCCGCACCAGCATGGCGTGGCGCAGCGTGGCAACGCGGCCCCAAAGAGAGAGGGAGAGGAGAGGAGAGTAGCAAGAAGAAGTGGAGGAAGAATAACAGGAGGAAGAGGAGAGAGAGACAGAGAGAGAGAGGGGGGGGGGCGAGGAAGGACGAAAGGGGACGGAGGGGAAGAGGCAAGAAATAGGGTGAGGGGGAGGAGGGGGAATCTGCCATAGCGGGTGAGGGGCATGGGGGAGGGTGAGTCCGAAGGGGTGTGGGGCGGGGACGGGAACGCTGGGGGCGCGTAGGGGGCGCGGGGAGGGGTGGGGAGGATGAGGTTAGGTTCGCGGGCGCGGGGGTGGAGCGAGAGAGGGGGGAGGGGGAGTGGAGTTGATGGAGGGAAAATCGATGGTGGAGGGTAGGGGCGGGGATGGGAGCGGTGTGTAGCCTACTCGGTCGCCTACCGCCCCTGGCAGGGCCCTTGCAGAGGCCTGCTGGGAAAAGCCCCCAACGCGTCGCCCAACCGAGCAGGTGGTTTTCCAACGCGGCTTCCTGGGAGTCCGAACCCCGGAATGTCGCTCTTTGAGCGCAAACTACAAGTACCTGTCGGCTACTCGGCGGTGTCATGTGCACCGCCTCTGTGACGCGCCGGTCCCAGGCAGCAGGACTCACCGCCCGCCTGATTGGAGCCGTAGCGGGAGTAAAGCGACATAAGGGCCGATAGGTAGGGGGCGAAGGGGTATGTCAGGACCGGGGCGCGGTGCTGGCTGGGCTGAGCCCATGGCTGAGCCCATGGCTGAGCCCATGGCTGAGCCCATGGCTGAGCCCATGGCTGAGCCCATGGCTGAGCCGGCGTGCCGCACGCATCACCTGTGGAGGCTCAGCCGGCCTCAGCCGGCCTCAGCCCAGCCGTGGCTCAGGGCCCCGGCTCAGCCAGCCTCTCCCGGCGCCCACCGCCTCGCTGTTACGCCCACGCCTCGCGGCCCGGGGCCCACGTCACACGGCCTCTCGGCACCTGCCGTGAGCACAGGCGCCGCACGCCAAGTTTTTCATAAATGGTGGCGGCGCTAGGTTCCGCCCTGCCGCAGGGGCTGTTGTGCATGTGCAGCGCAGCAGCGGTAGCAGCGGCAGCAGCCGCCAAGCCGGCCGCGGCCTGGACTTCCCCCGCAGCCCCCCGCAGGACCAGAGGACCTCAGCCTTGGCACTGCACCTCTGGGCCGCACTGCAGTGCCGTGTCGGTGGGTGGCTGGCAGGCTGTCGGTTGTGGCCCAGTTTTTAGGGTCCAGCGCAGCTCAGCTACCGCAGATCAACAGGGCAGATCGATTCGATGTGGTTCCCGGCGGTGTGTAAAAGTCGGCTTACAGCTGCAGATGCAACTCCCGGCCGGGCAGAGGAGAGGCAGAGGCAGCGGCCAGAGACCACGCCGGATGCACTAAGCCCAGGGCAGGACGACCTCGGCAGCGGCGCCCTCCAGGCCCCGCCCCGCCCATCCGGGGCGATTGTAGCCATATCACCACCGGGGCCGCATCCCCCACTACCCCACTTCAGACCCCTTCGCCCAAACGCGTACCCTCCACATCACCCCCCCCCCCAGGACACACACCACTTCCACTTCAGCTGAATACCCCTCCCTCCCCGGCCCGCACACACTGCACTCCCCCCCTGCCCTACTCCCGCTCCCGTACAAACTACCCTTCACTTCACCTCTAACCCCCCCCCCCTAAAATAGCATCCCAGACCAAATCCCTTCCCGCCCCTTTGCTCCATGACCCCCCCCCCCCCCGCGGACACTTTCCCCATTCCACCTTGCCCCATTCCAACACCATTGCCACCCAACCACCCGCCCACTCACACACACATACAGTGGCACGTACACCCAAACCCTACTGTAGGCAGCAAGCGCGGGAGAGAAAGAGAGAGAGAGAGAGAGAGAGAGAGAGAGAGAGAGAGAGAGAGAGAGAGAGAGAGAGAGAGAGAGAGAGAGAGAGACACAGACGAAGAAGTGGAGTGGCAAACAACCCCACCCACATAAATCCCGTTCACAAATGATTCTGCGAGTTGTGTTGTGTTAACGACACTAAAACACCGCAGAAGTTGCGCTCGTGCCGCGCCATAGGCAGCCAGCAGTAGCTAGCCGTAGGCAGCCACACGCAGCCACTGGCAGCCATAGGCTACAGCACACCTCTGGCGTTAGTCACGACGTCTCCGTCAACACGGTGGCGGGTGGCGTGCACTCCTGTCTTTGACGGCGGGCTTCCGATCATCCGTGCTCCACCCTCCAGGTCGCCGAGGACGCCGTCGGGCGCCCCCCGCTAGACCCAGTACCCAGTCCACGGCGCCCAGGCCGGGCCCCCTACATGCGAGGCCTTGTTGTTTTCGTAAGCCCGCGGAGCGCGCAGGGTGGGGAGGTGGGCACGGAGTGAGGAGAACCAGAAGAACATGGTAAGCGGGAGTGGAGAAGATGAAGTAGATAGACACAAAGAGGAAAGGGGAATAGGGAAGATTGTGGCGGACGGGGGTGGGGGAGGGGAGGCCAGGGCGAGGGGCGAGGGTGAGCAGAGGAGCGGGGGCTGCCGGGCCGGGCCCGTGCCCCTTTCTTATTCGCGTCTTTTCGGGAGGAAAAGAAGAAGGTAAAGTACAGAAGGAAGAAGAATAAGAAGGGGGAGGAGGAGCAGACGAGAATGTAAGAGGTAAAGGAGGAGCAAGGGGGTGGATCCCGCGACGTCTTTTGTTGCGGAGGCAGCCGGGCAGGGGATGCGAGGTCGCGGAGCGGCGGGCAGCGAGGTGGGTGCGTATACGCACGTGAGATCCGAAGGGAGTAACCGCACTGCTGCAGACAGGCTGCTGTACTGCTACAGCGGGGCGGCGGGCGGCGGGCGGCGCGGGGTGGATAGTAGTCTTGGGCAGCGCTACGCGCCGGCACGCTCCGCTACCGCAGCCTCCGCACTCCGCGGCGTGGCGCGGCCGCCGAGCCCAGCGCAACAACAGATCGCCAAGCACTCCCCGCCGTGGTCCTCGCGACGCGACGGCCGCCGCTAGGCGCCGCATGGGCCGCCACAGCCGCACCGGCATGGGGGAGGAAAAGCGCAGCGCCGCAGCCGGAACCTAACGTATCCCAACCTAACCTCACCTAACCTAACCCAATCACATGTCTGCTCCCCTGCCCTCCCTCCCCCCCCTCTGAACCCGCCCCTGAGGCCGTGCCACACGTTGATAGGTGCGCTGACATCCGGCGCCTGCGAGTGTCAGGGTAGGCCATCCCGCCAGACACGCGTGCATGCACAAGTCGGGATTGCCTACCCATACGGCGGCGCCGTGTGCGCTGAAACTGTCCAAAATCGGTTTGCATGTCGCGGACGTACTTTAAGCACGATCCCTCATTAGCTCGAAGGAAAACCTCGTCCTCTTCCGACGACGCCGACGGCCGCTATCTTGCTGTCCCGGGGCTGGGAGGGGGGGGGGGGGGCACACGGAACACGGCACGTCACTCCATACGCACCTCAGGGGAGGACGACGAGGAAGACGGCGGCGGACAGCTGCAGCCGGTTTTCATTGCCAAGGCCGAAGAGGACCTATCCTGCGCGTTCTGCTGCCGGCACTGCGGGGACGTGTGTCCCGGTCGGTCCTGGTCCTGGCAGAGGCGGAGGAGGGCGCATTTCGTGCGGCGGCGGTGAAAGGGGTTCGCTATCCAGAAACCGCCCACTCTCCGCTGGGCCGGGCGCTGCGGCGGCGGGGTGGTCCCGGGCCGGGGGGGGGGGGGGGCGGCCGGTGGTTGTTGTCAGTTGGGGTCGAGCACACGCGAACTTGGAGGTGCCGCACGGTTACGGCCGCGACGCCCAGCCGGCTTTTTGAGGGGGGCCAGGCGGCCAGGCAGGCAGGCAGGCAGCGGCCGAACCGCGGAGCCGCGCCGCGGACGTGGAGTGGTGGGGACAGCACGGGCCGCGGGCCGCCGATGCGAGCGCCGCTGCCGCCGGGCCGAGCCGAGAGAGGATCCCTGACCTGGCCGAAGAGTGCGTGATGCTGGTGCGGAGCGCGTGGCCGCGGGGAGGGCGGGGAGAGGCAGACGGGCCGCGGGCCGTGCCGGGGGCCTTGCCGGAGGCCTTGCCGCGCTGCGGAGCGGGAGCAGGCGGGAGCGGCCGAGCGGCGCGGCGCGGAGTGGGACCGTGGTGGGCCGGGGACGGGACGGGACGGGACGGGCCGGGGACGGCACCGCTACACACAGCACGAGCACGCCGCGCGCCCCAACCAGAGAGTGAGCGCCAACGAACGGCGGTGGCGGAGGCGGAGGCGGAGCGGCAGGCAGAGCCGAGCCGAGCCGAACCGAGCCGAGCCGAGCCGAGCCGAGCACCGCGCCGCTGCCGAGCCGGGCCGCAGCGCTGAGCGCGACCACCGCGCCGGGATGCGAACCCGGGACCCGGGACCGGACAGTGGGCAGGGGCAGGCGACGTACCCAAGGCCGTGACTATGATGTCCTGGGCCTGGGACTCTACCGCAGACTGCGAAGCCGCCGTCGTAACCACGGCTGCGTTTGCACGGCGATGGGAACGCGCGCGTGGGGGCGTGGTGGAAGCCAGCGGCAGCGACCGTCGCGACACCGCACTCTCTCACTCACACGCTCTCGATCCCAAAGCAGGTGATGAGGAAGAGAGACGGAGACAGTGACCGCATGCCGGACCGGGGTACAACAGCAGCCTCCTGCTGCAGGGCGTAACTGCTATGGTTGGCGGCGGTGCCTCGCCTCTCCTCCTCCTCTCTATCCTGTTCTCTCTATCCTCTCTCTCTCTCTCTCTCTCTCTCTCTCTCTCTCTCTCTCTCTCTGCGCCTCTAGCCAGCCTGAGCCGGGGCCGCCGGGGCAGGGCAGAGCCTAACGGGGGGCGGCGGGGCGGGGCGGGGCGGCCCTTCGCCTACCCCGGTTCGCCCCCCCCCCCCCCTCTGCCTCCCCCTTCTCTCCCTCCCTCCCCCCCCCCCTCTCTCTCTCTCTCTCTCCATTTTCTTTTTCTGCTTCTTCTTCTCTTCTATCCTCCAGCCGCTTTCCCCTTGCTTCCCCCTATTCTTCTATCCGCCTTCCCCATCGCCCTCCTCCCTGGCCCACGCCAGGGCCCTGTGGCCCCGTGGAGGGGAGAGGAGGAGGGTGGGCCCGAGGGGAAGGGGAGGGAGGCGTGTCAGGGGGTAGGGGGTTGGGGGTGGGGGTGGAATGAGGTGGGTTGGAAATGGAAGAAAAGGAGAAAGGGGGAGAGGGCAATGGTTAGGGGCAGGAGGGGGCAGGACTAGGGGCGGTAGTAGCAAAATGGGAAGAGGGGGAGGGGTGGTGGGCGGGGTAAATCGATGTTTCCTTCTTTCTCTTTTCTTTTCTTCTTCTTCTTCTTCTCCTTTCCTCTCATTCTTGTTTTCCCATCTCCCTCGTTCTTCCCTTTATCGATCTCTCTCGTTCTCCTCCTCTCTCTTTTGTGCACTCCTTCTTACCGTCCCTCTCGTCCGTCTTCGTCGAGTCCGGCGTTAGGACTAAAAGGGACCGATGGATAACGGTGAACGTTTTGGCCGAAATGGGTATCGAGGGATGAGGGATGCAGGTAGGAGAAGGGGCCAGGACCGACCAGGGCCGTCCGGTGTCCGGGGTGCACGGTGCATATGCATCGGGAGCATGCTGGCCTAGACACAGCCGCCCACCGCCGAGAAAACGACCGCAATTCAAACAGCGAACTGAAAGATTGCGGATGTCTCTAAATCGATGGCTCATCCTGCCAAACCGCGCCGCTCGGACCGAAATACCTCTCCCGCACTCAAGGCCGATGCAGCAGATGCAGCAGATGCAGCATCGCATGGGCTGCATCTGCAGCTGCCCCGTGGATGCAGGCCATGTGCACTGCACCGCTAGCACCGCCCGGCCCTGCACCGTGCAAAGCTGAAATCACCACGCGGCGAGGCGAGGCAAGAAGCGGGAAGGAAGGAAGGAAGGGAGAATTAATAAACAACGCTGCCCAGGAATAGAATGGCGATGTCGCAAAGTGTAACAAGTTGCCAGGGGGAAGGCAGCGGCAGACGTTAGCGACAGGCAGTCCGTGGGACGCCCATGGCCTAGGCCGGCAGCAGTCAGTCATACATCGGCTGGTCTTTCCCTGGGCAGCTCTGCACTGCAAACAGTGCGGCGCGGGGCTGTAGGGCCACGGGCCGCGACTGGAGAGACTCCGAGTCCCTCTCTAGTCTCTCTAGCCGCGCCGGCAGAGAGGCCGCGTAGCTGGGCTTTGTGCGGTCAGTAAGTCGACCGGTACGCAGACCCAGGTTCAGCCTCAGCTGCCTCAGCTGCCTCAGCTGCCTCAGCTGCCTCAGCTGCCCCCACACTCAGCGCCGCACCAGCTGCCCCAGGCCTAAGCACGTGCATGCGGTAAATCGATAAACCCCCAGGGCGGCGAGCTGGAGTTTAGCGGCGGACTTGAGGTTGTGCAGAAGGCGAGGGCCACGACCCGCGAACACGGCGCGTGGACGTCGTCGGATCGGGTCGGGGCGCAAAGCAGGACGAGACGCCGCGTCGCTCCAACTGCAACACTTTTGTCTTTCGGGGGAACTTCGTGCTGAGGCGGGTCACAGTCTCTTGGTGCGTACGTTGCTGAAGACCGTCACCCTCCGCAGCAGCTTGGCGCCAAAGGTCCCGCGGTGAGCACAGAAGGGAAGGGGGAATGTCGGGGAGGTGTGTGGTGTGAAGTGTCCCATAGCCATTCATGTTTGACCGCCATTCATTCGAAAACACAAGCGAGTCGGAAATCCGACATGTGAAACCTGGACGCTAGAAAGTTCCCCGCAACGCAGTTTCGTTTTTCGCTAGCAGTGCACTTTCGCCGCTGGGGTAAATACTCGAGATGTTTCGGTCACGGCGCTGCCACAGCTCCAGGTTTATTACCTTGCAGAACAGTGACGTCATGTAAAGATATTGCCGCCGTTTGCGGGACACGACGGACAGCCTGCATTTGTGCGTCACATCATTGACACTGTGCTGCCCTCTGGCGGCCATTTCCCTCATGACGTCTCGTTTCATATTAGGCCGTAGACGTAGTTTTCACCAAAATTGGGTTCACTTCGGAAAAGAAACAATCTTTCACGGCGTCTCTGGGAAAGTGAGTGAATTTTGTGGTAGTCTCTACCCTTCTAGTGTGCGTATCACGCTGAACTCTCCGTGTTAAGTCTAATAATACATAGAAAACCTAAGGTAACCTCCTATTTGCCCCTGTAGGCTCACAGAAAATATTTGAAATAATGTAGGGTGCAGTAGTTTTTTTTTGTTTTTTTTTAAATTTAGAATTTTCCATGTTAATACACATTTTCCATATTTCTTGATGTCAACACATCTGCGATTGTGGCTCGATTCCACAGTGTATTCCTTGTATTATTGTTTGATTATTATCAGGAGCATTTTGTTATTTATGTGCTTTGATATTGTTTTACATTTTGAGACAACACTGCTTTGTATTACAAGACCAGCTATCAGTCTGCACAGTTAGTTTGATGGTTATCATTGTAGAAATCATGCATTGCCCTTATTTTTCATTGGAGTCCCTATAGTGTTATTGTTATATTCTTTCAGTGGAATTCCGGTTTAACTGTACATGGAAGTACTCAGCGGTCGTGAAAGGGATTCTACAACTCTAGCTTCAGCACTAATATTTTTTAATTTTGCTCATTTCTTTGTTTGTTTCAGGCCAATTTTTGTAATACTTTGAAGTGTGATCTTCCAAAATGTTTTGGAAGTACAATACTACCAACTCCAACCACATAGATACACTTTTGAACAATCCTGTAAGTATTCTTATTCTTCTCTCTCTTTGAATTGGGCTTAATTTTTTTCACATATTGTAACTAGACTTACTTTTTAGGATGTTACCCTTCAAGAGCTTATGGAAGAGGAGGATATTTTACAGGAATGCAAGGCACAGAACAAAAAGCTGGTTGATTTGTAAGTAATTGACTTGTGAATTACTTAGTGTTTTACCTCTTGTTTTCTTTTTACTCGGCTTTTATTGAAATATTCACATTGCAGTTTGTGTCGGCCAGAAATAATGGAGCAGTTGGTGACATACACTACAGTAGAACCATCTGCAGAACTTGAAGAAAAGTCTCGTTTTAAATATCCCAATATAGCTTGTGAACTTTTAACAAGTGATATCCCTTCTATTAATGAACATCTTGCTGCCAATGAGCCATTGAGCAAATTATATGCATTCCTTGAAAGAGAACCACCACTCAATTCCCTTCTTGCATCATTTTTCAGTAAGACTCTTGGTATTTTAGTGGCTCGGAAAAGCGAACAGGTTTGTGTTCATTTCCATTTATGCACCATGTTTCCATTGGATATGTGTTGAAATTTTTTTGTGCATAACTTTTTCAAGTGTAACTTTTGCTTTTTGAAACTGATAAGGTCTTGGTTGTTGCAGAACTGGTACCTGTCCCAGATAACTTGCTTGAAGGTTCTTGAGTTTTTACAGTCAAAGGAAAACTGCATCACCCTTCTTTTAAGTCATTTAGGGACGTCTGCTGTCATGGATTTGATGCTTAAACTTATAACTCAAATAGAGGGCCCAGACATAAGGCAGAATCTCATCACTGTAAGTTATAATTTCAAACTTAGAAAAATAAAAAACACGGATATGCTTTGCTTTCCATTTATCTATCCAGAGCATTGTAGTATCTTGTGTGTGTGTTCTTTATTTTTCCCCTTTTTCTTTGTAGTGGCTGGAGACACAGAAGGTCATTCCTTCCTTGATTGCTCTCTTAAAGCCTGATGTGGATGCTGACCGACACTCCAATGTTTCTCAGTTGCTTTCTGATGTCATTCGCAAATCTAGAGAAAACTTACTGAATTCTCCAGACTCTCCTGATCCTATTCTTACAGCTCTTGAAAAGTACGTACAATCTCACAGTCTCTTTGTGCTTACATTGTTTTAAATCTAATTTTAACTTGATATTGTCTTGTAGGCAGGAGACTGTTTCAGAGCTATTAGATCACATGTTAAGTGGTGAAAATAAAAGTGAATCCGGCATTGTTGGTGGTATCGCTGTTCTGCTTACTTTGATTGAAACTATTCAACCAAGGTAAGTGAATGTTTTAAGGTTTGTCTTTATGTGGAAAACTGTTTTTTGTTTTGTTAATGTAAAGTTAAACTCATTTTATACACAGAGCTATGGATATGGCTGCCTATGCTGATGACATGGCCCCCCAGAAAGAAGAAGATTCACCCCCTGTTCCTCCTGTAGTTCATACAACTACTGCAGCAATTTTACCAAGACTTAAGGATTTTCATGACTTATTGCTCAACCCACCCCAGGTAATATAGTAATATTGTGTCTTAGATTTAAATATTACTAATTTTTCTCAAATGCTCTTTTTTAATGGACCATCTGTCTTAATGTGTTGCTACAGAAACCTCCAGTGAAAACTACAGTAGGAACATTGGACCCTCCACTTGGAAACACCAGACTTCAGGTTGCTCGACTAATTGCTGCCCTTGTTGCCACAAATAATCTATCTATCAACCAAGAATTAGCAAACTTGGGCACCATTGAAGTTTTACTGGTAGAATTTAATTACAAATTTATTCAAAGTTGCTTATGGTGTCATTAAGAAGCACTGACATTAATTTTCTCATCTCAGGATCTGTTTTTTAAGTATCAATGGAATAATTTCCTGCATACTCAAGTTGAGCAGTGTATATCATCTGCTTTAAAACACCAAAATAAACCTTCTGGAGATGGAGATCCACAAATTCATTGTCTTGTTGAGAACGTGAGTATTCGCAAAACTAGTATGTTAGTACTGCAGCATTTAAAGACCACATTTCTGGTTCTTCAGGCAAAACTCTGATCTTATTCTTCTTCTTGATTACTTTTCAATTGCAGTTGTTGGTGAAATGTGATTTACTCAGAAGAATATTGGATGCATGGGAAGAAAACGAGACCAACCAGTGAGTATATATCAAAACTCTCACTGCTACCCTTACTTTGCATTGCATAATTTTTATTGTTTTTTTTTTTTTTTAAATTTCTTTGTGTGGAGTAGAATGCAGGAACGAAAACAACGGCGAGGTTACATGGGACATCTGATCAAGATTGCCAATTATGTTGTGGAAACTGTGGAGAAATGCTCATTGAGACCCATCTTAGCCAAGCAGTTACCACCAGAAGTCCTTGCTGTATGGGAAGAGTTTGTGAGCTGCACACTTAGTGAAATTAACAAGACGCACAATATAGCTCTGGTAAGCGCCATTGAATTGTGGAAATGTGTACATAACAGCAGTTTGTGTTCTTACATGTTGTTGGTTTTCTCAGGGTGGAGCTCCTCCTACCCAGACTCTAGGGTTAGACAAGGAAGAGGCAAACTACAAGCATGTAGCATTTCCACCAGATACATCATTACATCAAGTAAGCAATGAACTGGTCTGATATAGAAATTTTTGGAAACAAGTGATCATGTTTGACTTTTTAAAATCCTTAATTGTGTATTTTTGTATGTTTTTTTAATTTTTTATTTTAGACATATACCGACTACCAATTGCAGGAAATGGCCCCGAGCTTCATTGAAAACTATGGGTTTCATGACAATGAGTTCAATGACCCCGAGGACACTTTGCAGTAAGTGAATTGGTTTGGGGCCCCAAAGCATTATTAGAATTTTTCCTGTTAAAATGAGTAGCTATTGTTGTTTTTTTGTTTCTGATCATAATCTGAAGGTTTACATCTTTTGTTTAGTTAAAAAAAAAAACAACAACCAAAAAATCATTTCCACTATGACCCTCCATACTCTATTATACAATATACATTCAATTGCTATCAGAACAAATTACAGAACTTGCTTTGAAACATTGACATGTGCCGCATATTTACGCAGCTCATCGGTGGATCGTCTCCCTGACATGGCAGTTGCTCTAGATGAGGATGCAGACAGACAATATGAATGGTTTAAACATGTCTGTGCAAAGAATTTACATTCTCTAGAAGATGCTGAGGAGAACGCTTGGGAAGATACCACCCTTGGCAATTTTCAAACCTCTGAAAATGATTCTAGGTACATAACTGTAATATTTTTTTACTAGACAAGGGTGGTCCTTTATTGATAGGTTTAAAGCTACCTGGTTTGGTTTGATGGTCTTACTAATGTGAAGGTCAAAGGTATTGCACGCTCATTTCCAAAGTTTGCTAACAGAAACCACAGGCATGCCTCTTGGGTATTGTGTTTTTTCTGCAGTGCATACCTGACAGGACTTTTAAATATGTCCCTTATCTGTTGGAAGATTAAAAATGCAGGTTTTACTCATGGGTGTAGTTTTAACAAATAGCATATAGCGTTGAATTTATCATCCAGAGATGCCATCTAGTTGAGGCCTCATCTCATTTTGCATGTCTGTCTTCATCCTAATCTTCCCATCACCTCAAGATTTAAACTGTTTCCAATTTATAACAGCCAGTTATCCTATAACATCTCAGCATTGTGTAGCTTTTTAACAGTTAGGGGCAGATGTAATTTACCCTACTATTCAGTGAGTGAGAGTATGATTTAGTAGCCTCTGTAGAGGATTCAATTAGTTCCATTTTGTGAGTTTGACTTTGTGTTTTGTTTTTTCCCTTTTTTTTGTTTTGCTTTACTGTGGCATTGCTGATTGTTCTGGTCTGATGATCTAAGAAATATACTGAATGGTCTAATTTTGGGTTTTAAGTATGGTCATTTAATGATTTGTAATTCTGATTCTAGGCTGATCTGAACATTATTGCTTTTGCTAAAAATGCTCTGGCTTGTTGTAATGGGAGTGAATATGTAAACTTCGGAATTAATCATGCTGTCCCTTTTTTCAGCAGATGGAAGATTGGTAAAGAAGGACCAGATCACAGTAGCTCTGATGAAGATGAAGAGGAGGAGGATGATGAAGACAAGAATGAATTGAGGAGACCTACCAAATCAGATGTCCGAATGGAAGTAGATGTCAATGACAGTGAGTAACTACAAATACATCTAATCAATCGTACTGAGTTTATGGTTGTGGCCTGTGTTTGACTGATGCTGTGCTGCTGTATCTTCAGTTTGGTCATCTGGCGCCGCAACGTTGGACACAATAGCTGATTTCCAAAATCCTTGGAGCTCAGGACCGTCACCTGTAGCACCACCAACCACAGATGCATTTCCATCTTCAGATGCAGGCTGGGCTGACTTTTCTAGCTTCGAGACTAACTTCAGCTCAAGTACTCAGCTGAATGATGGACAGAAATCTCAGGAGTCATCACTAGCATTTAGTGACAATATTTTAGCCAATGAACCCTCAGGAGGTTTGTTAGCTGACTTAAACGTTGAATGAACTGTGTGACATTTCCTTGCTTCTTAATTTACCATTAATTCAACAGATCATATCGGTGAAGAAAAGACAGCTTTGTCTGAGAGTGAGGTTGCTCCAGTGGAACCTTCACCAACTACTTCTGAAATTAAAATGGAAGATTTTAAAGAGTCTGAACCAACTTCAAGTGATTCAACACCCAATGCATCTGGTGTTAGGTACTGACACACTCAGTTCAGGAACTGAAAACAGTCCATATACCATAACCGAGTGTTTACTTCTTTATTTGAAATTGCAGTTTTATGGAGGCTGATGCCAATGCTAATCCAACTACGTGTGCTGATGACATTACTTCAACTGCTTCTGCCATGGTGGATGAGGTGGCAACGGCGGCTGTTGCTGCAGTACGCGTTGTTGTTGCAGATAAAGTAGGACTTGACAATCAAAGGTGGGCATTACTGAGTGCATGTGCTTGAAATGTATTGTTAGGCTCAAGGGAGCCTGGAAGGGATGCTGACTTGTAAAGAAAAAGAACCCTAACAATTGTTTTATCTCTTTGCAGATTTTTAGGAAAGAATGATGCTCCAGGACAAGATGAGTCTGTAGAGGATGCTTTAGAACCAGTTTCTTTAGAAGATCCTCAAGAAAAAAGGTACAATAAAAGCTATATTTTATTACAGCTATAACTTTTTGCCTTGAAGTTTTTAAAATCCCCAATGTATTGTTTGTGTTTGTAGGGAAGTAGAAAACAACGTTGCTGATGATATATCTAGTGAAGCTGTCTGACATGCTCACCTGCTGGAAACGGGTGTTCCTCTGCAGCTGAAGCTAGGACATGGATCTCAAATGAGGCAGGCAAAATAACCAACATATCTATGTTAAGTGAAAAATTGATTGTAAATATGATATGTTTAATACATTTCTGGTTCAATGACTGTGGCACATCATATTAAATGAAAACTTAGTGTATTTCTCAAATTTATACTTAAATGGAAGGTAATACTTATGTTTGCTACCAATGCCACAACATTCAATTCAGATTAGGATGTCAAGGAAAGCTGAGCAGACTGATTTGATTTTGCCTGTTTGCAATACTATCCCTGCCACCTGCCTCATTGTGACTATCAAAGAAGTTAACAATGGCAGCAGGTACTGTAGAGGTCAAGATCAAGCCAAGAGAGTGAACTACAAATTATTGACCTTCTTTTTGTATGTTTTGTACTTAACATCAGGATCTCCTTGCTCAATTTCTTGGTGTCAAAGGATAGGCCTATCAGACACCTGTTTGATCTTTGGCATGATAACAGATAAACAAAGTTTCACATGATGTTCTAAAGATTGATGTGATTGTTTTTTAAATGTATTAGATTATCAAGAGTTACCTGTAAATTGTTATTTAAATCCACTTTGTGACTACAAAAGTGTTTCTTTTTTAAATCACTTCTTTAGTACAATTTTGTGGTGTTGTTGGTTCAATGTGAACCGTCTTATGAAATTAATTGAAGACAATGTGAATTTTTGAGCTTTTTCAAATGGTATGCTGTTAGTAAATGCTGCTCATGTAGCAGCGTATTGTGATATGCTTTAAACCGCTTGTTTAATGTATTACTGCAAATGTACTGTGAATCCTTCTGGTACCAAAATCATATTTGTTGCCCTCTTAATGTATACCTATTTTGTTCATGAATGATTACAGTTGAGGGCTTTATTTTATTGGG
Source organism: Odontothrips loti (assembly GCA_038380765.1). Lineage (NCBI taxonomy): Eukaryota > Metazoa > Arthropoda > Insecta > Thysanoptera > Thripidae > Odontothrips > Odontothrips loti. The sequence goes on from CM076254.1 coordinate 12,429,710, forward strand.
GGGCTGAACTTTTGTGTTCAATCTTGATATTTATTCAGGAACGTAAGTGAAACGTACGTGCAAGGGAACCCATGTTTTAATTGTAATTGTTTTGATATCACAAAAAAATGTATTATTTTTATCTATGGCAATTCAAAAACGTGTACCTTATTCCTCAGTGTCTGTGAATGTTTATACTTAAGATTTTATGCAGGAATTTAATTTCTTCCATGTTGTTTGAAATACATTTTTGATTTGGTTTACCCGTTTTCTCCATTTATTTGTGTCATGTAATTCCTGCTTCACATCCTCTCATATGTTCTGTGTATTTTTGTGATTGATATTTATGATTGCTGTAAGCTTTGTTGAATCTTTATTTGATTTACCAGAGTTGAAACTCCTGTGTTATACTAATGTAAGTTACGTGTATTGCATTCATTGTTGCTGTTAAAGACCTTTAACCTGCGAGTCACTGGCACATTTCCTTGCAATGTGTTTTTCTGAGTCTCTGAAAGTATTTAGTGGTTTGTGATTTTTACTTATGTCAGACCAACTAAAGAAGAAAGTCTTAGAAATCTAGTTTTGACATCACATGCCTGTCAAGCTTGACTGAATAATTAGTGTCAATAGTCTGTTTTTGGAGTGCTGAATGAATTAAGTTGTACTGTAAAGTCTATATTTCAGCCAATTTATGGAGGGCATTTAAGTGAACAGGGTAACCACTTTTAGACTTCTGTTAATTTTATAGCTTAGGAAGGAGATGACTAGAACTAGCTCCATGTGAAAGCTCTCTAGCTAGAGCTATGTGTATCCATTTGGGAATGTCAGCTTTTCCTTTTTATAAGGTGTCTTTAAATCTTAGATAAATACCATTGTTTTATTTTTTTTCCTAAAAAAGGTTTTGTCTGGATTTCATCCTGTTTGCTGTGGTGAAGCAGAGGTGATGGTAAAAGACAAGCCAAATTGAGTGTCTGCTGTTGTTATTTAACGCACATTAAGAGCAGTCTGCTTTGGTATCAAGATTTTTGGTGTCAATTTATAAATCAAGTGGTTACTTGTACTTGTGCTATCAACAGAATGAAATCAAAATTCCAAATTTAGTTGGTCCTCTGTACATTCAAGCATCAGTGGTATGGGTTACAAACAGGGTGTATGAATAAAACTCATCTTGTCCTGCATTCATTTATGGCTCCATGATTCAATGCGTATTTAAAATTTGGAAGTGTTTCAGATGTTTGTATGTTTCAGTGCTTTCTGGAAAAGAATTGTGTGCCTAATATGTATTGCTGGTACTAGTAAATCAGTCCATTTTAACTGGTTTTGCAGAATATTTGTGAGGGCCCATTTATCTTTGATCTGTTTGTGTAGCGGTAGTCTCTACTGCCTTCAGTCTCCCCACTTCCATCACATACTGATTATGTTGATAGTGTAGTAAAGAAAAGTATTGGATTTGCAATTAAATGTAATCAGCATAATCTCACAATGTTGGAACCATTTATTTATTCACGAGCCATGAGATATCCTGGAGAGATCACACCACTTCTTCATTGCACATCAGTGTTTGGTTGGTATACTATCTGTGTTACCCTGTATGTATACATGGTATGGAATAGCAAAGCCACCAATTCACATGTGTACTTAACATCAAATCGTCAATTGTTTCATGGGGTGATCAATACCAGGTCACATTATGATCACATTTTCCAACAATTCTGCTGTGCCATTCTTAAGGAGACCAAAAGTCTAATGTGAAGAGAGGAATAGTGCAACATTTACTAGCTTTGCACTAAAACTTACACTTCCACCTACCACGCTCGGTGTTCCGCATCGGCGCTTAAGTTTCGCGGCTGTCCAGCGAATGGTGCACTGCATACTGCATGCATGTCAACGTCCAGGTGATATTCAAATTTTTCCCATCTTCAGCACGATACGAAATTTTTGATAAGAAATTGTCAATTGCAGACAATCAATTATTTGGCTAATGCTTTAATGCGCGAAAAGAATATCCTGCCAAATATAGTGGGGGGTTTGACTCTAGCAGTGAGTGACTGCGGCAAGGGGCAAGAGGCAGGCAAGAGGAGGGGAGAGGAGTGGAGAGAGAGAGAGAGAGTGTGTGTGTGTGTGTGTGAGGGAGAGGGAGAGAGCACGAGCATCAAACAGGATCCAGAGGAAGGCGAAGGCGAAGGAAAGGAAAGGGAGGGAGGGAAGAAAGAAAGAAGAGAAGCGGAGCGGAGCGACCAGCGAGCAGCGAGCACGGTAGCGAGGATTGTACAAAGCGCGTTGAGCAGTCGTGTGTTTTGAGCTGAAAAACGATTTCACAGATAAAAAAAATGGCCAGCACACAAATAAAAGGAAGCGGTTGGCCAAGACGTTCCAGCCAAACTTCACCTTTCGACCAGAAATTCGCAGTTAACTCGACCAACAGTGCAATAAACAGGCCAATCAACTTGTGAGTAGTCTGGCGTCCATTCGTGTTTCGTGGTAGAAACTAATGCGACTGTTTTTGTTATTATCCTGGAAGTCCTTTTCAAACCCTTGTCGGTCAGCTGGTATCCTTTCCTTCAGGATTTTATTTATAATTTTGTATATGCAGCATACATTTTTGTTCCATTATATCAACTGCGTCTAGGTTTTGGTCGGGGTCGTGCAGTGTTAGGTTATGTCTTGAGCATAGCGTTCAAAGTACCACTGATTTGCTTTCCACTATCCACTTTTTATGATCGATATGTTATTAAATTGAACTTGCTGTGTACCAATGTACTGATTTTTATTGCTTTTGCCTTTCCAGATATCCCCTCACAAATTATACATTTGGCACTAAAGACCCACTGTTTGAGAAAGATCCTTCCGTACCTGCTAGATTTCAGAGGATGAGAGAAGAGTTTGATAAAATTGGTATGAGACGAAGTGTAGAAGGTGTTTTGTTGGTTCATGAGCATGGTCTCCCACATGTCCTTCTACTCCAATTGGGGACAACATTTTTCAAATTGTAAGTGAAATGTGTTGAAGTAAGTCAGGCAACTCAAGGCAATGTTAGACTTCATACTTATACTCCTGTTGTTTTGTTTCTTTTTTTTTTAATTTAAATTGCAGACCTGGTGGAGAGTTAAATGCAGGGGAAGATGAGGTTGAAGGACTGAAACGATTATTAACAGAGGTATGCTATTGAAATTTCTGAAAGGTTTTTAAGCAAGTTTGTGACTTGTAATTTGCATAAAAGTGTTTTGTATTCACCGGGTACCTTTTGTTGCAAAGTGAGACAATTATGTGGAATCGAGTCTATGTTAAATTTGTTTGTTCAAACTTAAAATTCTCAGAGTAATACTGAGTTAAATTTTGGTGGTTCATCCTGGTTTGAAATGTCTAGCAATACATTGTTTAGGCAGGTAAAGAAATCTTGCTATTGAAATTGAACTTAACTGACTTTATGTAACATCAGAATGGCTCAACATGTGTGTCATTGTAAACAACCAACTGGTTTCCTTGCTGGAAGTTACATCTGCAAGTTATGTTTTTTGAATTGCTTAGTATTACCGGTAACATTTATCATCTCTTTGCTCTCGACCCAAGGTTATCTCTTTTCCTGACTTTATCTGACTTCTCAAAACCGTGATGTGGATTGAGTATTTAATGCTCAGATACCTGCTGTTAAACTTTGTGGAGAAATGTTTCTCTCCCTGATGCTTGGCATAGTATTCTTGGTTGCTCATTGATCTTTTGGAATATTTCATAGACAGACGTTGCATGCCATGCAGCTGACACTATATCGATCTTTTCATTGCCCTTTCCATGGCTAGCAAGGTTTGTTAAGAAGTAAAATGAGAATTTCAGTGAGGTCTCTTCATTGTTTCTGGATAATTTGTGATATGGCTCAGTAAATTAAAGGTTAAATATGGGGTCCTAACTTCTTTTTTTTTTTTTTTTTTTTTTTTTTGGGGGGGGGGGGGGTATTATTTACTTCTGTCTGAACTAGTAGGGTTTGTAGTGAGATTGATTTTTCCAGAACAGGTTGGTCAATTGGAAGCTTGGGGACCTCTGTTCTCCATATTAATTCTTGAACCTGTTTTTTAAAAAGTTGCTGGAAAAAATGAGGGTTTTTCTACTTTTGCCATATTATCTAACCTCTATTCTTAGTTCACCAGTGAGGGTCGGTAAAGTTTTACCCTGTCTATTTGATTTTTCCTTTTTTTTCTAATATGCTCTAATTTGTGCCTGTCCAGTTTTTGTAAGTGTGCCTGGTAATTATGTATTAAGTCCAAGTAACTTACTGAATTGGTAATGTATATATAGTTCATGTTCTTTAATACAATGCCCTTTTCCAACTATGAGCTCAAAGCGATGGGTTGGTTCTCATTATGTGAACCAGAAATCTTAAGGTCTTGTAGCTGTGTTGGAGTGCTGGAGTCTACAACCTACTTTGGATTGAGGGCATTTTCATTTAAGTGACTGAACTCTTTTTAAAAATAAAAACAACTCTTGGTTTCCTTCTGTTATGATAGAGTTTATCCATTTATGGTATTGTGCACTCATTTTGGCCTTCATTACTCTTTGTTTTATTTCTCAAAATTATCCCCGCCAAGTTCTGGCCATTGCCGCCTTGTAGTTTCTTTACATTCATATCCAGTTTCATCCAATGTTTTAATGCAAACTGTCTAATACCCTTTCCTTACTGTTGAGGTATTTATCTCATTATTCCCTTCTTTCTTTAAGTGTTTATTCATGCTTCAAGTCTCCTCTCGTAGGTTGGTAATGGAGTTTGGTTTTCATTCACTAAATTGATAAGCAGTTGTGAATTGTTGAGCGACATGAACCTAGGGTGTCCTTGTAGTACCAAGTAAATCACAATTAAATGGTGAATTTGCCTCCTTATGCCATTTTGTGTCAAGATAAGAGTGAACAAAAAATCTGCACCATTTTCCTACATTAAATGATGCTTTTGTTTTTCTCTCAATGATGGCGTCCTTGATGGATTTTGAAATTGTTAACTGCAAGTGCTGTGTTTCAAGTTGGCTTGAATGCCAACTGTTTTATTAGATTTATCTGTTTTTTTTTTTTTAATTTAAAGATGTGATTAGGGTGTAATGAATTGTCAGATTGCTGCAATTATACTGGATGGAAGAAGCCAAATAGGAAATCAATCATTTCTATTTATGGCGGATGGAATCTTTCCACCCTTTAGCTTCAGTCCATTGTATTTTTCTTGCTAACTTGCCTTCACATCAAAACTTTTCTAATCTTCGTAGTTGCTTAGTTATTCAATGTTGGTTTTCTGAAGACAAACTGCACCTATTAATTACACAAACTAGTCTAATTGATGTTACCTACACGATGACTGTTGCATGCTGTTGTGAATATTGCATTGTTTTTGTGTGAAGATTGTATTTTGAAGATTGTACGAGATGGGCGTGGCGACATTTTCCTCGTTGCAGACACTTGGTCGTCAGGACGGTGTGAAGCAAGAGTGGGTGATCGAGGACACAATAGGCAACTGGTGGCGTCCCAACTTTGAGCCACCTCAGTACCCGTACGTGCCTCCACACATCACGAAGCCGAAAGAGCACAAACGACTTTTCCTTGTCCAGTTGGCTGAAAAGGGTAGGAATATCTTGTGGTATTTGAACTGTTTATGTTCTCTGTCCAACAAGGTGCATTTGATGTCACTTGAACCAACAAAGCTTTTCAACCTTCAACTGCATTTGACGAAAGTTGCAATGTTTTCTATGATGCTTGTGCGTGCATGCTGTGTAAATACTGTTGGTTCATGTTTGTCAAATATGTCTTGTCTGGTTGTAGCAGTTGTGAGCAACATGTTTGCTGGTAGTTACATTCGGTTATAATTAAGTTTTAATGTGTATCTTTTATTTTCATTGAACTTGAGGACACAAATAATAAAGAATGAACACATTCTTATTGCATGATTCTGAAGCGAAGTTTGTATTATTTTAAATCTCCAATCTTGTTGATATCTTCCATCGAAGTTGATGTTCCCTTCTCTCTTAACTTCTTTGGAGACTTCTTGTATCATATAATGGAGGAGTTGACAGAGTGCACTTAATGTTTTGCCGAATCGAGGAAGTTATGGCCTTAACTGTTAAAAGGCTTGTTTCAACAGTAAAAGGTTCCTATACCATACAGGTCCATTATGAACAATGTTGTAGATAATATTTTGTGGTGGAAAAATATTCTCTTACTTTTAAGTTTCTGAGTAGAAATTCTGTTCACTGAAATTAATTTGGTGTTTGGTTAACTATGTATTTGACCATTCCAAAGGCTTTGCTGTCTTACAAATGTCCATCTCTTGTTTTTCTTGCTCATTCGTCGAATGGTTATTAATTGCGAAGGATGGATTTAATTGTGCTCTGCGTAGTCTCCTCTAAAATAGCATATTACTATTGATGTTTTTTTTAATTTTTTTTCAATGAAAAAATATATGAAGTGATGTGGATTGGCAGTGCAAATCAACTGAAAGTACATCATAAACAATTTATGTACTTCTGACTAACTTCAGGCATAGGACTAATAATCTTGTCTAGCATCAGACTATCAATGCTTTTCCTCTGCTTTTGTGGTTGGGGTCTCCTTGCATGTGTTTGATTTTTATACATATTTTAAAAAGACTTTTGTTTGTGTATTACTCTACATATCAAAGCTAAATTTTTGTTATTTGTACCCAAAGTGTGTTTTTAAAAAAAATTATTCTTTTAAATTCACTTTTGAGCATTTACTTTGAATCTTAGTGTTCGATTATAGTGGTATGTGTTAAAGATTTGCCACTTCCATGACATTTATTTGCTTTATCCGTGGTCCAACAAAAGGTCCAGAAAGTCGCCTGCATAGTTTTTTTCTCCCGTTTTATTACAACACTTTTAGGAAATGTTTTGTTTTTAATATGATGCATTAGTTTGTGAAAATGTTGTAGCCTAGATGAAAAATCTATATTGCTTTGAAAGTCGACAGGGAATATTCCTTGAGGTGCACCTTGTTTCCTATTCCATTACTATCTTGCTCAGGCCACAATATGCACACAACAGTCTAAGTTCTATGGCCTAATTTAAAAGGATATCTGTTTTGCAGTCATGTTCTTTGTGCACAAGCCTCTTTGTTTGGAGTGAGCAAGTAGTAAATTGTGATAGGATGGACAAAATTTTGTTGTACTTCCTACTAAATTTCTATGCCATGATATGCTTTTATAGGAAGAATTTTTAAAATTTTCTGCCATGATGGCTTATAAAACTAATGGAACTGAAGCATTTAAATTCTCGTTTTTAGGGTGCACCAGGAATAGTTATCTTGTATACATTTCACATTGTCTAAGCTTCTATTCAGAAGTACTATACCTGTTTACTGTTCATACTTGTTTTAAATCCATACAAGGGGGCCAACTGGGTTTTACAAGAAATTGTCATGCTTCCAGAATAAGCACTCAATATGCAAGTAAAGAAATTAAAAATGAAAAAAAAAAAAAGGAGAAAAAAAGATATCTGCAATGGTTTCAGATGGTTTTGGCTACTTCAAGCTGCACATTCTTGTTCAACTTTTCTGTTTGTCACAGTAGAAATGGGGGTGTGCTGTTAATATTTCAAGACAGTGTAATGTGGGTTTTAAATTTATTGTTAACTTACCGGTGTTTAATGCAAAACAAGTGGTTAAGAGTTGAATCTTAGGGTTGTATAATTTTACCCACCCACAAAGGTTTTAGTTGATATCATATTTTATGCACTTCACTTATTTGGTTGTTCGTGATGAATGTTCTTGTGTGTCAAGTGTAATTCATTATTGCCTGGAAAGTGGGACCCAAATGACTTGCCTCTGTGGTACTGTCAAATATGAGTTGTAAACTGGATGGGGCCAGTACATTTCAGAAGTTCAAATCATCTAATACCACATTTTGTTTTACAGCTCTTTTTGCAGTTCCTAAGAACTACAAACTAGTCGCTGCCCCCTTGTTTGAGTTATATGACAATGCTCAGGGTTATGGTCCGATTATTTCATCACTCCCTCAGGCCCTCTGCAGGTATAGTACACATACAGTGAGATTTAAATTTATCGGCAAGTGATTTTCTTGACCTGAATGTATTTACATCTTTCATTGTTCTTTGCAGGTTCAATTTTGTGTACTTGTGAGGTGCTTTCACTCTTCGCAGTCATTGAGGCGGAGTAGTCAGCCAGTGAAGAAGAAATGAGAAATCTATGAAATCTAAGATTTCGAGTTTGAGCAGTTGTATGTGGTGGCACTTACGTTTCACCATCAAGCAAGGAAAGTGATAGAACAAAAAGTGGTTACCTGTTCCAATTTAAAATCAAGTTAGTTAATATGGCAACTTTCATTTTGTACTTTCGGATATGAAATTGGTTTTATTACTTAAGGAGATGCAGGAGTTTTTCTTAAGTTGACAGTGTGGAAGAATGCTGTGTTTGTAACTCAAAACTGGTGTTTATTTCTCTATAAATATAGTGCCACTATTGTTTTGGGACTCCTGCTTTGAGATCTATAAGATCTTTTGAATTGCCATGGTATGGATTGATGGTGGAAACGTGTATTGTGCAGTTATTAATTTCCAGTACCTATTGAGGGACTTGTATCGATGTTGACATTTGAAAATGGCTTGGCTGTCGGTTTTATTTAATTGTGGAAATGTCTACAATATTTTATATTGCGTTTCATCATTGCTTGGTAGCACCAACTGTAATTATGAGTAGCTGTTTTGTTATTCCTATTGTGTTATGTATTCCAAGCATTATGTGACTGTCATTTTGGATTATCAATTTGTGATGAAATTCTGTTGCCAGCAGTGACGTTTATTATCTTCATCAACAATGTAGTGGAACAAGTTTTAGTATTACAAACCTGCCCATAACATTAAATTTTACTCTTCTTTTTTTTGTGTGTTGTTTTCCAGACTGGTTTTGTATCTATAGTTCTGAATTCATACTATAATGGGGTCTATCTGGGAAAGCAAATAATGTAATTTGAAGCTGATTCACCTGGGGTACTGTATTGTTACATGAAGGTAGTCAAAATCTCAGCTACTTGGTTTAATTCTGAACCGCTGGAATATTGCTACCCAACATTTCATTTTCATGACAAAGTGGCATTTACTTTCCATTTCTTTACAATAAACCTATCATCGCATACCAATCAAATCTGCTGTTTTATTTCCCTTTGCCAGCCTCTGCATTAAAAAAACATGTCTATAGCTGCCCACCAAACATTCGACAAATCAAAAGTCACATTTACAAGTTAGGAGAAACAAGCAATCAACTTGTTCACACAACAAATTCAGACATGGGGTGACACCAAAGAAAAAGGAAGCCGGCAAAGTTAATTAGGATCTCGGGACACCTCGATTGAGGGAGCGGGCAGCAGCCAGTTAAAGCGCACGCCCGCAGGTGTGCGGGTTCCGTGGGTTCGACTCTCGCACGCGGCTCCACGCGCCTCACATGCTACAGGCTCCTGGGCGCTCGGGGGTAGGCAGCCCACGGTGCACTGGTGCGCAATGAATTCCCTACCCTCTAGTCTCTAATCCAGACAGTGTTCCGGATCGGGTGGGCAAGAAATTCAAGCCATCCGCGAGAAAAACAGCCTTTTCGCCGGTGCTGGTACTTAAAGACGCGCCGCTGAAATGCCGCCGGGGGCGATCCGTGAGCCCCGGGAGAAGTAGCGGGGAGAGACTCGGAAGTTATATGGAAGCTTCTGTTTTCCAGACACGTGCGGAGATGCTGCTACTCGGCGCGTAGCGAGTAGAGTACAGCGGCTTTGGCCGTGAGCGAGGGGAACCCATGTTCCCCCAATCTTCGCAGGGGCGGACCGCCATGATTACTGGGGTCAATTCAAACCAGCTGCGGCGTTGAGGATGTGTGTGTGTGTGTGTGTGTGTGGCGTCTGGCCACCGCACCACACGGCGGCGCGCACCTTGGCTTGGCTCGGCACGGCACCGGCACGGTGTACCGCACGACGACACGGGCACGGCACGACACGACACGACACGGCCAGTTGGCCGGCGATGCGAGAGGGGAGGCAGAGCAGGCAGAGCAGGCAGAGGCATCGCTGAGGCCTGGCTGCGGCCTACGGCAGTCCTGCTCCTGCAGCCGCACACTTTGCAAGGCCAAATCAGGCTCAAGCAGCCTGGGAGCATCAACCCGCATCACTCGCAGCCAAGCGTCGCCGTCGGTGCGAGCGCGCGTCGCGCCAACGAATCCCCCCCCCCCCCTCCTCCTCCTCCCCTTCCTCCTCCCTTTCCCCAGGCCGTTGACTGCTTCCTCCCTCTCTTCCGATTTAATTCGCATTCCTTGCATGTCTACTTCCGCATTTAAAAGAGATAAAAACAATGTTGATGTTGACGGGGCTGCGTCGGGTCGGATCACGCGACTTCTTTCCAGCTGCTCCCTTGTCGCGATCGCATGGCGGTGTCATGGCGATGTCGTCATATCGGGGCGCGTTCCCGAACAGACAGATTCCTGACCCGGTCAGTCGTGGGGGCGCCAGAAAAAAGCCGTATTACCGCGCATTAAAAAAGAAAGTTTGCGACGATAACTTTTTTCACAGCTGACTGTGAGACAGTTGTTGACATATATTTAGGAGGACGCCCAATGGCTGATCGCGGGTCACAGCACAGCGCGCCTGATGGGTAGGCAATCTCGGTCTGAGTGCGCGCGCGTGTCCGGCGGGCCGGCCTATCCTCGGCTTTGCAGGGGTTCGCGAGGCTGCTGGTGGGAGCTGGCGGCAGTGGTCCGGGGCGGGGAACACTTTATGGACGGCCGAGAAGAGGGAGGACAAGGCGGGGTGGGGGTCATCACCCCAGTGGGCTGCGGGCAGCAATAACAGGCGTAGCCAGGCGCTGCACCGATGCTTCCAGCCGCTCTACCTGGCATTGTCAGATGTCATCGACTCGGGGGAGGGGAGGGAGGGAGGGAGGGGGTTATGGCCGGCCGGGCAGCCGGGCTGGGCCGGGGGAAAGGGAAGTGCTCCTCTCCTCTTCCTGCCTGGAGCGCCGCCAAAGCGCGTTGGGTGCAAACAGTACGGCACGCCGCCGCGCCGTCAAGAAAGCAGAGTTGGGGGTCGGGCGGGTCGGGGATCGGGGTGGCAGCGGCCTGCAGTGGCAGCAGTGGCAGCAGTGGCAGCAGTGGCAGCAGTGGCAGCAGTGGCGGTGCAGCTCAGCTCCTCGGCTCACGGCCGCTGAGCCTCAGCAGGCAGCCCAGGCCGCGGACCCAAGTTTATAGTTTATACATAAATATAGTTAATACATAAACATCGGCTCTGGGAATTTACTATGGCGTGGGCGTGCTTGACTTTGGTGCTAGTGTCAAGTTTAACCCAGCGGAAGGAGGTCAAAAAGTCACAGAAAAGTCACAAGTGAAAAAAAAGGCAGAAGTGAAAATAAAGCCAAAAGTTTTTAAAAAAAGGAAAAAGGAAAAAAAAAGTCAAAAGCTAAACTAAAAGCCACAAATAAAAAATATTGGTCAAAAGAAAAAAAAAGGCTTTTTTTTTTTTAAAAGGTCAAGAGCCAGAACAAGTCAATACCCTATGTGTTTCAAGGTCAGAGTCCAAACTTGTGGAGTTACGTTTCTGTACCGGGAAAAATATATTTCGCACTGTCATATCCATCGGGTCCTTTTCACCCTTGGCCATGGATCGTTTAGATCCCTCGCGCAGATCCTGCGAAGGTCCTTCGGGTCCGTCGCTCGCGGGTCCTTCGGGGCCATCGATGATGAGCGAATGAATGACGCCGGGTGTCACGTTGAGCACGTGCGCGTGGCGCGTGGCGGGCGCGTGCCGCGTGGGACCGTGTCACAACGAGCATACGCACCGCATCACAATGGGCCAGCGCCGCCAGCTCCGCCAGCGCCCCTGCTAACTACACACATATCGATGTACTCAGAGACACACCGGCGGCAATCGCTTTCACGGCGAAAGCAGCAAACTGATCGGGATCGGAGTACCGAATCGGGCATTTTTTACTCGTTCTTTTCTTCCTCGAGGGAAAGAGTAGATCTATACAACCCGGCACGAAGAAGGCGACCACGACCCTGGGCGCGAGGCGTGCGATGTGCTGTGCAGCATGGTTTGACCTCACTGTGCCAGCCGTACCATCGGCCCCGGTACTTTTTCGTCTCGGGTTCAAATGCCGGATTTATGGACGGCGTCCATTTTCACCCGCCCTGTTATCCGCCGTGATGCGTCGCGAGGCCACCGCGTAATCTTGAATCGTAAAAAATAAAAAAAAAAAAAAATGTTTGCTTTATTTTTGCTTCTCCCGCGCCGCGACACCATCCCGTCACTCTGCGGCACACATTTCATTCGAAATTGCCGCCCTTGGCGCGGCGCGCGGCCGCGGCTCTGCCAGAGGCGGCCAGAGGCTCCGCGGCGGTGACCAATCAGCGCCGACGAAGTCGCTTCTGCCGTCTGTGTCTCTTCTCTGTCTCCCGGATTCGTTTTGGCTGGCGGGGACCAACCGGGTTTCCCGTCCGCCGGCCCACCAATACAAACACACGACGCGTGCACCCGAGGCATGTGGCATGCCAAAAGCAGGCACCAAACCGGTGGTGCGGACTTGCTGCTTGACGTTCTTGTAATTTCCCGCCCCACAAGGATTTGGAATTTATAACCAAGGCGAGGGGAGATGCTACACGTGCACGCGCAGCGCAGCGCACACACGCACACGGTACGTCTTCTGGAAAGAAATCCAGCCGCCGCTGCTCCACCGCAGCCTGTTCGGAGAGAACTGCTCGGAACTGGACCACTCGCGACCGCTCCGACTCCGCGGTTCAAAGCTTCAAGTCTCCAGCTATGAGAAGTGCGCACCTACCTCCTACTCTGCATCGCGACCGAGCGCAGCGCAATGTGCAGTGCAATGTGCAGTGCAATGTCCCCCCTTGAGGTTTTCCTCCGTGAGCCGGCGTGCTGAGCTGCTGGAGGTGGTGCAGCTGTCCGCGCCCAGCCAGCCCAGCCAGCTCTGCACGAGTGAGTGACTCGCTCGAGGACTCGCTATACTTCCAGATCGGAAAACTACCGCTGCATCTCGGAAACACACCGGATTGTGGAAACCGCGCCGTCATATATTGCAGTCCTGCGCGTAGAAAAAAAGATTGGCGTTCGCAACTAATGTTTCAGTTGATTTCCAGACAAACAGTTAGTTTGGTTCTGAGAACTGAAATATGGTTTGGTGAACTATTTTGTAAGTTGCGCAAACGAAAGGTTTGCTGCTTCAACAAATAGGTGCGTTGCCGGAGCAAAACTAGATTTTCGTTGCAGCGGTTAACTTGTTGTTGAAGCAACTGATTTTTCGATGGTTCAACTTAAAAAAAAAAAGGTTCCCCCAACTAGATTTTGGTTCTCAGAACAAAAAAGTGTTACAGGTCGCCAGGAAATCATATGGGGAAATTAGTTGCGACCACTAATCTCTTTTCTCCGTGAGGGTTCGAATACCGGCTCTAGGCGGCGGGAGGTTTTCTGCTGGCGCCCGCAGCGCAGAGGGTAGGCAACACTGCCGTGCACTCGTGTGTGCGGGGCGTGGGGATTGCCTACCCAGCACGGCGGTGAGGTCAGCGCGGGACAGGACAGGACGGCGAATTCGCGACAGGATTCTCGTTCTTCCTAAATAACGACAGTTTCGCAGAATGTATGCCCTTTTTTCCCCCTCTCTCCTGACGGTGCATGAATGCGGGGTCCTGTGTCCTGTCTCATGCAATGCCATCCCGACGTGTCGAATCCTCCGACCTTGGACCCGGCCTGGACCAGCGTTAGGTACCGCCACAGGCACCGTCACAGGCATCGCCACAGGCGCCGCCCTAGCCCTTGCTCTAGGCAGACGAGGATGAAAAATCGAGCGATGCGATATGACATTGCTGCTCTGCTCTGCTCTGCTGTCCCAGTCGGCCGTACAGTGGCCCCCTCCCCTTCCTTCCCTTGACGCTCTCCCATCGCACCCTTGGTTTCTTCATCCGGACGTAATCATCCAGATACGTGAGTGTCGAGATATAGAGGAGGTAGGAGAATAAAAAGCAGCGGCGGCACCACGGGATTCGAACCCGCGCACCAGGCAGCGCTGGTCATTGCGGTGGACATAACCTCGACGCGGCCACACGCGATGGGGGCGGGGGCCTGGGGGCCCTCACCGGAAAGATCGCGTGCGGATTTCTCTCGCCGTCTCTATCGCACCACGCGGTATACGGTATACGCGCGGGCGCGACGGAGACGGCGATATCGGTGACCGCCCGGCCCGGCCTGGTCCACACGAGCCACGCACGGTCACTGCACGCCCACCACACAGCCACCGGCAGCCGCCTCAACTAGAGCTCTCGTTTTCGGACAAAGGATATACAACAGCAACTGCCGTAAAAATTCTCGCAAAGTTAAACAAGACAGACATGGAGAACGTTTTACCGTTCTATAGGACTGGCTCGTTCTTTGAGTTTTGAGGGAAAATAGGTATGTTGTGTGAGGGAGGGGGGGGGAGGTAAATTTAGGGCAGTTCTGATTGATATTGCAGTCTCCGGCCAATAGAGAAGATTCAACGGGAGAACAATGCACGGTGTGTCCGAAGCACATACTTCTCTATACGGAGAACGCATCACCGGTGAATATTGGCGCTCCCCCTTCCGAAACGCACCGGGACCAAGGGCCTGATCAGACCCTGAGCGCAGACGGAGCACACCGCGCGCAAGTCCGGCGCTGTCCGAGAGACGGCGGCGAATGGCGAATGGGACGAGGCGGCTGGCCAGGCTCCCAGAAGTCAGCAGTGTGCCGTGCGCCATGCGCCTCCAGAAAGAAAGTATAATTATTTCTGGAAATACGCGACCGCTCGCACGCCGATATCTGTAGCAAGTGCGGAGCTAAATATAGCGCCGATCTGCGCCCCGCTGCGCCCCGCTGCGCCCCGCTGCGCCCCGCTGCGCCCCCAAGAGCCGGTCCTGCAGGCAGAGTGCAGCGGCTGTCCGCAGCTCCAGCGCTCCGCCGATGCCCCCTTTTAGAAACAGGTTTGTTTGCCTTCTCCGCGCAGAGTCCTGGAGCTGGATCAACCGGAGCCCCGCGCTGGAAAATAAGGAGCCGCACAGTAGAGACCACAGGGAAGCGCTCGCTCCAGGACCCCCTGCCTGGATGTCTTGGAGCGCACCTAAAAACAGAGCCCCGCTGAAGAAAGAGGCAGAAGAAGTGTAAAAAGAAGAAAAAGTCTGCTAAGTCACCTGTCACTTGCAAAGAGCCCCTAATTATAATGGAAAATCCCGCTGAAAGTTGAAAAATCACGAGTCTTAGACTAAGACGTGTTCAGAAAAAAAAATCATGATTACGATCGCTTGGAATTCGTTCGAAACAGCTGTCAAAGGGACTTCAATGTCAAATCAAACGTTTCAAAAAAATCAGAAAATTAGCTTTTGGAGTCTTAATTCATGAACGATTTATGCAGTGTGAGCTCCTCGGAGAATCTTCGGGAATTCAATCCTTCGGCTCACGGAATGGAGGGAGCGAGGCAGGGGAGGGAGAGAGGAGAGTGATAAGGGTGCGAGGCAGGGGAGGGAGAGAGGAGAGCGATAAGGGTGCGGTTGAAGTGACGGATTCTCTGTTTGCCAGAGCAGCGGCCGGCATGTCAACGCATTTTAATGTTCCTCGGCAGCCGGCAGACGTGCGCGCCGATTTGAAGGTTCGCGCCGAACAACATACACATGCGACCCGGCCCGGCCCGGCCCGACCGGTGAGGAGGAAGAGGACAGCTGCCGGGAAGCGCAGGGGAGGGGCCGGGAGGGGCCGCTGGGACGGGCGTGCGGCGTGTGCAGAGGCATAAGCAAGCGTGCAGGCCCATTGGCACCGCAGGCGTGCTGGCGGGGCGGGGCGAGCCTCAGAGGATCCTCTACTCACTGTCAGGGTCGCGAGGAAGAGTTCATCTGCTCGGGGGGTTTCCGTCGGCTCCCATCCGGCCCTTAGGATCCCGACGCACACCCATGCCGGATGATATGGGGGTGTCAGATGAGTGGCATGTGGGTGTCACATGAGAGATAAGGGTGAGAGACATGGGTGTGACGTGGGTGTCATACGAGTGGCATTGGGGTGTAATAAGAGTGTCGCAGGGGTGTCCGATGAGTGATAGGGGTGTCATGTGGGTGTCATACGAGTGTCATAGTGGTGCGATTGGTGTCATGGTGGTGCGATTCGAGTGTCATGGGGGGCACATGAATGCTAGGGGTGTCATGTAGGTGTCATGCGAGTGCTATGGGGGTGTGATGGGTGTGCCAAGGGGGTGTGAAAATGAGTGATAGGGGTGTCATGAGGGTGTCATATGGGTGTGGTACGGCCCGCCCGGCGCTCCTGCATGAATATGCGCCACTCATTGCACACTCCCTACGCCGCCGCGGCGCAGTTACGCAGATCCCGACCTTTCCCGCCGACCCGCCCTCCCAGGCTGCTGCTGCTACTGCTGCGGCAGCTGCGGCGGCAGCGGTAGCAGCAGCGCAGCGACGGCGCCCAGATACGACGAGAGTGTGAACAAATTACTGGATGGCGTGGGGCCCGTGGGGCCCGTGGGGGCTGGGCCGGGCCGTGCCCAGCCGCGGCCTGTACAGGGATGCGAATTCCTGCGATGGGAGTGGTGGTTTCACCTCAGTGGTCACTAGCTCGGGCCCGGCCCCGGCCACAGCTCTACTCCTCTAGCCTGCTCCACCACCGCTGAGTTCCGCCTGGTCCGGGCAGTCTCTACGCACTAGCTCCTGCTCCTGCCTACGTCCGGGGCTGCCCTGCCTGCCCTGCCCAGGCACGCCGGTCTGTGCGCTACGCCGGCTACGCCCATCATCATTTTTCTGCTTTCGCATAACGCATCGCTAACGCCGCCGCGCCGCCATTTAGCCCGGTCTGTGTCCGTGTCCAATAGACTTGGCCGCCGGGTCGGGTCCGGGCTGCCGGTGGCTGGCGGTGGCTGCCGGCTACGGCCGGCCCCTGCCTGCCAGCTCGGGCTGCCCGCCGCCGCTTTTGGCTGCCTTTGGCCTAATGAGCGTGCCGCGCGAATTCATTATATATGTGCCGGGACCGGAGGGCGCTGTCAGGTGAGGGTGCCACTCCCGTCGTGCCCCGGCGGTAACTGAACAGCTCGCGGATCTTACGGACCCGTGATTGGACACATTGTGATACAGCCAAGCGGAGCTGGCGGAGAGAGGTGTGCCCCGTACCTGTCACCTCTGGCCACCTCTGGTCACTTATGGTCACCTCTGGTCACTTCTGGTCACCTCTGGTCACCTCTGGTCACCTCTGGTCACTTCTGGTCACCTCTGGTCACCTCTGGTCACCTCTGGTCACTTCTGGTCACCTCTGGTCACTTCTGGTCACCTCTGGCCACGGAGCGCGTTCACTAACCACGTGATCCTTCCTGGAGTCCTTGCTGCAGGGTGCAGGGTGGGAGTGGTGTGGAGCAAACTGTCATTGGCACGGGCTCAAGTCTCCACGAGACTGCGAAGGCCTGGTGGGTTCGATTCCCACAGACGGCTCCCCACCCGCACTTTCCTCCACCCGCGCTTATTATATTTTCTCTTGTGCGTCTAAATTGCCAAAATTGCTAAACTGATTACGCGGCACGTGTTTCCCGAACGGGCCCTTCTCTCGTCCCTGACGGCGCCAGCGCCGGGCTGTCCCGAGGCGTTGTCGTTCATGTAATTGGATTCTCTCTCCCGCGGTCGAAACCGTGAGTGTGGCGAAGCCGAGCGCCTGTGGCTGCCAGGGTAGGCCAGCCCGCACGGCACGGGTGCGCGCAAGAGCTGGGTTTGCCTACCTAGCAAGGCTCTTGGCACTGCATGGGGGCTAATACCAAGTGAGCGAGACAGAGGGAGGGAATCGGTGAGAGAGAGAGAGAGAGAGAGAGAGAGAGAGAGAGAGAGAGAGAGAGAGAGAGAGAGAGAGAGAGAGAGAGAGAGAGAGAGAGAGAGAGAGAGAGAGAGAGAAATTTGATTTGATTTATTACACCAATATTGGTTACAAGTTGTTAAAAGAAATTACATTGCAGGTACTCGTCGACATCATAAAACACATTTTCCACTATAAATGATTTAACAGTTTTACAGAAGTTTTTGTACGTCAATTTCCTAATATTTACTGGAACTTTATTACATAAATGTGGTCCCATATAGGTTATATCCGTTTGCGTTTTACTCAGTCTTTTCTTTGGTGACATTACATTTTCATTATTTCTTGTTTCATAGTTATGAACAGAGTTCATGGTTAAAAATGAGTTTGAATTGGTTTTTATATATTATGAAAGAGAGAGAGAGAGAGAAAGAAAGACAGATGAGAACTCCTCGACCCGAACGGTAGCACACACACACACTCATGCCACGTACGCATAGCACGCAGCGCTATGGCTGTTGCGCGCCGAAGGTCGGCTCCCGGAGCGAGTGCGAGAGAGACGCTCGCTCGCTCGCTCGCGGTGTTTCCTGGTTATCCTGCTGCTACACAGCACGCGTGCGTGGGCGGCGAATGAGTGCAAATTCGGGCGGAGGGGGGGGGGGGGGTTACGAAAAAAGCAGGACGCCATAACTTGCTGTCGCTGCGGTGACGGTAATCATGTCCGCGACCACAGCCATTCTCTTTTTCATTCTCTCTCTCTCTCTCTCTCTCTCTCTCTCTCTCTCTCTCTCTCTCTCTCTCTCTCTCTCTCTCTCTCTCTCTCTCTCTCTCTCTCTCTCTACCGAAAAATGATAAAAAAGAATAGTCTTTTTACTATTTGATGACGACGCCTGATGGAGCCCACGCGGTGGTTGTCACCTCCCATAACTCGGACCCCTTCGTCCCCTCTGGCTAGTCTCCCTCTCTCCCTCCCTCCCTCCCTCCGGAATGGGAGACCGCGAGCCGTAAACACTATTTCGTATCCCACCCCCTCGCCCCCTCATACCCTTTTCTCGCGAGAGTTTTCGCCTTGGGTGCCACCTTCCTTTCCTGCATCCACCCTCCCTCGTTTTCCACTTGTGTCGCTTTGTCGCCTCACACACACACACACACACACACACAGCCGTGCTGCTGCTGCTGCGGTGACGTCGTGCGGGATGGCAGAGCGGACAGGTGACTTCCGTCCGCGGCCTGCCGTGGTGCCGGTCGGTGTGGTCCGTGGCGTGCAGAAGGCCCCCGTCGGCCCCCGCCGGCCCCCCGGTCTCCGCGAGGTTAAATGACACCTTTCCGTCTACCAGAGAACACGCGGCCAAAACACCGGGGGAGCTTTGTTCCGAATATTATATGATGCGGCTCGGCATATCCTCCGGGTCCTCCGGGTCCTCCAGGACCTCCGGGTCCTCCGGCCTGGCTGGACTGCCGGGCTTGATATTATTATTGTTATGCGGCGCCAGTAAACCCGCCCGGCCGCTGGCCGCTCACCTCTCGCGTGTGCTAATTCGCATTTTGTGCACCCAGGAAGTGGAGGGCTGTGAGTGCAGCCGAGAGGGAGAGAGAGAGGGAGGGAGAGAGGGAGAGAGAGAGGGAGAGAGAGAGAGAGAGAGAGAGAGAGAGAGAGAGAGAGAGAGAGAGAGAGAGAGAGAGAGAGAGAGAGAGAGAGAGAGAGAGAGAGAGAGAGAGAGAGAGAGAGAGAGAGAGAGAGAGAGAGAGAGAGAGAGAGAGAGAGAGAGAGAGAGAGAGAGAGAGAGAGAGAGAGAGAGAGAGAGAGGGGGGGGGGGAGGGAGAGAGAGAAAGAGAAGTAGAGAGAGAAAGACGCAGGTATGCGAATGTTTCTGTTCTTCCGTTCTGTGAGCCTAGGCGGAGCCAACCACTCGCTGTCTCAAAAGTAAACCAGTCAAAAATGCCAAAATACACAGTCAGTTCTGTGAATAATGACAGAAGATTCTACGTGAACGCTCTGATGGACACTGTACTTACGATACACTGACAATATCTCCGCGTTGCGCTGTGGACCCGCTCAGTTCTCAATATTCCTCTTCGCGTCAGACTAGCCTATTGGGATGCATGAGGGGGACAGTGCTTTATTAGCTCTTGGCGAGCACGTGATGCATTACTCAGTCGCTACCGCCTTGTGTGTGTTTGTGTGTTTGTGTGTGTGTGTGTGTGTGTGCACACGCGGCTGTTTGAGCGTGCTCGCATTCCCGTCCTCGTAATACTAGTAATAATTGTAATGAATACCCCTTTATCGGATCGCACCTCTAGATGGCGGCCGGTGTCGGCAGACGCACACACACACGCGCACACACACACACACACACGCACACACACACACACGCACACATACACACACGCTCCGCCGGTGCTATCCGGTCGTCCGCGCACACACCCGCCCTCTGCGCGCCACCTTTCTAACAATTCAATCCAAACGGTGCCAAGGCTTTGCCCGACTGACCATAATACTTAAGCCGAATGCTTTAGCCCCAAGTGGCGCCTCGCCAAGCTTCTGTCGAACCTTGAGCCCCCCCCCCCCTTCCCGGCCGGACCCCCCGGACCCCCCCGGACCCCCCGGACCCGGACCCCCGGGGGCCCAGCGCACGTCCAGCTAGAGTCGTCGTGACGCGACAGGAGGCCGAGGACGTGTGTTCGTGTTTTCTTCTTCTTTCTCTTTTGGTTTCCGCAATTTTGTTTCTGTTGTGAAAGCAATGAGGATGAGAATGTGCAACAGACCGCTCGTTCAGTAATACGTAATTGCGTCTGCCATTAACGCATTGCGCCGACTGTGCTCTGTCGTTTGCATTTCCGCCTTAAAACATTCAAATATTACTTTTACAAAGCATTTTGGTAGGCTAGTTTAACTATGACGTTTGATTTTAAAAAATTTATTTAATGTTTTTTTTTTTTTTGGGGGGGGGGTGAGGGTTTCCCCGGGAAATTGACGTGCCGCGTGTCTGGAATATTGCGTGTTCTGTGGGGGGCCGATTCCGGAGGCAGTGACACAAAAAAGCCTTCTGCGCGCGCGGTGCGCGGCCAGGGCCTGGCGGACAGAGAGGCATTGACAGGTGCTTTGTATTCCTTAATCGTCATCGACTGCGTGGGAGCCGGTGGCAGTGGCGCGGGGCCGAAGGCAGAGACGGCAGCTCCATTACCACCGTGAAACCTGTCATCAGCTGCAACCAAGTTTCCACGCTCCCCTCCTTCCTCGTCCACGAAAAGGTCCCGTGCGTCCCTCGACAACGCCGCGTCGTCCCGCGTCCGCAGATCCCATAGGCGGGGCGGGAGGTCTCCAGGCGCGGATCCAGGGGCGGCTCTAGGGGGGGGGGGCGATGTACCGCTTTCTGCCTACTTTCAGGCGGATTATAACGCGAACTGCCTACCTTTCGGGCGCCCTAGGGGGGGCGGGGGCGATCGCCCCGTCGCCCCCCCCCCCTGGATCCGCGCCTGGAGGTCTCGAAGCAGCCTTGTTTGCGCGCAACCCTCGGGCCGGAGCCTCGGCCTTGACTAATCCACAGTCATCCTTGGGCACAAACATGTGACGTTTAAGTGGAAACGACGCAAAGCAAGTTCAAAGCCGTGTCCCCGGCCTTGGCGCGGTGGCATAATGCTGCGACTACCTCGGCCTTGGATGGGTGGGTGGGAATGTATGTTTACATGCTGGAGCTGGTCCGCTCCAGTTGACCTGAGGTCAGATTCAGTTATTTATTTAGAGGGATAGGATCCCATATGCTGGTCACCTGATTCAGTGAGTGGCGAGAGTCGTGTTAAATGTTCGCCCTTATGAACAGGAGAATGAATGGGGTGAATTAGAGGGGTTGGAAGGAACAGCAATCCAACCTGGTCTCACTATACAATGTTCGGACAGGCAGGCGCAGATACAGGAAGGGGGAGGGGGCGGCGCCCCCCTGGGCCTCAGAAGGGCGCCGGAAATGTAGGCAACCGGCGTAACTTTTCCGACAGTAAGTAGGCAAAAAGCAGGACATTGAATAGCCGCTCCTGGATCCGCTACTGCGAACAGGCAAGTTTGTTCGGGGATGAAATGGAGAAGCGAAAGGGGACGCAGAAACGAATATAAAGTGAATGCTTGAATGCTTGGGCGGATGGAAAGACCGAATGAATTGTTGCATGAATGACCGAATGAGTGAATGAATGAAGCTCAAGGCCAGGTCCAAGGCGTGTGGCGAGGCCAAGGTCTGACGTACCGTACTGTTGGTGCGTGCGGACACATAAATTTATCGATACACATCGGATCGAGGCAGTGTGGCGCACTAACTAGAGCTGCTGAGATCATCACCTCTCTCTCTCTCTCTCTCTCTCTCTCTCTCTCTCTCTCTCTCTCTCTCTCTCTCTCTCTCTCTTTCTCTCTCTGTCCGAGTGTCTGTCTCTGTCACACACAGTCACAAGCGCAAACAGTCACCTGCGAAATAACACCCTTGCGCCCATCCCATTCCCTTTTTAAAAAAAAAAACAAAACGTGTCAAATTAAACAGGACGTCTTCTAACCCCGTCCGCGCGTCGCAAATGCCCCCCCCCGCTCCCTCCCTCTCCGCCCCCCCACGCGTCATTTGTTCGCCAAAAGAATACCGGGGGAAAACTCCGCTGTCGAGAAAGAAAGTCGAGCGTCGTGGAGCAGACGACAGCGTGATACATTGATTTGAACGGATACCAAACACGGCCCCGTATAACAACAGCGTCGTGACGCACTCTGTCGCTGACAGACGGACGTCTTCTTACTGTCCGCCGGCCCAACTGAGGCTGTGTGTGTGTGTGTGTGTGTGTGTGTGTGTGTGTGTGTGTGTGTGTGTGTGAGAGGAGAAAAATCGCCAGGCGTCTGTCTCCGCGGAGAGCAAACGGAACAGAGACGTACAAAACACTTTGTATGCGTCTCTTCATATGTTCTGTCGTTGTTTCTTCCGCGCTACGGCACACCAGTCTCTCCCTCTGTCTCTGTCTGTCTGTCTGTCTGTCTGTCTGTCTGTCTGTCTGTCTGTCTGTCTGTCTGTCTGTCTCTCTCTCTCTCTCTCTCTCTCTCTCTCTCTCTCTCTCTCTCTCTCTCTCTCTCTCCCTCTCTCAGGACCTGGATTCCCTCGCCCAGCCGTGGCGGATTCGTGTCGATAGAACCGTGACATCCTCAATCAAGCGTGTACCCCCGCGTCATGACGTCACGGTGCAAGTGTGTGTGTGTGTGTGTGTGTGTGTGTGTGTCCATCTCCAATGAATGACAGACCATCGCCTATGGACCGTCGATAAACCATCCATAAACCCCATGACTGGCAGAGTGTTTGACTACCTTTCCGGCAGCGGGGTAATTTCCGAGACCTCTTCAGTTCGCCGAGACTCCAAGCTCAAGCGGTGTCGATCCGAGAGGCTCCATTCCCTGCCATTCCCAGCCATGAGCCATCGCTCTATGGTGCGCACTGTGGGAGACTGTCGACCTTCGAGCGTGGAGTATCGCTGTCGCTGCTAACGCTCGGTAATCCTTATTTCGGCGATGCCATCACGCTACCGCCAAACACCGTGATCAGAGCGCGTGCCACACACCCGGGGGGCGGGGCTGGGAGGGGCCCCGCGCGGGGTAGGTAGGAGGGCGGAGGGCGGCGGCGCCGTGGGGCACCGAGCGGCGGACAGCGGCCGCAGCCCCGCCAGACCAGCGATATTTCATTAGCAAATTATTTGCCACGCTCCATCGCCGTGTGGCCCGTTCGCGTTGATGGATGTGACTTGGGACATCTCAGATGGTCTGGAACCGCGGTCAGCGATGGCGGATGGGAAACATGGCGCGGGTTGGAAAACGAAACGTATAGGGTGAGAACAGGTCAGCCAATCTCGCCGGGAAAACAATCACATGCAAGGTAAGAAAAGGAAAAGAAAATCACACTTCTCAAAAGTGGGCATTTAATCGGAAACTTGCTAGCTAATTTGCACTTTTTAATTTTTTTGTTTTTATTAAGTTTTGTTGGCAATACTTGCTGTGATGTCTTATGAGAGTGTTAAAGTCGCCTGTCGATTTCTCACTGTGGGACTGGAGATTGACGGTTTTCCAGCAGCCCTGGGGATTTTCCGCACTGCATTCACCTGTGTGGTGATGCTCTGTCTGTCTGTCTGTCTGTCTCTCTCTCCGTGGCCCTCTCTGTATCCGTCGGCAGCAGCCGCCGAAGTTGAGGAAGAATACGGCGCGTACTTGTGGTGCGGTTCACGTCCCGCCTCGTGTTTTGACTGTTTAGAGACGGCCACTAGCCGCGGGGCCGGAGCGCCGAGGTACGGCCCGCAGAAGCACGTCCGAATAATCGCGATATGCTTACCGCGTTTCAGACGCCACCCAAGTCACTGCACTTGTTGTCCATCAGCAGGGCGGAGTGAGATGGAGGGGGAAGAAGAGGAGGAGGGGGAGGGAGAGAAGGAGGGGACGGGCAGACTGAATGACCGTGGCAGCATGAATGGACATCACGTAACGTCGATGTGCACCTCCTCCTCCACACACACACACACACACACACACACACACACACACAAGCACGCGCGCGCACACCAGTCCGTGTGTGCGTGAATGGCCGGCACGAGCCCTCCGCAGAGGTTCTCATATATATATGTTATAAGGCTTTAACGTGTCTCATACGACTCCTCGTCCTCACAGGGGCGTCACGTCACGACCGGAAAGGACCACGTCCAGATCAAGAAAAAAAAAAAAAAAAAAGCGACCCTGCTTGTCCTCTCATCAGGACATGTATATCACAATCAGGAAAATAAACAAATGCAATAAACATATAAGTCAAGATGTGCCGGACAGATTGTCAGTCTCGTCAATGTTTGTCCCGGCTGGCTCCGGCGGCGCCACCAGCCACATTATCGTTCGGCTTGTTTCTCGTATTTTTGTCGCCCAGTTCCGGACGCGTCGGGACGGCCGCTCTGTCACAGGTTGCATCACGGCCGGATCACGGACCTCTCCTCGGAATTTCGGAGGGAGAAAAAAAAATAATTATGGAAAACGAAGATAAATAAGAAGCGGACGCCGAGAGAGGCGGCGGTCCAAGACGGCCGGGACAGGCGTGAGGAGGTGGAGATGGGGCTGCAGTCTCCTGAGGTTAACAGGAGCGTCTCCTTAATTCCGGACCCGATTTTGTAAGAATGGCGAATCTTTCCAAAACATCGTTTTCTCAATTTGTTAAAAACCTTAACATAGTCGATTGTCTGGTCTAATACGCCTAGGTAAGGCTGAAGGTGCTGGGATGGAAGCAAGAGCTTTCCTTCCTATGATCATGTGAACGATTTTTGGGTTCTCAATCAAACGAACAGGATTCTGTGATCCGCTTTTGCCGCACCCGAATATGCGGAGGACGCACACTTGACACCTCACGGACGGCCTTGCTGGCGTCGATGGCCGGGCGGCCGGGCGCCGAGCGGCCCTAGAAAACTCATCGACCGGGGCGCCCTCTACCGACGAGCCTGGAACGTTCCAGCCGGCCAGCACCGCCAAGCCCGACGGCCCGGCTAGAGGCTAGCCCGGCTAGCGCGGCCTAACCTTGCTGTCAGCAGCACGTGGCAACCACAGCGCACGGTGGCCGGCATGGGCCACCGCCAGCAGCCCACAGCCAGCAGCCGATCCGGCCGTGTTACTGCAGCTGTGGGGGGTGCAATGGAAGCCGTACGCTGACCGCACGTCAACTTTTCGGACGTCCGCGTTGCAGAACCCTTCTTCCGCTGACCACGCGCCGCGGGATCAACTCCCGGCAGCGGCGGTTCGGCTGCTGCTGCTGTCACAAAATGGCAAAATATTCGCGTAAATCACGGGCCCGTTATCTTATCGCCGTTTGTGTTTTTGCCCCCGCGCATTATCGCGCGAAAATCCACGCGCGCAGATAATGCGGGCACATAGCGCGAGCCGTTTGCCCCCCGCAAACACGGTGCCCCATGACCACGGGAGGCCTGCTGAGACCAACTGATGCTGAGGACGGCTGAGGTGAGGACGGCTGAGGTGAGGACGTCTGAGGACAAGGCTGAGGCTGAGGACACTATCTCAGCTGCCTCGGCTCCAGCCGGGGGCTGCATGACTGACTGTATCTTTACCGTATTCGACACTGTTTCTCTCGACTGATCCTCGTCATGTAGAACAAAGTTTTGCTGCACGGAAACCGGGGGCGAGGGTTAAGTACCGTTGCCAACAAGCGCGGCGCCCGCGGAGCGTTCGGAGAGCTTTGGCACACCACCGTGCCGCCGTTAGGGCCTCGGCAGATCCCAGAGCAAAGGCACACGGCAGCAGTAGCAGCAGCAGCAGCAGCAGCAGCAGCAGCAGCAGCAGCAGCAGTAGCAGCAGCAGCAGCAGTAGCAGCAGCAGCAGCAGCAGCAGCAGCAGCAGCAGCAGCAGCAGTAGCAGTAGCAGCAGCAGCAGCAGCAGCAGCAGCAGCAGCAGTAGCAGCAGCAGCAGCAGTAGCAGCAGCAGCAGCAGCAGCCGCAGCCGGGTGAAGAGTTGATCTCCCACGTCGAGATATACGGCGGACAAGGCTAGGCAGGCGTCTGCCGTAGCGCGTGCTTGTGGCCCTGCGCTGTGCGGGGTGCCTGAACACACACACACACACACACACACACACACACACACTCGTAGAAACTTAGAAAACTGAGGCCGAATCATTGGCCGTGACTGTCGTGAGGCCCCTGGCTGCCTTATCTTAAACGAAGACTCCTCACCCTCGCCTCACGAGGGCGTGCAAGCTGCTTCCCCGAAGGCGAAAATCGACCAAGCGATAAAAGGCCGCCATTTAAACATGTCGTCGTGAGTAAACACAAACACGGCTTATCAGGAAGAAATTGGCCGAACGGTAAATCACTCTTGGTCTACCCCTTCACTGACTGCTGTCTAATCGAAAACGGCAATTTCCATAGCGACATGTTTTACACTTTTATTCGGTGGGAGGAGTGCTTCATTTCGTAGATAAAATTCGGAAATTTTGCCGTTTTGAGCACGTTAGGCCGCGCCGTTATGCGATCGATTTCATTCCCTTTGCGTGGTGAAAGCACTCGGACGGAAGAAGCGGGTTCCGCGATTCGGCGGGAGTAGAGGAAGCTGCTGCAGGTGCTGCAGGAGATAAAGCAGTCACCTGCCGCCAAGCAGCCACCAGGTGCTGAGGCAGGCCTGTGGCAGGACCGCTATCAGCCGCAGCAGCGGCGCAGTCCGCACAACCGAGCCACAGGGCGGGAAAAATTCCTCGCCATATATCTCAGCCCGAATTATTTCCCCCCCCCCCCCTGGGGGAGTTACTTTGTTCTTCTCAAGTATAAACGATTGGCCACCAGGCCACCGCCAACATGGGCGGGATAAGGAACGATAGGCAAAGTAAATGCCCCCCAAATTGGAGGGGCGTCGAATTATTAACGCATTTTGACATCAGGGTTTCCGTCGGGGCTGATTTTGCATGAAGTTGAAATGCGCACGGGCAGTGTGGCAAAGTAAGTACGCCCTTCGAATGAAACCGCAAACACGGAACGTGCGACACGCGAAATGGAATCCAATATCTCGTCACTGGGATGGCACCACCCCACCACCACCCCAGCAGTGTGAGCCGAGTCACGATGATGTTTAACCAGCGATAAGGGAAGAGAGGACAGGAGACCTTGATCTAATAAACTGGTTAGTTCAAACATGAGGACCCCGCCAGGCCCGGGGTGGGGACTGTCGCAGCCTTCTGCAGGGACGTGCCCTACGCAGGCCCGCTCTGCTGTATGCCCCATGGTTTTCCGTGAACAACCCCGCGCGCTAAGGCTGACATACGATTTGGGAGGACCGTCATTGCCAAATGCTGTGCAAGCAGCAATTCTCCTACCTTTTGTTCTGTTTTACGGATTTATAGTACGAAGTATAGAACTTGCAGATTAATTTTTGGGCTGCAAAATTTTTATATGAAGTCACCGCAAAATTATGAATACAGGCGATGGACCATATTAATGTTTACGGACAAAGCCCGGCCATATCTCTCTATCTCTCCCTCTCTTTTTTTTTTTTTTTTTTTTTTTTTTTTGCGTGGACCACACCCCGCTGTTGTTTATTCGAAAGCAGCGGAATTGAACAGGAGGTACACGTCTTACGTCGCACGTACCACATGATTTTGTTATCACCACTGTCTACTCACTGTTTGCCTGGATTAGGTGACGTGTTCTCTCTACGCGGTAGGCAAGGGGTTGGGTGTATGTGCACGGCGGCAAGCGGCAAGCGGGATGCCGACAGAAAACGCAACCTGGCTGACCAGGATGTCCGCGGCTCCGCGCCAGTTCTGTTCTCACAACTGATGTTCGAATAAAAAGAGCTGTCGTGATTGTTTCGAACTGGGGTGACTCGTCACAACTATCGCGTACACCAAGCGGCAGGACAATGTCACCTTTCATCGCAGTATGTCGGTATGTGGGACCGTCGCCAAGTACGCTGTGGTTGGCGCAGGGCGTACAGCGTACACTCTCAAGAAACTGCTCTAACATGTTGTTCATCAGGAAAATGCTTGAATTAAACAACAAATAGCCAGAGTTCAGGAAGTTCGTCAGGACTGTTTACGAGGCGAGCAAACGTTTTTTTTTTTTTTTTTTTTTTTTTTTTTTGAGAATGCAGCTGGCAGCCCTGGTGCTCGGTGCGGGCTGGCCCGTCGCTTTATGGCGTCTTCGATAAAGGCTCCGCGGGTGACCAATGAACGCTCTTCACCTTCGCGACTTTGCTGCCAAGGCATAATGTCACAAACTTACGCGTTCAACGGTCGTGGCGAAGGCTTTGGCAGGGCGCGCGCGCGCCGTGGTGGCGGCCGCTGCGGGAAATGGCGGACAACAACGCAAACGGCAGCCAGCGGCAGCCAGCGGCCACTCAAGGCTCCCCGCCATGCTGCCACACTGCCACAGGCTGCCACTATCGTGCCGACGCGCCCGCCCGGAAAACAGACTGAATATTTACACGTTTTCGTCATTTTCAAGGCCCCCCAGCGCACGTTGTTACTCTTTTTGCCAATGCAATAATTTTTTTTGAAATGAGAAATAATATTTTTATTTGAGTGGGGGTCTTTGTGCTCAGTTTATTGTGCGCGCAGGTGCGGGTTGTCGGAAATAAATGAACGAAAACCGCTGACAATGTGCTTCTGGTGATACCACCTTTCGGTATTGTGCGGCTGAGCCAGTAATAATGACTCGTGTTCGCCTGTCATCGCAGAC
The DNA here is from genome assembly GCA_038380765.1 of Odontothrips loti. Lineage (NCBI taxonomy): Eukaryota > Metazoa > Arthropoda > Insecta > Thysanoptera > Thripidae > Odontothrips > Odontothrips loti. The sequence goes on from CM076254.1 coordinate 12,458,721, forward strand.
CCTTATGGCCCGGCGCCGTAGCCTGCTCGCCTCCATACGCTTCTCGCCGCTGCAATTCTCATACCTCATCGCTGCCCAGAGCCTATTAGCACTTCCTCGTCAAATGCGCGACAATTATTATTACCTCTTAATCAGAAGAAGCAGAGCGGCGGAAGAAGAAAAAGAAGAAGAAAAGGGGGAAAAGTTAATTGGTCCTCGTCTCCGGCACTCTGATAGCAGCAGCCGTCTGTCTGGAAGTTACTGATGGGTGATGAGGAACACTCTGGCGTCGTCATAGCCGATGCCACTTCTTTTTACAGTTTCGTGAAACGTAGTTTTCCCCTGAGGATGCAGAAATAGAGCACTCAGCAGGCCGCGCATTCAAGTCTCCGAGAGGGAAGTTGGGTGCGGAAGAACTGATGGATTTTGGTCAACTGCGTCAAATGCCAATTAAAGCTAGGGAAATGATTTTCATTGAATAGAGGTTTCCAATGGGATTTCCATAGGGAAGGTGAAGAACAAAAACACTTCCAGACCGGAAACTCTCGAGGGCAACTATGAGAACTTTGGATGGCGTTTTGAGTGTGTTTGGAGGTCAGCTCTCACATTTGGAGCGGCCCTTGTGTGTCGATATTTCTAATACTACTCTCGAGAGTTTTCGGCCACTGTAATTAAAATTTCAGTACAAATTGTGATTTCAAAGAACAGTGATACACAAGTGTTGCTAGGCCCCAGGGTTTCCGAGGCGTGGTGAGTTGTCGGTGGCAGGGGCGGTACTGTGCGACGGAAACTGAATGATTATTGACGTTGGTCGTTTATTCACATCCGTTTCCCAGAAAGGAAACAACTCAAGTCATGTTGTGGCAGTGTACAACGTACTATATAATGAGTGTCGAATACGATCGGGCCGCCTCTACTTGACTCCACGCGGACTGACATTCGCGATGGCGCCGCGTCGTACGGTCAGCGGCGGCGCGTGGAGCGGCAGGGCGCAGCGTGGCGTGGTGGGGCCAGGCGTTCCTGGGCTTCCCGCCCGCGGGTACCGCGCACCGCACAGAGAGTACAGTCGCTGGATGGCGGCGGCGGCTCCAGGCAGGGCCGTACCCGGTCCGTGCCTGGGTCGTGCCTGGGCCGTGCCTGGGCCGTGCCGGCCACGCCATGGGCGCCCTCTCCCACAAGAGCACACACAACCCGTCTTTCTGTAGTCCTACCTCAATGAGCAACACACTCTTGAGAAGTACTCTGGAACAGGTCTCGTCTCAATCCCACCGACAGTCGCTCCGCGCTGTTGTTCCGGCCAGAGGCTTACTATACGCTTTACTTCACCACGCGGTGTCGACCATCGCGTTTGGCTTGCCACGCTACATCAGCGCGTTAGTAGAGGTTTCCAGCGAGGCTCAGAAGCGGAAGCTGAAGAACCAACACAGTTCCGGACACTCTCGAGAGCAGGAATGAGAAATTTCGAGGCACATAGACCGCGCCAAATATGGGAGCTAACCTCCAAAGTCACTCAAAACGCCATTAAAGTTTCTCATACCTGCCCTCGACTCGAAAGCTTCCGGGAAGCGTTTTTGTTCTTCAGCTTCCGTTTCCAAGTCTCATTGGAAACCTCTATTATCGGATCCGGTTCACGCAGAGGTGGCTCAGTTCCCCGCAACATGGGCGCGATATCCAAATATTGCAGCAAGAGGCTGTGTGCGTCAGTCCGGCGGGCCGGTAGGCCATGGGCAGGCACTGCATGTGAAGTGGGTGAGGCTGGGTCTCAGCCATAGCCGAACTTGCAGCAACCAGCCGTTGGCCAGCCGTTGGCCAGCCGTGTGCCAGTCGTGTGCCAGCCGTTGGCCAGTCCCCTCGCCAGCACCCGCCCACGGGCCTACAGTTCAGTGCACGCGTTCACGGAACGCCATGCTGTACCGGGCGCGACAGTTTGTTTTATCGTATACATGCAAGCAAGCTCAGTCAGCTGTCACGACTGACGCCCAAACGACAGAAGGACGGATCTGTCGATTTGTCATAGCTCTAGGAAAAATACAGTCGTTGACTGAAAACGCCTTCCGCCTCCGCTAGGCAGGGGCAGTGGAACGCCCTTTCTCTGCCTTCTAAAGGTTTCTGTTTGGGCTCTAGGGCAGTGAGAACAACCCCTCTCCGCCTTCTAAAGGTCTCTCCCGGGGCTACAGGGCAGTGGTGACAACCCTTCTCCGCCTTCTAAAGGTCTCTGTTGGGGCTACAGGGCAGAGAGAACAACCCATCTTCGCCTTCTAAAGGTCTCTGTTGGGGCTGCAGGGCGTCTGACTCTTCACTCGCGCGGTCTTCCTCTTCTTCCTATTCCTTTTCGCACACGAGCGGATCGCGCATATCGACGTACTGTTTGGCCTTACGGCACGCCGCCGCAGTCGCCGCAGCCGCCGCAGCCGCCACAGTCGCCGCAGCCGCCGCCGCCGCCACCTCCCTAATGTATTCGTTGACACGGCGGTCCTCTCGCGGACCCCCCGCGAACCCCGCAGCCCTCGGCACGAGCTATCGTTCATTACGTTGACCTTATTCCACTCGGCAACATGGCCAACACGCTTCATGCGCTTGCGAACGTCCAACGGTGCGAGCGGGGCGGGGCGGGGCGTGGGGGCGGGGCGTGGGGGCGGGACAGGCCGTCAGACATGACGCCTTGTCACACAGAGTAGAGACAGATTAGCTGCGCCGCTTGCGAGGAAAGCATGCCGACGGCGACGGTCGCATAGCAGCAGCAGCAGCGGCGGCGGCAGAAGCGGCGGCGGCGGCGTCACATGGCCGAAATGGATAGACTAGTGTTCGCAAATGTATAGAGCGGCCATCGCAGGAGTTTATGGGCCGCTTAACTACTCTCGAAGTGTATAGTACGCTAAGAACATTAATATTTGACGATTATAAGGTGTAGTTAATTGGATGTAGCGTGCAAAGCTTGTTCGGCGAACATATAATTTAATTTTTTCCGGTGTAGTCAAGTTAATGATTCTAATAGAAACTGAAAGAATTGTGAACTTGATTGCCGAATTTAAAGAGACTTGCCCGCGTCAGTGCTTTGCCAAATACACCCTCGCACACGCACGCGCACGCACTGCGTGACTCTATCCTCCCCACAGGGAGCGCCGTGGAGCGCGGCAACCCGAACGCACGGGTGCCTCCGCGCTGCCTACCTCCCAGGGGCTCCTCCCCACAGGGAGCGCCGTGGAGCGCGGCAACCCGAACGCACGGGTGCCTCCGTGCTGCCTACCTCCCAGGGGCTCCTCCCCACAGGGAGCGCCGTGGAGCGCGGCAACCCGAACGCACGTGTGCCTCCGCGCTGCCTACCTCCCAGGGGCTCCTCCCCACAGGGAGCGCCGTGGAGCGCGGCAACCCGAACGCACGGGTGCCTCCGCGCTGCCTACCTCCCAGGGGCTCCTCCCCACAGGGAGCGCCGTGGAGCGCGGCAACCCGAACGCACGTGTGCCTCCGCGCTGCCTACCTCCCAGGGGCTCCTCCCCACAGGGAGCGCCGTGGAGCGCGGCAACCCGAACGCACGGGTGCCTCCGCGCTGCCTACCTCCCAGGGGCTCCTCCCCACAGGGAGCGCCGTGGAGCGCGGCAACCCGAACGCACGGGTGCCTCCGCGCTGCCTATCGAAGTCGCAGCACCGCTCACTAAACGCATGCATTTCAGAAAAGAGATTTTCCTTGACAATCATTGCTGAAAATGGTGTAAGGCCGTGATCGTGAATCTTGTGAATCGGTCACAAAGGTATAACAAAGGTGACCACTGGCTATACGGCTAGCGCTCCGGGTCCTCCGGGTGGTGGTGGTGGGGGAGGGGGAGGGGCGGGGGTGCGGGCGCTGTGGTTGGCCAGGTGCCACCCCTTCCCCCGCGCGCCCTGCCCCGCCCTGCCCCTGCCGCCGGCTGCGGGTACGCGGGGCTTTGGCAGCGCGAACCGGCGGCAGCGGTGGCGGCAGCAGTGGGGCGGGCGGCGCGGTGGCGGGGGTAGGGGCAGGCCGCCACGGAGCCGAGCGGAGCCGAGCGGCTCGGAGCCGAGCCGAGCCCGCGTCGGGGCCGAGCCGAGGCGGCCAGGCAGTGCAGTGAAAGACAGAAAGACAGGTATCTAGGTGAAAAGGCGAGTCAAGAGCCTTCAGCCGCAGTTGGCCTGTCGAGTCGGTCGGTGGTGTGCGGCGGATACGCTAAGCGAGCTCAGCACGGCCTGAGCACGAGTGAGCACGGGCTCCGGTAGCGCGGCAGTGTCAGTGCGTGTGTTGTGTAGGGTGTGCGAGTGATATGGTGGTGCGAGTGATCTCACATGTGGCAAGTGGCGAGAGTGCGCCTCAAGACCGCCGCTGAGATTGGGACCTGAGGCCGGCGACCACGGCGACACCACCGCCGCCACCACCACCAGCACCACCGCCCCGGTAGGAGGCCGACCAGCCAGGATCTACTCCACCCAGAGCCGACGCCACCTTCCACACAGGCTCTCGGATCCCGGTCCCTCAACACCTTCCCACTGTGAGTCGAATAGGGGTTGTAAAAAGACGGTTCGTCTCTGACAGGGGAGAAACACATAAAAGGCAGGGAAAAGAACAATTTGAAAAATCCAGGCAAATTAAGGAAAAATTGAAAAAAATCACTGATATCATGGTTTTTTGGGAGAAACAAAAACATAACGCCTGTTTATTTTTTGATTTAACACAAGTCGGTTCTTAGCCACTGTCCAATTTGTCGAGCGCAGACCACCTCAGTTTCTCATACGAGGAGCCGGGCACAGGCTGTCGGGTGAGCGGTCCGGCCCGGGCCCGGGGCCGCAGCAGGCCTTTGCGCCGGGCCTTCGCGGAAATCCCGAAAGCTTTTCATTCTCTGCGCCCTCCCTTTTCATTCAGACCCCGCCGGGACGTCACACCTGGCCGGGGCCGAGCGGCACTGCGGCACTGCGTACACATGTACGCAGAGAAATGATTAGTTGTCAAACCTAGAGACAAACAGCATATTTAGTTGTGAGAACTAGGATTTCGTTGGGGCAACATTAAAAGACAGTTGCGTCAGCAGAAAAAAAAATCAGTTTTTCATCTTTTTCCGCTTTTAACTGGTTTGGCCTAAAGACTGCGAACAAATAACTTGTGACAACTAATCTTTCTTCTGCGTGTGTATGTGTGACAACTCTGCGGGCTTCGCCATAATTCGGGCCTTAATGCCTCACGTCCGAGAACTGCGAACTGAGAATGCAGAGGAAAAACGCGTTGTTGCGTCGGTAGGTCCTGAAATAAGAGTTCCTGAACTTGAAGGGGGTGAGATCATCCCTTCTTTGTTCCGTGGTAACTCGGTAGCAGTGAGCCACACACACACACACACACACACACACACAGCACGCCTCGTCTGCTCATCAAAGCGACAGTCAAGGCGCGTGAAAGTTCGCATATAATCGGCGCGAGGGGGAGGGGGGGGGCAGCATGGCAGCAAACGCCAGCAGCAGCAGCAGCAGCAGCAGGGACCCACACCGCCGGACCCCAGACCACCGATATCCCCCGTTCCGTGTCGTCCGGAGAGAGGCAGGCGGGCGGCGGGGGATCTCATGGCTATATGCCGCATGGCTGGACGCTCGCTCGCTCGCTCGCGTTGTAAAATCAGAGCCTTGTCGCGCATCGCAATACCGCCTCCTGCATGCAAAAATCTTTGGCCGTATGGGCATGAGCCATGCGCCGCCGCCGCCGCCGCCGCCGCAGCAGCAGCCGCAGCAGCAGCAGCAGCAGCAGCAGCAGCAGCAGCAGCAGCAGCAGCAGCAGCAGCGAGGGATGGTCTTGCGTGGCCCGTAATAAGGTCAACACGGAGTGGTGTCGAGCTTTCTGAGGTGGTTGCGATTCAGAGGAATTATCCACCGGCAGCGCGTCCCGAGCATGCTGTCTCTGCATGTCTCCCCCCCCCCCTCTCTCTCTCTCACTCATGCACAACCCCCGGCCGGTCCTCGCCGCCCCCGGCCGCCTCCGGCCGCCCCAGGCCGCCCCCGGCCGCCCCCGGCGCTCATGTGCCGCCTCTGGCGGTGACTGTGATTAGCGAACCGGATTCGGTTTTAAATTAATTACAGGCGGTAATGATGGCAGAGTAACGAAGACCGTGAACCGGTTCCTGCGCTGCCGAGGCGCCGCGTTCAATGAGACGTGACCACGTGTGCCCCCCCCCCCCCGGCCCGGTCTGGGTGTGACACGGCGGGACACGGCCCGCCTTGGGGCACGGCCCCCCTTGGGGCACGGCCCGCCTTGGGGCACGGCCCCCCTTGGGGCACGGCCCGCCTTGGGGCACGGCCCCCCTTGGGGCACGGCCCGCCTTGGGGCACGGCCCCCCTTGGGGCACGGCCCTCCTTGGGGCACGGCCCCCCTTGGGGCACGGCTAGAGATGTGCGAACATATCCGGATCCGAGCGAACACGAACGAACCGAACAGAAAATTTGTTCGATCGAACAAGTATTCGGACGCGAGCTGTTCGAAAACTTTGGAAATGTGCGTTCGCCATCGAACACAAATCGCGGTCCAACAGAAGTTTTCAGTTTTTCTTTGCATTTAATGTACGAAAGAGACAGAATTTTGTTCAGATGTGTTCGGATCCGAGTCGCACAGCCACTTGTTCGGTTCGGTTTGCTTTCGAGCAAAATTGATTTTGTTCGGTTCGGTTCGAATTTCGATTAAAATGTTCGTGTTCGCTCGAATCTGAACAAGGGCTGTTCGCACACCTCTGTAGGCCCCGGCCAAATACCTCTGGGCCTCTGTGGTGCCAAGGGTCTGAAGTCGAAAAGTACTGTAGTTGGGGCTGGGGCGGGCGGGTCCGGGCCGAGCACTGATGAGGCGGGCATACATGTGCGTATGTGTGTAAGTGACTGTCGGCGCCGCCACGCCCGGTGGGGCCCGGTGGGGCCCGGTGGGGCCCGGTGGGGCCCGGTGGGACCTGGCCAGGGACTCGGACGCCCCACGACGGCTTTGTGGTCCGTTAGGTGAACAGCGGAGCCCCCCCGGCCCGGCCCGGCCCCCGAACCCATCGGCCCGCTCCTCAAAGGCAACTAAGTCACGTTACTTCGCCAAATCCGTTTGGCAGTCGCTCCGTTATCGTTTATATGTTTATCATTTATCTTTTTCGCGACATGTCATGCGCGGCGCCGCGGTGTGCCGCCGCCTATGGCGCTCTGGCATGACATGTATTCGTGTTGGCGCGACAGAATGTGAGAGAGAGAGAGAGAGAGAGAGAGAGAGAGAGAGAGAGAGAGAGAGAGAGAGAGAGAGAGAGAGAGAGAGAGAGAGAGAGGGAGAGGGAGAGGGAGAGGGAGAGGGAGAGAGAGAGAGAGAGAGAGAGAGAGAGAGAGAGAGAGAGAGAGAGAGACAGACAGACAGACAGAGACAGAGACAGAGACAGAATGACAGGGAGGACACACGGACCGGATGTGATTTTCTGACCTTTTTCTTACTTCTCCTAAAAAAAAATCTGATTTTTTGCTTGCTGATTTTTCTGATTTTTTAAAAGGGTGTACAAGTAGGATATATATATATATTTATTATTATTTCGAGTGAGGGACCTCGTGGACAGACTTTTCGAATCGGATGCCGCGCTCCCTCTGCATTTAGTCCTCCACTGACCGGCCGACGCGTGGTGATCACAAACGTCTTCTCCAGGCTGCTGACGTCGGATAAAACTACTCGCTTCTTTGTGGCCTGTGGCGTCATCCATCGGGTCGCCGCTGGTGGACGCGCGCATCACTTGTCACTCGAACAGGTGCGGAGCCCGAGCGGGTCCGCGGGGGCCGCGCAGACAGGCCGCGATGGATGGCTCTAGTTACGGGTCTGTCTGCCCGCCTGCTGTCCGCCTGCTAGCATATATGCGACGCCCGCCGGCGGCAAACCCGAGCGCAATCAGCGCGCAGGCATGTGGTGTGGAGGGAGCGGAGCAGAGCAGGACATCCACCCAACGGTTACTGCTCTGTTGGACTATCGTAATTTGCAAGCGGGGCATCATTTCAGCACACACACACACATACACACATATACACACACACGCACACACACACACACAACAACAACACACACTCAGGAAGCTCGTCATTTGGTCACTTTAATTGGGCGGTACGGTGAGGTACAACCTTTTGTCATGCAATGTCAAACGTCCCGTAAGTACGGCATATATGTTGGCACTCTCTCGCACGGGCCGTACGCGCGCGGATTATCATGGGACGTCCGTTCGAAAAGTCTCCATCTGTCCCTCTCTCCCTCATAACGGGGGTGTACCATTCAGTGGGAGGAGGACGGAGAGCGTCCACCGAGGGCAGTTTTAAAAGCACCGCAGACAGGACGTCCCCTCCGCAGCATCCCGGGGGACTCCGACGGCCCGTTGCACGTCCAGCGTGGGGGCTGATTTGAACCACGAGTGAAAATAATTCATCGATTTTAGTTACACCTAACCTTAGTTAAGTTTAATTAACCTAAACTGAACCCAACCTTGCTATACGGTCCACATATGGTCCATATATTAACATACATAACTTGGTTCACCTGGGATTCGATTACGAAATACGCATTAGTCAAAGGTTGTGGACCCAGTCAGGTGGAATCTTGAACCACCGCGAACTGCTCGGCCTCGCCAAGTGCATTAGAGCGGTGTCAGCAACATTTTAAGGATGCCCACGGCGTGCTTAGATAAAAGTGGCTTTCCACCGAACGTGGCCCGCCGCTGATGAGCGGTCTGGTCTGGTTAGGCGGGTAGGAGCTTATTTACATACGCTTATCACTTGAGCGGGAGGGAGATTCAGAGCAAAGGTGTCATCTTTATGGGGGCGGTGCGTTGCGGCGGCAGCAGCAGCAGCAGCAGGGACTGCAGGCACAAAAGCAGAGACCATTCCGCTACTGCGCATATGTGCTCACACGCGAGGAGCCCACACACGTCACGGACACATCACGCAGGGAAGAAAGTTCTGCTCACACGAGCGTTCTAGTGTCAGTCCTTATCGTCGGTGATTTGCAGCGAGCTTTCCTCTTTCGAAAACCTCTGCCGATCGGAAGGGAGGTCTTTGCCATAGCTCACTGTAAATCTTAGAGTGATGTTCCTCGCCCTTGGAAGGGCGAGGTTTTTAACTCAAATTTCCTCGCCCATCGCCCAAATTAAGTAACGAACCTCGCTCTTCGATTTACAGTGCTTCGTTTGTGGCTTTGGTCTGCGTGCGCAAACCCCATTACAACAATGGCTGGCCGCGGCTACATCACTTAAGAAATCGCGCAGAGATGGGACAGTGCGAGGCTGTTGGAGATGCACTGCGGGAGGCAAACGTGAATCCCAGTTTATGCTTACCTCCTCATCACTGCGGTGCTTTGCACGTGCGGCCACGGAGTTTGCCGGCGCTCACGTGTTCTGCGTTCGGTCGCTGCCCCATTTGACGGCCGCGAGTTGTGTCCTCGTGACGCTGCCAAACACGCTCATCGGCGATGGGTTTTGAACCCGCGGCGGCCGGCTCGGACCGCTCTAATTTCGCCTTCCCTACCCGCCTAAAATCCATTAGTTGTCTGAACTGGGTTTGTTTGTTGACTTCGGGACAACCAAGAAATTTCTATGAGAGAGCATAACATTTCGTTGGGTCAGCAAAAAAAAATAAAAAAAAATCGTTGTGTGAGCGGAAAAAGAGGCCTTTTACACCGACGACGAACTGTTTGCTGACTCAACTAAATTTATTGCCTGTACCATCAAACATCTTATTCGTGTTATAGTGTTAAATCGTCCGCGTTACAAACTCAAAATCAATATTTCCGCGGGCCAAAGTGATGTCGAATTATCTGATAAATCATCACTATACTGGAGGATAGTTTCGACAGTCTATTCCTGGCTGGACCCACCGTCGTACTTCTGCCGGGTCGCATGCATGCGGTGGCGGCTCCTTCATTCTGCGGTACGTGTTTGCGCCTCCTGCTGGAAACTGGTTGGATCGCCTCATTTCATAATGCGTAACCGTCCCTGTGCTTTCGCCATAGCCGCATGCCCATCCCATCCCCATTGGGTGACCACTGGTCACTGGCCCCCCTCGGCCCCCGCCACTGCTGCCCGCCACTGACCGTACCGACGCGCTGGCTGGACCACGGTTACGCGTTGTTGCGTTATTTTCGAATGCCGCTTGAGGTCACCCCGCGGCCCTGTTGCTGCACTGTAGAAATTATTCATCGTGACTTTACGACGGTTCACAGCCCGAGTGAGTCGTCAACTATTATTGATGGGACACTTTTGGGAGGCCGTTGCGTAAGCAGGTGTCGTGCGTAAAGTGACGCCTGAATAGAGGTTTCCAGCGAGGCTCAGAAGCGGAATCTGAAGAACAAAAACATTCCGAGCCCGAAAACTCCAGGGAGCAAGTATGAGAAATTTTGATGCATAAGAGCGGCGCCAAATATGGCAGATAACCTCCAAATTCACTTAAAACGCCATTCAAGTTTCTCCTACCTGCCCTCGAGAGTTTCCGGTCTGGAAGTGCTTTAGTTCTTCAGCTTCCGTTTCCAACGTCTCATTCGAAACCTCCATTTCCTCCCACTCTAAAAACGGCGAACGGCGACGTGACGGTAGCGCCTGCGAGATGCCAGGGCAGGCCAGCCCGCACGACACGCGTGCATGTGGAGATCGTGGTTGCCTACCCAGCAGGCGACATACGTGTTCGCAGGGGTCCCCTAATCTCCTAATCTGTCTCTGGTTGTGCGAGAGAGGCCGTGTGTGTGTGTGTGTGTGTGTGTGTGTGTGTGTGTGTGTGTGCGTGTGTCCACAGAATCCCCTACTACGGGAGCATGTCTGTGAGGCGTCGGTGAGAACCTCCATCGGCCTGAATTCCGTCCCGTAAGCACTGCCAGCTGGTGTTCGCCGCGACGTCTCGTTTCATTGTGACAGGGTGCGAGCGTGCGTGCGTGTGTGCGTGTGTGTGTGTGTGTGTGTGCGTGTGTATGTATGTTGCGGATGTGTCATGTGCGTGTAGCTCGTGTCGCGTCGCGCTTTGCATGGTCGGCCTTCCCTCCTCAACGCTGTGGCCTTCCGCGCGCCTGCGAGAGAGAGAGAGAGAGAGAGAGAGAGAGAGAGAGAGAGAGAGAGAGAGAGAGAGAGAGAGAGAGAGAGAGAGAGAGAGAGAGAGAGAGAGAGAGAGAGAGAGAGAGGGGGGGGGGGGGAGAAGGAGAGGGCACATACAACGCCGATTCCTGTCCCTTCCGAGATCACTCGTCCGGAACCCTGCGACTGCCACAACACACACCGCTGCTCCCTTCCTCGTCTTCCGCAAATTCAAAGCCGACGGGATTTTGCCGCCGCCGCGTGGGGCTGGGCCCCGGCTGGGCCCCGGCTGGACCGTGTGCGCACGCGCGCTCCGCTCTCACCCTGACTAGGGAATTCTGTCCGGTTTCCTCCGCGCCTCTCCGCCAATTAGGTGGCGCACTGCGCACTGACCGTTCGGCACGACGCGCCTGCCGCTGCAGCCGCTGCAGCCGCTGCAGCCGCTGCAGCCGCTGCAGCCTCCGCCTCAGGCCTCAGCTCCGCAGTGCAGGAGGCACCACCGAGGAGGTCCTTCACCTGTCCGCCGCCTGCTGCCAGCCGTCAGCCGTCTCGGCCGTTTTGTTGTTGTTGTTGTTTGTTGTTGTTTTCGTTGTTGCAGTTCCGTTTCGCAAGATAGATTTTAAGCATCGTGGGCGAGGTGTGGTGGCAGTGCTGGGCGCGCGGATATGCACCGCGTTTACTCGGCCGGATTGAGGTTTGAGCTGCTCCCCGCGCGTGCGTGTGTAGGTGTGTGTGTGTGTGTGTGTGTGTGTGTGTGTGTGTGTGTGTGTGTAAGTGTGTGTAGGTGTGTGTGTGTGGCGGGGTGGCGCGGCGGGCGCGGCGGTGGCCGTCGCTCGCTCTTGTTGTGTTGTCGACCCGACGCCACGCCGCGCCACGCTACGCTGTACTGCGCTTGCGTTACCTCGAGCTTTCGCTGCTTGCGTCGCTGAAGCGTTTCGGCGGCGTGCTATGCTGTGCCGCTCCCCCCCTCCCCTCCCCCCAACCTCTCGCGATTCCGTCATAAGCTTTCCGAAGCGAGCCCCGACAGACAAGCAGCCCGATCCCAACGTTATTGGCTTCACTTCCGCCACGGGATATAAATTTTATACGCGCGAGAAGTTTGATAGTAGAACGGCATGGCTGAGGGGGGCGGGGGACCTGCACTGCAAGAGGGTGGCCCCGGACACAGTCAGGTACAAGCCACACAGGACAGTTTTTATCCTCGGTTCTGTAAAACTCACACCTCTAATACCGTCCAAAAGCGCCATTTTTGTGACTCTTTTCCTCTTTGGGAAATTTTCGGTCTCCCGAACTACCGAATGAGTTATGCAAAATTGGGCATGTGAAAGTTTTGGCAGTGTGGACTTAAGAATTGGGCACCTGCTGCGCCGGTTGGTCGCTAGGAGGCGCTGGGCGCTGTAGCGGATACGGTACCACAGCCTCAGCACGGCGCGGCCTAAATAGCGCACGCAGCACTCTGGCCGTGAACTGGGCAGCCCCTGGAGTGCTGGCGGCGAGGGTTCGAGTCCCCCGCCGCGCGGGGCCTAGCTCGGATTTATTTTCGATTTTGATGGGAGTGGAGGTGTGTCTGCTCTCGTTTCTAAGGGGTCGTTATTTGACCCGATGGCGGGCGGTGTGTGTGTGTGTGTGTGTGTGTGTGTGTGTGTGTGTGTGTGAGAGAGAGAGAGAGAGAGAGAGAGAGAGAGAGAGAGGGAGAGAGAGAGAGAGAGAGAGAGAGAGAGAGAGAGAGAGAGAGAGAGAGAGAGAGAGAGAGAGAGAGAGAGAGAGAGAGAGAGAGAGAGAGACACTCTCCGCGGTGAGTCGCCATAAATTAAACGGCTGCGTGCGAGGGAGCCACGTGAGGCACGGTGGTGGTGGTGGTGGTGGTGGTGGTTGGGTTTCCGTCGGGTTTCCTGGACTGGAAACAGGTTTCTTTCTCGCGCCCAACAGCTGACGACGACGCGTCGACGCGGGCAGCGGCAGCGGCAGCATCAGCAGCAGCGGCAGCCGAGGCAGAAGCACCACCTCGCAATCGACGGCGCAGCGGTGGCCGACTGCCGGCCGCAAAAATATGAGAATGTCGGCGCTCTTTGCGCGCAGAAACTGCGGCAGCAGCAGCAGCAGCAGCAGCAGCAGCAGCATCTCCGGCTGCGGAAACCGCGGTATAAAAACGATCCCCGTGGCAGCCGCGAATGGCAAATTACCGAAAAACGTGTGCGGCGCGTCAAGTGCCGCGCTTCTCAGCTCCGCGGCGGCTGCGGCCCGGCTACAGCCCGGCCCGACCAGAGACCCGGCCGCCGCCCGGTTGGCACGCGCGAAGCGGGAGAGGGACCAACTCAACACACGAGTGTCGGCCCCAGGCCCCCGGCCCCCGGCCCCTGGCCCCCGGCCCCACCGGCCCCCGGCCCCACCGGCCCCCGGCCCCCGGCCCCCGGCCCCTGGCCCCCGGCCCCACCGGCCCCCGGCCCCTGGCCCCCGGCCCCACCGGCCCCCGGCCCCTGGCCCCCGGCCCCACCGGCCCCCGGCCCCACCGGCCCCCGGCCCCCGGCCCCCGCCTCCAAGGTGAAACATAGGAGATGTGGATTAGTGTGGTCACGTGCACCCCCCGACACAATGGACGGACGAGTCAACGCTCCCGGCGGCGCCACACAGCGCTTGTCGGCACACGGGCTGCGCGAGAGAACATTATGTCTGTTTACCGCGCCGCGAATTTTAAGCACGATTGTGTTTACATTTTTATTTTATTTTTCTCACCATGATATCCGAAAAAAAAAGAGAGATGAATAGGGGAATGAATTCAAAATTAATGAGCAAGGTCAGGAAGTCGGCAAGCACAGAGCACAGCAGCTGCTCCTTCCCCGCGTGGTGTCCCGAAAAAGGGCGTCGTATTTCGTACAAGAAATTCACTGATTTTAGACGCGCACGCCCGAACACGGGCGATACTGGTCTGGCTCCGAAGAAAACGAGGAGCATAGCTGACAACGTCGCCGGCGTCGGACTCCTGTAATTTACGTTCCGCACGGCGAAAAGAAGTGAGAATCATTTATTTACTCGATACTTTCAGGAAACTGTGAGCTTCAAAGCGAGCCGCGCCAAATGTTGTTCCTCGCGGGCGCTGCGCCTCCTCCGTGTCGGCACGAACGAACTGCGCGTACTAGGAGCCGCAGCAGCGGCAGCAGCGGCAGCAGCAGCGGCAGCAGCGGCAGCAGCAGCGGCAGCAGCGGCAGCAGCGGCAGCAGCGGCAGCGGCAGCGGCGGCAGCAGCAGCAGCAGCCGCAGCACGCAATGTGTGGCGAGTCCGGAAGGGATTGGAGGGGATCATCCTTGTTTATGGGAGAGGGTGTTGAGGATGCATGGAATGTGTCGCGTCCGAGACTTTATCGGAGGGCAAGGCGATGTCGGCGGCAGGTCTGTCGCGCGACCGTTTTTGGAAGCGTGCGCCTCGATTCTGTTTGCTTTTTAACACACGCCAAGTCACTTTTTTACCCCCCCCCCCCCCTCCACTTCCGCGTTTCAGGGACCGGGAGGACGATATGGCATCTCGTCGCCGCACGTTTCAGAGGAAGTATAGATGGATAATAATAAAAAGAAAGAGGAGACACCAAAAGTTGCTCTTGCCCTCCGGTGCTCCCGCTGCCGCAGAGCAGCAACAGAGTGAGATGGAGCTTACGATGGTGAGCGAGTGAGACAGCGGCACATATTTGATCCCGCGGCTGGTCGGCATATCTCGCTGAGAGTCTCGTTATGGACAACAATTTAAACGGGAAACGCGGCTGATGTTGAACTTGAGCGGCAAAAATGAGCTCGAGTTTCCGGCCGTTTTCCGTGCCGTGCCGGGGTGGCCGTTGGCCGCGTGCCCCGACGGCTGCGCTGCTGTGCGGCTGGGCACTCGGCCGGGCAAGGAGAGCCGGTATTCTAATGCGGGTGAATGACTCGAGGCGGCACCAACAACACGCCCATGTGGGGGTGAGGAAGAAGAAGAAGAAGAAGAAGCCAAAGGAGATTTGGGGAGAAAAGAGTAGAGCGGTGCGGGTCAGTGTGCCTGCTGAGGCTTCTGCCTCTCCGAATCAGGAAATGGATCCATTCAGTTCGGGGCCCAGCCCCCAGCTCAACACACGCATACTCAGCTTTGTCGCTCGGGTCGGTGCAGTGGGCAGCTAATGAAGCCGATTACCAACGCCATGCAGAGGGTTGATACGCCCGCCTCGTGTGTTGTGAAAGGCGCCGGTGCGTGCATCCGAACGACTCGCAGCCTTTCCAGAAGGCCGCGCGCCGCGCCCAGGAGGCAGAGCAGGCTCTCTGGAGTGTCGCTGAATTTCTCATACTAGAGCAGCGCGGTTGTTTTCGTCGTCGCCGTCCTCCTCCTCCTGTTTGTTCTTCTTGTTGATCTTCCTCCGCGACTCCTCGCCTGCTTTGCGGCAAGGTCCCTCACTTCCTGCTGCAGTGGAGTGTGCTGCTGCCGTTTCCCGCTGACGCGTTAATATTATGCATCGGTGGCTCATCTCCGTGCCACTGACCCCGCGGGGGCCCCGCGCGGGGCCCCGGCCGCAGCACGCTCTGACACAATAAAAATCGTCGTCTGCGAAACGAGAGGAATGTTTATCTTTGACAGGATCTGCTTTACAGCGGGCGGGTCGAGGAGCCTGGTGTGGTTGTGTTACGCTTTACGGACCCGCTAAGTGGAGGCTGCGTGGCTGCGCGCGGAGCTGCGGCGCCTTCGGGAACCCGGAATCGCAACTCCTTAGTGCGATCATGAGTACCCGCGGCGCGTGTGAGGGGTCACACTTGGAGTCACTTCCAGCGCTTCCTCGTCGGGCACCGCACTTTGCCGCCGCCCGCCGCCCACACAGCCCCCTCTGGCGACGATATGGAAAATGCAGAGGACTCCGCTTGCATCCTTCAGCGGCTATTGATCTACTGAATCTGTATAGGCGGTCGTGTCACCGTGTCTGGTTGCTGGGGCAGTGTACAGAGAAGAGAGCTTGGCGCGTGATTCTTTGCGGACTTGGGTTGTGTCTGCCCTACTTGCCACGCAGCAGTGGCCGATAGGCCGCGTCCGCGCGTGATGGATGTAGTATTTCTCATACTGCCGGCTCCGATGCTCCGGGCTTCCCTCCACACGCACGCAACGCACCCCGCTTCGCCCGCTTCGCCCGCTTCGCCCGCTTCGCCCGCTTCGCAATGTCGCGGATTGGCCGGTCCCGGGCCCACGGGCCTTACCAACACGGTTTGTCGTCCCGCAGCGTCTTTACACACTTCCGCCAAACTCTTTGACACGCTCTGTCTGCGGTCTGTGCTGTCGTCTGTGCGTGCCGTGTGCGCGTGCGTGTGCGTGTGTAGAGGGGGCGCGCTGTGGCAAAGGCGAGTACCAGTGAAAGTGGTAGAGTGTTTCAGCCCCCGGTCCTCGGTGGTGCGTAGGCGTGTGTGCACCCTCCCCACTCCGAAACTTTCATCTTCCACGACATGAGTCATCGTAGCCATCGTAGGATTCTTCGTATTGCGAAGCGTTTCTCTTCGCAGCCTGCGACGAGCTTTTTCGTTGACTACGCAAAGAAAACCACAAAACCTTTTTTTTTTTTCGTGGGATGTTGACTGTCCGACATGTCCCTTTCTCTTTGCTCAGAACGGATACACGTCTGAATAGATCGCTACAACGCGAACGTCTTTCCTGTCTGGGCCTGACGACTGACATTTTTTTCTGTTCTTTTCTTTGCGCAGGTAAGTTCGCGTTCACGGCTGGCCGTGTTGGCGCCGCCGCGGCGGAGCCGAAGCGCAGCCGAAACGCAGCCGAAGCGCAGCCGAAGCGCAGCCGAAGCGCAGCCGAAGCGCAGCCAAAGCGGAGCCGAGCCACGGTGATGTACCCGCGGCCGAACCGGCTCCGAAAACTAACCGGGCCGTGCCGAGCGGCTGCCGTCAGCTGGTAGCCGCCGGTACCCACCGGTTCGAACCGGAATCAGCCCCCCTTCAACCAATCGCCGATTTCAAGCTTTTAATTTGTTTTCCTCCCGGCAAATCATCATTTTGCGTGTTGAAATTTTCGACATCGGGGGTGCTGGGGTGAGAAGGGCACGCAGGCGGGATTAAAGAGCGGCACGACAAGTCGGCAAGGTCGGCTCAGGTTCGTTCGGATCGGGACCGCGGTCGAGCGGCCGACGGTAAAAGTGGGCCAGTCACCGGAATCCCGAGTCGATGCGTGTGGATGAGCCGCAGCAGCCGCAGCCGCAGCAGCCGCAACAGCAGCAGCAGCAGGCCGCGAACTCTTACAGGGGCGCGGTGCGTCAGGTACATCAGGTCTGTCGACAGGTGACATGCGTTGATTCCAAACATTATGTCGCGGGTTTTAGGATTTTAGTGCGCAGGTAAAAAATAAAATAAAATCACGTAGGGAAATAATAAGAATCACAGCAGCAGGTCCGTAAAAATAAAAATAGAGGAATTACACTTTCCAAAAAATTGCAATTCGTAACAAGTTTGAGATGAAAGCCCTAGTTGAGGAAGGTGCACTTGTACTCCGCACCTTGTTGTACCAGGCGGTACAGTTCCGTTACCACGCTGGCCCGTGTCCAGACGCACTTACCGTATGCAGAAGCGGCAGAGCTCCATGGCAGCCACTCGCACCGCCGGACTGCTGCCGCGTTATCTGCTTCCAAATGCATGTGGCGGTCGGTAAAAAGTAAAACTTTTCATCCCGCGAGGCGCGCGGGGTTGGTAGCCCTGGCAGCCCTGGCAGCCCGCACACCTCAGTTGGCCTACCGCATTATTATAGCTCTAGCGCGGGGTTGGTAGCCCTGGCAGCCCTGGCAGCCCTGGCAGCCCGCACACCTCAGTTGGCCTACCGCATTATTATAGCTCTCAGCGCGTCGCTGCGGAGCCCGCGGGCCCGGGGGATATTGCATGCCTGCGGGCGCACACACACAACACACACACACACACACACACACACACACGCACGCATGCACTCTGTAGCGCACAGAGCCCCCGCCGGTACCCCCGCCGGTACCCCCGCCGGTACCCCCCGGTACCCCCGCAATCCCGCAGGGTCCGCATACACTATAAACTCCTGACGAAATGAATGAGAAGAGACAGCGTAAGGCCGCGCATAAAGCATTAACAGACGATTTGATTGCCGTATCTTTTTTTTTGTGTTGTTTTCAGATTTTTTTTCCTGATGAGGTAAACTTCCCTCCCCCCATAATCGATAGTGGAATGTTTGACGAAGCGCAGCGGTAGTGGTCGTCCCAGTCCCGTCGGGTGACGGAGAAAGAGGCGGCAGCGGCAGCGGCAGCGGCGGCGGCTAGCGGCGGCGGCGTAATGGAAAGGGAAAATGTGGAAGGGCTTTTGGGGATCTTCCACTACTTGTGTGCACCAGGCACCAGGCAGGCTCGGGCTGATCGTAGCGGCTGCAGCGGGGTCCGGAGGGGACCGGAGGGGAATGGAGGAGACCGGAGGGGACCGTCCCGGAATAACGTCACGAAGACGGGCCAGTCGCCTGGCCGATCAGGCGGCCGAGGAGGGGGGTAGCATTGCGTGGCCGGGCGGTCCGTCGAGATGCGGGACGTGATTTCTGGACGCTCCCCGCCCCAACGGATCAGCTACCCGAGGACGTCCTCGTCGCATTAGCGGGCAGCCGCGTCTCCCCCCTATCCAATTATTGCGTCTCCCCTATTAAATTTGATTTTTATATTATTTTTGTGGGGGGAAAGTGAGCGGGCGCCTCGCGGTGGGCACCTAAAGCCTAACGGGGCTTGTTGTCCTGTACAGTCCGGACGCAACAGGCGCTGCAGCGGGTGTTGGGAGCCGGGAACCGACGCGGAGCGTAAAGTGACGAAAAATATCACTGTCATTGTCAGCCGGTAGGAGGCTAGAGGAGTGCGCCGCGCAGGGCGGCCAACGGCGGCCAGGCGGAAACGGACATGCGAGGCATCGACCTTAAACGATGCCTCATTGACGGGTCACCACTCAGACAGTCGTGTAGGCAACCCGTCCGACGCGGCCGTCGTGAGGGAGGCCGTCGTGAGGGAGGCCGTCGTGAGGGAGGCCGCCGTGAGGGAGGCCGCCGTGAGGGAGGCCGTCGTGAGGGAGGCCGCCGTGAGGGAGGCCGCCGTGAGGGAGGCCGCCGTGAGAGAGGCCGCCGTCAGGGCTACCGGAATTGAGGACGCTGTCACCGAGACCGCCGTCAGGGAGGTCGCCGTCACCGAGACCGCTCTCAGGGAGATCACCGTCCGAAAGGCCGCCGTCAAGGAGGTCGCCGTCAGGGGCATGGCGGCGACGGCCGCTGACCAGGAACTGTGGGCTTGTGTCAACAAAACGGGACAGCCGCTGCCTTCGGCCCCCTCCTGCTGATGGTCCTGGCGGCCTCTGTCTTACGAAAACAAAACGCCGCGCGCCACCCGTGACACCTTTACCGCGAGCAAACAGAGAGGCTCTGAAACATGGTCCAGTAGGCCGAGGGGATGGAGCCCGGCCCCGGCTGCCGCGCACGCGGGTGCCGCCGCCGGCGTGCCCAAGGGGCGTGCCCCCCACCGACCCCTCACCGACGACCGCAAGCCGCTCCGCTGATGCGCCGCCCTTGTGACGACTAGACACACTTTGTAGGCGGTCTAATAAAGAGCGAACGTGATGCGCCGACCGGCCTGCAATCGATCTGGCTCGCGATGTGTGTGTGTGTGTGTGTGTGTGTGTGTGTGTGTCGTCGGCCTCGCCAGGCCTCGCCGCTCACTTTCTGCCATCTGGTCACGTGGCCGACTGACCGCACCGCTGCGCGAATGGACAATCCGCACCCTTCGCGAAAGGTAATAAAAAATGTTTGCAATCGAGATGGCCAGTGACCTTGGGCGTGACGAGGCGGTACAAGGAGTGAGTGAGTGAGTGCCGGGGCCGGCCGGCCGGTGTGGGAGGAGCGGGGCGGGCGTGCCTGGGCAGAGGGTCACCACCACCCGCTGTGTTGTGTTGTGTACACCGTCCATTTCAATCATGACTCATTTTTTTTATGTTCGTGTTAATTATATTCGTCGTGCTGCTGGTAAAATATTTTTTAATATATACATTGCTCCGCCCTGAACCAGATTGTTCAGATTTTACTTTTGATTTTAAGGCCACGCCGCTCCGGAAGCTGATGAAGGGTCCCTTGCACTGTTTCCCTTCATAGCGCCTGCGAATGGCAGGGTAGGCCAGCCCGCACGACACGCGTGCATTCGGGAGTAGAGATTGCCTACCCACCAGGCGTCATGCGCGCGCTAGGAGCTTGGAGGGGGAGAGAGAGAGAGAGAGAGAGAGAGAGAGAGAGAGAGAGAGAGAGAGAGAGAGAGAGAGAGAGAGAGAGAGAGAGAGAGAGAGAGAGAGAGAGAGAGAGAGAGAGAGAGAGAGAGAGAGAGAGAGAGAGAGCGGTCCCTTGGCTGGGCCCTGGCTCGCAGTGGGGTAGGCTAGGGCGTTGAGGGGTTGACCGCCGGGAGACAACCGGGCATCCGCACGGTAAGAGTCGACGACCGCCGACCCGAGCCGACCCAAGAGCCGACCCCGAGTCCAGAGGGCGCGCAGCGAGACGCGCGGACGCCTCGGGCCGGTGCGTGCCTCGGCTGGGCTCGGCGGCGCTCGGCTCGGCTCGGCTCGCGGCCGGTCGGGTTATGGTATTGGTATCGGGCCCGCGGAGCCCCCGCCCTCAGCCGCTCCCCGGGCCCCGGCACGGCTGGCTAGATGCGGACGGGAATCGATGCCTTGTCCGTCACCGGCCCGAGCCAACACCACGGCCGGCACCGACGTCGGTGCGGCCGTCACTCAGACACGCGCGCTTTATCGGCCATCTTCCAATTTGGGAAGGCGATTGATCTGCGTGCACGGACCATTATAACGGAACGGGAACTCTATTACTAGCCACGCAGCCGCCGCTGCCGCCGCTGCCGCCGCCGCCCGGTGAGGTAGCCTCGCTAGCCTCGCCCTGGCGCGGTAGTGTGAGATTTACTCCTCCTGGCCGGAGGTGGCCGGAGGACCTCGGGGCACCTATGCTCTTGTCTCTCTATGACGTCGGTCCATCCCGCGATCGGCGCCCACCTGGGCTGAACAACGTCTCGTCCCGGGCGCCGGGCGTTACAGGTACTCTCAGCTTGTGATCGGTCGCCCTCACTCACTCACTCACTCTACATGCTCCATTCAGTGATCGCTTCCTTCTCACTCTTGTGGGATTTTTTGATAGAATCAATCGTCCCTATTTAGGCGCGACCCAAGAGGTCCCTCACTCGCGATGCGAGCGTACCATGCTTTAACTTTTTTTTTTTTAAAATTTCGATTTCTAGTCTTTTTCTAATGTTTTGATTTTGACATGCTTCTTTCTAGTTTGTCCCATTTTTACTTAATTCTTCTGACTTTTTTCTGATTTTCCCTGATTTCTGTCTGACTTTTTAAAAAAAGGTGCACACATTAATTTCTAATGAGGGACCCCGGATGAACCCCTCTTCTGTTTTACTTTCAATTTCCCTGTTGTGATGTTGCGAAGATGAGCAAGCAGCGGCAGTATTTTTAAGACGGAGGAGTCGAATGGCAGCTCCCAGTACACCTGTGGCCACCTTGGGCCGCCTGTGGCCCCGCCAGCTGAGTCAATGCGTCTGGCCCCCCACCAGAACGATAGGTGTGTCACCAAGGAAAGTAATTATAATACCGATCTGTAATGACGCGCGCTTTTATGACTTAATCTTTGTCGTCCGTTACATCGTTGGCCATTTAAGGCTGCTGTTTTGGTACTTCGTCAGCACTGCCACCCACCCCTTTAGCACCGTTTTGCCTTTTTGCATCGATTTCTTTACGCGCGTGCTGTAGGCTAACATCACACTCGATTGGTTCGTCAAGCACACATACACGTGCGCGTACACGCGCCCACCCTTATCTGTTGCGAAAATTATTAATGCGATCGTTGTTACGTTGTGATGCGTTATGAATAAGTCATGTCGATATCTCGTTACGTCTCTGCTTATCGCTGCGTCACGCACCAGCACGCGCGGCCATTCGATCCGTGTTTATGACCCGTGAGAGTGGTCCGCCAGCGTCCGCGAGCGTCGAGCATCGGCAAAATGCCAGTCTTTGACTGGATCGAGTGCAGAACCGATGTGCTGTCCAGTGCTTGTGGCCAATCGCAGACGACCCACTCTAGCAGACGACGCTTGTCTAGCAGACGACACGCTCCTGTTAAATCAGCTGGACACCGGCGCGGGGTGTCACGCCGTGCCAAACCGTTCAATGGGACGTGTCCCGGGAGGAGATCCAGGACACTCAAAGGAAAGGAAGGATGGAAATAAAAAGAAAGAAAAAAATCCGTTGACAAGTCCAAGGTATTTTTACCTCGAAGAAAGCCAAACTCACTGCACATGGACCAGTTTAGGTCGGCCTCCGACGAGGCAAGCAGACACGGCAGGTCTTCTTCTCCTCCTCCTCCTCCTCCTCCTCCTCCTCCTCCTCCTCCTCCTTTTTTTTTGCAGGTGTCCGACGACAGGAAAGACAACTCACTCACTCCCCTGTATTACTGCACTTTGTCTCACTGTCACAGTCACACACGCGCAACGCTGGGCTGATTGCAATGCATCACGATAACGTGAGAAATTGCCAAGGCCGCCGGCGATATATTTCATCATTTGATGCATCATGTGTGTGTGTGTGTGTGTGTGTGTGTGTATGACAATTAGACCCGCCGTACAAACGAGGGCCGCTGCGTCGCAGAGCCCCCATTGTTTAATTACAGACCATCTCAAGAAACGGGAGATCTTGTGTTGGTTTTACATAGCGGTTTTTTTTAATATAATCGAAGTACACCCTAAAAAAAAATTGTGAAAGTGAAATTTTGAAAAACTAGAGAAAAAAGAGCTTCAGAAAAAAAAATTCAAATTTTGATCATAAACAATTATGCATAACGAGTGAAGAGAGCCGTCTCTTCTCCGGCAAAAGCGGGCCGCGGCGGTGGTTGCGGCAGCCGCGGGGCCACCATACCGGAGGCAGGTCTGCAGCGTCAGCAACAGCAGCAGCAGCGGCCCGGCGCGGCACTGTCAGCTGTCCGTGTGTATGTATGTGTGTGTGTGTGCGCGCGCGTGCGCTCGCCCAAACTACTCCACGGCGTGCCTATATAGAATACGCGGCTACGATACGAGTGTCAATGTCGGCCCCGCCCTTGACGCAGGTACATGCGCTCCGTCAGCACCTTGCTTACCCTCTCTCTCTCTCTCTCTCTGTCAGTCTCTCTCTCTCTCTCTCTCTGCCTGCCTGTCTCTCTGTCTCTTTCTCCTCTGCGCATGTACGAAAAGGGTATGGTCAGGGATGTTCAGATACTGACGGGCGCCGCAGGTTTGACAGTTCCTGTCTGACGGCGACCTCCACGATGCGGACATGCCCAGCCCGCCCCGCCCCGCCCCCCCCGCCCCGCCCCGCCCCGCCCCGCCCCGCCCCGCCCCGCTCTGCGCGTACGCCGCGGCGGCGTCTACGTCACGAGGAACATATCAACGCTCGGAGATTTATCACGCCTTCGACAGGCGGTAGGCAGCCGCAGGCCGGTGTTTAAGTCCGGCCCGCCTGGTCTGGCCGGGTCAGTCCTCGAGACACATAGATAACGCAGCCAATGACGTCACAGTTGCGGCCTGGAGACGCGTCACTCAGTCCTTCTCGCTCCGCGCGGCGGCTGGCTGACCGGTTGCCAAATCCTTTCTCACCTTTCTACTTTTTATTAGAATTTTTTTCTTTTTTCGGGGGGGGGGGGCATTTTAGCGTGGTTTCCCCTCTTCTGGGAGCCCATCTGCGTGTGTGTGTGTGTGTGTGTGTGTGTGTGTGTGTGTGCGTTTGATACACAAAACTGGTCCGAGTCAACGGCATTCATTTTTGGCCCGACAGTGTTTGTTGACGTTGTCTGGCCCCTGCTCCGGAACTCCGGTCTCTTTTTAGTACAGTTTGAAATTTGGAATTTTTTGCTCAAAGTCAAAGTGACGATAAGTTTCATCGAGGGGAAAATTTTGGAGGATGACGTTGGTCAGTGTCATACTTGTATTGCACTGGGTGATTCTTAATCGTTTATATTGAATCTTCGGGGGAAAATGTAATTTGTGAACTGGAACGAACGACCAAATGAATGAATGAATGAATGAACGAATGAATGAATGAATGAATGAATGAATGAATGAATGAATGAATGAATGAATGAATGAATGAATGAATGAATGAATGAATGAATGAATGAACGTCCCAGCTCAATCCGACACGGCCGTGACCGGTCGTGACAGATGGCCGACTGTATGACAAATAATGTGCGCCAGGCGCTGGCATTGGTCCGTGTAACAATCTTGTGCAGCCAAGTACACAGCGTCAGGCTGCGGGTGCTGCGGGGCGGTCGGTCCGGGCTGCAGCCTCTGGGTCCTGCAGCCTGTGCCTGCAGCCTGTGCCTGCAGCCTGTGCCTGCAGCCGCTCTGTGACCGGTCGCCGATCGGGTAGTGGCCGTGCTACACAGACCTGGCCCTGAGACACCTTTCCCGCGTGCCCTGCCCTACCCTACCGCAGGCTCCGCAGGCTCGGCATCGGGCAGGGCCGGGCTTGGCGGTGCGCCGCGCACCTTGCCAGCTGCTGCCACACGGTTGCGATAGTCTCCTCCAGCGCCGGCAGCGGCAGCGGCAGCAGCGGCAGTGGCAGCAGCGGCAGCAGCGGCAGCAGCAGGCTCATTGGGAAATATGGAGCGGCATGTGCGCGAGGATGGTCTGTGCGACCTCGATGCGGCGCATATGCTCGTCATCATGTATACCCGATCCCGTCAAAGTTTGGCTACGTGCGCCGCACTCTTTAGGCTAAGCAAATCAAGATGACTAAAATTTGCTGTCGATTTAACTAACGATCAGTCTTTTCCACTAAAATTTCAGTCATTCTGATTTTGTTAGTCAATTCCATTTTATTTTTCTGAGAGTGGCGCGCCAGCAAACGATCGATGCCATGATTTAAAATCCAAATTTGATTTTTTTTTATGATTTTTTTCTGTATGGTCTGAACCCCCCCCCCCCCCCTTGCCCTTTTCCATGATTTTTGTTCTGAACCCTGTCAGATTTTTTATGTCTTAATGTTCATTAGTGTGTTACTTGGATGTGTTTTAGACACAGGGGCGGTACGTTTCGGGTATCGCGGTCCCATTCGGTCCCCTTGCTCCCCGCTGGGCCGCATAACTACAATCATATGGGTCGCCGCTGTTTGTCGCGCGCCGCGACGGCCATCTGGCCAGTGATGATCCGAGAGGCCGCAGGCAGGCCGCGCAGTGTGCCCCGCCAGTACCCCGCCAGTACCCCGCCAGTACCCCGCCAGAGTACCCCGCCAGTACCCCGCCAGAGTACCCCGCCAGTACCCCGCCAGTACCCCGCCAGTACCCCGCCAGAGTACCCCGCCAGTACCCCGCCAGAGTACCCCGCCAGTACCCTGCCAGTAGCCAGTACCCCGCCAGTGCCCCGCCAGAACCCCGCCAGTGCCCCGCCAGTGCCCCGCCAGTGCTCCGGCCCGAATCCTTTCACTTTTCCTCCGGCGTGGTCTTGATTGTAGTCACGTGACGAGACCGGCGTGCAGACGGCCAGTGCGAATGACACGTCCCTTGGGCGCCGCGGACCCGGCGACTTCCTCCTCAACGCAGTGCTGCTGCCGCTACTGCCGCTACTGCCGCTGCTGCCTCTGCTGTCGCTACTGCCGCTACTGCCGCTACTGCCGCTGCTGCCTCTGCTGCCGCTACTGCCGCTACTGCCGCTACTGCCGCTGCTGCCGCTACTGCCGCTGCTGCCTCTGCTGTCGCTACTGCCGCTACTGCCGCTACTGCCGCTGCCGCCTCTGCTGCCGCTACTGCCGCTACTGCCAGTGCTGCCTCTCCTGCCGCTGCTGCTGCTGCTGCTTCTGCTTCATATTCACCCGGCCGTGTTCTGCACGCTTTGTTGCCGGTCACGCGTGTCGCGCGCGGACACGGTGCGGTGCGTCGCACGCGTGCGTTTCGCACGCAGTAATCACTCTACGCGTGCGGCACGCGTGCTGCACACGGGGTGATGCCGCCTCCACCACTTTCCCGCTCAGTCTGCGACACGGTCGTGCCCCTACCCCGTCGAAAAAAATTTCTAAAGTCGATTCATAACGCAGGAAAAAAAAGTTTTTCCTGACCCGTGCTATGATGGGTTCTAGGAACACTTCGTTTTCCCTTCTAACAGCCAGGACGACTAGCCAGTGAGGTTGTGAGGGGTGCCTGTGGCAGCACATGAAAAAGTAATTTTACCGATGTATTTTAAATGTTCGGATGGTCGGTCGATACATGCCACAGATCGATTTTGAATCGACTCCCTCACTCATGGCGTCTGCTTCTGCGGTGCTGTCTGGGAATTCATTTCGTCCCACTGAGGGAATACCGAATCGAAAGAAAGCGACATGAAAATGAAACTGGCTGTGCTTCACCAAACCGGGCACCCATAACGGCTTCGACAGAGCAATCAGCTGACAGGTCTCGTGCAAAGTGCTGGTTTTGCATTGTTATTGACACGAGCGTCGTCCGCCGAATAAGGTGGTACAGCAGTGTGAGCGGAGAGAGAGGGGAGGGGAGCGCCTCTGGAGGTGGTACAGCAGTGTGAGCGGAGAGAGAGGGGAGGGGAGCGCCTCTGGAGGTGGTACAGCAGTGTGAGCGGAGAGAGAAGGGAGGGGAGCGCCTCTGGAGGTGGTACAGCAGTGTGAGCGGAGAGAGAGGGGAGGGGAGCGCCTCTGGAGGTGGTACAGC
Organism: Odontothrips loti; assembly: GCA_038380765.1. Taxonomy (NCBI): domain Eukaryota; kingdom Metazoa; phylum Arthropoda; class Insecta; order Thysanoptera; family Thripidae; genus Odontothrips; species Odontothrips loti. The sequence goes on from CM076254.1 coordinate 12,485,450, forward strand.
AGTGTGAGCGGAGAGAGAGGGGAGGGGAGCGCCTCTGGAGGTGGTACAGCAGTGTGAGCGGAGAGAGAGGGGAGGGGAGCGCCTCTGGAGGTGGTACAGCAGTGTGAGCGGAGAGAGAGGGGAGGGGAGCGCCTCTGGAGGTGGTACAGCAGTGTGAGCGGAGAGAGAGGGGAGGGGAGCGCCTCTGGAGGTGGTACAGCAGTGTGAGCGGAGAGAGAGGGGAGGGGAGCGCCTCTGGAGGTGGTACAGCAGTGTGAGCGGAGAGAGAGGGGAGGGGAGCGCCTCTGGAGGTGGTACAGCAGTGTGAGCGGAGAGAGAGGGGAGGGGAGCGCCTCTGGAGGTGGTACAGCAGTGTGAGCGGAGAGAGAGGGGAGGGGAGCGCCTCTGGAGGTGGTACAGCAGTGTGAGCGGAGAGAGAGGGGAGGGGAGCGCCTCTGGAGGAGGCTGGAGGTTGTCTCGACAGTTTTCGCGAGCGTAATGTGGTGCCAGAATTCGCACCACTCAATTGTTTTCGTCGCCCCCCCCCCCTTCTCTCTCTCCCCTGTGGTGTGAAAACGCCTCTGCACTTGACCCCTGGACTGCGCGTGGCCATGCCCCTGTTTCGCGTGCGAATCGCTCATGTAAGGTCGCAAACAGAATTGGGGCGCATAAAGCAACGAGAAAAATGAAGAAGCGAAAACAGAACATGTGAAAACAAACTGAAAGTACAAGGAACGGTGGTCCTCAGTGCTGATGATATGGCGTGACAGCGCATATTGCGCAGCGGTGAAATAACGACAAAAAGATTGCAACAACGCTCCCGGAAACACCCAGCTGCTGCCGCACTCCGCACTGGCGATGAGCTTTTAGAGCGGCGCGGTAACGATTCGAATCAATGCCGGGCTGCCGCTCCCGGTCCCGCCGCCGGGCTCCTGCCGGGCCGGGCTCCCGCCGGGATCCCACCGGGCTGCCATAAGTGCAGTAGGTGACACACGAGCACTTGGTTGCATTCTGATGGAGTGCGGCGAAGAGCGGGCGACGCTTCTCGGACTCCGTTATCGCCTGGCAGCAGCGCACAGAGAAAATAAAGACGAGTTATCGCAACTAACTTTTAAGTTGATTTCAGACAAGCAGTAAACTTTAGTTCGGGAACTAAATGTTTTTTGGAGGAACCAAATTTTAGTTGCACCAACGAAACGTTAGTTAATCTAACGCAGAGGTTCCCCGAAGGAGCGAAAGGCAGAAAAAAAAATTGTTCAGTGCCCGCAACGAACCTCTTTGTTGGAGCAACTAACGTTTCGTTGTTGCGTTACTGCCCCCAACAAAATTTTTGTTCGCCGAACAAAAATTTGCTGCTGGTCTGAAAATTAACTTGAAAATTAATTGTTGACAACTAGTCTTTTTTCTCCGTGACCTATTGAGTGTCGGTATTTTTTTCGAAACAAAAGGGCCACGCGCTTGGACGCAGGGATTTCTCACGATCGCCGGAGCCGCCGGGACCCGCCCAGCCCACAGCGCCGCCGTCCACTGTGATTTACTTCCATGTTGTTTGCGTTGGCGGCTTCTGATCGTGCGCGAAGGTAGCGACCCGATCATTATGACCTGTCCGATGGTCAATTTTTTTCCGTTTTAAAGTTTGCTGGCTGTCTTAGCAGCCATCATTAGCACACTGTACTACTTTGATTACCCCTTCGTGCTGAATACTAAAGGGGCAGGAAACGTCTTCACAGGCACATACGTACACACTGCAATCGACTGTTTCACTCATCGTTCGATCTGAATTATCCTCGAGGTAATAAAGAGTGGTGCAGATGGTAAAGCGGATAGAGACCCGGGCTGCCTGACAACCTGCTCAGATTTGGACTTGGAGCAGATCGCAGCGAGCGACCATTTTATAGAACCTTTGTTCGCCCGGGACCCAAGCCACTGCAATGCTGCACGGTGTTGCATGAACACAGAAAATGTTTCATGTTTACAGGCGGCAGAAAAAAATTCACCATAGACGATTTGACTTATTTGGATTATTTTCGGCTCAATTGATTGACTGTGATATTGAGACAATGCCCTCTGCATTACTTATGTCTATTATTAACAATATGTTACGTGACACTCATCTTTATCTCCTATAGTGAACCGAGAACACCTTTTATTTTTTTTTGAGAGTGAGTTGGTGCTGCACAAATTAACTCCCACCGCCTGTCCTCTTAGTGAGTGGGGTGGTGGACTCGTACGGGCAACCAGGGAGGCGGGAATGAAGACTGAACCCGCTGCAAGGGGAAGCGAGGCAAAGAGAGAAAGAGAGAGAGAGAGAGAGAGAGAGAGAGAGAGAGAGAGAGAGAGAGAGAGAGAGAGAGAGAGAGAGAGAGAGAGAGAGAGAGAGAGAGAGAGAGAGAGAGAGAGAGAGAGAGAGAGACAGACAGACAGACAGACAGACAGACAGATATTTAAAAATGATTACTCGGAGAAAACGAGTGGGAACAGAAAATGGGGTGAGTAGCGGTGGAAGTGCAAGGAGTGCCTGCATGTGACGGCTAGGCTTGACGGCTGGACAGTCAGTGCTGTGCTGCGCCTTGGCTACGCCTTGCCTACGCTGGCACCATAACAACAGCCAACGAACGGCCTATGTTGTGCAGCACCAGCCCGAGGTGCCGGATCTCCGAGCATTAAACTGTCTTGTCCCGCGCGCGAGACAGAGAGAGAGAGAGAGAGAGAGAGAGAGAGAGAGAGAGAGAGAGAGAGAGAGAGAGAGAGAGAGAGAGAGAGAGAGAGAGAGAGAGGTCGCTGTCTGCCACACCACATGCGGACACGTTGTTTATTTCTTTCAGCGTTGAGGATTCGGATTTTTTTTTTTTCCGTGGCCTCCTTTTCAAACAACGAAACCGGTAGCCATTGAACTATATAGCTTTCCTCGGAGAACAATCGAGTTGTATCAGGCTGACAGAAGGATGTGTCGTGGCGGGAAGGTCGCACTCTTCCAACAAAGGTAAAAGTTTGGTTCACAAACAAAATGGCACGCCTAGTACATACGAATTCGAATAGTGATTTATTTTTAAGTCCGATGCCTTGCTTCTTCGACCTCATTCTCGTTTTACCATGGCAGGCCCCTGGCCAGACCGGGGCCGAACGTGGGGCGGAGCGTTGAGTACAACTTACAGTGGTCGCTAAAGCGATAGCCGTGCGGCTGAGGGAGGGAGGGACATATCGCTAGGGAGGGAGGGAGGGAGAGAGAGAGAGAGAGAGAGAGAGAGGGGGGGCAGCACGCGCGCGTATCCAAGCAGTCCCAGCGTGGCCTGAGCGCCCGGCAGGGTAGGCCATGGAGCGCCGTGCGGCGCATCTGTGCTCATCAGTTGCCTACCCTCCGGGCGCTCCCGACCACTGGCAGGCACCGCGCATCGAGGAAGCGGCTCACCAGCAGCGGCAGCAGCGGCAGCAGCGGCAGCAGCGGCAGCAGCGGCAGCAGCGGCAGCAGCGGCAGCAGCGGCAGCAGCGGCAGCAGCGGCAGCAGCGGCAGCGATGATGCGGTAGCGGGCCCGACCGGCCGGCTGCCTCAGGATCTGCCTAAGGGTCTGCTCGAGGATCTACCTCGGGCTCCGCTCTGTCTGAGGCCCTGCCTGAGGCAGCCGGAGGCCCGCCCGGCTTGGCGCTCGGCTCGGCTCGGCTCGGCTCGGCTCGGCTCGGCTCGGCTCGGCCCCGCGTCGCCTCGTGCCCCGTCTGCGTTTAGATCCCCGCGCAGTGGATCCCCGGGAGTGGTCTCTATCACCCTCCTTCTGCTCTCGGCAGTGCCTCTTACTCTCAGAAAGGTGGAAGATTCAAGCATAGTGCCTACTGCCGCAACCTCCACGCGGGAACTGTGATCGAGATCAAGCCAACGATACATGTTTCACGTGTCTCATTGATCCAACAACGGCGAAACGATTGAATGAAGTGTCGTTAATTTCGGAACAAGTTTTATATGTTACATTGTAGAAAGTCCACTATGCATTCAACGTTCGCTTCGTTCTTAGCATCCAGTTTTGTGAGTGCGTGCGTCCCGTGGTGCTTGACGAGTGGAGTGAAGCTTCGTTCTCTCTAAACTTTATGTGCGTCATCTGGGTCTGTGATTTGAATATAAGGGGAACTCCCGTGCGCAGACTGACAAGAATGATTTCAAAAATTTAGTGCGGGTCCGCTGTCCGTTTCCAAGAACGGCCAATCTCACGTCTGCCACAGGTAATAATTTGTACGTGACCAGTCGCGATCGTGAAACGCTATGAGCTTGCTGGCGGTGTAAAGCCAGAGCCGATGGCGCCGAGACCAATCAGCCTCTGTTAGAAAAAGAAAATCGAGTGAGAAAATCGACATGACTAAGACTGGTTAATTTTAGTCAAAGCGTCTAATCTTGGTCGAGATCGACCACGACTTCTACTCACTTCGATTTTCTTACTCGATTTTGATTTTATTTTTCTGAGTGCGTGCGGCATTGGTGAGGGTGCACCTCTGAGTGTGTGTGTGTGTGTGTGTGTGTGTGTGTGTGCGCGGTCGCAGCCTGGACCGTTGCGTCGTGGCCGTGTCGCACTGCATAACAGTGTGGTCCAGTCGTGTCAAGCGCATGGACAGCAGCAACAACAACAAGATCACCAGCCAGCAAGGACGAGGGGAACGCCGTGTTTTTGTTGATTAGCGCGCGGCCCGTTCAATAATATATGCAGCGCGGTGGTTTTAGTGTTTTGTCTGGTGTCGGTTTCGGCGGTGGCTTCATCTCAGGCTCTCGGCAGTGTAGGACTGCCTCCCATCCGTCCGACGCGCTAACGATTTCAGTCCGTGAACGAACACATTTGCCGCACTCGTTATGGCGTTACGTTCTGCATCCGATGACCCCAGCGTGACGTAACGGCACGACACGCCAGTCAGGCGGCGGTCACGATCCGCATCGGTGTCAGAATCGGCCGCGAAACCGTCGTGCGTTTGAAGTCCGCGGGAAATCCTGAGTGAATTCGAAATCTGACGAGCTGAAGCCCCTCTCCAGGTACATGGTGATTCTAGTGCGAGAGTGCCCCGGAAATTTCCCGTGACGATCAGAAAATTTCCGAAATTTGCCGCAAGTTTTTTTATACAAATGGTAGACAGTGACAGACCTTAAAATTTTCATAAAAATGCGATGGTAAAAAATCGAACCCCGTTTTCACACCAAATATGCATACCGCGGCTTCACCGCAGGCAGAGATTCCTGCAATGGTTTGCCCGTAAACGCGCCACGTACTTGAGAGGATACCGCGCGAACAGTTCTGTTCGCTCAATATCTCCTCTCCAGCAGCGCTACTGCTGACGCCACGAGGTCCCGCAGAGGCATCCATTTCACTGTTTGGCCTCACACAGCGCCATGTCAGTTCGGGGCGGTTCGGTGCGGATCTGCGCGCCTCACGCCATGGGCACCACGGGCACTGCGGCCAGTGTATTTCGAGGGCGCACAACCAGTAGAGCGACGTCGACGCCGGCCAGCGCGCCAAAAAGTTTTCGTATTCCGTCGCATCGTCAGCCTCGAGTTTATTTACCTCGTTGGCAACACTGCGCGCGGGGTCGCCAGCGGCCTGCCAGCCATCGCTGCGTTGCCTCAGCTCCGTGATGTTGTCTTCTTGCTTGCATCACATAGGCTCGGAAGGGAAGGAAGGGTCGCCAACGCCAGCGGCGGCGGGGAAAAAAAAGACTCTGTCAGGGACGCGACACCACACTACTCCTCCGCGGTTCAAGGGCGCGCCGTGACCACGCGAGGCTCCCGGCGCAGTGCAGCCAACTGCGCAGCACCAACAGTATCGATGGGGAAAGAGTTTGAGTCACATTAGTAGGATGCGTTCGGCACCCCGCATTCCTCCGCGGCCCTGCGGACACACTCTGGTCGTGGACGTGACTCAAACCGTGCAGGCGGATTTCAAAATCCTGCAAGGATTCTTTAATTATAATTATTTCCCCCGCGGATCCGCAAAGTTTTTGGGTTTTGGGGTACTTTCATTTGTTTTAGAACTGACCGCCACAATGAACAAAGACCCTATCTAGATTAAGGACGCGTACTTCATGCCGCGCATACGGCCCAATAGGGTATTCCGGAGTAGAGCTTGACCGGAAATGAGAAGACGACAAGAATCACAAAAGCGGATACGGAAGTCTACGGTATGAAAAGTTACGTTGCACGTGCCACGCCGTCAGCCACGAGCCAACTCAAAACTTTGGAATCTCGCTGATGATATGTCACGACCATTTGATAGGGTCAGACAACGCATACTTCAACCGCGCGGCCCGGGGAAGTGCATCCTTAGGCCGCGCGGAGTGGTTCCGGCGCTGCCTGACCCTACCAAATGGTCGTGACATATCGTCAGCGAGAGCTAAGCCTCCAAATTTGTGAGTCGGCTCGTGGCTGACGGCGTAGCACGTGCTGCGTAACTTTCATACCGTAAACTTCCGTATCCGCTTTTGTGATTCTTGTCGTCTTCTCGTTTCCGGTCAAGCTCTACTCCGGAATACCCTATTCATCGCCCCCCCCCCCCAAAAAAAAGGGAAAAATGCGTGTCTTGGAGCAATGGTCTCTGATTGCCTTGTTTATTCCACGGCCGATGTTTGTTCTAATTGTGTTGCGCCCCGCTCTGCCCGCAGGTCCTAGCCGCCTGCCGCCAGGATGGTGTTCTCCTACTCGGCCGGCGACGACGCCGGCGACGGCCCCACCAAGCGCAAGGGCCACAACAACGACGACGTGGTCACCGTGTCCGTGACGGGGGGCTACACCAACGAGGCCTTCAAGGGGGACGGCGACGCCCTGGGCGACTGCAAGGTCAAGAAGCCGCCGCAGCTCAGCTCGACGGAGGATGAGGCGATCCCCGGAGCGGACGGCAAGTGCCGGCTCAAGCCCAGCGAGAAGTGGCGCATCCTTAAGAACATCGCCGCCGTCAGCTTCGCCTTCATGGTGCAGTTCACGGCCTTCCAGGGCACGGCCAACCTGCAGAGCAGCATCAACGCCAAGGACGGCCTGGGCACGGTGTCACTGTCGGCGGTGTACGCCGCGCTCGTGCTGTCGTGCATCTTCGTCCCCACCTTCCTAATCAAGAGGCTGACGGTCAAGTGGACGCTGTGCGCCTCGATGCTGTGCTACGCGCCCTACATCGCCGCCCAGTTCTACCCCAGGTTCTACACGCTCGTGCCCGCGGGCGTGCTGCTGGGCCTCGGCGCCGCGCCCATGTGGGCCGCTAAGGCCACGTACCTGACGCAGGTGGGCGCAGTCTACGCCAAGATCACGGACCAGGCCGTCGATGGCATCATTGTGCGGTTCTTCGGTTTCTTCTTCCTGGCCTGGCAGACGGCCGAGCTCTGGGGCAACCTTGTCTCATCCCTCGGTGAGTGTGAAGAGTAATAATGAGCGGTGTTAATAGACGAAACGAAACTCGGAACGGAGCCGGAGTGGTATAGCAAAAATGCTCACGTTAGGTCTGATTCACTTGTAAAACCACGTGTAAATTTACTGACCAAAAATTTGGTTATGGCGTTTCGAAAAGGAACTCGAGCTTCAGATTATATTTGATAAAGGGATCATATTTTTGTTTTTAAATGACAAAGCAAGCGTTTGTTTCTGTCTTTACGTATTGAGACACTGCGTGGATCCAGGGATGTCCGCAACGGCTTCTGTAGAAAAATCGAGGGACGACAGCCCAGAGCATACGGAGCAGGAAAAAAAAATGAATCCCGCTGCATAATGGTTTAGATTCCAAGAAGAGTCGAAATTCCGAACCACAACAAAAAACGGGGGATTTTTGAACTTGTCTGGGGGTTTCCCACGTTACACCTGCCAGCAGGGCGACAACCTGTGCGAGGCACCGTGTGTGCAAGCAACACTTGTATCCAACTGGAACTGGCAACCAAATCCGCGTCACGGTGTGAGCGACGACGGGGGAAACCCCCTGTACAGTTCCCAAATAATAATAACAACAAATAAATAAGGAATATGGCCGCGTTGTGATGAAGCGGTTGTCGTTGTTTTTACTAATCAGCGTTCGGCTTTAGTTGTCGTTAACAAGGCGTCGGCCGGAAGGGTAACGAAACGACGCCTGCCCGCGCGCGCGCGCGCTTTGCACTAGTTTGACGTCATCCAAGTCACGATTAAACGAGGCGCCCGCATATCGCTATTACTTTTTATGATCGTTATATTCTCGTTAGCGCGACGCGCGCGCTACTCTGTGGTTCTCACTAGGCGCTCTGCCGACAACAGCGGCTAAATTTTGTGGCAGGATTCCCCGGAATCGAAAGAAAAAATACAAAAGAGAGAGACAGAAAGATAGATAGAGAGAGAGAGAGAGAGAGAGAGAGAGAGAGAGAGAGAGAGAGAGAGAGAGGGGGGGGGGGGTACGTCAGCGCGCAATGCTGATTGCGTGTGGAAGATATGTGTTAGGTGGGCCAATTTTGGTTCGGTTGGCCGGGTTAGACGTGATACCGTTAGGTATGTCCTAAATTTTTTACGGCAACGCCGACAGCCCGCGGGTGCTAGGGTAGGCCAGTCCGCCTGACTCACATGCCTGTGGTGGCCTACCCAGCAGGCGCCAGTCTGACTTAAAACCAGGTTTGCTGTTGCGCACACATACTGCATGTGGACGATTATTCCCTTGGGGTTGGATGCGCCTCGGCCAAAATCATGATGCGGGAAATGTTGAGGATCTCTCAGGTTAAAAAACATATGGCAACGAGTTAAAAATATCTGATTAAATAAAGATTTCCAGCGATGCCTATAATTTTTTTGTACCTTCCCTCGAGAGTTTCCGGTCTGGACGTGTTTATGTACTTCAAATTCCGTTTCCAAAGTCAGATTGGGAATCTCTGTTTTAGCGAAGGCCAGGGTTAGGTTGTGCGATAGACGGGGTAGCTGACACACGAGCGTGCAATAACTCCACTCTTTTCTGCCCCAGTCCTGTCGTCCGGCGGCCACGGTGGCGGCGGCACCAGCTCTGCCAACTCCTCGCTGCACGCCGCGTCCGAGGAGAAGCTCTCGCACTGCGGTGCCAACTTCTGCGTGCTCAGCAACCACGCCAACGACAACCTGGAGAGGCCGCCAGACTCGGAGATCTACGAAATCTCCACCATCTACCTGTGCTGCGTGGTGGCGGCCGTGGCGTTCGTCGCCTTCATGGTGGACCCCCTGTCCAGGTGAGTCAGCGAGCAGCGCGGCATAAGATGAGAAATTGGCCGGCGGCGCACGCGGACACGTTTCGGACAGACAAACGTGGCGTTTTCTCCCCCTGTTTGACGACCGCCGCGCCGGGCCGAGGTGGTAGGTGCCTCCGCTCCGCCCTCGTCGTTCCGTGCTGCTTCCGAAAGTGATTACCGACGGTCGGCAGTGGCCGTCTGTTCCAGGCTGTTCTCGGCGACGGTTTCCTCTCACGTCCGCCGCTCTGCCACGTCAGAATGTCACACACGTCCTTTGCTCGGCTGACACGGCGAGACATGCACTCACACACACACACACACACACGCGCGCGCGCGCGCGCGCGCACGCGCACATGCACACACCCTCTGGCCGCATAGTGGACGGTTATATTCGCTTGGAATTCGACAGCGCGCGTTCAAAGTGCATGGCGTGAGGCAAGGTCGGAGGGATAAGACGGCTCTCTGCGAGTTCACCGTTGTGGCCTTTTGGCGATATTTTTAAAACGAAATCATACTAACAATGCGCTCCACTTTTTAGAAAAAATGATTATTTGGAAACATGCAGTATTTGTAAAATTGGTTAGTTTTGCTGCTACTTTTTCACGCCACTTCTAAGCGTATTTTTGAAATAAATTATTTCTTTTTTTTTCCCTGCGTCTCGGACGTCATCGCGTCGTGTGTAACATACTTTGTTCTCCAGACAAATCCGTCATCTCTGTTTCGCGATGCTTCGCCCAATGCTTCACGGTGGCTGGCTGCTGGCGGCTGGCCGCGGCTATGGCTGTGCTCGGTGCTCGGCCGGGCCGCTATCGCGACATGCCACTCCACTCCACTCCGCTCGGTGCCACTCTGTGTCCGGTGGACCGCGAAGTCTCTGGCAAAAGCACCGGCATTAGCCGCCGGACACGGCGTCTCGCGCGCACTATTTTGCCAGTTATTGGCGAGCGAATTGCAGGGCCTTTTTGCCCGATGTCGACGTCGTCGTGTTGCACGCGTGGAGGGACCTGGAGTGGCCTGGAGTGGCCTGGAGTGGCCTGGAGTGGCCTGGAGAGGCCCGCCCCCGAGCGACCCTTGCCTGACAGTTCGCAAGTCCCCGGCTAACGCTGGGCTGTACCCTTGACTCGGTCGCCGTCCGTCCTTGACTCCCTCTCTCGGCCTCGGCCCTCGCGGCACGTCCTTGACCGTCAGCAGAACCTCCACCAAGGACGGATCGGCGTTGCCGTGCCCTTAGCAGTAGCAGCCTCTCGCACATCTTCGTGTTCCGTCGCTCTATCTCTGTCTACCCACCCGTTGCTGGGCATCTTTGCGTTCGCTCGTCGTCGCGATAAGTGGCGGGGAAATTGGTATTGGTCGCGGACGTCGCGGGCTGTAACCGGCTGTAACCCGCCTGGGCGCCGCGCCGCCGGCCTGCCTGGGCGCTGACGGGCCCGGCTGCCGGCCCTTCTTTCGACGTTTTTACTCCGTACCTGTTCCGGCTCGTCAATTTCGCTCCCAGGCCGGCGCGACTTCGACATCCCGTCTCGGCGCCCGGCGCACCTATTGTCGTCCTGTACGACGTCACCCGCACCGTCGTGGCCGCCGGCCTCCTCCACCTGCGTCGCCGTGCTCCTCCCGCCCTCTGCGACGGGGGAGCCGCCCGCGCCGTCCGCGACTCGTTCTCCCCCGCCGTCGGCGTCCTCCTCGCGCGCCCTGACGGCGACCTCTTGTTCGGCGGCCTCGCACAATCCCACTCCGGCGGCCGCCTGCGCGCACGCGGTGCCGCCCCGTTATCGCAGCCGCGCCGACGGCCTCCTCGGACGTGACAGCGGCGGCGGGTGACCGGGCGACGGTGGCGGGCGGTGGCGGGCGGTGGCGGGCGGTGGCGGGCGGTGGCGGGCGGTGGCGGGCGGTGGCGGGCGGTGGCGGGCGGTGGCGGGCGGTGGCGGGCGGTGGCGGGCGGTGGCGGGCGGTGGCGGGCGGTGGCGAGCGGTGGCGGGCGGTGGCGGGCGGTGGCGGGCGGTGGCGGGCGGTGGCGGGCGGTGGCGAGCGGTGGCCTGGCGGCGCGGTGCCTGCCGGTGCTTGCCGCGCGGTGCTCGGCCTCTATAAATAGCGGCTATGTACGGCAGCTGTCATTTCATTTGTTTTGCCCGCGGGAGAACGCGGCGCCGCGGCGCGCGGTGCCGGGCCTCGGCGCCTCGGCCGGGCCCTGGAGTGGGTCGAGGACGATGGCCGCCGTCGGCGGAGGCTGCGCTGCTGATGCTGCCGATGCCAAACCTATAAAACCGAGTCAGATGTTCGCTCTCCGCAGCAGTGGTGCCCGACGGCTCATCGTGCACCTCTAAGCCCGGCAGCAGCAGCAGTAGCGGCAGCAGTAGCCGCAGCAGCCGTAGCGGCAGCAGCAGCATCTTGCCTTCTTTTCTTTTTCAATACGAACGGCCCGGGCCGCGCGCGCGCGTGTGTGTGTGTGTGTGTGTGTTTGTTTGTGTGTGTGTGTGTGTGATTGTGAGTCTGAGTGTGGACAGGTGTGCTAGCCATGACTTACAGGCACGCGGCTAAGAGTTCATTCGCTTCCCGGCGCGGCGTTTGCTGTTTTGCCTTGGAAAAAAAAGGAAACAAGAAGCAGCATCAGCAAGATACACACCGCAGTCGTCGGATTATGCAAATGAGTCGTCATCGCCATCGGCGTTCGTCACTCTGTTCGGCCTTAATTAGTCTCTGATCCGCGCGGCGCGGCGCCCGCCGATTCGTATATTATTATGTGGATTCTTCTGATCTTTCTGGGCGAGGGAATTCCCGCCAGGCGATCGTCCTGATTAGTGGCAGGTGGCAGGTGAATAGCACACGAGTGCCACTCCACGCCGGAGAGGAAGCGCCCTCTGACGGGTTGTTTTTCTAGCGCGCTGCCGCGGCGCCCCGTTCCTTAATGCGTGTGGCGGAGAGTTGGTCAATGGTTTCGGTGGCGGTGGCGGTGATGCCCCCGGTAATGCACTATCGCACGGCTTATCGCAGCCGCCTTACCTTCACTTCTGAAATAATCATGGAAAAAAACTCCCTTTTCTGCCTGCTGCTGCTGCTGCTGCTGCTGCTGCTGCTGCTGCTGCTGCTGCTGCTGCTGCTGCTGCTGCTGCTGCTGCTGCTGCTGCTGCTGCTGCTGCTGCTGCTGCTGCTGCTGCTGCTGCTGCTGCTGCTGCTGCTGCTGCTGCTGCTGCTGCTGCTGCTGCTGCTGCTGCTGCTGCTGCTGCTGCTGCTGCTGCTTAGTGATTGGTAATCGTGGGTTGTGGTGGACTGTAAGCAAGGACCGCGCGGGTGGTGTTCTGGAGCACCTCGCACACGGAGAAAAAAAAGATTAATGGTCGTAACTAATTTTTAAGTTGATTTTCAGACAAGCAGTAAATTTTTGTATAGAGAACTACAATATTCTGCTTATTCGAAAATCAACTTAAAAATAAGTTAGCGACCACTAATCTTTTTTTCTCCTGCTTGGAGTACCTCAGAGTACCTCGGCAGGTCCCAGTGAGCTTTTACGTCGTCTTAGTGTTCATCGCAGTCGCGGCTGCCAGGAACGCTTCACTGCCTTTCAGGGCGCGCGCACGCCCGCGCCGCCACGTTTTCCGCCCATAACGTGCGCGTTTTTCTTTCGCACATATTCGAGTCCGCCGTGAGCGTGTTGATTGCTCGAAGAGTGCTGCCACTTCCTGGGTTCCGCCGGTACCCGCCCGTCTGCCTGGTCTCCGCCGCCTCCTGCGCCTGCTAGCTCTGCTAGCTCTTCTAGCTCTTCTAGCTCTTCTAGCTCTTCTAGCTCTGCTAGCTCTTCTAGCTCTGCTAGCTCTTCTAGCTCTGCTAGCTCTTCTAGCTCTGCTAGCTCTTCTAGCTCTTCTAGCTCTGCTAGCTCTTCTAGCTCTGCTAGCTCTGCTAGCTCTTCTCTGCTCTGCTAGCTCTTCTAGCTCTTCTAGCTCTGCTAGCTCTTCTAGCTCTGCCAGCTCTTCAGCTCTGCTAGCTCTGCTAGCTCTGCTAGCTCTGCTAGCTCTGCTAGCTCTGCTAGCTCTTCTAGCTCTTCTAGCTCTGCTAGCTCTTCTAGCTCTGCTAGCTCTTCTAGCTCTGCTAGCTCTTCTAGCTCTGCTAGCTCTGCTAGCTCTGCTAGCTCTGCTAGCTCTGCTAGCTCTGCTAGCTCTGCTAGCAGCTCTGCTGCTCTGCTAGCTCTGCCTAGCTCTTCTTCAGCTCTGCTAGCTCTGCTAGCTCTGCTAGCTCTGCTAGCTCTGCTAGCTCTGCTCTGCTCAGCTCTGCTAGCTCTGCTAGCTCTGCTGCTAGCTCTGCTAGCTCTGCTAGCTCTTCTAGCTCTGCTAGCTCTTCTAGCTCTGCTAGCTCTTCTAGCTCTGCTAGCTCTGCTAGCTCTTCTAGCTCTGCTAGCTCTGCTAGCTCCGCCGGTGTCATCCTCTTCAGAACCCGTTCCGGTCGCCGCGTGTTTTGACATCGCTATCGTTTTACGTCCCGTCCGTCCTTGTGGCGCCGCGAGCGCGCTCTACCGGCCGGCGCCGGCGGCTCCGGTGGGCTGCTCTGCCAGGCTCTGCCCTGCGAGCCGCTCTAGTTGCTGCAGCGCCTTTTAAATCTTGTGTTTTCGGCTGCGCTGCGGTTTTACGACGCCGGCCGATGAAACCTGCTCCAGAGCTCCGATGGATACGAGTTTTCAGTAGCGTTCCAGAATCTACGAGTTCTGGACGCATTCTGAGTGCATAATACGAAAATCTGCGGGGGGCCTCTCCGAACCAACCCGGGCTTCATCTCTGTTCCTGCATGGAAACGGTTAGCGATGATCGCCGAGACAGTTGTCTGGCGAAGACCCCTAGCGTGAGGCAGAGGATGCGGGCCCCACGGGATGGGCAGGGAGGCGGCCGGGGGCAGCCGGGGCAGCCGGGGGCAGCCGGGGGCAGCCGGGGGCGCGGGCCGGCGCGGGGCGAGCCGAGGTCCGGCTGGGTGGCCGGGCTCCACCCGGCCCACCGCACGGGCAGCCCCTGTCGCCTCGCCGCTGCCTCGTATTTAGCTCAGTAAACTAAACAACTTTCTCTGGACCAGTCGACCACTTCGGGACATGCCATCGCGCCCCGTCCCGGCCACTCTGCAACCCGCGTGCTCACTTGAGGTCACGGCTCCCCGGAGGCACACTGCAAAAACCGGCAGGGCTTAACTCAACTACCGCGAAGCGGACTTTATTGTAGCGATCGCTACCAACGCTACCGTTTAAAAAAAATGGCACGATATGTGACAAATTAAGATGGGTACTGAAAGACGTGTAAACTCGTTTTGGAAACTAGAGGTGATGCATAAAATTCGAGATGATGTGGCTTTCGCAAATTTTGTTAGTCAGATTAAGAATCAAGAACCATATAAATGATGGAGTCGCTTTTCTTGTACTGAAAAAAAAAACTACAACGGAAATTTTTGAGCTGAGAAAACCGGGCGTGGTCAATACGTCTTTGTCATTCCCCTTTTTATATGGACGCCTTCTTTCGCTCCCAATCTGTCGATCGTAGCCATAAACCTTTTGCAGAGGAAATTCTTTTAGCGCGTCCTATTCTTCGGACAAAAACATGTACGCCGTGTACGCCTATGACGGCGTGTGCAGAACCGGTTGCCGAGATCAATCGCTCAGGAAGGAATCGCTTGTCAGGAATGAACATGGCGCACTTTATTAACTACTCCGCAAGTACCGGGGAAAAATAAATGTATAACTTTCAGAAAGCCTGCTCAAATTTCGCGATACAACAAGAAACTAACTATCGGTGCAAGTACACTGCCAAATGAGCTGTTTGTTGTTTAGTGCATGTCCATCGGGGTAGCCATTAAAGTTGGCATTTCTATCGGAATCATTACAACGCGCTTCAAACAATGTAACCGTTTTATTATGTAATCCAATGAGCTCTCGGCCGCCGCTTCGTCATGAGTTTTATGGGAGACTCACTCTCCTGGAACGGAAAACCAATTTGTAGGCGTATTTTTTTTTTACAGAGGTCGTTTATACCTGAATAATAAATACGAAGCGTGCAGCGTCAGTCGTCACAATGTCCAGGACGCATTACGTCATCGACGTCACTGACGACCATTGCTCCTGAGCAAGCCGTGCAGGCAGCACATTCTCATACCCAATCCTGCCGGTCCAAAGTTCCGGTGCTGGAAGCTTATTATTCTTGTGCATATAGTGGCGCATAGAAATTATAAGGCGAGCAGTATTTTTTCATGCTCCTTTTCCGTATCACTCGACATAGTCGGACGAGGCAAACCTAACCTAACCACCGCGTCCGGGTCCAAGGCAGAGGTGATCAGCTGTTGGTCGGGGTCGGGCTTTGTGTGTGTGTATGTACGTGCGTATGTCGTGTACACTGATAAAGTAGTGTGTCCTTGTGTACACTTGTACGGGTTAGTCATGCGGCAATCCGAATGCTGAAAACCCGGCGATGGTCTGAAGTGTGCCCACTATCTCATGGGACTACGGAGCCATGATACTCGTCATACTAATTTTGTTTTTTATCACAAATGAACGGTCAGTTTGATGATGCTGCAGCCGAAAAAATTCGTCCGGGATCGTGGATCCTTTTATTCTCTTCATTTTCTCTCTCTCTCTCTCTCTCTCTCTCTCTCTCTCTCTCTCTCTCTCTCTCTCTCTCTCTCTCTCTCTCTCTCTCTCTCTCTCTCTCTCTCTCTCTCTTCCTCTCTTTTTTTCTTTCTTCTCCTTGACATTCCATTACACATTCCCGGCATAACGGTCCCCGTCCGCGACACACGAAATGTCATGTGGTCTACCACGTGCCAATGGCCTTCTGAACGGTCTAAATAAATTGCTGATTACCTAATTAATCCAACTGGCCGCAGCAGAGAGCCGGCGCCGTTTCCTTTTCTCCCCCTCTTATTTCGCGTTGGTCCAGTTTCGAATCAAAGGCGCGCGACAACCATAGCTTTTTATCGATCTGGAGCGACCTTCATTTATTCGCTTGAAAGCAGCGGCAGCGGTAGCACAGCAGCAGCAGCAGCAGCAGCAGCCTGCCCAGAAGTAAATGGTGACGCTCCGACTCATCTGCAAACGCGTTGGGAGGCGGCGGCGGCGGCAGCGGCGGCGGCGGCGGCGGCGGCGGCGGCGGCGGCGGCGGCGGCGTCGGAGGCGGCAGCGGCGGCGGCGGCAGCGGCGGCGACAGCGGCGGCGGCCAGCAGCACTTTTGGCCGCCTGAAAACGGTTTGATCTGACTCGTCCCATCGAGAGGATCCGTTGGTCGGACGACACACGTATTCCTTGACCCACTGCTTGTGCCACTGCCACCGCGCTGCCGGCCGCACAAACACACACGCACAGAAACACACACACACACACACACACACACACACACGGACAGTGGGGAAGGGTTGCCGCGGGCGACGCCGGTTGGAAAAACTGGAGAAAACGTGAGGCGGGAAGAGGGAAGTGGACACACTGGCTGCTCCGCCACAGCAATGCCGGGCATCCCGGGCACGTGTCACATAAGAGCTGCATTACGTGTCCTCATGTCACATTTTTCCCCTCCCCTACCCTTGTCATCTCTGTCTGTCTTTCTGTCTGTCTGTCTCTCTCGACCTTGCACTTGTCGGGGCGTGCTACACCGGACGATCCAAATATACTGATTACTCGTCGCCGCTCCGGGGCTTGAAAATGCAAGCACTAACATAAAAACTGGCGGAAAAGTTTTGAAAACTCCGTTCGTTTTGTAAGATGCACATTTTCTTTATCATTATATCAAAAAAATTACCTAAATTAAAAGTGAGGTTATTAGCAGGACACGGTTCTCTAGTTGGGTGAGAATTTCATATCAAAGCACGGGACAGGATCTGGTCGGCGGTGGTCCAGCGCTGCAGGCGGGCTGTGCAGGCTGCGCCCAATCTGCAGATACAGCGGTCTGGGTTGTCACGTGACGACGTGACCTCGGTGACGCGCAGCACATGGCAATGACAGTGTCCCTGCGAGCGGGCCAGTCGGGCCGCCATCTCTGTCAGTGTCATCGCCCGATCTTTCTCTCCCTCTGCCTCTCCCTCTCTGTCTGGCACTAGTCCGGCCCTAAACATTTTGCTCTAGGTTTCTCTCGCTCCTAGGGGCCGGTCAGGAACAACGTGACACAAAATTTAGGTGCTTTAAGAAATTTGGACGGTAAAAATCATCGCGGCGGGAAGTGCGCGGAACCGTCTGCGCGAAACGAACTCGAGCCCACTAGGTCTGCAGTCTCAGGGAGACTGCAGCCCGAGCCGACGACAGTTTGCCCCACCACCACCACAACCCCCACACCCTTCAAGGATTCCAAGACAGGTCAAGTGGATCGTGAACGGTCCCTTCTGGCTACAACAGGCGTCCCAGCGACCCCAGGTACCTCCCTCTTCCCCCTTCGCCAAGTGCGCACGGCAGAGGCGATTCGAATTGGATGGCAAGTGCTTTGAATACATTAATCGGCGCCGAGCTTTCCTACAGGAACTGGTTTAAGGCAGACGCTACTGGATCAAAGCAGTTTCACTAGCGATTCACCAAAACGCGGTTTGCTCCGGCTGTGCTCGGTCCGGCCCCGCGGCATGTTTGTGGATTTGCGCCGCAAATTCGCAATAGCCGGGTAACGCTATCGCTGCTATCGTATCGCGACACGCCACCGAGCGCCCTTTTACCTTTTAACACACACACACACGCACACACACACACACACACACACAAACACACACACACACACACACGTTACCGTACCTTGTGGTTGTGGCCGGGATCCGTCATTAGTGTCGAAAATGACGGGGATCGGGCTGGCAGCGAGCCGGCCAGGACCGAGAGTGCGCCCGCCCGGCCAGCATCATCTGTGTGACAACGGCGCGTGGCGGCGCGTGGCGGCGCGTGGCGGCGCGTGGCGGCGCGTGCGACGGCCGATGGCCGGTGGTCGCCGCCCACCACCGCCTCTTTGGAAACAAGTACGTTATCTTCGCCGCCGTCCTGGCAGGCCGCCGCTGCTGTCCCCGTTTCGCGACGTCTAACGGGGGGTATTCCCACCCGAGCCAGACGCAAGGTCGAATACCCCCCGTCCCTCTTCCTCTCCCTTTCTGCTCCCTCTCCTCCCCCACCGTCCGCCCATCGAATCCCCACTCTCTGCCTTCGCTACTGACACCTTCCACAAGATGCGACAAAAAAAATACACACATGGCTGTTCTGCCACTGGCTGAAGAAGCCTCTGTTGGCCAAAGAGTACCCGACAGAGAGGGGGGGGGGAGGAGAGAGAGAGAGAGAGAGAGAGAGAGAGAGAGAGAGAGAAATGGCTACGCTGCGTCACTGCGAGAAAGTTCAGTTTATCACGAACGAACCTGAGGACGACACAACAACTGTTGGACAGTATCAGCAGGACCGTCTCACGTCCCCCTGAACACACAAAAGGCATCGGCCAACACGGCGTCCCAAATGTTGGAGAACGCGATTTAGCGATGTTGCCGGCACGGCAGATAGGAGGGTATCGACGGGCTGCAGCAGAGGTTTTTGTTGATAGCGAAGCGGCGGGTGGTGGGAGCACCGTACGAGTAGTTTGGGGGGGGGGGGGGGGGGGGGCCTACCCAAGGCAGTTACCTACCTCAAATTTTATGACCTGCGTGTGTGGGTCCAAGTCCGTGTATGGGTGTAGATGTGGTCGTGCGAGTCCAGGAAGGTATGGATGAATACCCGCTCACGTGTGTATGCTCATGCGAGGGCTCAGAAGATATCATCACAACATCCTGCTCAAATCAGACACGAACTCTCTTCGTCCGAGTATCTCTCTCTCGCTGCCCCCTCTCCCCCCCCCCTTCTCCCTCCCTCTCTTTTGCTCGCTCAGGCTCTGCCAAGGACGAACGCGTCCCGGACCAAACATGGAGTCAAATGGCGAAAAAAGACTCCATATGCCGAAACATCCATTGCTTCCTGAGCACGATACATGCCGACTCAAACCATTACTGTAACGACACGTTTTTCTTTTGTCCACTGTCCTCTTCCCACTTTCCCTTGCTATTCTGTATTCGATGACGGCTTGCCGGGCGCGAACTCAATGTGGAAGTCGACCCTTCTCTTCTGAGCAAAATAATCTTTCAAAGAAGTTTGGTCTGGATATGAACGGAGCCGGTGGGCCACGGCCGTGTGCTTTGAGGCGGCAGCAATTATTCAGCGCCGAAATTCAAACCTCCGCGATGGCGAACAACCCTACAACAAGAAAAACTGAGAACGCAGATGAATATTGACGAGCTCGTGTGAGGCTTCTAGGCATGTTTCCTATAACGGGTTATATGAGGGACAGGCATCACTTAAGTTCGCATGTCGGGGGAAGAAGGTTATTTTAGTCCGCCTCTCTTCTACTGCGGATGCTGGGATCCGACTGACCCGGCTTTGGCATTATTTCCAGAAGACGTGTTATCAGGCTCAAAGCCCCTAATCGCGTGTTTGAAACTAGCCGAGCGTCTTCGCAGGTCCTGCGGTGTTTCTATGTACACGCTATGCAGAAGCCAATGTGATAACAACAACTTCTGATATGGCACCGTATCATTACGCTGTCGTTGTGTGGGCGGAGACATTGCAGATCGGGAGCCGGCCATAACCTCAAACGTAAATCAAAGTGTCGCCGAGGTACGCCATGTGGTTTCCCATACTCACGAGGGCCTTGTAAAACACGCATATTTATTGTTGTTATTCTTCTTCTTCTTCTTCTTCTTCTTCTTCTTCTTCTTCTTCTTCTTCTTCTTCTTCTTCTTACAATGCGCGACCTCCTTCGGCACAAACTATGCGAGTCCTTTTGTCAGAGGCATTGCTACCGGACACCCAACCGGCGTTCGCATGTGAATAGGGCCTTATGTGCTCGGAGAGAGACAGGCAGTAGGATATGAGGAAGGGCGAGAGAGACGGAGAGAGAGAGAGTTGTGTGGGTGAGTGGTAATGTGGGTGTCCCTCCCTACAGGAAGGTTCGGAGCTCGTCGGGTTTCCGATTTCAAACGGACGTTAACGCGTTTTTCACGCAGGACACGCGCGATGCCCCCCGCAGAGAAGGGCGTCGAAATTTAACGCCCGCGCGACACTTGACCCCTAAAAAAAAGGACAGAGAAAAAAAACCCAGCGATACGCCGCGCTGCCCCTAGCCATGTGAAGGACACGAATGCCACAGCCAAACCTTTAGTATATCTGCGACGAACGCCTCGTGTGTGGTGCGTTGTGCGTTTCAAGGCGGTCCCGGAGGCAGTCCAGATTTACTATTACTGAAAAATTATTTTGATTTCCTCTTTTTTTTTTCCGGTCCACGACGGGCCGTCAAACTAGACACCATCTCCATTGTGTGCCGTTATTGACTCTGACTGCTGTCTCTCCCTGCACACACACACACACACACACACACACCTGCTAGAACACCTTCCGGACGGACAGGTGGTCTCTTAGTGTTGAGGAAGGGGACGGGCACACGGAGAGCCGGGCGTCCGGGTGTGATGTTTCCGGCAGCCGGCGTTCGCGAATAAGCCGCGAAGTCGCAGCCAACACCGGCGAAAGCAAACACGTGCGGCGCACTCCGGCCACCCCCCTGCAGCCTCCGCCGCCCGTGCCGTGGTGTCGGTTTATTTGCCAGGTCGCTAAGATGATGGCGCGCGCTGCCGCTCCATGTCGATTCGGTCGTCACGCCACACCGCAATGCCAAAAGTTTTACCGGAAATTTTTCCGAAAAATTCGAATAAGTCCCAATTTTTTTTTTTTATTAGCAAAGAAGTCATAGGTAGAAACATCTGCTACAATAATTATGGGTGCAAATTTCATAGGAACAATTATGTGGATGATAATCAAATTTTTCAAAAATATCCGCAGTTTTGCCGGCGGCCACCACACCAGGGCCACTAGCCCACTGGCCTCAAGGAACAAGCTGAGAAAAATCTATATAATTTTCCAGACTCGATAACGACCGTGGTCACATTCTGGCTGCTTGTCGCGCAACGTCGAATTTCCCGAAAACTTGGCCACATAATCTGGGCGGCTCTCCATATTTCCCCGGGCCCCATTTCCTCCTCGGACGACGCGCTCGTCACACAGAGATGAAGCTCTAGTCGTGACACGCCAAATTGTTTCAAACCCACTTTGTTCCACGTCCGGCTGACAGGTCGCTGTCGTCGTAATGGGATGGCGAACGAGCGCCATGGCGTGATGGGGTCCATGGGGGCCATGGGGACCATGGGGACCACGGGGACGCGGTCACAGTCTCAGGTCCTCTGTCATTCCCGTCCCGACCGCCCTGCAGACGCACGTGTCCTGCGCGCGCTCATGGCGCCTGATGGGTAGGCTGGCCCGATCTCTGCAATGCACGCGTGTTCTGCGGGCTGGCCTACCCTGGCATTCACAGGCGCTCGCGGCGCCGCCGTTGGCAGTAGTGGCAGTGGCCGGGGACAAACCTCTGGATGGGTTCTGTCGAAGAGATCGCCGCGGAGCGTAGGAGCAACAGGGACCACAACAGAAGGACGGGGCAGAACGAGGCGTGACATTGACCAGACAGTGACAGTCGTAGGCAAGGAGGGGGGAGAAGGAGGAGCAGCGGAGCAGCGCTGTGTGCGAACGCACGAGCGAACGCACTTTCTACGACCTTCAATCGCTCTCCTCCGCCGAGAGCCCGCAGCGGTAGGCCACAGTTCATGACGTCCAATATTCATGAGGATAAGAAGAATGCACTCGCGCAGCGCACACACACGCACGCACACGCACGCACACACACGCACACACACGCACGCACACCGCACACGTACACGCGCGCGCGCGCACAGCAGAGACGTGCGAACACAGCGCACACTGCAGTGATCTGCAATAAGGCAAAAATTCAATGACCTTTTTATGTTGTTGTTTCTCTAATTGCAAGTCGGCTTCCGCGTTTGGATTTTTTCCCCGCCCGCGGAATGAGACGGCTGTAAATTTCTCATACCGCAATAAATGGGTGTCACAGCGAGTAGGGGGGAGGTGCGCTATTTGATGTGTCTCGCTGCCGTGTGTGACGTCACAACCACCGCTGCCGTGCGCCGCCGCCTGCTTTAGCAGAAGAAAGGTACTTTGTCGCGCGACGAGCGGCAGAAGGAGAAGGCGGTGAGTACGGCAGGGCAGGTCAGGTCGGTTCAGTTAGTGCACGTGTGGTCAGCCCGCTCTGCAGCCCGCTGGACTCATTACGACTAGCGGCGACAAGGCGGTGACACAGCCGCCACTTTTTCCCGAACGGCGTCAGCAGCGGCGGCGGTGAAGGCGGCGGCGGACGCCGAAGCCCATATCCCGTGCGTGCGCGGCTAGCGCGGCCAGCACGGCCACAGCTGGCGGACTCGTGACGTCACTATCGCGTCACTCGTCTCTGACCGCGACATGTCGTCCGCAAATAACGTAACGTGACGACATTCCCCGTGGCTGCAAACGTGAGATGTAAATTTTTCATACTGATACTTTTGCCCCAAAACTCTCGATAAATTTTTAAAATTCGCATAGTGCCAGAGAACTGCGAGGAGAGGCAAAAATTGTTGTTGCAAGCAAAAGATTAAAAAAATTCGCTCGGAAATGAAATAGGCGACATGAGGACCAATTATGATAGGAGGATCCTAATTCTGGTCAAAAAACGTGTCGCTTCTCCTCGCGGACAAGATGGAGGTGATCAATTAAAATCTAACAACATTACTAAATATGTGCTCGGCAATTACCTACTATGCAAGCATCGCGGATTGGAAGTGTGTATTATTTGCGTCCTCGCGGCCCTCGATGACAATGCAGCCGCTAAACTGGACCGGCAAAATTGACCGTGACAGCGGCCTTGACCAAATCACACGAAAACACGAAAACATAAGGCCCAGCCCGACCCGCAGCCTCTCTAGGCGAACGACTGCCAAATAATGACCATGTCGATTGTCGACACAGATTTTTTTTTTCAATTTATTTCTTCTTTTCGATATTGTATTTGGAACGGATAGCCGCTGCTGAGAGAGGAGATTGACAAGTGATTCCTTTTAGCGTCGGCCAGCATGACGGAACGAAACAACTTCCCAGGCAGCCCGCCCAGCGAGCGACTCGCGCAGAGATCCCCAAGTGGATCGATTTGTATTGCGCTGATTGACAACCTGGTGATTGCCGCTACGCGCGCCGCGCCAAATGAACGGAATGTTTCTGCGCACGGTTATTTTACCTTGACGAAAAAAACGCGCGTGAGATTTCACGAATGATTTAAGAAAACAGAATAGGATTGGTAATGGGAAGTGAAGGACGGACGACAGCCCCGCACGCCCGCGATACCACATAATTTATGAGGTTTTTCCCCCCCTGACGGCAGGCGGTGTGGTCATACCACACACATTATGTAGGTCGGAGCCGCATGCTCTGCCTGGAGTCGTCTTTCTCCAGCGCTGTATCTTGCTTACATTATCGCGCATGCGCAGCTACGTGCGGTGTGCGGTGCTCTGCGGGCGACACACGGAGCTCCACGCCCAGAAAATTGTGTTCTCGATCCCGGAAAAATCAAGAGCATTTGCATTGAATCTAGTTATCATGCACTTGGACCAAGAACATTTTACTAGATTCAATGCCAATGGTCTTGATTTTTCCGGGATCGAGAACACAGTTTTTTTGGGTGAGCTCCACTGCACGCACAAAAACCCTTTGTCGTCACAACGAATTTTCTCGTTGATTTTAGGACCAGCAACGCATATGTAGTTGTGAGAACTAAGCGTTCGTTAGGGCAACTAAAAGTCAATTGAGTCAACAGAATGTCAGGTTTTTTTCCTGACCTAACTGACTTTTAGTTGCTCCAAACAATCTTAATTTCTACAACTATGTTGCTTATTGTTCCAAAATCAAGGAAGAAAAAAATTGCTGTACCGACTAAAATTTTTGAAGTGTGTGTGGGAGCTCCGCTGGCGGGTGGTGCGGCGCTATCAATCAGGCACTTGGCAGACTTGAACATCCCTTTGACTACTATTCAGACTATACGGTCTCTTGAGGCGCCTTACACAGTCACTACTACACTTTTGGTCAGTACACACCGTCACAGTGTCACACACAGTCACGTCTCATATGTGTGTGTGTGTGTGTGTGTGTGTGTGTGTGTGTGTGTGTGTGTGTGTGTGTGTGTGTGTGTGTGTGTGTGTGTGTGGTGTGTACGTGTGTTGGCGCGCACTCCCCGCGGGGCCCCGCGGAGCCCTGCGGGGCCCCGCCCTGCTCAAAGCACCTGCGCCGCGCACACTTGGCCTCGATGTCGATCGCGGATCGGAGGTGCCGCACCGCCAAGTGCTCTCGCCTCTCCATGGGCATTCGAACGCGCCCTGCCTGCCCTGCCTGCCCCGCCTGCCCCGCCTGCCTGCCCCGCCTGCCCCGCCCCGTCCTGCCATGCCGCAGCCTCACGAGGCAACATACTTTCCAATCATCCTTCGCGCCATGGCCAATGTCAAGGAACAATCATTATTCAAGTGCTACGCTCTTGCGGTATGCGCTGATTTTATTTGTTCATGTTTCATATTTTATGTGGGTTGTGCTTTGTGTCATGTCCGTTACATTTTGAAACCACACAGTACATGAAAGAAATGTGCGGGTGCCTGTCTCGAGTGAAAAAGAAAATACGAATCGATCGCATTTGGCAGAATTGAAGTCGAGAATTTGCTCCGAAAATTGCCTGGATGTCTATCTCGGCTCGGAGCCTCGGGGCCGGGACCGTACGCAGCAGCCGCAGCAGCGCTCTGCCTCCACTCCGTTCCTGTTCCTGCGTCGGCCTCAGTGCCGATACGCGCAGAGCGCCTGCAGGGTAGGCAAGCCCGCAGCTCAGCCGTGCGCTGCGGGGTGGCCTATCCTCTAGTTCACAGGCGCTCCACGGCTGCCTCAGCACCATCCTATCCGCGCTTCTATCTCCCTCTCCTCCCTCTCTCTCTCTCTCTCTCTCTCTCTCTCTCTCTCTCTCTCTCTCTCTCCTCTCCCTCCCCTCCTCCCCCCTCCGCCCTCCCCCCCCTCTCTCTCTCTCTCTTTCTTCCTGTGCCAAACTCTTTCCTCGCTTGCCAGTCACGTTCTCAGGACGGTGGCATGGAGGCGATTCAAAGCCACCGTTCCGGATTTTCCCGCCGCTCGCGGGGAACACGGTTTTAGGCGTCTTCAGCGGCGCGCGAACGAGGAATCGAATAATGGACACAAAATAAATGGCGAGGGTGATAGGAGTGTCGGCTCGATTAGCTCTTCTAGCGAGCAGCCCGTGATTGGAGCCGGCGATACGATTCGACGGATGGACGTTAATTTCTCCCGTCTTGGAAGGATTCCGTTGCTTGATTTATGTCCGTGGAAGTACAATGGGGGGCCGCGCCGCAGGGACACGAGCGTGCACCAAGACTCGTCACCAGTTCCCCGGAGCGACAAAATACCCCCCCCCCCCTCTTTTTTAGTTTGATGCTAAGAGTGGAGCAAAACCGAAAAAAGCGACAAAATGATGATGGAAGGAATGCCCTCCGCCTTCCGAGAGCCGGCTGACAGTGTAGACAGCGTTGCAGACACAGTCTGGCTGCGGCCGGCCGTGACTCATTTAGTCAAACGGCAAGCTCATTTTACCCGTATGGCCGACAGCGGACGTGCTGCCGAAAGCGGCTGGAGGCGCGTGGCGCGAGGCCAGTTACACAGAGGTGCCACCTGCACCGCCCCAAACTTTCTTCCGATTGACGAACTAGTTTTCGCACTCCCAAAATAATAAACATAAAAAAAGAGGAAAAGAAAAACGGAGGATGACAAGCAACACGAGAATCCTGCTGGGCTAGTCAATTAACGAACGAACCAATTAGGTTTAACGGCTGCGAAAATTGAACCGCTAGTCAGGCCATAACTACTAGGCCATGCACGCGCGTGTCCAATCCAGAGAGCGGTTGGCTACTTCAGAGATTTGTTTTGCAAATCCAGTGAACATTTCTACAGCCGCACAATTTTTGCTATCATAATTTTTTTCCCTAACTGAGCAAACGTGTTTTTTGGGGGGGTTGCGAATGAATGAGCGTCGCTGTCGTATTCCAGCCTCAAACTGCTGTCCGAACTGTTAAAAGTTTGACGGAGGCGGATGCTATATAGTTTATTGCAGCGATGGGATTAACGTGTGGGGTTTCTGTTCGCCACAGGTACGGGGAGAAGCAGCGCAAGTCTGACGAGGAGCTGACCGGGATCCAGCTGCTGTCCGCCACGGCGTACCAGCTCAAGAAGCCCAACCAGCAGCTGCTCATCCCCATCACCGTGTGGATCGGCATGGAGCAGGCCTTCATCGGCGCCGACTTCACCCAGGTCAGTACCGTGTTCCACGTGCACACCCATTTCTAGAAGTTTAAATTTCAGCCCTTAGTGTACAGTTTGTGTGACTTCAGGTTGAAAATTTTCAAATATTTCAATGTTTTATCTTAACGAAAACCACGTGTAAATGTATGACTTCCTTCACACACTCAACAGGGGGGGGAAAAGGTTGCAATTTATCTACCTCTAAAAATGTCAGTGTACCGGTCCGGGTTGCTCGCGCCGCACCATTTGGGCAACGCGGCTTGGGTTTCTTCTGCTCTTACGTTTTCGCGAAACATTGTGTGTGTGTGTGTGTGTGTGTGTGTGTGTGTGTGTGTGTGCGTATATATACGTGTGTGAGTGTGTGTGTTCCACATGTAAGCACGAGGAGCGAAGGTAAACAACCGTGACCTCAAAAGATCAGCAAATACGCTGGTCAGTAGCCCCGGTGGGAAAAAAAATATAAGACCGCACACATTGTAACCAAAATTTTTACCAACATTTGAAATGTGCGCGGCCGCCCTACCCTTGCGGCTTATGTAGGCTAGTCCAGTCTTTCGCCTCATCATGGAGTCTGATTGGACTTTGAGTTTTACAGGAAGCGACTCGCACGCATGGATGGCCAGCTCGTGTGCCATGCAGACTCAATATGCAAATATTTTTTTTCCTATACTCTGCCGTCGACGCCTTTGCGATAAGTTACGTGACGACTTTTATTCTTTTCTCTTTGTATGGCGTGTGTTAGTTTGAGCGGAGTATTATTTTTACGTGGACGCGCTCAGAAGTAGGTTTCTAGATTAACCGAATTTCTAGAGGCTCTTATACATACATCACACCCGCTGCGAATATTTTTCTTTCTATATATCAAGATTTCCAGAGAGATACAAAAGATGAATCTGGCCTCAGCTATGGTGTGGCTGGAGTTTCCCAGTGTTGGCACCGTGTCACACTTGCACGCCTGAACCGAGCCTAAAAGCCCTACATAATGGCCGGCGCTTTTCGCGTTAGTAAAATAAACCCATCGACCATGTAAAGGCGCCAGGAACGGGTCACCTCCAAAACGGCCATAGGTCTGCGCCCTGGACACATGGGTGGCCTGGCCTAGTCCCGGCGGCGTTAGTACGCCGTGGCTCCGAGCACACGCTCTGCTAGAGAGACTTTGATTGTCAGCCGCAGGCCGCACCCAGCCGGACCCGCGGGGCGGGGCGGGGCGGGGCGGGGCGGGCGGGGCGGGGCGGCGAGCGCACCCGGAGAAGAGCCAAATTACAAAGAGGCTGTGGCGCTGAGACTGAGCAGGCTGTCCCGGCCGTGCCGCCCTGTGCCGAGACACGAATGCGATTCGCTTATCCGCCAGACCAGAGCGCCATTACAAACGCGCTATAATTTAAGTTTTCAGGATGTATGGATGGCTGCGCCATGAGCGCGTCGAGTTCCGTGTGTGTCCGTGCGTTGTGTGTGTGTGTGTGTGTGTGTGTGTGTGTGTGTGTGTGTGTGTGTGTGTGTGTGTGTGTGGGCGCGCGGGAAGGCATTGATTCCGCACACTAAATGTCTATGGGAGTATTCTGTCCAATGAAATGTTGCGATTTTAAGCACATATACATCCATACGTCTATACATCTGAACCGCTAGGAGACAGCACAGAAAGCTCAAAAATCGGGTGAACCTTTTTTTTTTTCGATGGAAAATCGAATTCTGTTTTGTTGTCAGTTCGGCAGGGCTCTGCGTAAAAGTAGCTGTTTGTTTTTGTTGTTTTGTATGTTTTGTATCCTTCAAGGTGTTTGTCGTGTTGCACTGTTTTCTCGTGTGTATGGTCGTGACTGCGGGAGAGGATGTCATGTCCCATTCGTCTCTGTCATTACTCCTTCGCCTATCCTCCGTCTTTCCTCTTCCATCAGTCTCCGCCGTAGGTACATTCTGTACGCCAGACCTTAGCTCCTTGGTGAACGTCTACACCAAGGATAACGTTTATGCGCAAAACGTTCTTAAAAAAAAAGGATCAAAAAATAAAAAGAATAAAAAAAAAAAGATGAATTAAAAATTCCAATAACGGGATAATTTATATTCATTCAGTTCGCAAGCTTAAACACGGAGATTTGGCGATTCGGGAGCGCAATGGGCGCCTGCTGCGTGAGACTCTCCTAGAATACGAAAACCTGCAGCAGAAATTGACGCAACATTTCTGCTGGGAACAAAAAAGTCTAAAAAGCAGAATTTTTGAGCGTTCCTCGCTGTTCTGCCGGTTCTCCACAGCAGGTTAAAAAAACGCGCAGCTGGTCGCTGATCTTTTTATTTTTCCACCGCTGAGCTACTTAGCACCCCTGCCGCCCTGCCGCTTCACACAGTAATTACCCCATAATCGCGCTTTATTGTCTTTCATTAACCCTGCCCCGCTCCGCCCCGCCCCGCCTCATCCGTCCTGGTGTGGCTTCCGGAGAGGAGACCGGGTGACAAAGAGACAGACGCGCGGAGTGGCGTGGCGGCCACGGCGGGGCGCGGTGGGGCGGGGCGCGGCGGGCTGCGTCCGAGTCGGCGGCCGGCGTCCTTCCCGACCCGGCCGCGCGGCTTATCGGACGACTTTGGCCGCATCCGGAACCGTGAGAGCGACAAGGATGCGCAGCTGCTGCTGCTGCTGCCGCTGCCGGCGCGCCGTGTGTGTGTGTGTGTGTGTGTGTGTGTGTGTGTGTGTGTGTGTGTTTGCGACGTCAAAAGCGGAGCTGAAATCCTGAATGGCTATGGTTCAGCGGTCGGCCCTCGGGAGGCAACGCAGTGGCGTGGCGTTTGCGGTCGCGGTCGTGTCACCCGGCACCGGGCACAAACTCTCTCTCACACACACACACACACACTATCTCTCTCTCACACACACACACGAAGACGCACACACACACACACACACGCACACGCACGTACGCACATGGGGCCCCGAGACGATAGGACCCCTCCGGGTGCAGAGGCGTCTAAATGCCAGATCTGGTGACAGAGCGGACCGGATATGGTCCGCCGCGTACACACACACACACACACACACACCGACACAATTTTCCAGTACGTTTTCCATAACCGGAAAGGATGATTAAAAGCTGTTGTTGCACACGGTGGTAAAAAATGGAAATGAATATTAGACACACGTGTGAAGTTCTATCGCGTTGTAGTAACCTCCGTTCGCCGAGAACGCACCCACGCGAAAAAAAATACTGTGTAGAGCCAAACGACCCCCAGCTGAGCCCAGCTGCCTCCAGCGGGATTCGAACCCACTCCACTCCGCGTCACTGACCTTGATGTTGTTTTTGTGTTGCAGGCGTACGTGTCGTGCGCGCTTGGCATCCCCTCCGTGGGCTACGTCATGATCTGCTTCGGCGTGGTGAACGCCATGTGCTCGCTGTTGTTCGGCTCCCTCATGAAGTACGTGGGCCGTTCGCCGCTGATGGCGCTGGGCGCCGTCGTGCACTCCGTGCTCATCGGGGTGCTGCTCATGTGGCGGCCGCACCCGGACTCACCGCTGGTGTTCTTCGCCATCTCGGGGCTGTGGGGCGTCGGCGACGCCGTCTGGCAGACACAGGTCAACGGTCAGTATCCCCTCCTCACCCAAGACACCATCAAAGGCTTCATTTTTTTTTTTCGCCTGGATCGTCCTGGATGCGGGGCTCCAACCCCCGTTTCAAATAATTGCAAACTTTTGGGCGCGTTGCGGTGCGGTGTTCTGTGCCGTGCGATCCTAGACGTGTGGGCACACAACGCACGCAGTCGCTGCTGCCCGGCTGGAAACGAACGCTACGAATGCATGCATGACTCAAGGACGAGTCGCCGTGGGAAAACGTGCCCCCGGTTCACATAATATACGGATCGTGTGAGGCAAGAGAGCTAATCGGTACGGCGTGGCGTGGCGTGGCTGGCGCCGTGCCGGGCCGTGCCTGCTGCGCTGTGCCTGGCTGTGCCTGGCCATGCCCTGCCTTCGACTTCCCACTCCACCCGGAGGCCGCGCGCTGTCGTACCGCAGGGAGCGGCGGCGGCGGCGGCGGCGGCGGCGGCGGCGGCGGCGCGCCGGCAGACGGCGGGTCAGGTCCGCCTGCATATTGTTACAGCCTGTCTCCGAGAAGGGGAAGGTGGTGGTTGGGAGGGGGAGGGAGGGGTTGTTTGTCTGCTGGTTTTGGGGGGGTTTTCCTTGTGGGGATGTCATCACTCCAGTGCTGGGGCTGTCGTCCGCATAAAAACGCGTCAGCAGACGCAATACGTCTCGACAACGATCGGCAACGCATGGAGCCTGCGAGTGCCAGGGTAGGCCATCCCGCCCGGAAGTCGTGGTTGCCTACCCAGCAGGCGCTCCTGGTCCAGCCTCCCCCTCGCACTCACTAACTCCCCCCGTCTCTCTCCCTCTGTTGCAGGCCTGTACGGTACTCTGTTCCGGAGGAACAAGGAGGCCGCCTTCAGTAACTACCGCCTGTGGGAGTCGGCCGGCTTCGTGGTGGCGTACGCCTACAGCACGCACCTGTGCGCGCGCATGAAGCTGTACGTGATGCTGTCCGTGCTGCTGCTCGGCGTCATTGGCTACATCCTCGTCGAGTTCCTGCACATGCGCAAGAAGAGGCGCATGAAGCGGCTGGCCGAGGACCCCAAGGCCGCCAAGGAGGCCGCGGCCGAGGCGGCCAAGGTGGCCGTCGTCGAGGAGACGGACGACGAGCAGGATGAGGCCGACGACGACATCATCGTCACGCACCTTTGAGGTGTCCAGCACCGGCAGCAGCAGCGGCGGCAGTAGCGGCGGCGGCAGTAGCAGTGGCGTACGGCGAGGCCGGTAGAAACGTTTGCAACGCGGGAATTTTGATTTCGAATTTAAAAGTGCGCGAAGGACACTATTGTTTAGTGCGAATCGGCTCGGCAGAGCACGCGGCCGCCGCCCCCACTACTACTGTCAGCAGGAAGACTCGAGGAAGACATCCAGCTTTTTTCTTCCTTTTTTTCTAATTAAGGATAAAAGCCGACGTTGGACGAGCGGGGTGTCGCGTCCATGACGCCCGCAATGACGGTTGCCAGATATGATGATTTGATAGTCATGAAATGATACGCAGTTGTTTAGCGGCGCACACTCTCTGGGGGTTCAGATCGATAGTCACTTGTCTGTGTGTACAGCTAAATGTAATAATAGTATATGTCGTTGAGCTGGGTGTAAATAACGTGAACGGGGCCAGTGTGAGGAATAGGCAGCGCTTCAGGAGAACGCACATGTGGGTGAGTTCAGTTAAACTCCGTGGGGCCGGATTGTGGAAGACCACAGGAGACCACTCACTGTTTCTTCTTCCTGAAACTGTCTACTTGTTTTTCACTTTCTCACACTGACCCTGTGCATGTTTCGATTTGTTGCGCCATTGCCATAATAACATCACTGTGTGAAAATTAGATGATACGATGATGATGATAACTTATATAACTATGAGATAATTTGCCATCCTTGTTCGTACCTCCTTCCCGTTGAGGAAGGAAAGGGATTTGGGGACACCCCCGTTCCACGGCAGATCCGGTAGATCCGGCCCTGACCAAGCGAATCTGGTCGGTCAGACTTGCGGTCGCCGCGCGTACAACCGACCGGATGGTGTGCAGTGCAGGTGTGTGTGTGTGTGTGTGTGTGTGTGTGTGTGTGTGTGTGTGTGTGTGTGTGTGTGTGTGTGTGTAGTATGATGTCCGTTGTCCCGGTGAGCTCAGGGTTCGTGCCCTCGCCCCTTTATGTACTAGTGTCTGATGAGTTGTTTTAATTCCTCTGTTTTTGTTTTGTGTCCTTGTGTGACGCGAGAGGATGTTGTACACATTGTTAATAATATTCATTTTCTTTTTGCGATATAAATATAATAGTAGGATAACACGATCTGCTTGTGAACAATAATTTTCAATATGGCGCTCTCCTCCTGACGGCCCCTTGCAAACATGGAATGCGGGGGGAAATGAACAAATAAGAGACAAACAGCAACTCCAGATGGGTGCAGGGCATTTCCAAGAGAGGGTACACCAAGCAAAGCACCAACTCACTCACAATGGAATCGCTTTCCATATCCTCCACTGCAATCGGAGCTCGGAGCCACCCTCCGTTCCGCGTAAGCCTCGCAATAGCGATAAACCGGAAGTTTGATTTGACCCGAAGTGACTGCCGGACCAGGGCCTGCCTAGGCCAACGGAGGGGGGAATTCCCGCTTTTCACGCGCTTACTTCCGTTTTCGATCGGTGCGTATTTGCCAAAGCCTTTTACACAAATCACCTGTCCAGGGCGAAGCCAGGGCGAAGCCAGCAGTAGCTGTGTCGTGGACTGCTCCAGTCAGCGAAAGTTGAAAGTGTTGGCGACGCGAGGCTACGGCATGGGCGGGGCAGTGGGGCGGCGGGCCACACACCACCGCACGCCTGCTCACGGCAACGACGGCTGTCTTTGTCTTCGGTTTCTACAAATGAAGAGTCCGCTCTGTCTCTCTCGCACACGCGAGCGTTTACAAGCCACCAGCCCGCACCAGCCTCCGCGAAAAAAAGTTTTTTTTTGGTATTCCATGAGAGGCAAGAGGGCCGGCAGAGCGGAGACGATGAGCCTCAGAGACAGAGAGAGAGAAAGAGAGAGAGAGAGAGAGAGAGAGAGAGAGAGAGAGAGAGAGAGAGAGAGAGAGAGAGAGAGAGAGAGAGAGAGAGAGAGAGAGAGAGAGAGAGAGAGAGTGTGTGTATTTATAGGAAGGGACAGGAAGTTTTCCTGAGGAAAAGGACACTGTTCCAAAAAAGTATTATTTTTTTTTTTTTTTCTTATATGAACTGACTGACTGGGTGGCATGTTAAAATATATTTTGAAAATGCTGCACAGGCAAATTACCGGCGAGCAGGGTCCTCGTCCTCAATGGTACAAAAAGGAAACTAATATGAAATCAAAGAAGATGTTAACTTGCGGGTCCATGTATATAGATGTTCTTGAGGAAACCTGTAGTTTGAGAAAATAGGTTAAGGCCAGCCTTTACCGGTGGTATAGACTTGTACGAAGAGGACAAATGTGTGGTGAGATAGGAGAGGAAGATTTTAAATGTGCAGATGACAGGTGCGTACTGTAAGAGAACCTGTCCATATTTTAGTTTTGGTCACAATAATATTTATGATATTTTTTTCAATGTTTAAAATAATGTCGATGTTAACAATTCCTTACTTGTACAGCCATCCTTTTACTGCTTGTTTTCTAGAATAGATATGATAGAGGCATATTGGTCTCTAGTACAAAATCACGCGGCTCCGTTGTTACGCAACATGAACTTTCATTATTCTACACCATGTTGTTTCTCTCGAATGCAACATACTCCCACGTGATACTCCCGCAGACACATCATGATTAAAATGCTTCACACAAGATAGCAAAAACAATTTGTTAAGATAGTGATATGTAAAAAAAAAATTGTAAGGAAAAAAAGACAAGATCTCACTACACATCTGAAATGTCAATAAAAACAAACCATGTGTGTGTCATTTAAAACCTCTTTTGGCTTTATTTTCACCATATCACTTTCAGTCACGCCACACCCCCCGGGGTCTGTAAAGGTAGGGACGCACGTGCGTGTGTGCAAGACGTGAAATGTAGTTTGGGCTGCCTACCTTCAGGGCGTGGATATGTTTCCCGGGTTTTCCGAGGTCATAGGTGTCCGAGACTCTAATTTTATGACAAAACCATGTCTAAGGGTCGGTCCGAACACGATGCGCTCAAAAAAACTAAATTTTTATTTTTTGGCAAAATTCTTAAAAATGGCCTTCCCTTACCTTATCAGTTTTTAGCCGGAAAGTATTTTGTTGTTCCGGATTTTGATCAAATTGATATAGGCGATAGGGGAGGTCTAAAAAAAAGTACAGGAGCGCCCTTAGCTGCTCAGATAAACGACTGTGGTTTGGTCGTATGAGGCGCTGGAAGTGACATGCCGTTTGGGGTGCATACCTCCCCAGGAGTAAACGCGAACCGAGCCTTTCTTTCTGATTTGCTGAGGTAATGAGTGTAAGTAGACACTAATTTCATGTAGAAAACATGGTCCAGGGGATGGTCCAAACACACTGAGCTCAAAAACACTGAATTTATTTTTTTCTCGAATTTCTTTAAAATGGCAAGGCTTTATATAGACCCCCCCCCCCCCCCCCCCCCCCGTAAGAGCACCGAAGTTAAAGGCTGGGGTCCTGGCCGGGACGATATAGGTTTTGTCCCTATCGGTCAACAGACCACTATTTATTTGAAACCATAAATTGTGGTTTGAAAATAGTCAGCTTCATGGCCAGGCCACTCGCACGCACGCAGATAGCAACCCGATTAAGAAGTGATGAATCTACTCTGCGGCTAATAATACGTCTGATCGCTGGGAACCAAACTTTTATCGTCCCGGCTTCCACCAGGACCACTATCTGAAATTTCGAGCCATCTTAGTGACCAATAGGCTAGGCGCTCGGCCCTCCCGCTACTCTAGCCACTCCCCAGGTTGACCCATTTCAGCACTGTTGAAGCAATATTATAGACAGGCCATCACGTAGCACATTCCATTGCTCTCTCAGTGTTTTGATGCGTTTCAGGTTAGATATGGGTTTTAAAAAAATGTAACATTTTGCAGATATTTTTTATTTCTTTATTTTTATTTTAAAAATAGCTCACTTAATTGACAGGTATTTCTTTCAAACAGATATCACAATAAGGTTGCAGTGAAAACCACTCCTGATCTTAACAGCAATACATCTTTACAACAGGAGCAACATTTTAAGACCACATGATCCTGACATGCACTGAATTGATTTGATGATCTGCATGAACAGACAAAGGACTGACTATTTTGTAACTAAACCCCACCTTGACTAAGGGTTGAAAGTGCCATATCACAAAAAAATCAATCAAAATTTCTCGCATAGACATCTCTACATTAAGTACTCTGCTTCTGACAGGCTAAGAAAAATGAAGCTAAATAACAAGATGCAGCGAGAATTTTGAGTGTCTTCACATGGAGGTAGGTGTTGCAACCCAAAGCCTGTATGAGTCTGTTCATGTAGGAGTTACAAAATCACATGAGGTGCATAAACACATTTCATTTACCTCTAAAACCTATCTGTTACAGAAATTATAGAGCTATTACATTGAGAACACATGAAAGATTTCATAATCAAAACAAATCCAAAGAACGAATGCATTGCATTCATTGTATTACTGAAGGAAATGTACACAAGTACAATATTTTGAAATTCAACACATTAAAAACTTAACTTCTTCTGTAACAAAAAAAGAATCCTGAAGTCATGGTAAAACATGATATTTCAAAAAGTAATATCCCTTATTAAAAAGACGCGTTACAAAACTGCATAAAAAGAGAAGAAAAAAAAGCACTGCGTGATTGACAGATATGTTCTGTACTCCAAAAAGGTATGAACAAAACATGATGCAGACACCATTACAAGTGGCAATGAGATACTGAACATAGTTCATGTATTAAACTAAAAGATTTTATAAAAATCAAAACAGCTTAGAAAGGACAATTATTTGAGGCAAATTCAGTCAACACTATTACTTTTAAACTATTCTGTACCAAAATAAAATGTAAATGCAAATCAAAATCAATTGTAAAAAGTAATATAGCTATTGCTGAGGGTAGGGCATCGCTGAGATCCATTGAAAATGTACATAAGGATTTACTGACTCATAAACAACTATCAACCTCCATTAATGGAAGAGAGAAGGACGTCTCAACAGTTCTCTTATCTCCAGGTAACACTTAGTTGTGCAATTCCAGGACCAATCGGGCACACATGATTCACCCCCCCTGAATTGCAAAATGACACAAAAGATACTGTACAAACAGACTAGTTCTTGTAAAAAATAGCCCCTATGTATGTTTGAGAAAAATACCAAAAACACTTTAAAGAAATCAACTAGTACACATGTGTCTGCCAACATTGCACCCCTTTCCAAATTGACCCCTACAATGCACACATAAACTTAGACATAACACTGGGTTCAGAACTAGAGTCATGATGGAATAAGACCCGCACATCAGACAAGTGTGTTTAACTTCATACAAGTACATATGTTTAATTTTATAAGTATCAAGAAATCTGGGGAAACTGCTGCCCTTGGTTGCAATACATAATTCCTCTATTAAATAAGGACATATGCATTTATACAACCTTACCTTCAACTTTCCGTTTAAATAAATACCTCCCATTTTGTACTATGTCTTTGGGCAGAGCTGCACAGATCACTTAACACAAACAGGACTACAAACAGAATTGAATTAAGTGTCACAAATACTGAATGTTATCCCCAACTTAGAGTGGTGTTAAGATCGTGAGTCCGGCTTAACTGATGCACTGAACACCTCTTCAAAAGATGTCTCTAAACATTGCTTTAGCTCTGCGTAGCTAACCACTAGAACACTTTGCTCATCATGAGACATCAAGCAAATCTGAAAAAAATATATTATACTTTTGGTTAGTAAAAAATAGAGTAACCTCTCAAAAGAAGAAAGTCACAAACCAACAACCATTAATCAATACCTGAACACATAGTATTTACAAACCTTTTCATTGACACCAGCATCCAATTTATTTAGGCAAGTCACAACATGAGCCATGTCCAGCCAGGGTCTGCCGTCTTCATTAACTTGATGGAATACGTAATCCCTGAAGAGTTTCAGCATGTATCGATCACCAGTCTCAGCCCATGTGGGATCTAAGTTGAGTTCTGGCCTCTCATTAATTGTGCCCAACTTCACCATTAACCTACAGAGACGTCCATTTTCCATCTCCTTTGCAAGCTCGTTTTCCAGGACATCACCTCGTATTTGCAGTGTATCCAACTGAGTGTAAAAGCGAGCACCAATCATTGGCATGAGATCAGTCAGTGAGCGTCGCTGCTGACTTGTCAGCAAATACCTAGATTGAATAGAAAAGCATACAAATTAAAACATTAAAAGTGTGATCATACAAATCAAAATGTTTAAGAAATGTACAATCCATTTCAACTTCTGCTCAAGTAAACCCAAATTTCAGATATTCATTTTAAAATTAACCTATTTCCAAACTGACAGTATTGGCCCCATCAATACTGTTCGAACTGAAAACCAATATTTATTTTTAAACTGATTTGAATGTTTGTAAATCTGATGTAGAAACACCTTGCACATATGATATAAATAAATCAACACTAACACTATGAGATTTCGTAGATCACTTGAATATGTTCTGCCAACCAAGTCCAAGGAAGTCTTCAGGTTTTCAGGCTGTACAGAGATGAGAGACTTGCAAGCCAAAGCTAGAACCAGCTTTCCCAAAGCACACAAGTCTTCTTGCTGTACAAATAAAACAAAAGATTACCTTAAGTTTTTTAACCTGAAAACAATAAAATAAATATAATAATAACTGCACTTGTCTGTCACCTGGTAATGTGGAATATGGGCTTGGGGATTTGAAACATTGGCATCAAAAGTAATGACATCCATTACACCAGCACAGCTCAGGCGAAGTCTTGAGCGTGCAGTAAGTATAATTTTGGTTGGGTCTAATGCTCTGCAAGCTAGACCTGCAGCATGGATCACTCGTAAAGCAGCTGTTACTTGGATTATAAAATTCCACAAAGCTCCTTCAGGTAAAAGTGAACTGTGTTGAGCCCGTAACAAAGTATTTTTTTGGTGGCTGTAGGGGCGTGGTGCATTTGGATCATTTGAGAAAGCATCGGCATATCCATTAGGAGCATCAGGTCCGGTTGGAGAAAAATGCTTGGCTAAAAGAGTTTCTGAGCCAGGATGGTAGTCATAAACAAAGATCATTGCTGAAAAAAAAAGCACAAGATATTTTGACTTCATTTACCACACAAACCTTTGCAGTACATTCTGCAATCACTCACAGTGGTCATTGAATGCCTTGGTAGTAAAAACTTCTCTTAACTGAACAATATTAGAATGTTGCAGACGTTTCCAAGCATCAACAACAGTCATACATTTTGTGCTTGGTAGGCGGAATCCTGTAAATGTAGAAAACAATTCTCCATGACACTGCACTTAGCATTACAAAAGAACACAACCATAGATAGGTTTCATAATTACCATGAATTCTTCTAAGACAGTAGCGAACTCCAGTTTTTGTATGTGTTGCCTTGTAAGATGAAGTTTGGTATCCCATAATATTAACCTTTGGAGTGCCACTTGCTGCTGGCTCTAACGGACACAACTCATGATAGTTGTCAACAACTAATGGTAAATCTGAGGTTATAAAGAAAATAAGAAGAAAATTCACGTTTCCATTACGACTACAGAGTTAAACCGAGCATTTTAGCAATGAATAGGAAATAAAAGCACACTGACCCGGACTTTGGTTTTGATCTGGATCAGGCAAGGTCATGGTAAGAGTATGGCGTAGGGCTATCTCTTGCCGTAATTTATCGGCAACATAGAAACTACTAGATGCAGCGGGTGGTAGTTTCTTCCCAGGACCAGGAGAGGACACAGGTGATGTTGATATTGGGGTTAGATGACTTGGGGTTCCAGGATAAATGTAATAATTTGGTGAAGAAACTACGTTGGCTGCATCAGGAAGAGGAGATGCACTCACTGGCCCTGCATCAGCTGAGACGGAACTTGTTGCAAGAGAGGTTGGGTAGAAATACGTCGTACCTCCTACATTTTCCTTTCAACAAAATAAAAAAATTAACAAATAACAAAAATTAACACCTTCTGTGAGACGAATCTACAGTATAGTTTAAAGAACAAAAGCTAATAAAATTGAAATTTTCAATATATCATTGATCAAATTAGCTTGCTAAATTATGAAATTTACCTGATATGTAGAAACAGCTGCAGC
Source organism: Odontothrips loti (assembly GCA_038380765.1). NCBI lineage: Eukaryota > Metazoa > Arthropoda > Insecta > Thysanoptera > Thripidae > Odontothrips > Odontothrips loti. The sequence continues at coordinate 12,524,655 of CM076254.1, forward strand.
AGAAGGTTGGACCGGAGTGGGATGCACTATTTTGGGTGGAGGTGATTGAGAAGGAGCATGGTTGAGAGGTGATCCGCCTAATGTTTGTGCATTGGCTGGACTGCGTACAGGAGAGGCATAAGTGTTTCCTAAATGGAAGTTGGGACTGGAATTGGAACTAGAGTTGCTAGCCAAGTTACTTGGCACAAACTCCGTTGATTGAGCAAGTACCTAAGATAAAACAACAGAAAAATCTCACTTGGTCAAACATATCCAGTAACTAGACTTTAAAAAAAATTGCCATTTAGCCAAAGCAAAACATTTAATTATTACAGAAAACTCAAGTTTTAAAAACTATAATTCAAACCTTCTGAAACTGGGCAGTATGGTCTAAACTCAGTGAGTTCAGATTATTTGACAAAGAGCTAACTGATGGGGAGGAGCGTTTCTGTAACAAATAACAAGAGTAGAGTTCTTTGTGAAACCCAATCTTATGACACAACAAAAATATTTCGGTGTTACTCTTTTTACTAATTCCAGAACTAGAATCAAATTCGCTACCAGCGGTTAGTGGTACTTTCATTTTTTATCAGTTCATTAATAGTCGAATTTTGAGCCTCCCACACAGGAGTAGGAAATAAAGGAGTAGATTCTTAAGAACTGAATAACAGATTGCTCACAGTGAAATAATTCAAACAGATTAATAAACATAAGGCAAGCTGAATGAGATGATAAGGAAAGAGTCAAAATCTATTAGGTGCACCATGTACATACCATATAGGTTGCCAGCTTAGACTCCTGTGGCACCCCATTGGTTTGTTGATATGGCAGGAACATGTTGTCCATTGCAATTTCAGAGCTATTGTGGGACTAATTGCTGTCTCGTTTTTATTTTTTTAATTTTTTTAAACCCTTCACAAAGCTAACAGAAGGGTGGAGAATCTCTATTTCCTTGAAGGAGTGACATCAGGGAAGCACTCTGCAAATAACATAATAAATAAGTATGGCCTTGAAAGTTAGAGAGCCAAGGAAATAGGGGTGGAAGGTCAAATGTAAGAGGAAACAGAACAACACATCTGGAGGCGGCTCAAATGGTACTGCGTAAACGATTCAACATGGTAAATAATTAATGTTTCGTTGTGTACAGTGCAGTGCATGGCCAAAATTAATTGTGTCGCGCGAGCCGCAGTAGCCTTCACCCTTTCAAATCGGTCTAGCACATACTCGGGGCAGCTACATGACGGCAAAAGGAGTGGGTTGGGTGGAACACTTGGGCCATTCTTTTCACCGAACGGGCGAGCAGCAGAGAAGCTGCTGGCTGCTGGCTGCTGGCATGACAGCTCCTCCGCAGCGCAGCTCCGCAGCACTAACCTCTTTGTCCTGTCAGGAGCCATGTTTTGATCCAGGGACACCTGTCAGTGTCATAGGGGGGCTGTTTTCAGCCCAAATAGGCCCTTCACTTCAGAAAATCACGGCCCTACGATAAAAGGGTACCGATTCTCACCTAGTTTGAAGACGCTGCCCTAATATTAGCACCTTCATCAGGTAAAACACCAAGGTCGATTTTGATCTTGAGCAAGCAGATCCAGATCGTAGCAGACCCAACAAAGCAACGCAACGCGCAGTTCGGCTGCGTCCGCGGTTCCCAACTGCCGTTGCACTCCCACCTCAGGGTCTGAAACCAACAGACAAGGATTACATGCAAAACACAGGCCGAACGGACAGAGACCTTTCCGGACGCAGCCATTGGGCGCGGAACACCACAAAAGAACCGGACGGGCTGATCTGAGGAAACCAGAATCGGATTTACCATTCCGATAAGATGTTTGGGAAGAGATCCCTAATGTTTTATCCTTGTGTGGTCTTTTTTTTTTTCAATGAGTTAAATAAATGATCCTGTTCCGATCAAGGTGACCGTGATACGGTATGAGAAACAACCCAACACTATGAGATCATGAGAAATCGGCCCCATGTCTTCTGCTTAAGAAAGAACGGCTTACGCTACCTTACCTTCCCAATGCACGAAGCGTTTGAAGGTTTAACTTTGCTGAAGGTACTTTGTAGTTTTTCTCCCAGAAAATATTCCCTAACCAAGCTCAACACGGTTTTAGTTTTCTTTTTAACGCTCCATCACGTTGATTGTCTCGTTACACGATTGTGTAGACTGGTTTTTGTATGAAGTTGGGTTAAAAGAAGCTAACATTCCGGATTTGAAAAATAAAAAACGTGTTTCCCCTCTGGAATTAAGTTTGTTCCGTTATAAACTTTCCTTTAATTTTATTTTTCATCCTTTGTTTTCAGGAACATGGTGTTTTACTTTTGGATTCGTAAGCAGGTGCGAAGGTTTACTAGACCTGTCCCCGTAAAAACTGCAGAGAAATATGATGCTACCCTATCAGTTATTTACGTTTTCTCTGCATGGACTGCACTGGGCTTAATTTTATACCGCTTTTTAAACAAACGTAAAGAAATGAAGGAGGAGGAGGTATTTTCTATAAAGGCTGCAGGTAAAACTTTACTTTTCATTTTCAGAAGTTAATATTCGAGTGATGATTTACAAACAAGACCAAACTTCCCAAATTTTACAGGAATGTTCTACGGCAGATCATTTCAAGCTAGCAATATGCACATTGTGGATGTGAGTAATCGTGGGGTGTTCAGGGAGGGTGTTTACCATGTGACTGAAGACATCCCCGATGTAATAGCAGACCAAGAATTTTATGGCACAGATGATCCTAAATCCGAAACAAAAAATGACTTTGATGGCAAACAGTAGAAATATCAAACATCAGACTACTTTAGATGTGTAAGAAAAGCCCATCCATGGAGCTAAAAACCTGTGATAAGTACTGATGTATTATTTGTAGTAAGACAATAAAAATGAGAATATATTAACTTACCTCCATGATGATACATTCAATTCACCCTAAAAATAGTATATAGGCTCCAAACAGATCTTTGTCATACAAGACATATAAGCCGGTGTTGAGTGAATCCTGAAATTAGTTCACCTTTGAACAAGGCAAAGTTCCACTACAGCTGTGATGTAATTATATTTATTGATAAAATACTTCACTAAGAAATATCACATATTTAACATTAACATATGAAAAATCAAAACAAAATCTTAAGTTAAAACACATTTTAGAAATTTAACAAGTTTTAAATAGGTATAAGATAAAAAAAATAAAATCCAAACATGATCTATAGCATAATTTGCAAAATTCAGGATTCTGCATAGTTGGTAATATAATTCAGCTTAATGGTCTAAAGCACAGCCAATTGCAAAAAGGGAAACCATTTTGAGGCACTTGAAAGAGGCAAAAGTAGAATAACAGCCTGTTCTTTTGAAAATTTGAGTAGGAGAGAGATACTTGATCACACTTTCGTTTCAACGTTCTGGGTAAGAACTGGAGTGTCTTTTAAACCTTCACTTGTGGGAGGAGGCAGCGCAAGCATCTTTCGCTGGGCAGTAACTCGCCTCTCCATTTCATACGCAAGAGCAGACCTATAGGCTTCATAACGCATAACAATCTCTTCTAATTCCTGCTTATACAAACGAGTAAGCATCACATTGAAACAATCTAGTTCTGGCAAACGGAACATTTCCCATTTTAGTTTGTGGTCCAAGTCCTGTGATGCTCTTGAGTAAACTCCTAGCCAATTAGGGATTTCTAAAAACAAAAAGAGGCAGTTAACAAGATTTCATTGAGACTGACATTGTCAGCTTATGGAACCAAGCCAATCAAATATAATACAAACCTTCATTGAGATATGGGTTGGCAGGAACAAGTACACTTGGAGGGTGGAAATGAATGTGCTGAGGTAGAGGTAGTTCCAATGGTGATCGCATTTCAGGTTGGTAATTGTAGTGTGGAGCACAGGGGTGATCATACTGGGCATGTTGAGTAATATGACTGGAAGGACATATGTACTCAATGTCAGCTTAAAAACAGAATACAGTAGAGGGCGTCCAGGCCAATACAGCACTCTTGAATGAGTTGTCACTTAACGCCTTAAAGAAAACAGCTGCTAAAACGCTGGTAGGCAAACCTGCTCAACTGCACTGTATTGCCCTGGACAGCCAGTAGCTGCACTTAATGTGACACATATGGATAATCATCTAACTTACTTTACATAGTATATACCATACTCAGGAGAATCTATGCGCTCCCATCCTGTTGGGAGACCTTCTTTCTCCAGAGGGTGACTCCAGTGAGTTGTCTTTGTGTTGTGGTCTATGTAATATTTGCGTCCTCGGAGAGTAAAATCAACAGACCATCCAGGAGGGAGAGGCAGCTCTTCTGTGCCTGCCTCACCGACATCTGACATTGAAATAAAATGGCACAGATTGAAAAATTATAAAAGCAAGATAATCACACTCAAGAACCTCCCGTACTGGAATCAATTGCATTCATACTCAAACTGTTTGAAAAGTTGGAGTACATAGATTATAACACTAGCTCTAGAGGGGGTGGCTTACTTGCCAGAGAAACATTTCAAATTCCAATAGCCCTTTCTGAATAGTTCAAATTTTTTCAAGTTATTTAGAGCATAGATAACATACTTGCTGCATCTGATGGAATGCGATGGAGGCTGTGTTGAGACCCCTGAAGAGCTTCGTGAGTCATACCATGCATAGCCTCATGCATAGGATCATGCATTGAATGGGAAATGGGCAAATGGAGAGCATGAGTGGACTGATGAGGGGTGTGGAGTTGCTGACCATACATCACATTCTGCAGGACAAAGGACATTTTATTAAACATTTTATTCCTGAAAGCAATGCAATCCACAAATCCAGTTCTGAAAATAAAAAGTCACTTACCTGAGGATATGACGAGAGACGATAATCATCTAAATGTTGGTGATGGGATGGTTCTCCATAGCCTATTTCAGGTTGATGAATACCAAAGGTATCCTGATAGTCTGTAATACAGTGTGTGTGCATATACACAGCACTTAGCTGAAACATACAAAATGAAGAAAGGGCGCAGTCAATGACTTTGAGACACGAAGCCCTAAATTGTTCACTTATTAATTCCATGTTGTTGATCCCAGACCTGAGGCACTTCATTTGTAGCATGGCTGCTAGTGGGTACCATGCTGTAGCTGGAGACTGTATTTAGGCCATATTCGGATCCACTTCCCATAGACAAACTGGCGAATCTATGAGCCAAATCTGGAACTGAACTACTTGGTGTGTATTTCCCTTCGTGCCCAAGCGAAGCACTAGGGCTGGGAGTCATGCGGCTCCCAAACTTTTGTACTATTCTAGTGGGTTGAGAGCCAGCCTGAAAAATAAACAGTAAGAAGTACAAACTATCAGCTCTACTAAAAAATTGAAATTGAAATCAACTACCACGATCTTGTACTTTTCAACTTACAGCGACAACAGAGGCATTAGCCTGAGTATTTTTACGATTTGAAATCTTCTTCACTGGATCAGTTGACCATACATTTATGACTTCAAATATAAAATGAAATTAATTAATAAATATGAAGTGAAGCATAACTACTGGAGGAAATCTGCCTCATTGTGATCACATACTTGGCATTTCAGGTGGGGTCTCCTTCTTGACATACTTGCCCACCACCCCTTCTTTGATTGTTCGGAGATCTTTATTCTTGCGTGACTTCATTTCAAATGAATGGTGTCAAGTCAAATATTGTACTTTTGAAATGCAAGGGAGTTGTTACTAATATTAGTAGGACAATTGTCAAACAAAGACGGATCTCCTGTGCAGAGGACATGAAGTTAGGTTACATACCAAGGTGCTCTTCAGCGTCATTTTAATAATACCTCTAGGAACATGGAGATGTCATGTTATAATGGGAATTGTGCATTATCTTTCTAACGTGCTACGGCACTCTCAAGTTTCCCCTGAATGAGTTTAGTATTTCTCTCTTAAATTCATGTCTACAACGAACAAGTTGCACTAATGTTTACACAAATGAATGGACGGTTTCCGATCCCATCTCTCTCGCTCTTGTTGTGAGTCGATACAGGTCGGAGGAAGAAAGAGCATGCGACCGGAACAGACCAATCCGAACGTAGCGTTTCTAAGGGAAATTCAGCTCGAGTGGCTCGAGGGAAAAGAGCGGGAATTTTTAAGGCATGCACGCACTTCGTGAATTTATTTCATTCTCTACGTGACACCAGGGCGAAACTTCAGAGCTGCAAGCAGTCTTACCAGTGCGGAGCGCGATAGATAGGGTGCACCAGGACAGAAAATTCTACTTTGTGTTCATCATTGTGGGTCCAGCTTTTGGCAGCATTAGCAGCAGAGTGATTTTTCTGTGGGAAGGGGGGGGGGGGGGGGTGAAAGGGTGAGAGGGCCGGGCGGGGGATCGGGGGGAGGACGATGCAGTCAGATGCATGGCCCCAGCTTCCTCAAGACAGATAGACAGACAGACAAACTGGCGGTAGACACACTGACTGACAGCCGTAACCCCCTTCCCTCCGCCTTCGAGTGAGGGGGGCGGGGGAGGGGGCATCGGGCGAGAGGAGGGCAGGGGAGGGGGGCGGGGGCGGGCGGTGCGCATGGGGGGGGGGGGGGGGGGACTCTCGCAGTGGAGGGAAGGGGAAGGGACTGCGGCGGCAGCAGCGCAGTGCATGCCGAAGAAGACAGAGAAGAGAAGGAGAGGAGAGGGAGGAGAGGAGAGTTCACTTCACTCCCAGTTCCACACAGTTCCATTCCGGCATCCACCTCGGCGTGGTGTGGTGCGTGCTGAGAGTGGTGGTGTGCGTTGTGTGAGGGTGCAGTGCAGGCCGCTGTGTGGGTGTGTGTGTGTGTATGCAGTGTGGAGGACCTCCCAGCCCCAGCATGGGGCGGCGGACGATGTGGTGTCTGGGAGTGGCAGTGTTGTGCGCCCTCAACGCCGCCCTAGCCCAGGAGGAGATCGTCGGCAGCGCCCACAGCGAGGGCATCACCCGCTGCGTCAATGAGATCACGAACCAGCCACAGGTGAGGGCATGGAGGTACCCACCAGGGGGGGGGGGGGCGCTTAAGCTGTCGTTAAGACACCTGGCCGGGGTAGGGAGCAGCCCCGGGCGTGGTCGCCAGCACCACCTCCCCCGGCCCGAAGCCGTCCACTCCACCCCCAACAAGTGCGGGGCCGTGTGCCACCGGCCACCCCTTCCGCTGCTGCCGCCCACGGGGCCCGCGGGGAGGCCGAGGCCATCCTGGCGTGACTGGAGTAACGTTTTGTCCGTGACGGTACACTGGGCGGTCAGCAGCCAGCACAGCAGCAGCAGCAGCAGGCATGTGGCCTAGCGTGAGAGCACGGTCAGGCAGCCCGGCAGCCCGGCCCAGCAGCACAGATGATGGGAACCGAAGACAGATCGGTCGGAGAAAGAGAAGAAACACTGTCTTATCGCTTTGGTGGCCGATGGTGACCGCCCTGGTGCCAGTGGCATCGACTCGCCGCTCCCTTCCTCTTCCCTTGGAAGGGAGCGCCCACAAACTGGGACGCAACGGCTCTGGTACCAGCAGCAGTAGCACATGCCAACTAGTGTTCAGCTCCGGGACAAGGGGGCGGTTTGCGGGGGTGGGGTCGAATCGACTTGTCGGGGGCTCACCATCCCCTGCAGTGGAGAACACAGCCTTCGCAGCCGAGCTGGCGGACTCTGATTTGGGGCGCAAAAGCAAAAGCAGGCCCCGTCCCCGTGCATCTGCGTGTCACACATGCAAATCGGCGCTGAACAATGCCCGCCCCTCCCCTCCCCTCCGTCAGGCTGGTGTTGTCGTTGTGTGGGGGGGTGGATACGCCGATGGTGCTTGATGCCAGCCTAAGGACACATGTCGCAGATGGCAGCGAGGCGTGCGGAGCCTGCGGCTGTGCTGTTGCCGGGTAGGGGCATGGGCAGGGCATGGCCAGGGGTTACGTCCGGCCTAGAGGCCTGTGCCCGGCCCGGCACACACTCCCATTCATGTGATAAAGTCAGCCTCAGATATTTCCCGCTATACGGCCCGCGCCGGCTGGGGTCGGCTGGCTTTTCGTTCCAAGCTGCCAAAGCAACTCCCCTAGGCCAGAGGCCCGGCACAGCGCGGGCCACACACAGAGACTCAAAGGGACGCGTGCTTGTCGATGATAAAAAGCAACGAGAAACTCATCGCGACAAAGTTGCGAGGCGTTCGTCACTATCTCTGATGGTGACGAGATGTGTCTGGGCGGACACTGGTGAGGGGTGGGGGTGGGCGGGGGGGGGGGGGGGGTGCCTTACGCATGCCGTGCTCAGACTTCTCTTCTCGAGCAACTTCTTCGAACCAACGAGCTTCCGAAACGACCTCGTTTGATCAGCGAAATTCGTCAGGTTGTGCCACGGTAGTGCTTTTATTTGGGACTGTGTACCAACGGGAGGGGGCGGAGCGGGGTGGTTGGTGGTGGGGGCGTCCGGCTGGGCCTGGGCTGTAAAGTAAGACAAAGACCCTTTTTGTTGTCCAAATCGCGCGCGCAGACCCCTCCTCCCCCCTCCTCATGTACCTGCTGCTGCGCGTCCTGCGAGCTGCAGTGGAGGATCCAGGAGCGGCTCTAGGGGGGGGGGGGGCAAAGTCAAGCTTTTTGCCTACTTACAGGCGGAAAAGTTATGACGGTTGCCTACATTTCCGGCGCCCTTCGGGCGCCTTGGGGGGGGGGGGGGGGGCAATTGACCCTTTGCCCCCCCCCCCCCCCCCCCCGGATCCGCGCTTGGCGAGCTGTCAGACTCGGCGCCGCCGCGTCCGTGCGCCCGATCTGTCGATCTGCCGTGTCCTTTGAACGGCGCGCCGCCACCGGCATCCACTGAGATTCAGAGCGGGGACAAGGGTCCCACAAGTCTGGAAAGTCATGAAAAGTCATGGGGGGGGGATGTCTTCTGGAAGTCATGGAAATATTTTGGGTGGTCATGGAAAAATGGAAAAATCTACAAAAACCTCGGGGCCGTCGTGAAAATTTCGAAAAAGCTAACGTGGGAACGGTCATGGAAATTTTCAAATTTTTGCCTGCAAAGTCATGGAAAATGGGATGTGAAAATTGGTGGGAATCCTGGGGGAATACTGGTGTGACGCCTATAGCCGACATAGCGGCCAACGCCGCCGCAGCATGGACAGGTCAGCAAAGCTTTCTTCCCATCCGCGGGTCAGCAGTCAGCAGCTGGCCGCGGTGTCAAGTGTCGCGTCGGAACTCCCTCCTTCCCCTTCCTGCTCGTCGTGCGCGCGGACCGGCGGGTCGCCGTCGTCTCCCCGGCTCCGGAGCGCCGCACAGAATGTCCTCATCTTCTTCTTCCACTGTAGTCTCTCTATATACTACGTACTGCGAGACGCACAGTGAATTGCACAGGCCGGGGCTGAGCACGGCTGAGCACGGCTGAGGCGCGGCTGAGCACGGCTGAGCACGGCTGAGGCGCGGCTGAGCACGGCTGAGGCGCGGCTGAGCACGGCTGAGCACGGCTGAGCACGGCTGAGCACGGCTGAGCACGGCTGAGCACGGCTGAGCGCGGCTGAGCACGGCTGAGCGCGGCTGAGCACGGCTGAGGCGCGGCCGCCGCCACGCCCGGCCCGCGCCCGCAGCCATAAAGTACGTACTCGTGCAGAAGCACGTAGCTCAGCCGGGGCTAGGTAGCCGGTACCCGGAGCCGGGTGCAGCCTGGCCGGGCTAGACCGGTACCCTCATGCCCCCCCCCCCCCCCCCCCCCCCCCCTAGGACCCCCTGCCCGTCGCCCTTCTATCCGAAGCGTTCAAGTTTCCATTCCGTTTGTATCCCGACGATGGTTGGATTACAGTTTCCACAGTCTTACAGGGAATTTTCAGTGCGCGAGCCCCTCCTAGGGCCCCATGAGGCCGCCGCCGCCGCCGCCGCCGCCGCCGCTGCTGACGGCGTGTGTTCGGAACTTGTTCGGCTCGGCGGCGGGCGCAGGCAGCGCAGGACAGGAACCCCAGAGGCCGGCTGCGTGTAGCTGCGTTGGCGCGGCTTCGTTTAGGGCCGAGCGGCGCCGCTTTATTTTTGGTCCTTCCCAGCAGCAGCCATCCTTCTCCCTCTCCTCCATCATCGCCATCGCCATCTTTGTTGTTTCCTCGCGCGTCGAGGTTTGGCCCTCCAGCGACAAATGCCGAGGACGCTGACATTGACCCGACCGTCTGCTCGGAGAAAAGGGATTAGTGGCTACAACCGTCGCGACCAATTTTTAGCAGATGATACCTCTAAATAGCACTAGCATAGCCTAGCTAAACTAAATCATATTGAAGAAAGAGGTGTCAGCTAGCTTGTACTTTCATTGTAGGGGGAGCCGCGTCCGTCCGCGTCCGCGTCCGCGTCGCGCATCGCATCGCTCCTGGCTCGGCTGTCTGCCAGCTTTGCCAGCCCCGCCGCGCTCCCCACCCCCACCGCAGCGCGGGACGGCTGAGAGGGGGAAGGGACTCGGGAGAGAGAGAGAGAGAGAGAGAGAGAGAGAGAGAGAGAGAGAGAGAGAGAGAGAGAGAGAGAGAGAGAGAGAGAGAGAGACGAGACGGAGTTAGCCGGACGGGAAAGGGAGAAGGAGGCGTATGGGCAGACACAACGTCGTACCATGACGCAGGGGGGCCATTTTCTGTTCCTTCTGTTTGTGCATAATAAAAAGTGGCGGCGCATTAAGCGCAGGCAACATACAACACATTATCTGCTGCCCTGCGATGAGCGTTGTCACACTCCCCCTTTTATGAAAGTTGGCTTTTACAAATATTAGTGGAAAATTAAATTGGTAGGTTCTTGCTGTTTGACCAAAACTTGGGGGAGGCACAAACAATGATAATAAATTAAAAACAAATTCCAAAAATTAAACACAACGTCGCACCATGAAGGAAAGTAGGAATAAAACCAGAGTATCATCTGCTTTCATGACGGTTTTGGAATCGTCGTTTTTTCAGCTGATTTCCAGACTAGCAATAAATGTTGGTGCAGAGAACTAAAATTTGGCCGGGTAACTAATATTTAGTTGCACCGACGAAAGCTGCTCCTACAAAGAGATTCGTTGCAGGAGCAAACAGCAGAAGGAAAAAAAAATAGTGTAGTGGCCGCAACGTTACCTCTTTGTTGGTGCAACTGAAAAATGCTCCGTAGCCAAATTTTAGGTATCAGAACCAAAATTTACTGCTTCTCTGAAAATCAACGGGGGAAAAGAAAGAGTTGCAGCCACTAACCTTTCCCGTCCGTTTTCGCTGCCGCTGCCCACAGCGATGCATCCCGCCGTTCGAGAACGCCGCCTTCAACCTGGAGGTGGAGGCCACCAACACCTGCGGCTCCAACGGCCGCAGCAGCGAGTACTGCGTGCAGGCCGGGTCCTTCGGCTCCAGCACGCGGCGCTCCTGCGACCGATGTTACGACGGCCAGTTCTCGGCCCGCCTCCTCACCGACCTGCACCACCCCGACAACGAGACCTGGTGGCAGTCGGACACGATGGCGGAGGCCGGCAACGACCAGGTCAACCTCACGCTGCACCTGGGTACGTACTCCACTCCGCCGAGCAAGCACGCAGGAAAATTGTATTAGTTGTCACAACGAATCTTTTCGTTGATTTTGGAACAAGTTTAGTTGTGAGAACTAAGATTTCGTTGTAGCAACGATACGTCAGTTGCGTCAGCAAAAAGTTAAAAAATTAACTTTTCAGTTGTCTCAACGAAAGAACTATGCTTGTCCCACCCAAAATCAACGAAAAAATTCGTTGTGACAACACATAATTTTTCTGCGTGTGGGAATCGCCGCTTACGAACCCCGTTTGGATAGGCAACCCGAATTCACTCGTGCGAGCGGGACAGTTGGGCACACCTGGCGACCAACTCCTCGCAGTGTAGGGGAGATAGGCCTGGCCGGGGCCGGGGCACCTCCCGACACAGCTGGGTCACACGTGTGGGGGAGGGACCTCCCCTCCTACGGCCTGCACACTGGGATTCTAGACCAGGGGGCGATGATCTGAAATCCGGACTAAAGTATAAAAGAAATTGCATAACATATCCGCCGAACACAGTATTTCTTGACCTGCCCTTGACTCGTCGACCCACACGTCTCTGCGTGCTGCGTGGCGTTGATCAGTGTGTGTGTGTGTGTGTGTGTGTGTGTGTGTGTGTGTGTGTGTGTGTGTGTGTGTGTGTGTGTGTGTGTGTGTTTCTTTGACGGTCGTTTCATTTCCAGTAGCTGCACCACGCGGCGTATCCGCGATTCTGCCCCCCCCCCTCCTCCTTTTGTTTCTCCTTCTGCTTCTTGTTCTCTCCGCCCCCCCCCTCTCTCTCTTTCTCTCTCTCTCTGTCTCTGTCTCTCTGTCTCTCTCTCTCTGTCTCTCTCTCTCTCTCTCTCTCTCTCTCTCTCTCTCTCTCTCTCTCTCTCTCTCTCTCTCTCTCTCTCTCTCTCTCTCTCTCTCTCTCTCTCTCTCTCTCTCTCTCTCTCTTCCGCCCACGCCCTCCGCGGTTCGAGAGCTCTGAGGCACAACTCCATTGGTTCGAGTCGAGCACTGACATCCCTGCCCCATGCCGCCCACCGCGGTGGACGCTGGCGGGGTCCTGGCTGGCGGAGTCCTGCCCCCTGGCCGTAGATCATCCTCAGGATCTTCGCTGGTCGGACCAAGAAGCTTGAGCGAAACATGAAAGGCCAAGGCCAGTGTTACCAGATTGGGCTATAAACCGCGAATTGGGCTATTTTGAAAGATGAAATGTGGGCAAAAAGCACGACAAAATAGCCCAAAATAGCCCAAAATAGCCCAATCGGCTATCTAGTTTCCGAAAAGGTATCATTTTTGCGGTTATTTTTTTTTTTGTTTTCGCGGTTCAGGGTTGGTATAGCATGTGGCAACTCTGGCCAAGGCGGTGGTCACTGGCCGCGCCCTCCGTGGTGACGGTATCGGTCAGGGGAAAACAGAGGACGGTTTCGGTGCATTCGGTTCCGGCAGCGATAAGGGGGGGGGGGGGGGGCGGTCCTGGAAGCCTGTCTCCCCCCCCCCCCCCCCCCCCTCCCCCCGGGGGGTCATTTCCGGACGCTCCCTTCCCCTTTCGACCTTGGCACAGTGATAGATTAGCGAATTAGGCGGGACCGCGGAGCTGATCAGAGCGTAGCAGTCACGGGACCGCTGTGGGAGTTAAAGTCATTCTCAGGTGCGGTGCTGTACAGCCGTACAGCGTCCCACAAATTTCGTAGAATTTTTTTTTTTTCGGAGTTGTCGGTGGTGATGGTCGGAGTTTGCGCCCCCGGCCCCCGGCCCCCGGCCCCCGGCCCCCGGCCCCCGGCCCCCGGCCCCCGGCCCCCGGCCCCCGGCTCCCGGCCCCCGCGGGAGCCGCACATCATACGCCTCTGCCCGTTGGGCTGCCTACCCTCCCGGCGCTGGCACCTCACTAGTTTCTGGACGAGTTGTAATGGCTGACGCCTGGTGCCTGGTGTCTGCGTTGCAGGGAAGGCGTTCGACATCACCTACATCCGCCTGGTGTTCCACTCGCCCAGGCCGCAGAGCTTCGCCGTCTACAAGAGGTCGTCGGAGAACGGCACCTGGACGCCCTACCAGTTCTACAGGTGAGTTCGAGGTGAAGTGCAGGTGGAATCTGCTCCTGATTCTGCTTCTGCTGCTTCGTCTTCTGCTTTTGCTTCTGCTTCTGCTGCTTCGTCTTCTGCTCATGTCTGCCCTTTGTCGCACTTCACGTTCCGTTCCGTTCCAGTGCGACGTGCCGTGACTCCTACGGTCTGCCGGAGAGCACCTACGCGCCCAAGGAGGAGGAGACGCGGGCGCTGTGCACGTCCGAGTACTCGGACATCTCCCCGCTGACGGGCGGCAACATCGCCTTCTCGACCCTGGAGGGCCGCCGCTCCGCCTACTTCTTCGACACCTCCCCCGAGCTCCAGGTGGGCGGTGGGCAGAATCAGCAGGACGAGCCATATGTGGCATTTTGCGGAAAACCATATATTTGAGGGGGAAAAACCGGGTTGAAAAATTAATGTTGTTTGCAGGAATGGGTGACGGCGACAGACATCCGGATCACCCTGGACCGCATGAACACGTTCGGAGACGAGTACTTCGGCGACGCGCACGTGCTGCAGTCCTACTTCTACGCCATCTCCGACATCGCCGTCGGCGCCCGGTGCAAGTGCAACGGGCACGCGTCCGAGTGCCGGGAGGCGGCGGACGGCAGCAACCGGCGAGAGTGCAACTGCCAGCACAACACGGACGGCCCGGACTGCAGCCGCTGCAGGCCCGACTACAACGACGCGCCCTGGGGGAGGGCCACCGCCCTGGACGCTCACGAGTGCAAAGGTGAGCGATGAGCGGTGCGGTGGGGAGTCAGCACACGTACTCTCAGAAGGAAATCACTTTCGGGTGGAATTTTTCACAGTTTTAAGTTTTTGGTGAATTGGTGTAAAATCCATCAATCAGTTCGGATTTTGAATTTTTGGTGTGCACTCAAACTTAATTCCCTCCCCCGGCGGGGTACACTCGAGCCCGGGAATGAGCATGAATATTCGAACCCGAGTTGAACGTCCTGCCCCTGTCATGCTGGTGGCGCCTGGTGGCCCCCGCGGGGCACAGCGGCACGGCGCCCCTTTGTCCCCCAGAAGGCCTGGCCAATGGCGGATCGGCTTTCTTCTTCAGCCTCAGTGTCCAGCGATACGCTGTTTTCTCTCTGTGGTCTCACAGACCCCCCGTCGAGAGTACGATAGTCCGATTTCTCGCGGCTCGCTGCGGCCGCAGGTTCGCGGTTCGGGTTCGCGCCGGTGGTGCCCGGTGCAGTATGCAGTAGGCCCCCTACCCCGTGCTCATGGTGTGCCCATGGCGGGCAGGGCCTTACCCGGAGCTGGGGGCCGCTGGGGGCCGCTGGGGGCCGCACGGCACGGGGGAGTCCGTCCGTCCGTCCGTCTTCTGCCCGCGCCCTCCCCGCCACGCCCCGCGGGCCCGCGGCCGGTCCAGCAGCCTGTACCTGGCCTGGAGGAGACTGGGCCCTGGGCCGCGGCCCGGTGGCCCGGTGGCCCGTCGGCCCAGCGGCTCCTCAGTATGTTCGCGGACCGCTCGCCGCGAGCCAGGCCCGAGCGCAGCCCGCAGCCCGCAGCCGGCGTGCCCCGCGTCAGCACACGCGCCGCGGAACACCTGGCGGACAAATCGCGGGATTTCGCCCCGATTTTGTGGCGCCCGGCCGTGGGAAGACCATCGGGATTTAGGGCGGCGATGCAGCGACCGCGCTGAGCGAGCACAAGACCCTGGCGAGGCAGGCGTGCCATCCGGGCCGTGAGTCGAGTGCGGTGGCGGTGCGTCGTGTGCAGCGCCATGTAGAGCACGAAGGCGTACGCAAGTTCCGCGTCAGGGCACGGCGCCGTGGGGGGGGGGGGGGGGGGGCGTGGGTCAGGGCTTTCCATGCGAACCGCCCGGTCTGGTGCGGTCATTGAGATCGGCGCGCAGCGAGTGACCTTTCGCTTGTGCTCGGGAAGAGCACCTTTACCTTTACCTCTCAGCGCGCTCGGCCTGGCTTTGTAACGGCCCTCCTGCGTCGTGTTCTGCTGCCGTATACTGCTGCTGCACCGCTGCTGCTGCTGCTGCACTGCTGCTGCAGGCCTTGCACCGACGCGACAGCTCTTCTTTTTCAGGGAGAGGCGTAGTGGCCCAGGCTACTAGTCCAGGGCCAGGGCGTAGAGGAGAGGAGCGTAGCGGAGCGGGGTGTGGGTGTGGCCTGGCGCCGCCCCGCCCCGTCCTGGGTCTTCTGCCGGTCTCGAGGGGCATCGCTGAAAATCCATTTTCCAGTGTCCACCTAACCCAGGCAGGACTCTTTGTGTGTGTGTGTGTGTGTGTGTGTGTGTGTGTGTGTGTGTGCGTGCGTGTTGCCCAGGTGGAGGTGGGCTCTGCGGCGCTGCGTGGGCGTCCCAGACCGCGGTGCCCCGCCGCGTCCGGTGCCCCCCCCCCCTCTCCCGGGGCCCCTCTTCCAGGAGGTACCTCTCGACAGTCAGTCGCGGCAGACAGTCAGTTCTTAGTTGCCCTTCGGTATTCGAACCCGCGTCCGTCACGCGCACATTTTCCTTTCCGGTGGTAGTCGAGGGGGCCTTCCGTAAAAGACGTCGCGTTTGTCTCAGTAGCCGGGCCAGTTGGAAGATCAGCCAAGGGTCGGGTGTCGGTGTCGTGAAGAACTTTGTGGGAAGCCCCAGCTCCCCAGGATGCAATCAGCACGTGTGGTGCTGCTGGTGGTGCAGCTGGCCCTTCTCGGCCTCCTGGAGGCCGCGGAGTGGGACGGCAGCAGCCCCTGGTACAGCGGATCCAGTGAGTACCGGGAGGACCCGAGAGGACCCGAGCCCGCGACATATCCGCTGACCGTCGTCGTCGTCCTGGCCGTGTGTTCCAGCCTGCAACTGCAACAACTTCGCCAGCCGCTGCTACTTCGACAAGGATCTGTACGAGAGAACCGGACACGGCGGCCACTGCCTGGACTGCATGGGCAACCGCGCGGGCCCCAACTGCGAGCGCTGCAAGGACAACTACTACATGCGTGAGGACGGCATCTGCCTCAACTGCTACTGCGACGAGAAAGGTGCGTAAGCGTAGGTCGTGGCGGACCTGAAGGTCCTTCCCTCAAGCCGGTACTTGAACCCCGGCCCCGGCCTGGGCACGTTTTGCCTTCCAGGATCCCGTAGCCTGCAGTGCAACTCCAAGGGCCAGTGCCAGTGCAAGCCGGGCGTGACGGGCGAGAAGTGCGACCGCTGCGAGGCCAACCACTTCGACTTCAGCCAGCACGGATGCACGCCCTGCAACTGCAACGAGGCCGGCAGCGTGGACAACTCCCCCAACTGCGACCCCTACACCGGCTCCTGCGTCTGCAAGGAGCACGTCGAGGGGAAGCGATGCGGCGTGTGAGTCCCGCTCCTGTACCTGTTCGAAAGGAATTGTCAAGGTTTTGAAAGAGGACAGTGTCATGATTTCTTGGGGCACCCCGTCCACCATTGCTCACAGGTGTAAACCGGGCTTCTTCAATCTGGACCCTGTGAACCAATTCGGCTGCACCCCTTGCTTCTGCTACGGCCACTCTTCAGTCTGTCAACCGGCTCCCGGCTATTCCAGGGGTATGTTGTTGGCGTTGTGCTGTTTTGGATATGTAAAACGATTTAAATCATCAGTACAGTGTGAATTTCTTTGGGGTTGCAGTTTTAATTGAGAGTGCCTTTGCTCGGGGTAATGAGAAATGGACTGCGGTTGATACTCATGGACGTGTCATCCCCACCGAGTACAACAGCATCACTCAGACCATTGGTTTAAGTGCTCCTTCAAGGGAGCCTGTGTACTTTGTGGCCCCTGGTGAGTGAACCAGTCAACATGGTCATTAGCTCCCATTCATAGAGTGTGTTAGGTGTTACACGCATGGTTTTCATTTCCAGACAAATTCTTGGGTGATCAACGAGCAAGTTACAACCAAAACCTTACCTTCCATTTGCGTATTGGAGAAAATGGCCCAGAATACACTACCAAGGATGTTGTTCTGGAAGGTGCTGGCTTCTCTGTGGCACAAGCCATATTTGGACAAGACAATCCAGTACCTACTGTCAAGGTAAAATATTAATATTTATCCAAAATTATCCACTATGGTAAAATGTTTTTATGATGATTGTCTTGTATTTCTTTGCAGGACAATGAATTCATCTTCCGCCTGCATGAACATGAAGACTTTAGTTGGTCACCTCGCTTACCTGCTCGGGATTTCATGTCATTGCTCTCAAATCTTACTGCAATAAAAATCAGAGGAACTTATACTCCTGAAGGAGTTGGCTTCTTGGATGATGTCAGGCTTCAGGCTGCAAGACGTGGAGCAGCTGGACAACCAGCTCAATGGATTGAAATGTGCACTTGTCCTGAAGGCTATGTGGGTCAGTTCTGCGAGTCCTGTGCACCCGGCTACCGACATGAACCAACTCATGGTGGACCATTTGCACAATGTGTGCCCTGCAATTGCAATGGTCATGCTGATATTTGTGATGCTGACACAGGTCAGGGAGTCAAAAATTTATTTGCCAACCTTGCTACCTTGTAAGCCTTGACAATTTATACCATTTTTTATAAACCCTGGTTATCACCTCCAGGACGATGTATCTGTAATCATAATACTGCTGGTGATAATTGTGATCGCTGTGCGAAGGGATATTATGGAAACGCTCTGCAGAAGACTGACAATGATTGTAAGCCCTGTCCGTGCCCGGATGGTGGAGCTTGCATGCAGCTCCCTGATGAAACAGTGGTTTGTCTGGAGTGCCCCAAAGGCTATGCAGGTATAATAAATAATTAATATACACTAAAAGACCTTTCAATTAAATTTCATAATAAGGTACACCATCCTTGTTTTTCCTCAGGCCCCAAATGTGATCTCTGCAGTGATGGATACTATGGAGACCCCACAGGGCGATTTGGTCCTGTCAAACTTTGCCAGCCTTGTGAATGCAATGACAATGTGGATCCGAATGCCGTGGGCAACTGCAATCGCACCACTGGAGAGTGTCTCAAGTGTATTTACAACACTAGAGGCTTTGAATGTGACCAGTGTCTCGACGGTAAGCTCAAAATATTAACTTGTTTATATGTGTTTTGTTTTCATGTTATTTACATCTAATTTGGCCATTTCATTCTCTTTGCTCACATGCTTAAATGATTTTTTTTTTTGCTTCATTCCTAGGATTTTATGGGGACCCATTGTCTCAAACCAAAAAAGGAGACTGCAAACCATGTCAATGCTATCCCTATGGTACAAATGAAACTAGTTTAACTGGTCTAATTTGTAACCAATTCACTGGTCAATGCCAGTGCAAACCACATGTAATTGGGACCAATTGCGACACTTGTGAGCCCGGATATTATAACATTTTAAGTGGCGAGGTAAATGATTCCCACATTTTGTGATATTGGATCATTTGATTCACAGTAGAGACCTATTTTTGATGACTCATTTTCTCATGTAATTTCCAGGGATGCCAAGCCTGCAACTGTGATCCGATAGGGTCTGTGAACCACACATGCAACCTTCACACTGGCCAGTGTGTATGTCGTGAAGGTGTGACTGGTCCTCACTGTGATCAGTGTCTCCCATACCACTACGGTTTTTCCACTGATGGCTGCAAACCTTGTGACTGTGATGGCATTGGATCCACCAATCTACAGTGTGACCCATCAGGACAATGTCCAGTAAGTGGTGTGGTAACTTTCTAGTGCAAATGTAGTTGAGATAAGTAATTTTTTTCTCTCTCTAAAAAAACTTTTAGTGTCATGAAAATGTGGAAGGCCGAAGATGTGACAGATGTAAAGAAAACAAATACGATCGTCAGCATGGCTGTCTCGACTGCCCTGCCTGCTACAATTTAGTAGAGGATGCTGTCCAAGCACATCGTGCAAAGTTAAATGATCTCCAACGAATTTTGAAAGACATTGCCAACAACCCTACCACTACAGATGATGTTGATTTTGAAAGTCGACTGGCAGAGGTTCAACGCTCAGTTGACAAGCTCTATGAAGATGCAAGGAGTGGTGCAGGAAGTACGTAAATTTTTTTTTTCTGTAAGTACAGTGCAGAAACCACATTTTACCTTAAAAATTTTTGAATTAAAACTCAAGGTGAGGATAAGAGTTTACTTCAAAAAATAGAGGACCTGCGTAAACAATTACAAACAGTTGAAACATCAACCAATCAAGTGAAGAAGTGGACAAAGCAAGCAGCTGTTGCCACTGAGCAAGGTGAAAGGAATGTTACTATGGCTGAAAGAACAATCGAAAGAATTCAAACAAATCTTAAGGTAGGTACCTGATTTATGTACAGGAAAAAAAAGGTGAAGCTTAAACCACACTCACTTTATTTGCCGATGCCTTTAGAACACCATGGAATACCTACAAACAGATGGGCAAGCTGCACTTCAAAAGGCACTGGACCGCTCAAATGAATTTGGCCAGCGCAGTGCACAAATGTCTACTATAGCTCGTGAAGCTCGTGCTAAAGCTCAGCAGTGAGTCTAAATGCTCTTGGCATAAATTCAAATATTTTTTTTTTTTTTTTGTAATAATTTGAAAATACTGAGTTACCATTAGTACATGTTCATAAGACTCACTGTTGTTTGCCAGGCAAGAAGAAGAAGTTGAGAAGATCAAAAAGGTTGCTGAGGAAGCTAAGAATGTGTCATCTAAAGCATTTGCCTTGGCTGACTCAGCTCTGAAACAACAGCAGAATACAAGGTAATTTCAGAAATTGTGAATGGAACACTTTAAAACATGATGGATAACTTTTTAAAATTTCCTTTCCAGTTCTGAACTGCGCAAATTGGGTGGAGACATAGTTCAGCTCGGACAGAAACTAGAAGGGCTCAAAGCGTTATCTGCAAGTACCAGTGCGCGGGTGAATTCAACACACGAGGACGCCCTGGGTGTTTACAGTGACATCTTCGCTCTCATTCTTCCTGATATCAACATTGAAGGAGTCAAATATGAAGCAAATGTTGCCAAAGATGAAGTCAGTGTTGAGCCAGAACTTTCCTGCCATGTTTGTGTTTATAAAAGTAAAAATTAAAACACATAATTCAAACATTCAATTTCAGGCTGAAAGAATGAAAAATGATGCTGAAGAACTTATTGGTGGAAAGACTGAATTTTTGAAAGAACTGCACAAGCAAATGCAACAGTCAGAAGATCTTCTCCAAGCTGGAGAACAGCAAAGACTGAAGGCAACTGATCTTCTGGCTCAAGTGGATGCAGCATATGATCGAGCCACTAAGGCTGTGGCAGCAGGGGATAAAATTTTACAAGAAGCTCAAGACACATACGCTACACTTCAGAGTAAGGAACATTTCTTCTTGTTTCCTTCTGTTTATTTCTTGTAATTTATAATATTTGAGCTAATACTGGAAACCTTCAACCAACAGAGTTTGATAAACAAGTGCAAGAAAGCAGAGCTCAAGCTCCTGATGCCTTACGCCAAAAACCAAAGATTGAACAGTTTATTTCTGAAGCAAGGGAGAAGACTGATAAGGCTCACATTGCCATAGCAGGGGCTCAGACCAATTCACAAAATGCCCGTGATTCGGCACAGGATGCACAGCTGAAGTATGCAGAGCAGGCTAGCAAGGTTTGTTTGAAACAAGAAAAAGCCACTTACTATTGTCAAGTTTCACACTAAGACATCTGGGATTTTCTTCTTACTGAACTGTGATTTTAATGAATCATTTCTGATATCTTTAATTTTTAGGAGGCAGATGAGATTCGAAAGGGTGCTGGTGAAACTAAAGAGAAGGCTGGAAAGTTGCGAGATGAAGCTGACCTGCTTGCCGGTCGTGTAATTGAAACCAGCTCTAAAGTTTCTGGTCTAGAAGATCAAGCAACCAGAGATGAAGATCTTACATCTAGTGCAAAGAAAAATGTTGGGCAGGCTAAAAGTGATGTGTCTGATGCATCACGACAAGTGCATAAAGCTCTAGAAGAAGTGGAAGCTATCATTAGAGAACTGAATGAATTTTCTGATGCCTGTTAGTATGGATACATCATTTTGCATCTCACCTTTAATTTTCTTATTTTTAAATGTCTAATTTCATGTGTCCCAACGCAGATGATGACTCTCAAGATTTGAATGTCTTAGAACAACGCCTTTCAGCAGCTCAAGAGGAGTTTGCTCGTGCTGATCTTGATAGTCGCATTGAAGCTCTTACAAGTGCAAAACAGTCACAGGTATTATCAATGGAATAATCTGCAGATTTTATTGTTGAGCTTTAACAAATGAATTGGTTTTAATATCTAAATTTTCTTCCCTCTACAGAGCCAATGGATGAAGAGCTACCAGGAGGATGTTGATCGTCTAACTGCTGATGTAGACAACATTCAGGACATTCGAGATGCTCTTCCCAAAGGATGCTTCAAACAATTGGCACTTGAGCCAGAGCCATAACAAGGGAAAATCTCAAGACTGAAAGTGATGTTAAATTTTGTTGGTTTTGAATGTTAAATTTTTTTAATTATTGAACAACATTATTTCGGCTGGAACTTACATATTTGATTTGATTAGTTCAAATTGTGAAAATGAAAAGAAAAGTACTGTTAATGATGGAATAATTTATTTCGGCATTTTGTAATATTAGTACTGTCATGTGAGTCCATTTAATAAGTCCACACCTCTGGTTTCATAGTTTGCGGTCAATGTATACTGAAAGTACAAAAGTTCTGAGTTTCTTGTACTTCAAAGCATTTTCTGAAATATTGTTTTGATCATAGGCTGTTGTATGTTGTAGATCAAATCTCTGAAATACTCTGAGGTACATTTAAGAGGATAGGAAAATGAACTTGTGACATTGAAATGTTTCTTATTTCAGTATACACTGTTAATGTTAGTGCCATTGTTTCTTCCTTCCTTCCTTTTCTGTAGATAATTGAGTGGTTCTGTCTAATTTAACTGCATTTGGGAACAAATACAATGTAAGACTGGATTTGGCTAAGATTACGTCTTTTTATTTAAGCTGGCCAACATTTCAATGAAAAAATATAAAACTGATGTCAACATATCATAGTTGTAGGATGTTTTTATATTTAAAGAAAATGAATGATTTCTTGTGCACTTTTATTGTTTAATTTAATTAATGTAGTAGTTATAACATGCAAGTAGTTTGTATCAGTTTTGTTTTGGGGTTGTTTTTGATTGATTGATGAAAATCGTAGAATGCCAAAGATGATATTTAATGTGAAAGTGAGCTGTATCATACCGTAGACCTGAACATCAGTCTAATCTCACTGCCAAATAGATTTACTCTGTGGAAAAATTTCTTCATTGTATGACTTTGAATAAAAATTTTGTATGGATGTCCAGTAAAACGTCCTAAAAGAATGAAACTGCTTATTATTTTCCCTTTTCCTACCCAGTCCAGTGACTGACGGACGGACCGCAAAAGGCAAATACGAAATTACCGGTTAAACGCTCTACAAAATTTGTCATATCTTTCTGTAAATAACGGTCAAGCGTATCGTGGTCCACTCCCATAACCTTTCAGAAGAGAACTTCCACTGATCTGTGATTTCCGCTGTCTGTAACCTGACAATTTTGTGGGGGGAAAAAATCTAGATAGAGGATTTGAGATTGGAATTACAAGCGTTACCACTAAAAGACCTACACGGACGACACACTCAGAGACAACAGCCCTACTTGACACAGTAAACTCATAAAAAAAAAATATCATGTTGCTACGAGATAAATAAATGAATGAGAAGGCAAAGAGAAAATGAGGAAAAGTAACTCATGAGAATTCTGCATTCTGCAACAACTAAGGATCAGAGTGACATACCTTGCGTTGACAAATTAACATGCCTGTTCCCAGAAACACTCGCATTATATTTTTCAAAGTGGCTCTTGTCTAAATCTCAGGAGCACCTCATAATATAAACATGCGGTTTGGAACAAAATAAGGCTGAAGAGAAATGAGAATTGACTCATTCAATGTCAGTCCTTTGAATAAATGAAGGGTGCTCAATGAACTGCTCAAACGTTATCAGATAGGACAAATTTGTGACAAAATAAGGACATCTATGCAAAAATATCCTGAATATAACCCATGATAACTTTCCACAAAGGATCTAATGCAATGAGGCTCATTCCCCTTCAGCCTGTTATATTTAAGAAAATTCGAAAGATAGTCGACTTTTGTCTTTTACTTTTTTTCAAACATTTCAACGGAAACAGGTAGAAGGTTCTACATTATTACTCTCCTTCAAATTTGAAATTGTGATAATGGTGCAAGGAATTTGTGAAAAAACGGTGGCTTGTAGGAGTGGGACACTACTTTGTTAACCAAAAACTTCAGTATTTCCATGTGAAAGTGTATTAAATATTTCTATACAAACATAAAGTTCAACAAGACAACGTAACAAATCACCAGCAACGTACAAAACAACCATGCATTCCTCTCCATCTTGGGCGTTGACTGATGACATGGCAGACAGTGATGACATGTTGACAAAATAATTCGGGGAGATCACACAAATGGACAGGCATAATTAAAAAGAAACGCGCTGCCACAAAAGTGAAACCTCCCTGCAAAATACAAGCAGAATTAGACAACCCCCACCACCAACCCTTGACTCATTCACACACACACACACACACACACACACACACACAAAGGTGGATCTCAAGCTTCCTCTCGGCAATTCTATTTGATTTTCTAAATAAAATCAAAACAATGCGGGAAGCACATCCAACCTTCACACACACTGGGGCCCCTTGCTCATTCATACACATGCTGCAAAAAAAACAATGGTCAAGTGACGAACAGTGCCAGGGGGAATGCTTTTACTTGCTAACCCTGAAGGGGTTGACCCGTTGTGGGCCGCATGTGAGTTGAATATATTGCAAGGAACTCTGCCCACGATGGCCATCCCTGCTGTGATGGGTCGCAAGCATGAGTTCCATATGGGCATAAGGCCCTTGGGGAGCCCCAAGAAAGGGGCTGAAGGGATAGCATAGCTATGAGCCATGCAAAGGCACTGCATAAGCCACTTTGACCTCATTAGCAAACACAAACACAACAAACACAAACTTTAACCACAGTTGATCTTGCATATCTTCACACTTGTAGACGTGTCCTTGGAGGCGTTGTAGTCCACTGCGTCCTTCAAGTCCATAGAGGCCATTTCCCTGGAGTCCAATTGGGCGTCCTTGGAGTCCATTGTTCAGTCCACTTGAGATTGAGCGTCCTTCTTGAAACTTGTAACCGATGTCCATTCCTTTGGGCCACGTCCAGGTGCAGGTCCAGGTCCGAAGCAGCCTGTTAACACTAGAAAACAAATGTGAGTAACAAGATTCCGCACAAAAGTGTAATAATACAAATGCAGGCAGCAGCATAAATCAGCCGCCGCAACAGAGCACGCCTGGACACATGCCAAGCAAGGCCAATGGAAGAGCAACTATATGTTTTTTCGTCAGCAGGACCGAGAAAACATATACTTGGTACCATTGCCTGACCTAACCTTAACACTAAACTAAAGTATACATAAAGCGATACTTCCTTTCGATCAGGAACGACGAAATCCGCGGGATCTTGGAGTCATAGTGCACCGGCTGCAGCCATGCTTGAACTGACAGGACGCGTGTTCCCGTTCGCAGCAGAACCAGTTTGTTTGTTCTTCCTCTTTGTGGTGGCCGGGGCATACGTGTCCATCGGCCAGGGTTTCGCCAAAACACAACAAATTCGTAGTTATGCGGAAGGGTCGAACCTGTAAACTTGCGGTTTGGATGAAACGGTTCGTCCTATCAACCTGCGAAATTTCAGTCCATTACTGGGCAAAACTATCGAGATATTCTAAAAAATTCGTTACCTTTGTCGGGGCTGGCGAGGGAGGTCGTATTCCGATAGGCGGAGGTGGCGGTGCGGCGGCCATCTTTGATCCAATTCCCGGCGCGTAATACGAAGTAATCATAGGAGTTGTACCTTTACCTACCGTTTGTTGCTGATTTTGAGTTATGAGGCTCGTAACAAATTATGTATTGGATGAAATGAAGTGTTTAGTGTGTTCTGGGCCTGAAAAATCCGATTGCAAATGCGTGCCGAAAGTAGAAATCGAGTAGAAATGGGGCTGGGCGGAGGGCGGAGGTCGGCCCGGGACAGTTTTGGTGCCACTTATGTTTTGCACTGTTTTGAAGCCTTCTGTGGAACCGTACAGTCATTGAGTAAATTTTTGTCCCTCTGATAAGGATTATGCCTATCGACAGAGTGGACGGTGGACGGCAGAAGTTCTTCTGCTAACCACTAAACTCTCATACTTTCCTTGCGGCTTCCAAGCAGTAGCCTCGCGCGAGGTTGGGAAGTGGCCTGCACTGCCGGGCAGGGCAGAATGAAGTTGTCTGCTCCGGCTGCAAACAGCCTACATTTTCTCTGTTACTCATTTGTTGCCTTGAACGTTACTTCGATCTGTTTTGCATTGTAATCGCCCTGATTTCAAAACAGGTAGTTACCTGACTCCATACTTAAGTACAATTGATATTGCGTTGTCGATTTGAAAGAACACGCCAAGGCTGGGTCCTGTGCTCTGTACCCTATTTGCAATATAAATGATGATACGTAATAACAGTAATAATGCACGTAGCGTTCGGTTTTTTTTATCCCTGAGGTTGGATATTATTAATTTTTAACATCTTGTGTGTTACAGATCTATATCTGGTAAATTTTTTTTAGCTTAGGGACATCACTATGAATTTCCGCAGCACATTAATATTGGCTCAGCGAGCATTTCGTTGGCCATGTTATCAGCCAGTTTTTAAAAAAAGCACCACTATGCCAGAGTGTCAGACAGTTCTTAGGATTGCACACTCATATTTTAGTTCTCTGGAGTTCAAGAATGATGTTGTGCATTCTTTACACTTAAGTTCTTCAGCTCAACGAAACTATGCAGTGAAGAAGGGTGCTAAGAAAAGTGAGCAAAATGCATAGATGTTTGCGTATTTAAATTGTCACTCATTCATTCATTCATTATTTATAATTTTCAGAGGGAAAAGAATCTAACGCCCAAGTCAGCTTGACTGGTCTTGGAGAACTGATTGCAGTGGATGACATGGTGAACAAGATGGAAACCGCCATAGAGGCAATGAAGACTGATTTCATTAAATCTCTTTCTCTTAGGTCTTCTGGTTAGTAAGTGAAATTTTTAGCATAATCATATTTTCATTTGTTCTTCAGACATTACTTACCCTCTTGCATATCTACTCCTAGGTTCAATAGAAACAATAAAGGTAAAATTTGAGGGGAAGGAATATGAAATACAGCAAGTTGCCAAAATGACAAGGAAAGGTCAGCAGACTGTTGTCATAGACATGCTATCATTTCCTCAAATGACAAAAGCAGTAATGGACACATTAAAAAGTTCCGCTCTTAATTTAAATCCTCAGCAAGAGGGTACATCAATATTTGTCCCCATTCCTAAGTAAGTTACATCTCACAACATTGTAGTGTTTAATTTGGTGTATTTCAATTTTCATGCTCCCATCAAAAATAATTTTCAGAGTCACAAAAGAACACAGAGAAATTCTTGCTAAAAAGGCCAAGGCAATATTTATAACTCATAGAGATGCAATTAAAAAGACGCAAGAGGAAAATGTGAAGGACATCAAAGGATGTGATGTTGGAGATACTGAGAAACAGTCAGCTTATAAGCAGGTTTGTAAGAGTTTGTGAAAGGCTTGTAGGGAAATTACAACCACCATCTTTTTGGCATTAATTCTTGTTGTTTTCCAAGGTTCGGGCCATAGGAGAGAAATATGTTGCACAAGCAGAGTCAATTATGAAAGCCAAGCAGGATGAGTTATTAGGAAAGTGAGCAATTAAGGTGTTTCTTTGGATATTATTTGGCTCTCACTAAGGAAATGCCCTTTATTTTTCTTCTTCGTTTGGTTGTGCTTTAGTATTTCCTCATCTATTAATAGTTTCAAATAACTGTGAATGAGTATGAAAATTTCTAATCAAATAAATGTTTATTTTGATGCAACTATTTGTAGTAATCATTTGATCAGAACTAAGATCAATTTTTACTTCACTGTGGAATGTACAATTTTTCCAAAAATTCTCTCAGTCCCGTGGTGGGTAAATTTGACTGATCTTGGGAATCATTTCCTGCGCTAACTCCATAGTTGCAGCACACAGCATGCGCCGGGCCAGAAGATCAAGCGGTGTCCCTAAGGCATAAAGGGAGAAAGACCTTATAAATGGTTTCTCATGAGAAACTTATTATAATTGCAATATTTGTGCACTCCCTCACCAGCAGGATCAAGGCACACTCCTCCAGCTTCTCTAACAAGAAGATCCCCTGCACCATAGTCCCAGGCATGAATTCCAAATTCAAAATATGCATCTGCACCTCCCATGGCCACCATAGCCATATCAAGAGCAGCTGAGCCCAAAGACCGAGTTCTGTAAAAAAAAGTTGTCAAGAGTCAGTTTCTAAATATGAAAAAATATGGGGGGAAAACCACCATAAAAACATGAGCAATTTTTTTTCCCATACACAGCAGTATAAATACATCAGTATAAACTCACCCATGCACAATCGGGGTAAAAGTTTGCTGGTTTACAAAATTGTTCTTCATTTTTTCAGCCTCATGTGTAGTACCACATTCAAGAGCCAATAGAGCATTTTTTAAATCTGTGAGCAGTAATTCAATTGAAAATGAAAAATTGTTCAAATGTTCTGCATTCTCTTTATTATTAATTTTTACCTTTTTCACCAGATACATGGATGGGTTGCCCATTGAGATTGGCTCCTTGACCTCTCCGTGCAGTAAACATTTGCTCTAAAACAGGATTGTAAATAATACCAATCTCAGTAATCTTGTTCACTGTGAGAGCAACAGAGGTGCAGACATGTGGAAAGCCATGAACGAAGTTCATGGTTCCATCCACAGGATCAATAATCCATGTTGGAGCATCTGTCAGCTCGCAGGGTAGTCCTTCAGCTGTGGACTCTTCTCCAATAAATCTAAAAATAGAATAAAATAAATATGTTTTAACCATGGAAAATAATTTAACTATTAACTGCACAAATTAAATTTTTTACAATAACTATCCTTTCTTACTTGTGATCAGGAAACTGAGCTTGAAGATTTGAAATCAACATCTTTTCTACCTCTTGATCAGTTTCAGTTACCAAATCAATGCGGTCAGACTTTGTATTGACGGTCTTCTTGCTGTTGATTCTTTCACATATAATCTGGCAGAAGAGGAATGCTGGTTAGAATTTGCTAGATAGGAACTCATGTTAAACACATTTTTTTCAGAAGGTAAGACAAAATGTATCGTCATTGTGTGTTACAGTATCTATCCTTATCTCTAGTTCAACCAGAACATCAGGAATGAACAGATAAGATGCATTGTACACACTGGAGCGCTCAGCTTCCAACATAACTGATGCTAGGTAACTCCATGTAAAGAAGCTACAAAATGTACTTGAAGGGCTGTTTATATGATGCAAAATCAATGGAAGCCATAGACGGGTATATGAACTTAGATGGTTTTAAAATTCAATTTTCGGACAGATCACCTATAAGAACTAATTTTGTCATCTAAAAAAATTCTTGAAATGAATCGAACTTTGCGTGCCATCACGTGGAAGCCTTATAACTTTCCATTTCACGTCATGCCTAAGTCACCTGCTAAGTGTCAAACAAGCCGAGTCGTCTGCTGTCATTGACGGACACTGCTCTCATCCGTCTCTCTCTCTCTCTCTCTCTCTCTCTCTCTCTCTCTCTCTCTCCTTGCCGCCATTTCTGACTAGTTCCATCACCACTTCGAAACATTTATCTAAGTCGACAGACATTGTCACAATGTGGGATGTGGTCGCAACTAGTGTCACCCAACTCCTGTCCTGTTGAGGTCCTCTTGGTAGCCGCACCGATTTGGATTTGGAACACCACTCCCCGACCCCCGACTCCAAACCCTCGCAACTGCTCACAACGTCACAACCGAACGACCCGACCCGAGCTCGATCGTGAGCAATCGTGAGCTCCGAAGAAAGGGTGGAGGGGTGGAAGAGGAAGGGGGAGGGCAGGGGGTGAGGAGGGAGGGGGAGAGGGCCATCCGTAAGCACGCACTTGGAGACGCGTACTACAGACACCCGAAAACCCCAACGCAGGGAAATTGGAAATTTTTCCACACCCAAAGAATTTCAATGAAAACTACTTTGTGTGTGATAGAATTCTCATGGGCAAAGGTGGGCGAACGGAAGCTGGAGCTCTGGACGAGCGGAGTGCTGCTCTGCCACGTGTAGAAGCACAAGAGGAAGAAGTAGCGGCGACAGCTAGGCCATTGCGTACGCTCCCCCGATCAGAGCGAAGCTTTTCGGGCAGTTCACAAGGCTCGAAGCAGGAAGGTCTCATAAACAAGCTGAGTAGAATTCGTCTACTTCGTCAGTTTAAACAGGTTTTAAATATCGTCTGCATTGGTTGTCGTACTCCGTCGGCCCCCATTTACGCCCTCTGAACACTAAGAATCAAAGGTAAACTGGTAATTGCGCTCAAATTGAGAGGTACTGCAGGTACTTTTCCGACAAGCCGCCGCAGCGTATGCAGGTTACCCGTTACTTGCCCGTTATTCGTACTGGGACCGTTTTGAACGTTCAGTTTATTTGTTTCTCGATCTACGCTGGGCTACAATTAGGTTGCAGACGATGAAGGGAGGCATATTAACGGGTAGTTTGTACTCCCTAGTCCATGTTTGGACGTATGTTGTTAAGTGGACCTTCTAACCTCATTCATGTTAGTTGGCGGCCTAGGGTCGGCTAGAGCATCATCTGTTGTTGCTAGAATGGAGGGAACCAGCTATCCGGTTTCATTATCTGAAATTAAGATATTTGTCTAAAAGGCGGCGCATGATCATATCATTAGCATCCTAATTTCTTGGATTGCGGTAAACACCCGCGCACCGCTATTTGTTCACTTAACCCCAGTAATTCATTCCATGTAGCATCTTATCAATTT
This sequence comes from Odontothrips loti, assembly GCA_038380765.1. Lineage (NCBI taxonomy): Eukaryota > Metazoa > Arthropoda > Insecta > Thysanoptera > Thripidae > Odontothrips > Odontothrips loti. Next base: position 12,555,062 of record CM076254.1, read on the forward strand.
ACCGGGGTTCCTGATTAGACTCCTATGATTGCTTGTGTTAGAGACTCATGGGAATTTTTGTTTTTGTTTTTTGTGCTTGTTGTAATATGTTGCTAAATGGCTAATAAGAGTTTGTGCAGTATCAACTGTAGTTTCACATCAATTTCAAACTTTTGTCTTTCTGTCATGTGATTTCCTCTCATAATTTACAGAGTTCATCATGGATCGCCGAAATTGGGGATATGGAGGTGGTGGAGGATATAATCGATCAGACTATGGAAATAATTACAGACAAGATTATAGTGACTATGGAGGAAATTATGGAGGTGGCCATGGAGGTTACAACAACTACAACAACGCCTACAACAATTCATACAGCTACAGCAATGCTGACCACTTTGCACCACCTCCACCTAATCGTGGTTTTGGGGGGAGAGATGGGTATGGAGGATACCCCCCTAACGGGCGGTTCTTCCCTCCCGCTGGCCCAGCGGGACGAATGGGAGGACCTGCAACACCACCCGCCCATCGACAGCCAGTGAGAGGCAAAATGGACTGGAAGAAGAGGAGGCGAGACAACAACGCATCCCGAGAGACAAAGAGTGCTGCATTTTTGGAACGCAAAAAGTAAATTCCGTTCATGGCCTCTAGTTCATGTGTCATTATATAGTTTCAAAAGTAAGTGCATCAATATGCATTTTGTTTCTTTTCAGACGTACTCTATTTCTTCGCAACTGCCCAGAGAAGCCAGAGGAGACCCTTAAAGAAGAGTTGAAAACACTGTTTTCTGAATGTGGTAAAGTTGAGCAGGTCAGTGTTTGGTGTCCATTGGTTTATTAAATATTTTTCCTCAAATTCTTATCTCCCCTTAACCACTGTGTTTACTGTAGGTTACAATTAACAAGCAAGAATTAACATACTTGCCTGGGACAGAGAAGAAGGTTTCATTGGAAGTGCGAATTGTTATGGGCACAGAAGAGGAGGCCAAAAAAGGTCTTGAAAAACATGGAACTGTCATTGAGGATCGCCATCTGGTTGTTTCTCGTCAGGAGAGTGACTTTGAAACCTGGAAGACCACTGTTGTGTGCTGCTTGAATATTTCTTTGGGTATGTTGATATTTTTTAAATTTGCAAGTTTATTCAGAATTTAAGAAAAATTATTTGTCTTACTTTTGATCAAGTACACTTAAACTGAGCTGTTGACTTTATACTTTTTATTTATTATCCATTTATTTATTATTCATTTATTAAGATGTTGATGAGGAGGATTTATGGAGATTTTTTGAGGAGTGTGGAAAAATTAAGAACGTGAAAAGAGTGAATGCTACTAGCGGAGATGGTCGTCTCTATGGGCAAATTCACTTTGAGGTGAGCCCATTCATTTCCATTTGTTCATGTTTTTTGTTTCACTATAAACTTTGGCCCTAATTTTATTTCTTGGTTGATTTTCATGGTAGAATGAGGAAGAAGCTCAGAAGGCTCTTGCCTTAGATGGACAAGAAATAAAAGGCAAAGCTGTTAAATTGAGGATGTGGGCTTCTCTGAAAGACCGTCCGGGCTTGGGAGTTGTTGTACTCAACTTGCCATTTGGTAAAACTTCATTTTAATGTATTCTCGTTTGTTTTGCCTTTTTTTTTTTTTTTTTTTTGTCTTGACCCAGTATCTTAGTTTGTTATTTCAATTGCAGGAATTACAAGAAAAGACGCTTTGGAGTTCATGGAGGGATGTGGTGACATTTCAAATCTCAAGATAGACTCTGCTGAAACTACCAATCGCAGAGCTGTATTTGTATTTTGGGTCAGTACCAACATTGATTTAGTACTGCATAAGAATTTTTGGAATAATGCCCAATTTACATTTCTGTACTTTTATTTTAAATAGGATCCAGATGGTGTTGAGAAAGCTCTGCTGCGAGATGGACAAGAGTTGAACAAACAGGCAGTGCGTGTCTTGCGTTGGGATGGACAGCGTCTCATCAACCCAATATTTTTGGCTGATCTACCTGCAGGTAATGGGTGCTACAAGAACTTTTGTGAAAATATTAAATTTATGTTGGTTTTGATTTTTCTGTGTCAATTTAAACTCAATTCCAGCCATATTGGAAGTAGACCTCTGGAAGGTATTCCAAGTTTGTGGTATCATTGAACATGTTCACAAAGAGATGAAGAAGAACAACATAAAGGCATACATTGAGTTCCAGGTAAGCCTTTAAATGACTGTACTATTTCTGGTATTTTAAGTTTGGGAGAACTCAAAATATTCAACAATGGAACTATTATTTTGGTTTTGCAGGATGCAGCGAGCATTTCAAAAGCAGCCTCTTTAGATGGCATTCTTATCAAGGGTACTGCTGTGAAGGTGATGACTGATAAAGATGAGTGGGACAACTACCCACCCACCCCAGCTGCAGCAAGCCAGTCAACCCAGAATGGACAGTCTGAGCCAAGTAGTTCTGCTGCTGTTAAAGAAGAATCGAATGAAGGAGAAAAGGAGGAGGACTCAGAAGAACCAACAAATACCGAGGGAGATATAAAGCAGGAAGGCATTGAAGATGATGAGACACAGGATGATGAAATGAACCAGGATGACAGTAAGGAAGAGGCGAATGAAGCTTCAGCTGATGAAGTTAAACAAGAATCAGAGGAGATTCCAGATGTCCAGGAGGGTAGGAGCACACGTAAACGAAGAGCTGCTACTGCCGCACCTGTTAAAACACCACCGAAAACACGCAGAGGACGATAACTTTAGCCAATTTTAGTTTCCCAACTTTTCTTTTGTACACAGCCTTTATTTCCTTTATCTTCCTCAATTCATAATGTGCTTTGTGTTATTGGCAACATCAATCAAAGGACTTTTTTCTATGTCTCTTCAAAGATTTTCTCTAATCTTGTGTGGTCACATTTAGCTATCAACCATCTCAAACTGTAACTCTTACCGGAGAGTACTAGTGCTTCATTCATATTATAATTTGTACATCACGGTCCATTTTGCTGTAAAGAACAAGTTAATCAACTAAAGGTATTACTTTGTAGTACTTTTGTCACTCCAGTGTGTAAGCCATATAGCGGGTCATCACATGGATAAAAATCACCTAGAGTTGGCAGTAACTCTTAACTTTATTACAGCAGTCAACGTTTTTCTACTGAGAGTATTGGAAAGGAGCTTACTTTGACTTTATTGTATTTTATAAAAGCAGTGACTTCCACTGATAAATGTGTGGTACTTACTAAGGTTTGCATGACATTCTACTTGAGGATATAGATGTTTACTCAAATTTGAAGAAGGGAGGGGAAGGGGGGATTTGTTAAACTACCATTCAGTTTCTTTGTGGTCAAAAGTGGGTTATAATGACTAGAAATAAGTATAACTCTGTAGAAATTCCTTTTTAATCAGAAATTTTCATTTTTAATATATTTACTGAAGATCATGAAGCAGCCTATTTTTTTTTTCCTCCCTTCTTTTTGAAAGCTGTGCAATAAGGAAGTTTTCTATCATTTTCATTTGAGAACTATTCACATTTCTTAACAAAAATACAGTTTTCTCTTGATGGGGTTTGATACGTAATAACAGGCTTATATATCATATGGGTATTTTAGACATCTACAGTAACATTCTAAATTAAATGTGTGTGCTTGTGTATTTAAGATCAAGCTGTCAGGTTGTAACAAAGACACCAGTAACATAGAAATAAACAGCTCTTATATGTGTATCTTGTATTGGATTTAGTATGTTTGATGTAGATTAAGGACCATTATGAACAATTTTAAAACTTGGCGACATGGAGTTCAGTTTCAGGTTTCTGCTTTTTTTGAAGACATTATTCTGGGTGCTTAGGTGGATAATATTGATGATTGTGCACGCATTGGCAGTATTACCACCAGACTGTAGGAATACTAGATTTGACAATCATTGGCAGCGCCCTAGTAGCCCTCTATCATGCAGCACTAGTTTAGATAAATAGTGGCTAAGAACTTTCTTGAATATTCTGTATGTATGAAAATCATATCAAGTTTATTAGAATTTGGTCACAACTTACGTTACTTTCCTGAGATGTGTGCTTAACAAAATACTCATTCTTTTAAAATTTTGGTGTGTGTATCTTTAAGTAGCCTTATGTTTTTGAACAGCGGTCCTTCTTTGTGTATGGGAAAAGGTTTGCATAGGAGCAGAATATTTTTTGAAAATGTGCAATGTAAGTGTACCTTTCCTATATTGTCACCCAAGTACTAACTTTCTTTTGATGGAACAATGGTATGTGAAGAAAATATCATGCCAACATGAGAGGGCTGGCTATGAGAGGGGTTTTAATTTGACGAACCAGTAGTTAAGGTTTAAGGTAAGAATTCTATATCAACAATGTTCTACAGTGTGGTGTTAAAACATGCTATGACAACAGATATAATTTATTTATGTCTTGATCAGAGACAATATACATGAAGTTGTAATCACGACTATTATTGTACAATTAAAAAAAACATACAACTGCAATAAGCTGCGAAGTCTTCTTTTCCATTCAATCCTTTGACATGACACTTCTAGCAGCCACTCTCCTTTTGAACTGGATCAGCTGAAATCCTTCTGCATGCACCAGAAAAATAGCTCCAAGTACATTAAGGAAAAATAATCCTGTAAACTTTTTTAATCCATTATTTTTGTTAGCCAAGTGCCAGCTAAACTTTACAAATGTTACTGGAGTGAGCAGAGTGGGCACATGTCCTCCCAGTTTGACCATGGTCTAAAAAACAAAAAAACACAAATTAGTGTCAAATAATGGAAAGTGAAAACATGTGTATTAAATTAAAATGAGACACATTTATGGAGACTCACCATGCTTGCATTGACAATCCCCATGGAATAAGGTAAAATAAATCCAGAAAATGCTTGGATACTAGCAGACTTCAGTTCTAGGCAAAGAGAGCACCGCTCTTCCTCCAGAGCAATAACAGGTGTAACAAACTGGAAAAATTGAAGATTAGCAGCTGGACACTAGATTGATAGAGAAAGTGAGGGAATTTGAGAGAACAGCAGACATACTAAAAAGTGGTACACAAAGCTTCCAATGCATGGTAAAAATGTCGAGACCAAATTGGATGAGAAGAGTGCTTCTTTTCTTAAGCCAAGTGCTTGCCGAAAATGCCTCAGCATAACCCAACCAGAAATTGATGCCAAGGCTCCAGCTATGGCACCACCATACCGAAGAGTAAAACTGTAAGATGAGATGAATTGTTTTCTCACCAACATCATGAATTAAGACTGTGGTAGTATTGATAATTAGAAGAAGTTTCACGGTGGGTTATTACTTACACATCACTTCTAGGCTTGTGTTCAGAAATTGCATTATACATGCAGTCAAGGGCCTCCGTTCTAGAGAGAATTTGGGCATTCGGAGGCAAATCTTTTACAGAAGCTCTTCCTGGTAACAGATTCATTTCTTGAAGTGTGACTGATGCACTGAGAAGTGTCGTAAACTGAAAAGAACCTATTGCATCAGTTGAGACTCTGGCAGAAAGTAAATTTAATTTAGCTTTTACTATTGTAGCATGATTGTTGAAAGTGAAGGAAGACTAGACAAACAAAAAACTCTAACAAATGTTATTTCCTCTACTACTACATTGTATCCTGCATAACCCTCCTCGGTGTAGGATAAAGCAGTAGATTTACAGGAAACATGGTGGTATTTACCTTCCGGAACTGTTCAAAATATCCTTGGAATAATCCGTTCCTCCTGAATTCCTCGTTAACGAGTTACGTCGTCAACAACGAGAAAATTTAAACAAATTAATCCCCTTCGAACGGCTTCGAACTCCATGCAGACGACAAACACAACATGTGTGACTGGAGTATTTCTCATCTCAACCACAACGAAAGTCAATCTGAATCTGAATGACATTACAAAGCGTTCCCGCCATAACCTGTTGAGGAGAGGCACCGGCAGGTGGCGCTGGCTACGCTGGCCTCACGCATACGCCGCCAGCCGCGGTACCCGCCCTAAATATAGACCCTGAAAACGCCCCATGGGTGCCAAAAGGATAAAACCTAGCCGCCAGAAGGAGACGGGGGCCGAAGACAGCATAACAGCGAGCCCGAGACCGAGTCCCGGTAGGCAATGTCACTGCCGCTGTTTCATAAACGCGACATTCGATTTCCGGTGCGGGCGGCCAGGGAATTCCACCCGCTGCTAGTAGTGCGTCTACCTGTGCCGCCGCGTGGTCCGGGCCGGGCCGGCCCCGGTAGCCGACGGCTGACAGACTCTGTCTAGGAGTCTGGGATAATGATGGGCTGAAGAGTGACGTTGACATGAGCTGAAGTTGGAGCCGGGCCATCCCGCCATGGTAGGCAACCCGCAACGTTACCGGGCAGCGCTGCAGCAGCTGGAGAACAGGCATGCGACTGCAGGTGAGGGGAGTGAGGGGAGAGGGAGCCGGGCAAGGCCGGGGCCGGAGCCGGTATTCGAACCCGCGACTCCTGTCTCGGGAACAAAACCAGGTCTGGCGTTGCGTTTCTTCCCGCACCGGCGTGATATTTATTGCCTCCGCTGACTGGAAGTCGTTGTCGTCTTCAGGGTGCCTGCTCGCCCTGCTACTGCTGCTGCCGCTGGCGGCGCGCTCCGTGCCCGTCGCCATCCTCTCCGTGGCCGTCCTCCTGTACGTGACCCTCGTGGTGCCGGTGGCCACCGGCTTCCTTTCGGCCACGGTCTTCATCGGCTGGCTCAGGTGCGGGACGTCGGCGGGGACCGGGCGGCATCTGCGAGGCCCCCGCAGGATTCCTACTAAGTTTCACAGAGCATCTTCCATAACTTTCCAAGCAAAAATTTGAAAATTTCCATGACCGATCCCACATGATTTTTTTTTTTCAAAAAATATTTTAAAATAAAGATTTTTTTTCTTCAATTTTTCCATGCCCACCCAAGGATTTCCATGACCATATTTTTCCCCCATGACTTTTCAGGTTTTCCAGACTTGCGGGAACCCTGCATAAACGGTCTGTTCTCTGTCCAGGATATGCACGGCTAGGCACGGCTTTTCGGCGTGGCAGTGCCTGGGGGGTGCGTACTCGTGTCTCAAGGCCTGCCACAACGCCTACCTGCCCCTGCAGCGCCTGCACACCACTACGAGCCAGGTACGCGCCCCACCACGAGTCCCCGAGTGAGTCGTGGAAGATACAACCGAGTCTGCCCTGCCCTGTGTCAGGTGCTGTTCAACCTGGCCGCCGAGCGGCTGCTGTGCCCAGACCAACCGGGGAGCTGCCTGTACGCGCTTCTGCTGTGCTCTATACTGGGATACATCCACACCTCGCTAAAGGTACAGTAAGTGTGCGAAGAGTGTGCGAAAGAAACAACTCCAGCTAATTTTAGCTTATGGGGAATGTATTTGTAGAGCGACTAAACTACATAGGAATACTTTTTTTTTTTTTTAAATCCAAAAATCATTTTTAAATCTCTAAAAGGAAATCCAAAATTTTACGCACCCCTTAAGTGATTCAATTCAAATTCGCAAAGGTTTTCACCAATAACAACAAGGCCCTGTTTCTGTTTCAGCGTCGGGTCTGGTCGCAGCTGACCTTCCCGCCGGCGGGCGGGCTGGGCGGTCTGGTGGGCTCGGTGGGCTCGCTGGTGGCCGCGCGCCTCGCCAAGGCCGTGGTCCTGGCCTTCGGCCTGCTCAGCCTCGGTGACCGGCTGGACCGGCTGCAGCCCGGAGCCTGCTTCATGATGGTCTGTGGCGTCTACTTCGTGCTGACGCAGTGGCCGGGCCGGCCGGGGGAGCAGACAGCCGCCGTGGAGCTGGTGGTGAGCGCCGCGGCCCTGGCGCCCCGCCTCGGCTGCCTCCGCCTGGGGCCGCTGGAGGCGCTGGAGGGCCTGGAGGAGTGGTGGGTGCCGCTGGCGACGCGGGCCGTGGCCGCGGTGTCCGCCGGCGTGCTAGCCGCCGCCACGGGGTGGGAGGGCGGCTGGGTGCTCGCCGTCAGCGTCATGTACGCGTGCGCGCTGGTTCCCGGGCAGGCGGCCTGGCGCGGCTGCTGGCCCCAGCTGCGGGCGCAGCTGCAGCTCACGAGCCGCTTCCCGCGGCCGGACCCCGAGCAGCTGGCCGCCGTCGGCACCTGCGCCGTCTGCCTCGACGCCCTGGCTAGCCACACGGCTCGCCGCACCCCTTGCGGACACGTCTTCCACTCCCGTTGCCTCCGCGAGTGCGCCAACCGCTTCGGCAACTGCCCGCTGTGCAAGCGCTCCCTGGGCGTGTGAGATGTGCTCATAGTGGCACGGGTTCAAATACCGGCACTCGGAGCGGTGTTCAACTCTGACGTGATCCCAGAGCCCCACTCTAAAGTCAAGGTGTCGTCCATTAACTTGACATCATAGACATTGCGTTGTATATACTGTATATTTGATTAAAAGCCTTCTTACTTGAAACTTTAGCTTTCTTATTTGTTCAGGTACCCACTTCCTAAAACTGTGTTCAAAAAGTTGATTGAAAACTTAGAAAATAAATTTGGAGCCAAGTGAATAAAAGACCACGTACAATAAAGAAATTTTACTATTCATTTGCCAAATATCAGTGAAAATTAAAAGGTACAGGCAAGAAAGTCAAGGTACAGGCAAGAAAATCAAGGTACAGGCAAGAAAGTCAAAGTACAGGCAAGAAAGTCAAGTATAAAAACGAAAATTCGACACTGGGATCCTTCACGTCGTGGCGAGGCCCAACGTCCAACCCGTTGGTCTAGAGCAGCCGGGCCCAGTCCTCGGTCCCTGCGCGTTGCCACGGCCACGGCCGCTGCGGCTGCGGCTGCAGCAGCTGCAGCTGCGGCACGAGGGCAGGGCCCTCGAAGTCCACAACGTACGCGGGGTAGAACTGGAAGTCGACGCTAGCCGGCTTGAAGAGCACTTCGGGGCCCCAGTCCAGGCGCAGGCTGGTGTCGAAGGTGTGACCGGTGTCTTCCGGGAGGTCCCGGCTGGCGCCCGCACCCACGCACACCCGACCCACCACCACGTCGCACACCAGCATGGAGCGGCGCGGGCTCAGCTGGTCGCAGTGGCGCGCGCAGTAGCGGGACAGCGGGGAGAACAGGTGTCCGGCAGCGGCCCTCCGGCAGCGGCCCAGACAGAGCGCCTCCACGGCGTCGCGCCGCGCCCCGTGGAACAACCTCAGCACGGCCGCCTCCCCGCAGCTCCGCTCCAGCCGCCGGACCTGGCACTGGAACAGGAACAGCAGCCGGTCGTTCTCCACGCGGCAGACTCCCGTCACCCGGAAGCCGCGGCCGGCGGAGGTCGACTCGAACGCCGTCCGGATGGCCTCGAACTCGTCGGTGCCGGCGTACAGCGGCTCGAAGCGCACCGGGTTGACCATCGCGTAGCTGGGCGTGTCGGGCCGCACGGTCCAGTCGTAGTCGCCGACGCCCTCGTCGCCCTCCACCGGCACCCCGGTGCGGTGCACCAGCCGGGCCCCAGCCCTGAGCAGGCGGTACACGGCCCCGGTCAGCGGCACGTACCCGTCGACTGCGTCCACCGAGGTGTCCATGAGCTCCACGTTTAGCTCCAGGTCGAGGCTGGACTCGTGGACGACCGCCACCTCGGGTTGTTCGAGGTCACCGTCACCGGACGCCGCCGAGTTGTCCGGGAGGGCGTCAGCCAGCAGCAGCACCCGCCGGCGGGCCTGGTGCTCGGAGGCCGTCGCAGGGGGCGTGTCGAGGGCGGGGGCGGCCTCTGACGACATCTCCTTGCAATCCTGCAGCCGTGAAAATATGTCATATTACCTGCAGTTAAGGGTGGCGGGGGACTCAGTCGTTTCGCCTGGGATTGTCCACTCACCACCTCCTCCTTCCGTTCGCCGTTGTTGCTCCATCTGAGCTGCTCCTCTCCGAGCTGGTGCAGGCGCTCGGCGCGCCTGCGCTCTCGGAGGCGTTGCAGGCGTTGCTTATTCTTCAGGATTTTCTTCTGCCTCTTCCTCTCCGCACGCTCCGCGCGCTGCTCAGGGCTCAGGGGCACTGCGGCGGTCAACCTACAACGGCGACGGATACCGGCATCGGCACTTGGTTATGGTTATTAGGGGACCGGGCCCGGGACCAAGCACGCCAATAGAGGCTATGGGCCACATCGCTGCCGCACTATATCACCAACACCTGTTGCTACTTTTCCCACTTACCTACCGCTGGTTTCGCCCAACATTTTCTTCGCCTCGAAACAAAAATGCACCTTTATACTCAGCAGAACTGACACCAGTGTCAGATGGCTTGGGCCACACAACCACACACTGACGCTACCTCCTAACCTACAAATGTGTAGCCCAGCAATGACAACAAGTCCTTCGGCGTGGGTGTGGGTGCCTGTAGAGACAATCGAGCAAACCTTCCGGTCCACTGGCCCACTAGTTCACCCCGACAAACAATGGCGTCATGTCAGCGCCAACAAACCCTGTCCAGCCCTGTCCCTGGTCCTACGGGGGCGAGGCGGTGGCGGGGCGGGGCCGAGGTGTTTACGTAGCTTACCACGGCACATGGGGTGGCTTCCTGTCGGCCCGTTTGCCCAGCAGTTCCTTGGCGGTCGCGATCAACAGCTGCCCGAGGAGGTCCCAGACTAGGGGATGAACGGGCAGGATGCTGCTTCCCCGTGCCATGACCACTCTGTTGTTGTTGAGGCTCTGACGCTGACGATGTCTTCTGTCTCCGTCTGCTGCGGTCTGCTGCCTGACGCGCACTCGAGTGTGCAGAGAGGGATGGAGTCGGAGGGACCGGAGCGAGGCGGGGGCGGCGGGGGCGGCGGGGGCGGCGGGGGCTGCTGAACCTAAACCACAGCGAACGGTACCAGCAGACGGCGATGAAAGCAGCCCTTCAGGGACAAGACCCGGCCGGGGCAGAGCCGGTAGAGCAGAGGCTTGTACTGTGTCGTGTGTTTGATCATGAGGATGAGGATCCTCATTGGACTGGCGACAGAAGGCCGAAGTGAGAGGGACGTGCCGTGCTGCTGCTGCCGCTGCACAGAACAAGGACTGATACCAGTTCCGCCGCACAGGGCTTCAGCCCAGCCCAGCCCGGCGATGTGGCTGTGGCACAGACACCCTCCCCCAGAAAACAGAAGGCCGTCCGTCGCAGACCGCTAACACGGAACCTCGCCGATAGACCACATGTCCCGGACGTCCCGGGCGTCCCGGATATCCCGCCTGGAGCGGTAGCGCGATAGCGATGTAGTGTCTAGCACATATTTCTCGTTGGAAGGAAGTGTACGAAATGTTGCCAGATAAGCATGGGGTCTCCCATGGGGTCTCCCAGCGAACAGAACCACTCGAAGAGTGACATCTTCAACATATTTTTTTATATTAAAATATTGTTTTTTTTTTAAGCTTCATTGTGGAAATAATTATTAGCAAAACGACTTGTTGACGTGGGAGGGGTTTTGCGCCTAGGGCTGCTTGAAGATATTTCGGAAGGCCGTGAACCATGCCGCCATTTCCAGTTCAAAATAATAAGGGCGTGCAGGGGAGGGACAGAGAGAGAGAGAGAGAGAGAGAGAGAGAGAGAGAGAGAGAGAGAGAGTGAGATTGAATTTATTAGGTCCATAGTCCATGTAAAAGGACGAAATAGTCCCGCCCCGCTACAACTCAGACTCGTTCTCTTTACCAAAAACAGATTGAGGACGGAAAGGGGGGGGGGGGGTGTGTGTGTGTGTGTGTGAGAGAGAGAGAGAGAGAGAGAGAGAGAGAGAGAGAGAGAGAGAGAGAGAGAGAGAGAGAGAGAGAGAGAGAGAGAGAGAGTACTGTACAGCGCGCGTGCGTGCCGCGGTGAGGGTTCGCAGCGCGTGGGGAGTGGGGGAGGGTTGTTAAATTATCGTGGGATGTCTTCGGGCGAGAACGGGAAGTAACGGCCGCTGTGGTGGCGGGGAGCTGCGCTAAGGGGGTGGGAGTGAGGAGGGGTGGACACCGCCAGAGCGCTCGGGGGATGAAGATGGCCAGTGACCGAGGGGTGGCCGACTCGTATACTACCTCGTGTACTACTCCGTCATACTTGTCCTATCCTTCATCATAATGCATAATACGCTAAAAAATTGTGAAAATTTGGCCAGTTTTCCGAGCTCCTTTAAAACAAATTATGCACTGTAAGCGTGTAATACTGATACCACTCCGACCACGCCTCGCCAGTGGTCTGTGCGGTCTCTATTCACAAGTGTTTTGCGCTGTACGTTCGGCACAACGAGCGGCCGGAGCCGAGCCGAGCTCCCGGCATCCCCAGCTTCACTGTTTGTTCGCGGTCCATTCCGCTTTATTTCTGCCACAGAGTGGCTAGGGTTGGGGGGAGGGGGTGAATCCACCGATAGGGGTGACTCGTCGCATTCCACGCTTTTGACAAATACTACGACCGACCGCAGCGGGTGGGAAGGAGACGGAGTACCCTCTGTCTCTGTCCCGCCTGTGCGCTTCCGCAGCCGCAGCACACACAGCGCTAAAGCCCCTACCGGCCGCGGGGGTGGACGGGGCCGGCAGAGGCAGACTCGATATATTTTCCGATCCGACGACAGTGGCGGCGCGAGGCGAGGCCTGGGTGAGGCTCCCGCGGCCCCCGCGGCCCCCGCGGCCCCCGCGGCCCCCGCCCTGAGCTGTCGGCGGCAGGCGGGGAATCAGTCATCGATCCATCGATCACAATCCAGTTGGATCGTATTAATCTTCACTTGACTCGGGGCGCGCTCGCCCGGCCAGCCTGGGCTCTAGCCCGGGCAGCCCGGACCACCGCGACGCTCATGCCGTGCCGCGCAGCCAGGCTGCTGCCGCTGCTGCTGCTGCCGCTGCTGCCGCTGCTGCCGCTGCTGCCGCTGCCGCTGCTGCCGCTGCCGCTGCTGCTGCTGCTGCCGCTGCTGCTGCTGCTGCTGCCGCTGCTGCAGGCTGCCCTCCGGCCGCGCGGCCTGCTTCGGCGCGCCCGGGACAGCCCAGCAGACGGCCACACTTCCGCCGGCTGTTTGTCTGTTCAGCTCACAACGCTCACAACTTTCCCCGCGCTACCTGCGCTCTCCCCACGCGGCGGAGCGTGGCACTGCAGCTGGGCCCCTGCCTCGGCCTCGGCCTCCTTAGACGTCACCCGGAGGGGAGGAGAGTCCTGCAGCAGCACGCTCGGCGCCGGCCTCGGCCTCCGGGGCTGACGGCCACTGACGGCGTCCTCGTCGTCTCCCCCTCCCCGCGCCGGCCCGGCCAGGCCCGGGGGCACTTCCAGTGTGGCGCCTGTCTTTCCGCTGCCGACACTGGAATGCCTCCACGGGCCTCTCGCTTCCCCCCGCCCCGTGTCCGCGGCCGTTGCTTTCATTAAGACAGAGATCAATGGCAGCGTTTTCCTCCCTTCCCCCCCCCCCCCTCCCCTCCCCCTGGCCTTTCGTCTCTGACCGCTAGTTCACGAGCCCACATATTGCCACTGTGGGACGCGGGGCAGCCACTTGCGCTTTTAGCCCGCTCTCGCCAGCAGCGCGCCCCCTGGTGGGGGAGGAGAAAAGTATCTACGCCCCCCTGCACAGCACGTATCCCCCGGGCATGGGCATCGAAGCTACCCCGACTCCAAACGCATTATGTACGGGGCAAAGCGGAGGAGAGCAAAGCCGAGAGAGGGGGGAGAGAGAGAGAGAGAGAGAGAGAGAGAGAGAGAGAGAGAGAGAGAGAGAGAGAGAGAGAGAGAGAGAGAGAGAGAGAGAGAGAGAGAGAGAGAGAGAGAGAGAGAGAGAGAGACATGTGAGTAGGTGGAGGTAAAGGGTCTCGGCAGAGCGCACCGAGCACATCATGGCGGCCGATGGAATGGATGATGGCCAGAGGCTGATGATGTTGTTGGAATCCCCTCCTGGAGTCCCGGCCCCGGGTCCCGGTCGCCTATTGTGCCAGTTCTGCCGGGGCCTCTCTGAGCCGGACTGGACGGGGCTGCCTGGGCATGGCTGGGTTGCGTCCACCGGGTTTCAGAGGTCTCGGACCGCGCCGACTTACACCCATACCCGCCCGAGTCGAAAAGTGATTCGGCGCTGGAAATTCGACCGCCATCCATTCTGCGGCTGGAGACCGACGTGCCTCGTATTGCGGCCGGGGTGAGGGAGGGAGGGAGGGAGGGAGAGGGGGAGGGAGGGAGGGGAGGTTAATCCCCTCCGCCCCACAGTCCCCAGGGCCCACAAATAAAATGGTCCCCCGCGTGTCCCGCCACCCGCGCGTTACGCCGACGTTATGCAAAGCCCCTGCGATCGCCTCCAGGCGCACGCCGGGCACACGCCGGGCACACGCCGCGCACACGCCGCGCACACGCCCGCGCACACGCCGGGCACACGCCGCGCACACGCCCACGCACGCGCCGCACCACGGAGGCGCAGCCCTAGACGAGGGCGGGGGTTACATTGGTGGAGTTACGTAAATGCCGCGTCTGCATATCACGCACAGAAACTATGTTTTCGACTGAAAGGAAGGGGCTAATTTAATTCTGGAATCCCGAGTGCTCAGACAGCCTCCACGTCTTCTTCTTCTTCTTCTTCTTCTTCTTCTTCTTCTTCTTCTTCTTCTTCTTCTTCTTCTTCTTCTTCTTCTCCCTTTTTTTCTCTCACTCGTTGTCGACTCTGGTCGTCTCCCGTTCCGGACCGACATTTCGCTCTCGCTCGCACTCCCAAAGCCTTTCACACTGCGTTTGTTTTCGGTCAGATCCTTCCGCACAATGCAGGCGCAGTGCTTTGTGTCGGAGTCGGCAGTCGGGGCGAAGTAAAAGACGGCCTGCTAGGGGCCGACCCGGGGACGGCGGCCCCCGGCCCCCCTGGTGCAGTCCCTTGTTATATCGGGGCGGAGGGAAAAGCAGGGGACAGAACGGGCCGGAAGACAGATAGACAGGCAGACAGGGAGGCGGAATGGAGACCCCCCCCCCCCCCCCCCCCCCCGGTGGTCGCCGCGCCGCTGGCTGACCCGAGGCGCGCACGGCCCACGGCCGCCTGGGAGGTAGGCAGTCCCGTTAGGCTCGCACGTGTTGCGGGCTCGCCTATCCCCACTTCGACAGGCGCTCCTCCGCCGGGCCACTAATCGTGGTCCGAAAGTGGAGATGTTAAGCCCAGCTCCATGAAGGAGGAGCACGGAGCGGAGCAAGTGTGTCGCGTGCCGTAGAAGTGGCTGTCTCCTCGTCGAGCGGTGGGCCTCGTCCCCCATGCCTCCATGCCTCTACATAGACCTTTGCGCCGGAAATTTCATCCGAGGGAAAACGTGATGCAACCACAAGCCAGCCACAATGCCCAAGAGCGATCAGGGACCTCCTGCAGAGTTGGTGGCACCTGGCATCCGGTAGGTCCCCGGCAGCCCGCCGATATTGTCTTATCAAACACCGGAGGGGAGGGGAGGGAGGGGAGGGAGGGGAGGGAGGGGAGGGGAGGGGAGGGGAGGGAGGGGAGGGAGGGGAGGGAGGGGAGGCTTCGGAGGGGCCCGTTTCCGCATTGTCGAGCGCAGCCCCCGGCCCACGGCTACCCTCGGCTGGGCTCGGCCGTCGGTGGCCGCGCGGGCCGGCCCGGGCGGTCCCCCGGTCCCCGTCAGTCTATCCGGGCCACGCGGGGGCGGCCGGGGGCGGCCGGGGGCGGCCGGGGGCGGGCAGGGCCCGGCGTATCCTCCCTGCTCCGCGAGCGCAGCTCAGTGCTGCCCAGGCCCCCGACGCGACAGGACGCGAGACCCGACGCTGGTCTCTCTGGGTGCGCGCGCAGGGCGAGCGAGCAAACGACGGCTCCCCGCGAAGCAGACGACGCCGACCCCCCGCGGAGCTGGCGGAGCCCGACGGGCCCTCCAGACGGCCTCATCTGTTGCGCCCTCCCCCCGCAGCGCCGCGCCGCTTAGCGCGGGTCAGGACCGCGGACGCCCGCACCCCCCGGTCCCTCGCTGCGTATTTTCTCGCTTCTCCCCCAGCGCGCCGTTCTCGCGAGTTCATTTTTATTCCTCGGAGAAGTTTCTGTTTCCCTACCACGAGACAATCGCAGCGAAAGCAGACGCCGGCGTGCCACACACCACTCCGCTGATTACTACCCGCGCCGTCATCAGCACTACCGCGATGGCCGCCGCCCGCTGCTGAGGGACAGCATGTCCAGGACGGCCGTCGTCGTCCTGGGCGTCTTCGCCGTCCTCGTCGCCACGGTGTGCGGCTGCTCCTGCTGGTTCGGCGCGGCCCCCGGCGCGGCCCCCGGTGCGGCCCCCGGTGCGGCCCGGCCGGGGTGAGCTACCGCCGCCGCCCGCCATGCCGCCGCCGGAGCGGCCGAGGCCGAGCTGGTGACGGTGACGGCGGACACGCCAGGGCCCAGGACGAGCACGTACTTGGTGGCCCCCGCGCCGACGACACGTCCGCCCCATTACGACGCCCGCGTCGGCACGACAGCGTGACCCTGACGGGGCCGACGGTGGCCAGCGGCAGCTGGGGCCTCCGGGCCTCCGAGCCTTCCAGGGCGTTGTAGGGGCAGCCGGCAGCCCGGGACAGGTAAGGACGCCGACGGCGAGTAACACGACACCGTACGGTAGCCAGCGCCACAGAGCGGCGAAGCAGCACAGCAGCGCGCCCAGGCGTATGCACCCGGCCCGTGTACGTCCAGTATTAAAAAAAAGCGGCAAAAAAAAAGAGATCAGAAAAAGTAATGCTTGTAGGCAAATTTGCGACACGAAATGTAAAAACAAGAAGAAAAGAAAAACGTCAGAGAGGGAAAATTGTTTTAGTGTAAATAAATAATCGAGTTGAGGCCGATGACGTGACTGCTAAAATAAATTTCTTGATGCCAAAAAGATCGAACGAAGGAAAAAGGATCGAGCATGCTTTTAACGGGCCGTGCAACCGGATAAGGTCGGTAATGGCCCGCTAGATGTGCGGAGCCCCTTGTGTGGTGTGTCGAGCTGCAAGTCCCGAGCCGTGCCGAGCCATGCCGAGCCGTGGCGCGCTGTGCCGCGCCGTGCCGCGCCGTGCCGCGCCGTGCCGCGCCGTGCCGCGCCGTGCCGCGCCGTACCGCGCCGAGCCGCGCAGGGGCCGCGCTGGGTGCACGTTGAGCAGGGAGTCTTTTCGAGGTCGGTCAGACGTGGTGAAGAGACGCCCACGGAAACCATTAGCAAAACAACGCTGGGGGAGGGGGGGGGGGTGGCTGCGAACGGGAGCGAGAGTGGAGTGGAGTGGATGCACACCAAGACCATGACGGTCCTGCATCTCAGATGTGCATGCTCGGAAGCGGTCATCTCGTATCTATTATTCAGCACGGCAAAGTGTGCGGAAGAGAGAGAGAGAGAGAGAGAGAGAGAGAGAGAGAGAGAGAGAGAGAGAGAGAGAGAGAGAGAGAGAGAGAGAGAGAGGGGGGAGGGGAAGAGATGGCGAGCTGTTTCAACACTACTGTTCGGTGCCGTAACAGTTACTTGCGCCCCCCCCCCTCTCCCGCGCGGCCACCGCCGCGGGTATTATGTCAATCTTTGGCCACCATCCGCCGGTGTGTTTTCTCACCGGACGAGAGGGAGACAGAGAGACGGATAGATAGATAGGTAGAGAGAGAGGAAATTCGCCATTGCTTTATGCCCCCGAGGGTCCTTGTAGTCTTCGCTTGCTGTCCGGTGCGTGGGCGTCCCTTAGGCGCCTAGGGGGGGGGGGGAAGGGGCGGGGACCCTTCGCCCTTGTCACGATCATGGCAAAGCTCCCCGTGGGGGGCTGCGGGGGCAGCGGGGGTAGTGGGGGCCGACCACGCACGCCTCGAGTTACCTGCCAAACTTTCTGCGCACCTCTCTCTCTCTCTCTCTCTCTCTCTCTCTCTCTCTCTCTCTCTCTCTCTCTCTCTCTCTCTCTCTCTCTCTCTCTCTCTGTCTTTCTCCCTTATCAGAGGACAGTCCGGGCCGCGCACAAGGAATCCATCGGATTACGCCGTCGTGTGATGTTTCTCCACGTGCCTCTCCGTGAAAGGTGAGAGACGGCGCGGTGGACGCACGGGTTCGAATCCATCCGAGACTGTCGGCTTCACGACTCCCTTTTTCTTTCGTCGCCCCCGCTCTCTCTCCTCCACCCTCTGGTGTCGCTGATGCGACCGAAAAATCCAAAAAAGTTTCACCGGGCAGCGGGAAGGGGATGCTATCTCTCGATCTCGTCTCGTCTGCTTTTTGTTTGATGCCCGTTCCGGGATGGGGCGGAGGGGTGGGGGGGTTCATAACCCAACCACCAACTTGCACCAGAGCAGTCTCTCCCATTTCCGTTGTCATCAAATCCAATCCCGAGAGCCATAACCCCCCCCCCCCCCCGCCCCCTTCTCTCTCTTCCTTCCCTCTCTCTCTCTCTCTCTCTCTCTCTCTCTCTCTCTCTCTCTCTCTCTCTCTCTCTCTCTCTCTCTCTCTCTCTCTCTCTCTCCCTCAATAGCTGTCTTGGTTTACAAAATCATTACTTCTCACACCCCGTCCTACTTGTTTGAAAAATATAATTTTATTTCCTCTGATAATATGTGTGCCACCAGATCCTGTAAACTAAGGATTCAGATTCCTGTACATAGAACGGAGAAATTTCATCTGTCATTTTATATACAATCAAGTACAATCTGGAATGAGTTCCGGCTCTTTGAGCATGTAGGTAAATCTGTCAATTGTATTAAAGGTATAGTCGAAAGAATATTATTAACTAAATAATGTCAACTATTTGCTAATGCTATAAACTATAAGTCTTGTTCATGTGTTTATATGTTATCTCTAAAAGATGTTCAGTGTTTTTTACAATTGTTTGTATATATATGATTTATAAACTTGTTAAAAATAATTTAGAGGGCGGGTTCACATGGCAGTGGTGCTTCTTATCGCTTTTTGTGAACCCTTAAAAATCAATAAACCAAATCAAATCTCTCTCATTCGGTCGCTGCCTCTCTGTCACTCTCACAATTCTCTCCCCCGCACCCGCGCACCAAGCCATGCCCCCCTCCCCCCACTCCCCCTGATTATCGCGCTTCATCTTTCCATTAACGCACCGAAAACTCGCGAGGGCGGAAAGAAAACAGGCTGCCATGGATAGCAGCGAGAGGGGCGCTCGAGCTGAGCTCGTATGGGCGGCAGCGAGGTATCGAACTCGAACAGCATCCAGGCCACTGCTGCCAACTCGTTAGTCCGGTTCACTTCTAAAACATGAACAAAAATAAAAATAAAATAAAAAGATATTCATAAAATTTATCAGCGTTTAGATTTCGATGGAACATATTCATAAAATGATTGAAGTAAAGACGTGGCATTTTCTGATACTTTTGAGAGGTGTTTCAGTTAAAGAGCGGAGCTGGCAGTTAATCGTGGCCGAGTGCCTTTGCGCGCATCCCCGCCCCGCCCCGCCCGAGCTTCGCAACGCGACTTAGCGGCGGTCCGCAGCGTCGCGCGGCGAACCGAGCGAACAGGATCGAATCTCACGGATCGATTTACGCGCCCATTACCACATCAAGGAGGAGAAACGCAGAGGACACGACTAGGAAAAGAGGTGGATAAAAGAGGTTTGGTTGGGTAGAGTGGGGCAACTTCGGGATTCTATTAATTTCCCATACGGAGCGTCGTAGGCGGGTTTGAGAAGGGGGGGGGGGATGGAGAGGGGAGAGGAGAGGAGGCAAATACCCGCAAAAAAAAGATACCAAAAAAAAGAATAAAAACGTCCGAGGATAGGAGGAGTAGGGGCCCCAGCCAAGGACAGCAGCTCCAGGAGAGGCTACAGAGTGCAGAGTCCGGGGAGGGGAGATTTATTTCCGGGCTCCCCGAGTTAGTCAACAGGTATTAAATGAAAGCACTTGTCTCACAAAACTTGTTTCGGCCACATCCCCTGATCCCGTATCCTCCCCCCCCCCCCTTTGTGGGCGTCTTTATTGTTTCCTGGGCCAACTCCTTGGAGAATGTAACTTTCTCTCTCCCACCTCCCCTCCCGCGAAAAAGCAAAATGAAGACGTTCAAAAAACAACAGACAATAAGAATTTGTTTCTCGCACCGTCGCGATGGGGCCAGGAAATGAGGCTAAGAACTGGAACACGACATGAACGAAAACGAAGGAGACAAACACGGGAACAAAAAAGCAGAACGTAACCAGCTAGCCATGCAGGTAGGCAAGGAAGTGGCGTTGCGCGTGGCTGCGCGTGTGCTGCTGGTGGGCAGCGCGTGCCGGCCCCGTGTCCCCCACCCACATCCCGCCCGGGTCCCCTATCGTACAGTGCGGGTTGTTTAACCAGGGGACCGAAAACAAAGCCGCTGCCAAACCGCGTTAAGCTCCCGATTAAAGTCGGGGAAGAGTGAGAAGAGGAGAGAGCAAGCTTTGTGGCGCCCGACACAGGACCGAGCCGTTGCTGTCTGCATGCCTGCCTGCCCGTCTGTCTGTATGTCTGTCTGTCTGTCGATCTGTCCGTCTGTCTGCTCGTCCTCTCGCCGGCTTCCCCTCTCTTCATTTATAAGAGCCCCATCCATAAAGATTGACTACTATACACCTTCTCCAGCGCTTCAGTCACGATTATGTGAAGGCGATTGACAGCCCACCACTGTGTAGGGTCAGTGCAGGTCAACCCTTGAAAACTAGACTGTCGTGTTTCCAGCTGGTCGCGTAAAGGGTCGTGTCTCGGAGAGGCTTTGTATACCGTCGCGTCTCAAGGAGGCTACGTACAGGGTCGTAACTGCAGAATTTTGACAAGTCGAGATTTTTATGCCAAACGATTGAAAATGGTCTGAAAAAGATTTGTCAAAATCTCAAGTTGTCAAAATTTTGCAGTTACGACCCTATACGTAGCCTCCTTAAGACGCGACGGTATACAGAGCCTCTCCGAAACACGACCCTTTACACGACCAGCTTGAAACACGACAGTCTAGTTTTTCAGGTGTCGATGTGAAAAAGAAAAGCAAGTCAGAAAAAATACCAGACGATAGTACAAAAATTCTAAAAGTTTCGGAGAAAATGGCCACTTTTGAGAAGGGTGTGATTATCTTATGTTTTTACCTGGACATACATGGTAGTTTTCCCTGCGCCGTGCTTTAGTTACCCGCGCTCACACCAGAGGGCACTTGTGACCCGGGTCCCACTACCGCACCTGTAAAACGTCATTCTGAAGAACGCATTTTTGTTAATTTTTTTCGTCGTCACTAGGCGGGAGTTCTGCCATCACGCCCTTGGCCTCAGCGGCCCCTGTGTTTCATGAAGGCTTTGTGGGTCAGGGTGCGGTGTGTGTGTGTTGGGGGGGGGGGGAGGTAAGGGGCGCTCTTCCGGTTTCGCAGCCCTGCTCTTGGAAATGCATCTCTTCAGGGCCTCGACCGAAGGGGTGGTGCTGCCTCACTCTTGTGCGCACGGCCGCTCCGAAAAAGAAGAAGAAGTGGGAACAATGTGGCCGTGGCCAGGGCGGGGGCGGGCCGAGCACGGGCTGAATGCGGCTGAAAGGCTGAAAGCGTCTGAAAGCGGCTGAAAGCGTAGCGCCACTGTCGCACCCTCCGGCCCCCTGTGCACGCCGGACCTGGGTGCTGCGCTGAAGCTGTGCTGCTGAAGCCAACGGCTGAAGCCAGTGGCTGAAGCGGGGGGATGCACTGCACATTGAGAGGCCGACGGGGTGGGTAAGGGGACGGGGGCGGAGGAGGGGAGATTCCCCGCACGTCGAAAGGGTCAGAAATTGTCGAGGAAGGGAGGGGGAGGGGTGATATCCAGCACGGCAGGGGGTCAGACGACGGCCGCGCGCGGAGAAAGCAGTGGGCGAAAGGCGAGGCCGGGACGGCGGACTAAAAAGGCGGCTGGCCACGCATGGCCACGGCTGGCTCTCCCCTCTCCGCTTGTCAGCCTCTCCTTCCGACTCTCTTGCCGTGTCCCTTTGAAGCGTGGTTCGGGCGGAGGGGACCTGAGGGACCTGAGGCCCAGCGGCCGAGCTCCGCGGGGGGATGGGGTGAGAGGGAAATGAGTCGAGGCAGGTGGTCTCTCTCTCTCTCTCTCTCTCTCTCTCTCTCTCTCTCTCTCTAACACTTTTGTACCACCTACGAAACTCTTTCAGCTCTCACGTTTTCACACGGCATACAATTTTTTTATGTTTTCCCACGGCCTGGATTGTACGGGGGGTTGGATTTATCCATCACTAAGGATCCATCACTAACTTTCGACGAAAAATCTAATTCAAAACTAATTAACGAAAAAAATTGAGCAAAATCAACATTTTGTATGCGGCGGCGAGCGAAAATAACGGCGGCGGCGAGGCACCCAGGTATGGAAATACGGACGTTCCAAGCGCCCGATCCGTAGGATTTTTTCCCAGGGGGGTCCGGTGGGGTCCGGTGCATACAGTAGTACCTACGGGCTAAGGGCGCTATTGATCCCTTCGTACTACAAGGACATGGTAGCGTCGGCGAGGACCCCGAAGGACCCCGAAGGACCCCGAAGGACCCCGAAGGACTCCCAAGCACTCCCAAGGATCGCGAAGCGTCGTCCTTCCGCCTGATTTCTTACCCTCGCGGCATGATTTATGGGTTTCGCTTCGGCGCGCCGTTCGAGTGAGGTTCACATGGCGTGTCTGTTTCTCTCTACTTCTCTCTCTCTCTCTCTCTCTCTCTCTCTCTCTCTCTCTCTCTCTCTCTCTCTCTCTCTCTCTCTCTCTCTCTCTCTCTCTCTCTCTCTCTCTCTCTCTCTCTCTCTCTCTCTCTCTCTCTCTCTCTCTCTCTCTCTCTCGATCTC
Organism: Odontothrips loti; assembly: GCA_038380765.1. Taxonomy (NCBI): domain Eukaryota; kingdom Metazoa; phylum Arthropoda; class Insecta; order Thysanoptera; family Thripidae; genus Odontothrips; species Odontothrips loti. The sequence continues at coordinate 12,577,649 of CM076254.1, forward strand.
TCTCGATCTCTCTCTCGATCTCTCCGCCCCCGCTGCTGCCATCCCACCCACTAAGACTTTGAACCGACTTACCGTGTCTCAAACATCAACTTTTACTGCCTGAAGTCGCTAAGTCATCCTGTGTCTTGCAGCTAGCCCCCTGGATCCTGTGCATCCCTTGCACACCCCCTCCCCTCCCTCTCCCCTTCCTCCACTTGTCCCATTCCTCCCCCGTATTTTAGCGTCGCCTTGCCACTTTCTTCTATGTCGCGCTGCGCTGCTACCAGTCCAGCAATCTTCATTCTCTTTTGGCACACTCCTTCCTTCTCTCTCTTGCAGCGCGCAAAAAGCATACACCTCACGCCTTCGCCAGCCAACGAGCGAGCTTTGTCTTCGCACCCGAACAATAAGCCCACTTCGCACTGCTCACTCGCTCCCTCTGGCCTCTCTCTCTCTCTCTCTCTCTCTCTCTCTCTCTCTCTCTCTCTCTCTCTCTCTCTCTCTCTCTCTCTCTCTCTCTCTCTCTCTCTCTCTCTCTCTCTCTCTCTCTCTCTCTCTCTCTCTCTCTCGCTCCGCTCGGCAGCACATTCACTGCCAAATGGGTCCATGGTCGCATGATGCTGGCCCAGAGGCCCGTGGTTACGCGGAGAGGAGGAGAGAACGCCTGAATGTTTACGTCGTTCACTTGTTGTTCCGCCCGCGGAGTTTACCACAGCGTTACTAATTACCAATTACCCCTGAGGTATCGGCCGAGCAGGGTTTTGGGTTCAAACACCGGGGTAATTTTTTTTTTAATGATAAGAACAAAAAAAAACAAAGCCTTGGTGAAAGCTTTTCTTAGCTGCTCCCATTAACGGTGTCTAGCGTGTGCCCCCCCCCCCTGCTCCCTGCAAACACCCGAGTGCCTATGCAGCGTCGAGTACCGCGATTATTTCCTGCACACGGGAGTGGCACTAAGCCGGGTCGCCTCCAAGAACAGCCCCTACTACGACCCCAGCCCCGCCACGGCCCACCGCAGCCACTAACGGCCAGGCATGACCCGCACGGAATTCATCGAGTGTTCGCCCTTCCCTCCGTGTTTGCGTTCCGCGAGTCCTCGGGGGGCCGGGAGCCCCAGTGGCTCGGAGGCCCTCAGGGAGGGTCCTTTGCAGGGAATCCCCTCGGGCATAATTCCGTGTGCCCCCCCCCCCCCCGCGTCAAGTGGCATTACTTGCGCGCCAGTCGAGACCATGTCAAGTGCTTTTGTCTCGATCGCTGGATGCTCTCGTTTCCCTTCCTCGCTCATCCCGCCTGCCTGCACCCTCAATTTTGTATACTTGACTCGAGAATTTTTGTCAAGCAACTCGAAGATGCTTGGTACTAAGTATTGCCTTAAACACGCGTTTCGGAAAATACTTGTACCAAACATCTTCGAGCTGCTTGGCAAAAATTCTCGAGTCAAGTACACAGAATTGTTGGTGTGCTCCCACCTCCCGTTTTTCTTTCACTTTGTTTCCTCTCTTTCCCTCTGCTGCGCCCCGCGCGCGTGTACGCACGTCCGGGTGTCCTCTCGCTCCCCGAAATTCCTCTTTTTCGTCCACAAAAGGTCTATTTACGAAATACGCGCCCGAACCTTCCTGTATCACCCCAACTCTGACGCCAGCGCCAGTCTAACTGACAGCTCTCGAATCATAGAGTCTCGGGAGGCAAGTCTCCAAGGCGTCCCGTCCTCTTCAACAAGTCCCGCTTGTCGCTCCAAATTGGTCGATGGCCGTGCCTCTTTCATTCTCGGTCTTGGCAGCGCGCCTCGCATTTTCCGTCGCATTTCCCGATCGCCTCGCCGGTCCCCGCCGGTCCTGCCCCAATCTGACTTCCCTCAGAGGTATTCTCCCCGTCGCCCCCTCCCCCCTCCCCCGCTTCCTCCCCACTGTCTGCCGACGGGGCACCGCGGGGGGGGGGGGGGGGTCACCCCAAAACGACGCCACGCCGTCGTCGCCCAAGCGGACCAGAACAACGACGCCGGCTTCTCCCTGGCGCCTGGAGGGTAGGCACCCCCAAGCTTTGTGCGCACGCGTGTCGTGCGGGCTGGCCTACCCTGTCGCTCGCAGGCGCCCTGGTGCGGTAACTCCCGACCGGCCCCCCGCCGAGCCGAGGCGTCCGCGCCCAGCCAGAGCCGCTAGGAGAGTGAAATTGGCCGACATCTCCTCCCATTGTGTTGGGGCGGCACCGGCACCGGCGCCACCGAGCCGAACTGACGAGACAAGGCGACTGCAGACTACTGGACTGGACCCGAATCGACCCGAGTCCGGATCGGGTCGGGTCGGAAAAACGGCAGGCGACGGGTCGGTTCGGGTCGGTTCGGGGAGGCTCGGGTCGGCACCCGAGAGCCACGGCCGGCCACGGCCACGGCCACGGCAGTGCAGCCAAGAGCGGCGCAGCGCAGCGCTGGATGAGTCGCGATGAGGTATTGGCGGGTATTGGTATTCCTCGGAGAGCGATGGGCTGGGCCGGGCCGGGACCAACCCATGGCTGTGCCTGCTGCTCTGCCCCGCCCTGCCCTGCCCTGCCCCGCCCTGCCCCGCCCTGCCCCGCCCTGCCCCGCCCTGCCCTGCCCTGCCCTGCCCTGCCCCGCCCTGCCCCGCCCTGCCCCGCCCTGCCCTGCCCTGCCCGGCCCTGCCCCGCCCTGCCCCGCCCTGCCCCGCTCTGCCCCGCCCTGCCCCGCTCTGCCCCGCCCTGCCCCGCCCTGCCCCGCCCTGCCCCGCCCTGCCCCGCCCTGCCCTGCCCCCCCCCCCCTGCCCGCACCCCGCATTTGCATGTGCACACACACGCTGATGGGGAGCACCGGGCAGATATGTGGTGACGGCCACTGGCTCGTGCTGGTGCGTCCTGGCGCGTGCCAAAGTCTGCCGCCTGTCTGTCTGCCCATTCGCTTCTGCCCGCCGAGCGCTAACTGGACGAGTTGGCATCTCTCTTTTCCGGTCGTGCTCTCCTCCTCCTCTTTTTCTTCTTTTTCTTCTTTCTCTTCCCTTATCCGAATTGCTCTGTCTTTTTTCTCCCTCTCCCATTCATGGGCGTGAACTCTCCTTCATCTCTCGCTGTCCCCGGAGGGGCTTTCCTAACTATGAAGTCGCCCCGAACTCTAGTTCGTCCCTATCTCCCCCCCCCTTCTCTCTCTCTCTCTCTCTCTCTCTCTCTCTCTCTCTCTCTCTCTCTCTCTCTCTCTCTCTCTCTCTCTCTCTCTCTCTCTCTCTCTCTATCTCTCTCTCTCTCTCTATCTTCCCGGCTAACCACTCAGACGCTTCATTGTTAAGTGCGCGTAATTAATTAATTAAAGCATCCAAGAGCAGAAAGTTTTCGTCCCGGTGTGAGCTTGGGCGTGCCTGTGCCCGGCCCGGCTGAGTGGAGCCCACCACCACTACTGCCACGTGTGAGAGCCGCCGTCAGTGTCAGTCGTCGTGCTGGTTAAGGCGCTGTTCCGAAACGATTAGTAAGTGTCCTGGGTTCAACTCTTACCAACGCCCTAAAAAATAAAGATAAAAATAAAAAAAATCTCGGTGTTCTGCTGCTGTAGAGACATTTCATAGGATGTTTTTTTTTTGTTCCGATGGATGTGTGGCTAGAACAAGGGGTCATTCTAGATGACAGTCGTGTGTGTGTGTCCGTGTGTCGGTGTGTATGCGTGTCCGTGTGTCTGTGTGTATGTCTGTGTGCGAGAGCTGTGATGCAGAGCAAGCAAACGACTGCTTACGTGGGGGCAGGGGCCCATGCCCATGCCACCCATGCCAATTACCCAGCGCGGTCACGGCATCATGGCACAATCTCGCTGATTGCCGTATGAGGGCATAAGTGCTCCCTGGGGCCTTGGGGGCTTGCCCTGGGGTAGGCCGACCCACGGCCCACGGCCTCTGAATACCTCGGCGACCGAATGTTGGGGCGGAGGAGGCGGCGGTGCGGTGGCGGTAGAGCGCTTCGGGTTACGTGAGCACGGCTCAGAGAGCGCGGGGGGTGGCCAGGAACAGCGGGGGCGGGCCGGGGGCGGGCCGGGGGCGGACCGCAGCCAACATGAGAGACAGGCGAGGCCGCAACGCTTAATGTGGGGCGACGTACTGCGTGGTCCAGCAGACAAACATTTGTTCCGTGTTCCGAGAGAAGGAATTATTGTTATATGAGCGCCAGAAAACACGCTGTTATTTCAGTGATATCAGCCCTGGCTATATGTCACCCTCCGGTGTGTGTGTGTGTGTGTGTGTGTGTGTGTGTGTGTGTGCACCGTAAATCGAAGAGCAAGGTTCGTTACCCAATTTGGGCGATGTAAGACACATCGCCCGAAAAGGGCGAGGGGTAAGAACGTCGCCCATTTAGGGAAATGAACATCGCCCTTTTAGGGCGGGATCCCGCGAAACCCTCGCCCTCTTAGGGTGATGACTTTTAACATCGCCCTCTGGCGGACGAGGAAATTTGAGTCAAAAACCTCGCCTTCCAAGGGCGAGGAACATCACTCTAAGATTTACAGTGTGTGTGTGTGTGTGTGTGTGTGTGTGTGTGAGCGTGTTCTCGACTCGCTTCCGCTAGGGAGCTGTAATCTACTCTCCGTCGAATGTAATAAGAGGGCGTGAGGGTTGATGACGCCAGCCAATTAAATCCGCAAAAGTGCGAGACATCTCTCTCTCTCTCTCTCTCTCTCTCTCTCTCTCTCTCTCTCTCTCTCTCTCTCTCTCTCTCTCTCTCTCTCTCTCTCTCTCTCTCTCTCTCTCTCTCTCTCTCTCTCTCTCTCTCTCTCTCTCTCTCTCCCTCCCCGGACAGTTTTTGCTTCGTTGGCTTCCTTCAAGTTCCTCCCTTAAAACACGGCCAAACTTTATCCACTGGTTCGCATCCGCTAGCTCTCCGCAGCCGGCCAGCCGCGGCCAGCACAGCTATTATACGAGTTTGTCCGCGCCCTGGTTGTTGTAGCTCCCGGCAGCTTCTACTCCCGCCGTGCGCAGCTTGCTCTCACGGTCAAACACCACACGGAGAAAAAAGATTAATAGTCGCAAACTCATTTTTGAGTTGATTTTCAGACGAGCAGTAAATTTTTCGGTTTTGTTCGGAGAACTCACATATTGTTGGGGGAACTAGTTGCACCAACGCAATGTTCGCGAGGTTCGCTTAAGGAGCAAAAAGCATTAAAAAATTTGTTTGGTGCCCGCATGGAACCTCTTTGTTGGAGCAGCTAACGCTGCGTTGGTGCAACTAAAATTCAGTTCCCCCAACTAAATTTTAGCTCTTCGAACAAAAATGTACTGCTTCTCTGAAAATTAAGTTAAAAATTAGTTGCAACCACTAATCTGTTTCCTCCGTGCGGCGCTGCCGGTGCTGCTGCACTGCCGCCGCCGCAGCAGGGACGGCCTCACATTTTTCGCAGATTCAGGAAGGGAATAAGGTTGAGGTCCCGTTGGCATGCCTGGCCGAGCTCTGCGGGCTACAGGCGCTGGCCCCGGCCGCCGGCCCCACCTCGGATTTGGCGAATGGAGCAAATTTGGCGAAAACTGTTTTGGGATGCGCGGCAGACCCCCGACTCGACTCCTCCCCTTTCCCCTTCACTCTCACGTACCTCTGGACCGGCGTGGCGTGTGCTGCAGGACGCGCAGATCTCCGCCCCAGAGTCCCTCTCATATCATCCTGGGGGCCTCCGGGGCCTCCTCTAGGTCTCCTTCGGGGCCTCCGGGCCTCCGGGCCTCCGGGACGGCTTAGTTTTAGGGGATTCAACACTCACGTGCGTGGTGATGATCACGGGGAACGTTTATCAAACTTAGTTCATTCGTTTCTCTCTCTCTCTCTCTCTCTCTCTCTCTCTCTCTCTCTCTCTCTCTCTCTCTCTCTCTCTCTCTCTCTCTCTCTCTCTCTCTCTCTCCCCCCCCCCCCCCCCCCAACTATCTGAAAACAAGAGGGAAAGACGTTTGGTGGTGACAAGCAGGGCAGCCATCCCACCCGCCCAGCTCTGATGGATCAAAGAGCTGCACCGTATGCATTACCAAGCCGGTATGGTGGCGTGGGGTGGGTTCGTCACGGAGATGCCAAGGGGATGAGGGCGGCTGGGCGGTCACATTATCATGACATTATTACGATTCCACGGTGGCCTCGGGAAGTGTAACGAGGGCTTCTCGGTGAATGTCGGTAGGGGGTGGTAATTTAATCCCTTATTGCCTCCCGTGCCAGCGCGGAACGAACCGCACCAGAATGCATTTAAGACGAGAGGTAGTAAAAAAAAATCCACTTAGCCAGTGGCTTGAAAAGGCAGCAGCAAATACAAGATATTTAACCAAATTTTACCAAAAAAAACTTTACCAAAAACAACAACAAATTTTACAATTTTTTTTTACAAAAATCCTTATCTTTTTATGTGAACCTTACAACGTAACCTAATCTTTTCATCTGAACCTTAGCAACCTAACTTAGCCTTTTTATCTTAACCTTAGCAACCTAACCTAACGCTTGTAAAAAGCCACTCAAATGACTGTCTTAAAAAAAATTCCAGAAAAATCTCAGGAAAATTCAGAGTTTTGACTTTATCTTCTTACTGGGCTTAAGAAACTTTTTGAGTGATTTGACTTTATAGACTTTTTTGAGTGATTTGACTTCATAGACTTTTTTGAGTGATTTGACTTCACAGACTTTTTTGAGTAGTGCTGACCGAAACATGCCTTTTTTTGGCCTTCAACACTGACCTATCTGAGTGCGGGACCCCGGGACCCCTTAGCCGCACCTCCCCCGACACCCAGAGGCTGCCACAGGCCACCACTGGCCGTCACTGGCCAGCTTCCGTCTGCCATTGGCCGGTACAGTCGCGGCAGAAACGCGAGCTGCGCGCTTCTCCCTATGTGGCTGCGGCGTAAAAAAACAACGCAAATATTAACGTGCTTTTCTGTGTTTGTATGTTCTCAGGTCCGAGAGCCGAGAGCCGGGGGGCCACGGGAGCAGAGCCGCTACACGGAAATGTACTGCCGAGTCGAGGTGAGGTGAAGCGCGGAGCTCATGTATTCGACGCCAGGAAGGGAAATCTCCGCGTCCATTCCGTATTTCGGTGAATTTCACGCGGCCTTTCCTTATTTACGCACGAAGGGCGTACAGCGTACAACATACAACAGCAAATATTGGCTAGTGCCCCCCCCCCCCCTCACCTATCGCGCCACTCCCAGCTCCCTCTACAGCGCGGGGGCCGCGAAATTTGATTAGAGCAAGTTTGTAGCGATTAGAACAATAAACTGTTCATGATGGAGCAGCTTGGGCGGTGCTACGTAGTTCATGGGTGACCCGCGATGCCGGACAGTGACGGATAGCGGACTCGGGGCGAGTGTGTGTGTGCGTGTGTGTGTCCCTGCGCATGCGGGCCGTCACCACGTCTCTCTCTCTCTCTCTCTCTCTCTCTCTCTCTCTCTCTCTCTCTCTCTCTCTCTCTCTCTCTCTCTCTCTCTCTCTCTCTCTCTCTCTCTCTCTCTCTCTCTCTCTCTCTCTCTCTCTCTCTCTCTCTCTCTCTCTCTCTCTCTCTCTCTCTCTCACACACACATAATGCAAGCTCATGGGGACGGCCTCGCAGTATGTGGAAGTTTTGGGGTCTCCCCGGCTGCCGCTGCTCCCGCTGCTTCCGCCCCCCGTGGCGGTGGGGTAACGACGGTATATACTACTTACCTAGTTTCCCGCGCCCAAGCAACCTTCCGCCTATCCAACGATCCGAACCGACTACCCCAACTTAAACCCCCTCCCCACCACACGCACGCACACACACACACACACACACACACACACACACGGCCATGCGCGCCTGCGGATGCAAGGGTAGGCCAGCCCGCACGACACGCGTGCATCCCTAGCAGTGGTTGCCTAGCCAGCAGGCGCGAATTGAGGTCTGTCGACGTGAATGGTCCGCGTCTGGTGCCCGCCGTGTCACCCGGTGTCCCTGCTGCTCGTCAGCTGCCCGTGGCCCTTGACCTTGGCCCTTGACCTTTGACCTTGGCCGAGTGAGAGGCGGGCGGTCAGCGCAACATAAACTCCCTGCCCACAGTACAGTACAGAGCCGACACTCGCGGTCCCCGTCGGTCCCCACATCCGGGCCACCAGGACATGCTGCGGATTGTGTTCCATGCAGATTCACGGAACTTGCCTCGGTCCAGTCCGCGTGGTCGTGACGCACGTCCCCCCCCCCCCCCTCCTCCAGCTCTGACCCCCCGCACCGCCCTCTACACCTGTGGACACAAGCCTGCCAATCACCCCCCCCCCCCTTTCAACCCCAGGTCAGAGAGGGAGATAAAACTCCTGCGCTGGATGTTTAATGTAGTTTAGGGCGACGCGGTTGGGCCAAAACTAACTATGCTTCTGCAGCGGTGCGGGCGACAAACTTTCTCGTGGTCGCGTGTTGTGACCGGGGAAGAGGAAGAAATTCTCAAAAATTTCTCATCCCAGCTGAGCGCGCTCTGCGCCACTCTGCGGTGGGAGGAGTTCTTGTGCCGGTCTTAATTCGCGTTCCTCATACTTTTCTATTTTTCTTTGACCTGACTTTAAAAATAAATATTGTGTGTCATTGATGACAGCGTGGTGTTGCAGGCGCCTGCCCGCCCTGGCTGACATGCTGGCCGTGCTGTCCCTGTCCTGGACTGTGACGCCTCCAACCGCGACCGCGGCTCCCGGAGGCCTGGTCGGCGGCGGCGCGGCGGCGGCGGTGCCGGGGGCGGTGCCGGGCCCGGTGTCGGGGGCGGTGCCCGGGGCGGGGCCGGGGGCGGTGCCGGCAGCGGTGCCGGCGGCGGGCGCGGAGGCGGCGGACCTGTGGACCGTGTGCCGGGGGCGGCTGGAGGCGGACTCCGGGCTGCTGTCGGGCCGCCTGCCCCCGGAGCACGGCTGCGCCGCTATGCCCGGAGCCGTGCAGGACATCTGGGACGGGTACTACGCGCCGGGGGTGCTGGACAACGCCTCGGCCTACCCGGCCCAGTACCGGCGGTTGCTGCTCGGCCGCTTCATCGCCCTGCACCCCGTCCGCACCTGGATGGAGGTGGGGCCCTTCACGCCCGCCGACCTGGACGTGGTGCACAACCACTGGCTGGGCTTCCCGCCGCACCGGCCCGCCGTGCACTACGTGCTGGCCGCGGCCTACACCCTCATCATGACGCTGGGAGTCTTCGGCAACCTGCTCGTGCTCTACATGTTCTGGAGGTGAGGCCGTAGCGCTAGCCGCTGCTCCTGGAGTCCTGGATCTCCGGAGTCCTGGAGTCTCGGAGTTCTAGGGTCCTAGTGTCCTAGAGTCCTAGATTCCTAGAGTCCTAGAGTCCTAGAGTAGAGTCCTATGGAGTCCTGGAGTCCCGGAGTCCTGGAGCCCTGGAGCCCTGCACACGCAGCAGAGTGCCCTCACTGACGAGTCCTCGTCACATTTGTGCCACGCGAACACAAAGTTACCCGTGTCGGAACATTGCGGTCATTCGAGAGAGCCGTGATGTGGGGCGCGGAGGGGAGCAGGTTCTTGTCTTAGTTTGAGAACCAGCAGCGGCGGCGCCCCGGGCAGGGCAAGGCAGGGCACGGCAGGGCACGGCCCCCTGGTGGGTCGTGGTAGCAGTAAGGGAGGCACAGAGGCAGCAGCGGCAGCACGGCAGCGGCAGCGGCAGCGGCAGCGGCAGCGGCAGCGGCAGCGGCAGCACGGCAGCACGGCAGCGGCAGCGGCAGCGGCAGCACGGCAGCACGGCAGCGCATTCTCGTTAATTGAGCAACTTATCCAGGACCTTTGTGATGTAAGGCGTCGTGCATGAATTACGTCAACAGCCCAGGGGGAAAGGGGAGGGGGAAGGGGGGGGGGTCAGCTAAAAACTAGGCTGCCCACAGGCCAATCGCGGGCGAATTTGTGTCACGTGTTTCGTTGTGGTAGTTTTAGTCCTTTAGGGGGTTCAAAATTCGCGTCGCTCGCTCGCTTGATTGCAATGAATCAATAAATATTCAAGAACTTATTATGCTACAATAACAGTATTTCAGTTATTAGTTTCAATCGCGGGTGCATCACATGGCAAAGTCACTGTACACCCAACGGAATAGTGTCATGTGCAATCACGTCCAGTCCCTTCCCAATCATTCCAATCACCAGACACCGAAAGGATTCCGAAAAAAATTCAGCGAGAGAAAAAAAGCCTGATGGCATTTTTGACCGCTGTTGACAAAACCTATGTCGTCCCGGCTTCCGCCAGGACCCCTGCCTTCAACTTCGGTGATCTTACGGGAACCGGTGCTTTACGGCTGCTAGTTGGCCCCGGGACACAGCACTAGAACCCGCTACCCGGCTTGCGCCGGACGGATCTCCCGGCAACCCCTAGCCCGCGCCAATGCGCGAGGCCCCCTCCGCTAACCACGGCCTCCGGGACTCCATCATACTGTAGTGCCCTTCAACCGCAGTCTGGTTTGGCCCCACTCATCGTGGGAGTCCGCCCCTGCGAAGATTTGGAGGACATAGGTTCCCTTCGTACACGGCCGAAGCCGCTGTACTCTACTCGCTACGTACCGAGTAGCGGCATGTCCGCACCTGCCAGATTCAGAGAGAGGAAAACAGAAGCTTCGAACCCTAGAAGCTCTGTACATCCCCCGAGTCTCCCCCTGGATTTCTCCAGAGGCACAGAACGCCCCCCCGGGCGGGACCCTCGAATCTAGGGAATTGAACCCTAGACCCTCGGGACCGGGGGTTTGTGCCGGCGGCGCCTTAGCCCGCACGGTCGCTTGGACAGCCATACCTACGTCACGTTCGGAAGTATATTTTAGGCACTGTCCGCCAAGCTGTGTCACAAGAAAAAGTTAGGCCACCGGCAAGAGTTGAACCACGGACCTGTCGGTTTTCGACCGGTCCACTAACCCATGCGGCTACCGAGCCACAATGGCATTCGCTGCGCGCCCCCGGCACTCTAGCTCCACAGGTCACGTTGCTGTAGCCGTACCGGTTGAGGCGCTGTTTTCTGACGGACGTGTCCCGGGATCAACTCTTGCCTTCGCCTCCATATTTTTTTCTCGATGTTCGGCCCTACTTTGTGGAGCTAGAGTGCCGGGAGCGCGCAGCACGGCAGCGGCAGCGGCAGCACTGCAGCGGCAGCGGCAGCGGCAGCGGCAGCGGCAGCACAGGCAGCACAGGCAGCACAGGTAGCACAGGTCAAAGTGTTAGAACAGTCGCTGTAGCCGTACAGGTTGAGGCGCTGTTTTCTAACGGACATGTCCCGGGATCAACTCTTGCCTACGCTTCCACATTTTTTTCTCGATGTTCGGCTCTACTGTGTGGAGCTAGAGTGCCGGGAGCGCGCAGCAGACACTATCGTGGCTCGGTAGCCGCATGGGTTAGTGGACCGGTCGGAAACCGACAGGTCCGTGGTTCAACTCTTGCCGGTTGCCTAACTTTTTCTTGTGACACAGCTTGGCGGACAGTGCCTAAAATATACTTCCGAACGTGATGGAGGTATGGCTGTCCAAGCGACCGTGCGGGCTAAGGCGCCGCCGGCACAAACCCCCGGCCCCGAGGGTCTAGGGTTCAATTCCCTAGATTCGAGGGTCCCGCCCGGGGGGCGTTCTGTGCCTCTGGAGAAATCCAGGGGGAGACTCGGGGGATGTACAGAGCTTCTAGGGTTCGAAGCTTCTGTTTTCCTCTCTCTGAATCTGGCAGGTGCGGACATGCCGCTACTCGGTACGTAGCGAGTAGAGTACAGCGGCTTCGGCCGTGTACGAAGGGAACCTATGTCCTCCAAATCTTCGCAGGGGCGGACTCCCACGATGAGTGGGGCCAAACCAGACTGCGGTTGAAGGGCACTACAGTATGATGGAGTCCCGGAGGCCGTGGTTAGCGGAGGGGGCCTCGCGCATTGGCGCGGGCTAGGGGTTGCCGGGAGATCCGTCCGGCGCAAGCCGGGTAGCGGGTTCTAGTGCTGTGTCCCGGGGCCAACTAGCAGCCGTAAAGCACCGGTTCCCGTAAGATCACCGAAGTTGAAGGCAGGGGTCCTGGCGGAAGCCGGGACGACATAGGTTTTGTCAACAGCGGTCAAAAATGCCATCAGGCTTTTTTTTCTCTCGCTGAATTTTTTTCGGAATCCTTTCGGTGTCTGGTGATTGGAATGATTGGGAAGGGACTGGACGTGATTGCACATGACACTATTCCGTTGGGTGTACAGTGACTTTGCCATGTGATGCACCCCTCGCCTATTGACCTTGTGCCCCCCTGCCGACCGTGATTGAAACTAATAACTGAAATACTGTTATTGTAGCATAATAAGTTCTTGAATATTTATTGATTCATTGCAATCAAGCGGAGGGGGTGTCAAAAAGTGGCCAAAAATCGATGCCGAAAAAAAATCGATGATGAAAATGCATGACGCCTGAAAGTCCGTCACTGCGGACGAGCTAACGGCGTCCTTCCTCTTCACCTCGTCCTTCCCCAAGGAAGGACAACTTAACTCCTTTTTTTTTTTCGTCGTCGATATCGCCGGCAGAGAGAAGCGGAACACGTCGTTTGAATGAATTTATGGCGGGTGCGTTGCCTTTACTTCCCGCAGCCGAAAAGTTCCAAAGTAAGTCGGTCGCCAAAGTGGTGGTGCGCCGAGCGCAAGTAGTGGCAGCTCTGCTCCTGGGTGGTGCCCCACGGGGCCCCAGGGAGCCCCACGGGGGGCGCGATGAATCACTTCCCGCCAAAGCGAGCTCGGAGAGGGAGGGGAAGTGGAACTGAGGGGGGGGGGGGTAGTCCGCGCGCCCACAGGCACGAGACGCTCAGTCGGTTCATCACAGTAATTACTCTGAATTGAGCTGTGAGGCCGCCGCGGTGCCGCTGTGTAGTGAGGTAGGACCGGGGACCATTCACGCGGCTGCGTAGCTCTCTCTCTCTCTCTCTCTCTCTCTCTCTCTCTCTCTCTCTCTCTCTCTCTCTCTCTCTCTCTCTCTCTCTCTCTCTCTCTCTCTCTCTCTCTCTCTCTCTCTCTCTCTCTCTCTCTCTCCCCGTGTGTGTGTGTGTGTGTGTGTGTGTGTTGGAGTGTGTGTGCGCGCCATGGCCCGTAGTTGGATTCAGTTCCCCCTCAGGAATAAGAGGTGACAGGACACCCAACACCCACTGCTTCAGTAAGGTGTTAGGCTGACGCAGCCGTAGAGGCCCAGACCGGGCCCCCGGGAGGTAGGCAGCCCGTCGCAGCCTGGCCGTGGGTGTTGCCTATCCTGGGATGGGCAGGCGGTGCCCTACAGTGCTCCGGACCTGCACCCCCCCCCCCCCCATCCACCCCACCCAATCCCCAGGGTAGCAGGTGAACAAACGGCACAAGTTGTCTGAGAAACGTTTTGAGCAAGGAGCCATGGCGGGAGCGCCCCAATATTTCTGCCGTGTAGTTTCGGACGTAGTACATCAGAAGCCCGCTTTCTCTCTCTCTCTCTCTCTCTCTCTCTCTCTCTCTCTCTCTCTCTCTCTCTCTCTCTCTCTCTCTCTCTCTCTCTCTCTCTCTCTCTCTCTCTCTCTCTCTCTCTCTCTCTCTGCCCTGCAACTTTACGGGACTGCAGTTCAGTTCCCGCACGCCTCGACATTTTTACAATCAGGATGTGATCGCCACGCTGCCGCCACCGGGCTGAAACTGATTTGTTTCCGCTGATAAGGGGTGATCTGGAGTCCTGCGGGGGGTAGAGAGGGGAGGGGGGGGGGAGGAAGTGGGTAGTTCATCCTATACGGACACCTCACCTCTCCTCCCTCCCTCCATGTAAATCCCCGACTCCAATCTACTTTACGGGCCTCTGGGAGCGTCACTGCGATGCGGTGTGGACGTCAGGAGAGATATCTCGAGAACGGCTGCAGATAGAGCAAAAATAAACACAGATTTGCATCAGACTCAATAATTTGCTGCACTTCAACTTTCTTCTTTATGGTTCCGTTCAACCAGGGGGCTAATGCGCGGGGGCCAAAGGGGGACTTTACTGTAAAAATAAAAATTTAAAAAAACACAAACATGGAGCAAGGAGAGCGGGGGAGAGTGGCAAACATAAAATCAAGGTCAGAAGAATATCAGAAATCGTCAAACAAAATGTAAGCAGATCAGAAAAAAAATATCGGAGGAAAAGAAACAGAAGATTTAAAAAGTAGAATACAAAAAAAGTTAAGACCTACGCTTTTACTCGAAAAATACATTTCTATAAAAGAAACATGTAAAATGAACCAGTTATACGATACAAATGGGTGCACGTCGAGAGGGGGCACAGCAACCATCGCCAAAAGCTGCGGGAGAAGTCCTGTCTCGCCTCGATACTTTGGCAGTCTGGTCTCAAACTCATAATGCTGCCATAATGGTGCCAAACTGACCGGGCCGAGGATCGAAACGTGAGATTGATGGCGGCTCGGTGGTTGTCTGACGCGCGGGGCAGGTATCGGGGGACCGTTGTGACACGGGAGACGGCGCCGCTTTTATGTCTCACTTACTCCCCCGTATAATCTCTCCCTCTCGCTCTTCTTCTTCTTCTTTTTCTCCGCGATGACTTTGCTTTTGCTTTGACGTCGCTAAAGGTCCCTCACAGCAACACCAAGGGCCGGCCCGGGGGTTGACTTTCGGTGTCATCTCTGCTGTTGTCTCCGTACTGACGGATGGGCGCCACTCTTTGAGTGCGTGTGTGTGTGTGTGTGTGTGTGTGTGTGTGTGTGTGTGAAAGAGTCGTACGGCGAGTCCGACCGACTGCGACTTCTTATTTTTCCGCCCGGAAAGAGTCGGATAAATCCACAGGGAAGGGAAATGGACGTGAAAATGATGCGAAATTAACTTTTGCATATGTCAGACGCGGGTCGATGAGCAGAGGAAGGGAGGGATCAGAGGGACGGAGGGAGGGGGGGGGGGGGGGGGGGGGGGGGAGGGTTCGGGGAGTATTGGAATCCTATCTCATCCACCGTGATGAAGACCTCCTCTTTACGTAGTACATGAGCGCAGGGCAGCCGGCCCGAGCAGAGCCGTTAGGATGGCAAGGGAGGAGGGGAGGAGGGGAGGAGCGGAGGGGGGAGGGGCAGCGGAACCGGATTAACGGGGCGGGATTGGTCCCGCATCCGCTGCTACGTAAAACTCAGTTCCCCCTCCCCCCCCCCCCTGAGGCAGGACCAGCCCACCTCCCCCCCCCCCCCCCCCCCGGTTGTCCGCGGCCGTGAAACAACTCGTAGCGGCAGCAAAGAAGAACGGGGCTGGGCTTCGGGGCTCGGCGGGACGGGCCGGGGGGGCCGGGGCGTGGCGGACTCGAGAAAGTCCCAGCTCACCTTGCTGTCCTCCACCCTTTGTAACTCTATCGGGGGGGGGGGGGGGAGAGGGGGGGTCCTGGTGGAGGTCCTGGTGGGGGTCCTGGCGGGGGTCCTGGTGGGGGTCCTGGTGGGGGTCCTGGTGGGGGTCCTGGTGGGGGTCCTGGTGGGGGTCCTGGTGGGGGTCCTGGAGGGGGTCCTGGTGGAGGTCCTGGCGGGGGACCTGGTGGGGGTCCTGGTGGGGGTCCTGGTGGGGGACCTGGTGGGGGTCCTGGTGGGGGTCCTGGTGGGGGTCCTGGTGGGGGTCCTGGTGGAGGTCCTGGTGGAGGTCCTGGCGGGGTGTTTCCATGTGCCTGTCTCTGTCGAGTCTCTGCCTCTCTCCCTCGGACTCCGGTATCACATTTTCACGAGCATGTCAGTCTTTGGAGATCCGGCCACAGGTCCCACTTACTGCCTCCGCCGTGTTTTGGGCGCGGGGAGCGGATCAGTCTCATAAATAAATCACATCTCAATTGCGTCTCGGCCGGGGCCTGGCGCTGCTGCCGCTGCTGCCGCAGCTGCCAGCGGGCAGGGGACCTCAGGGGACCTCAGGGGACCTCAGGGGACCACGGGGGACCAGGACCCGGCCGCATTCTTCAGGGGGAAGCAGCCACGTGCGAGGGCCTGGTTCCATGCGGTAGCGCTCTAATATATTGAAATTATCTTCGAAACTAATGATCCGATTCGCTCCGGGTTGGTTTCATTCGATAGAGGGGAACGTTTTACATCCGGTGGCAGACTTATATTTCTAGTTAACTCATATTTACTGCGTAAAATGGTCAATACTTCGTGCCAAATGGCAAATCTCTGTGAAAACGCAGAATCGGAGGCAAGATTTGCGACCCTTATAACTCAGAAAGGTCAAGTGAAAACTCATATATCTTTGCATATTAGCAACTTCCAAGGCATAACCTGTGCTAATATCTCAATTGCAGGTTATAATACGAACTATTCGCGTTAAAATTTCAGCTCGCTACCGCATGGAACCAGGCGCTTGGACGCTCTTGCCACCCCCTGATTCTTCCAGGATCGCGAGTGTCTCCTGCCCTCCTTTGCCATCTTCGTCCTTTCCCCGACCCCGCGCGGGCATAACTCTCCTCTCTTTCGTCTCGTCTCGTTCCCTTAGCATGCCTCCTGTGCTGTGGCCCCGACCTCACCCCCACCCCCACCCCCACCCCCACTCCCACCCCCACTCCCACCCACTCCTCCGTCATATTTCACCCGTCCGCTCCGCTGCGCACCACGACTACCTCCTGTCGGCACCGGCGACGCCCCACTAATTTTTCACTTTTCAATTTTTGCGCGGTGACTGTCGCTCTGCATCTCTGTCTGCCGCACCTCGCCGACGCGACATCTCTCTCACTCTCTCTCTCTCTCTCTCTCTCTCTCTCTCTCTCTCTCTCTCTCTCTCTCTCTCTCTCTCTCTCTCTCTCTCTCTCTCTCTCTCTCTCTCTCTCTCTCTCTCTCTTCTGGCGGCCGGCCAGCGCCGGCAGAGCAGCGCAGAGCTGGTCGCCGTCCGTCCGGAGCTTCCGCACACGCACAGTCGTGTATGCTAATCTGACGACGGTGGTCCGGCGCCGCCCCCGCGCCGCCCCCGCGCCACCCCCGCGCCACCCCCGTGCCGCCCCCGCGCAGCCCCCGCGCCGACCTGACAGCTAGAGGATGGGTGTATCGGAGAGTGCGGAGATGTCGAGCGAAACACCCGCCAAGCAGGGCGGTGCGATGCACTTGTGTGAGCCCTGCAGTCGGAACGTCACGTTTAATGTGGTGTATATTCGCAGCAGAGCCAGTTACAGCTCTACCCACTGAGAGAAATGATTCGGCGTACGGACCAAATGTTTGGTTATCAGGCCTGAAGTGAGAACAAATCAAACACTTCTGACGTATGGACGAAAACTCCAGACGGCGTCACTAACGCTTTAGTGACGACGTCTGGAGTTTTCGTCCCTGCGTTTCAAGTTTTCGTCCCTACGTCAGAAGTATTTGAGTTGTTCCCACTTCAGGCCTGATAACCAAACATTTGGTCCGTACGCCGAATCATTTCTCTCAGTGCCTGCATATACGCGGCTTCCGAGCGTGATGATGCTGTCGAAGAAAAGGGGTGATGTTCGAGGGCGCTGCTGTAGTGGGTGATGTCGAGTGTGATGCTGTAGGGGGTGATGTTGAGAGGGCGCTGCTGTAGGGGGTGATGTCGAGTGTGATGCTGTAGGGGGTGATGTTGAGAGGGCGCTGCTGTAGGGGGTGATGTCGGGGGCGCTGCTGTATAGGGGGTGATGTCGAGGGCGCTGTTGTAGGGGGTGGTGATATGTGTGGGGGCCGGTGATATGCGAGGGGGTGGTGGTGTGGGGGGCGGTGCGCCGCGGGTAAAGACAGTATTCGCGAGGCAGTTTCAGGAAGGCGCTGCCTTTCTGCCCGCGCGGGAGCACAGCCGAGCATAGCAAGAGGGCTGCTGCTGCTGGGAGGGAGGAGAGGCAGAGCCATAGCAAGAGCAGGCTACTCTGTGCCCGCCTCGGCTCGGCTCGGCCCCTTCTCGGCACGGCCCGGCGTCACTCGCGCAAGCATGCACGGCGATATTGAAAGAGCTGAGGGTCTTTCGCGCGCGCACACACACACGGTACTAAAACACGAACTGGCTATATACAGTCGCTGCGGAGAATGTGTCATTGGGGAGGGGGGGGGGGGGGGGGGGGGGGTCAGAAGGGTTAGCCGAGGCGGTAACGTCCGTCCTCGTCCCGTCGGCCCCTGTCCTGCCCCCACGGGACCAGAATGCCCGTCCCTCAGCTCGGACCCAGACCCGACACGAGCAGTGCTCCCTGCCGCTAACGCAGGGCCCAAAGCCCGTTGTCAAACACCACGGCCCGACAAGTCCGCACCAGATGTCGATTCAATACAAAAATTTGAATAATTCAGTTGTCGTTCAAGAGATCGACGATTGGTACGGCGCGCGGTCGCTGCTTCGGCGTGCTCCTGGCCAGGCACAGCACAGGCGGGGCTGACTCATCCACCAGCGAGCTTTGATGCTGCCAGGTTTCCTTTCTTTTCTTTTTTATTCTCAGAGACAGTGTGGTTTATTGTAGAATGTATTGTCAGATGTTTTGTTGGTTACTATTGTCCCTTGAGGAAGAGAATAAAAAGAGTCTCCTGGTGCGCCGCTCGGACAAGCTGGAGGACGCCGATGACGGAAGGCCCTCTCGGCGTGGTCCTCTGACCTACCGTATCGGAAGGCGGTGGTGGTGGCGGGGGCGGCGGCGGGGGCGGAGGCGGGGGCACGTGGGGCCCGGACCGCAGGCCGCAGCAGCTCTTTGTGGCCTCGAGAGCTCTCCGATAGCTCTGCTATGTGAAACACTGCGGAGATGCCTGCGGAAGTCGGGAGCTGCGGGAGCGCCTGCCATGCGGTGGGTAGGCAACCCGGCCGCCACCAGTGCGCTGCAGGCGCGCAGCTGGCCTACCCTCCCCGGGGCTCCCGTCCCGTCCCGTCCCGGCCACCGCCGCTGTAGCTGCAACTGCAACTGCAACTCTCTCTCTCTCTCTCTCTCTCTCTCTCTCTCTCTCTCTCTCTCTCTTTCTTCTCTTTCTCTCTCTCTCTCTCTCTCTACCCGCATAGCATCAGCCGAAGCACGCCGCACAAGTCAAGGCCTTTGACAATCAGCGACATCCTTTGATCAGGCCCCCCTTCCCCCCCCCTCCCCCTCCCCCTCCCCTCCCGACTCTGCCCCCCCACCCCCTCACCTACATAGTCTTCTGCTCTGTGTCTCTTCACATCCTTATCGCCCCACCATTAACGACACCACAACGCCTTGAATATTCGCGTAATTTTCCGACGCCAGAGGCTGTCCGTACAAGGATATGCGACGACCTAAAAGGGGGACGGATTTGGCGGGGGGGGGGGGGAGCTTGTGAGTAACGCGTCAATAAGTTTAGGCTGACGCCCCCCCCCCCCCCCCCTTCAATGTGAAGGAACCAAACGCGCACCACTCTTCTAATAACGTGCTTTCGACAGAATCTTGCACTGGAATGCGGCAAACAGCGCTGCGGATAGTATGACGGCAGAAGGGGGAGGAGGCGGAGGAGGGGGAGGAGGGGAAGGTGGGGGAGGTGGGGGTGAAGGGAACAGGGACAGCAGC
This sequence comes from Odontothrips loti, assembly GCA_038380765.1. Classification (NCBI taxonomy): domain Eukaryota; kingdom Metazoa; phylum Arthropoda; class Insecta; order Thysanoptera; family Thripidae; genus Odontothrips; species Odontothrips loti. The sequence goes on from CM076254.1 coordinate 12,596,987, forward strand.
CGGCTGGCGCCACGTCGCAACGTCGCACAGCTCTTGGCCTTTATATTGAAAATACCTGCAGTACAGAGATGACGCACCCGTTCAGAGGGGGTGGGGCGGGCGGAGGTACTCCAGCACCGCATCCAGATCCCAGTACCACACCACACCGCCTCTTCGTGGGGATGGATAAGGCAACCCGCGGCAACCGATCCAATAAGGGTTTCCAACGAGATTTGGAAGCGGAAGCTGAAGAACAGACCGTAAACTCTCGAGAGCAGGTATGAGAAATATTGTGAAATAACATCCAACTTCACTCAAAACGCCATTCAAGTTTCTCTTACCTGCCCCCGAGAGTTTCCGGCCTGGAAGTGTTTTTGATCTAAAAGCGGGGACCAGGATCCGGCCGCAGAGAGAGCAGGGGATGGAACACAGGGTCTCCGCAGCGCGGACAATCTGAATGAGAGATTTGATTTGATTTGATTTATTTTTTTATTTATTTTATTTAGAGAGAGAGAGAGAGAGAGAGAGAGAGAGAGAGAGAGAGAGAGAGAGAGAGAGAGAGAGAGAGAGAGAGAGAGAGAGAGAGAGAGAGAGAGAGAGAGAGAGAGGGGGAGAGAGAGAGAGAGAGAGAGAGAGAGAGAGAGAGAGAGAGAGAGAGAGAGAGAGAGAGAGAGAGAGAGAGAGAGAGAGAGAGAGAGAGAGTGTGGGAGGGGGGGGAGAGAGAGTGGGAGACGGAGTAGACTTGTCACAAACAGCTCAGGCTCAGCTCGCCAGAGACATGATTGGTATTCATGCCACATGGCGGGGGTGCTGGGGACGCGGCGTGAATTAAACGTGTGTCGTATGTACATGTCGGCCTCGTCATCGGTATAGTCGCGTTGCGGATGCGATTTATCCTCTCCCCCCCCCCCTTCCCCTCCCCCATCTTGTCAGGCTGGTGTCACGATCACGACGGGATCGCGCGGTTGGAGGGGGGGGGGGGGGGGGGGGGCTCTACCAGCTCTGCTTGAGTTTGACGATGATTTTCCAGACGACTGGAGTGGCACAAAAAGCGCGTGGAAACGGTCCGTTAGCTGATCGGTGGGTGCCGTGCCGTGACCTCTCACTTAGTGGCCCTACATATGTCGCAGCTGATGAGTGGACGAGCCCTTATGGCAGATTACTAAGGCGGGTTATTGTGTTCGGCGCGTGCCGTATCTTATAAAAAAGGTCGCCGGCAGCAACATGAAAACGATCCCTCCGGAGGAATTAAAAAAAAAAAATCTGGTTGAAGTCGCCTTTAAATTCATTTTCGCTTTGGAGCCGAGCGCGGTGTTGTTCTCATGGAATATAATAAAAAAGCGGTGCATAAAGAAAGGATCTGTCAATGGAGGCATGGACGGGGTACCGGGGCCACAGCACAGGGCACCTCTCCTCTCGCTGCAGCAGCAGCAGCAGCAGCAGCAGCAGCAGCAGCAGCAGCGGCGGCGGCAGTAGCGGAAGCCTTTCGGTTCACGAGACCAGACCAGCGCGGGCTGAAACCCTCCGGTGACGACAGAAAGAGAGAGGGACAGAGGGACAGAGGAGGAGAGAGAAAGGGAGAGAGAGGGGGGGGGGGGGGGGCGGAGGTATGGAGAGAGCGAGAGGGAAGATGAGGAACCAAACTGTGTGGATCGGCAAAGAACAATAGATTCTGGAAATAAGAGGGTGCTGCTGTGCCATAATGATTGGCGTGATGACGGTGGGCAGCCAGGGCCGTCAGAGCGCTAGCAGTAGCGGTAGCAATAGCAAAAGCCTCGAGTTAGTAGTAAGGCCGAGCCAGCGTGGGATCAAACGCAGAGCCGGGCTTGTCAAAATTAAAAAAGAAAATTTAAAAAAATTGTTGCAAAATATAAATTAATTTGGCCATCAAACGGGGTAGGAGAGCGCGTGCCAGCGGCCGGGGGGTAGGGGGGGGGGGAGATTGTGCGGAGCGGTCCTAGAACGGTAAAGCGTTCTCCATGCCTGTCTTGTTTATGCAACCGGCCGTGGAGAGCCTTTTCAATGATTTTTTTTAGCAGCTCCTGTAATCCTAGAAGGACCACGACGGCGGCGCTACCTCAAGTGCGCTGTTCCCCGCCACACCACAAGCCGCAGCCGCAGCAGCAGCAGCAGCAGCAGCAGCAGCAGCAGCAGCAGCAGCAGCAGCAGCAGCAGCAGCAGCACAGTGTGGCGTATCCGGCCTCACACTTGCAGGTTCAGCAGCTCAGAGCAGAAAGTTTGGCGGCGGCGGCAAGAGATGAACCGCGGGTGCCAGGAGCCGAGCCGAGCCCCGGCCGCCCCTCCACGCCCCGCCCCGCCCCGCCCCGCCCCCGTCTCAGCCTCAGCCTTGAGTGCAGCGCGGAGCGGGGTGGCTGGGGAGGGGGCGGGGGCGTTCCGGCGTGCCGTTTCCTTTCGAAAACTTTATATGCAGACGGTGAGGGGACAGCTCGGGCTCCCGGCTTGACTCTTCTCAAAGAGACAATCGGAATCGGAGTGACGAGCGAAACGACAGCAAAAATAAGAACCTAGTGCACCGAGGACTTGAGTGTGACGCGTGACTGCTGCAGGTGCCGGTCGCTGCACTCGCCGGCCAACATCCTCATCGCCAACCTCGCCATCTCGGACTTCTTCCTGCTGGCCAAGATGCCCGTGTTCATCTACAACAGCATGTACTTCGGGCCCATCCTGGGGCAGCTGGGTGAGTTGTCCTGCGCACCACAGGGCTGGGCTCTTCTGACCTGACACACACTTCGCTTCGCTCTTGCGTGTTCTGCGCTCTCCGCGCCCTGGAAGTGGGCGGGACAGAATGGGCCAGTTACCGGGCTCTGCCGAGCTCCGCGATAACAATCTGGATCGACACGAAGCTCGTCCCCTCCCTGGAGAGGGGGATGCAGGTGCCCGCCCCCTCCCTGAGGATTATCAGCCGGGCGGCATCCACCACCCTGGCCGTCCCACCCGTCACGGCTCATCGACCAGCTCCGTGGGATGGGATGGCCTCGCCCTAACCAACTTTCCCGCCGTCCACTTTCACGCGAGATAAAATGGAGCAGCGCCAACAAGGGCCGAAAGAAGTTGACTTACGTCTGAAGTAAACGTTAATGAATTGAAATTCAAGGGCGCGTTGCGCCCCCCACCCCTCCCCCTCTTGCCGACTAAGCCGGTCAGCTACACGGGAGTCGCTACAACTCGGCTTTTTATTGGCAGAGCGCGCTGCCGTGGGGGGCAAAAGTCTCTTTCTTTACGGGGCTCTGAAAGGCGCGTGATGTTGGCAGCAATCAGTGTCGTCCGGACAGATCAGAGGGGGAGAGAGAGAGAGAGAGAGAGAGAGAGAGAGAGAGAGAGAGAGAGAGAGAGAGAGAGAGAGAGAGAGAGAGAGAGAGAGAGAGAGAGAGAGAGAGAGAGAGAGAGGGGGCGCTTAGCGAGTCGAGTACCAGCATGGCTTGTGCACAGAGAGCCTCTTGATCACTTGATCGTGATCCTGAACTCCTACAGAATGGCGGACGTTTGCTGCTGCCGCTGTCGTCTTTTACTTCCTCCCCTTTTCTCTTTCTCTCTCTCTCTCTCTCTCTCTCTCTCTCTCTCTCTCTCTCTCTCTCTCTCTCTCTCTCTCTCTCCTCTCTCCTCCCGATCCTGCGCTGGGACGTAGGCACCGGGACTGCATTCAGCCCCGGGCCCAGCCTAGAAGGCCGTGGCCTGTGCTCGCCGTGCCCCACTGGAGACTCCAGCTGGAGTCCCCGGAGTGGCAGTGGCGCACGAAGCGCCTACTGGCAGCTGGCAGTCGTGCCGTGCCTGAGGCACGGATAGGGGAGGTCCGCCCTCCCACGTTTGGCTGTCACTCCATCTGCAGCTGCACTCTGGTCCGGTTGTCAGGCAACGACATCTACGGCTTCCTGGGCGGTCTGACGGGCGCAGTGAGCATCGCCAACCTGGCCGCCATCGCGCTGGACCGCTACAACGTGATCGTGCAGCCGCTGGACCCGGGCCGGCGGAACTCGAAGCTGCGCGCCCGGCTGTGCGTGCTGGTGACCTGGCTGTACGGCGGCGTGCTGGCCTCGTGCCCGCTGCTGGGCCTCAGCCGCTACACCCCGGAGGGGCTGCTCACCAGCTCCAGCTTCGACTACCTCAACACGGTGAGGCCAGTCATGATGTTCCGTACATCTCACTCGGTGCTCCGGATCATGCCATTCACGAGAATTTCACAAAAATTCGGACAAAAATCGACGATATCTCGAAAACCGTAAGAGTTACAGCGTTTTCCTTGAAATTTAAGTTGTCTAGGGCCCTACTTGAGACATATTGACCTTCGAAAATATTTTTGCAACACTGGTTTTTACTGCCGCAAAGGGCAGTTAGGCCCCATTCGGATGCCCTGCGCGACCTTTTCCTAAAAAATGTGATAAAAATATTTTGGCGAATGGCATGTTCCGGAGCACCGATAGTGAGATGTACGGAAGATGACTTTTTGAAAGTCGTGTCAAAACGAACCGGTCTCCGACAGGGCCGCGCCCCGTGAGGGTAGGCAGACCCGCGCTGCAGCCGCGCACAGCGGGACTGCCCGCCCTCGACTTGGCAGGGGCTTGGCTCTGTCGGTGTGAACTGAAGCCCTCCGGTTGCCCGCAGGACACCACGAACCGCACCTTCATCTACTGCTTCTTCGTGGCGGCCTGGGTGCTGCCGTTCTGCATCATCACGATGAGCTACGTCGGCATCTACCGCATCGTGGAGCGGGCCACCAGGCGGGGGCAGGCGGGTGGCACCGGCAGGTAACAGCGACTGCCCCTTCTTCATGTGTACGCCGATTTAAACCATGGCTGATTCTTTCGATTTTATTTAAATTTTTCTAATAAAAAATCAATGTCGGTTTAAACGTGAATTTTTCGTTTTCTATCTGACTACTTTGAGTTTTCGTTGGCATTTTTCTGATGTTTTGAACATTATTGTGTCGTCTCTTTGACTTTTTTCTCAACCTGATATATTTTGATTTTTTTTTGCCACTATACACCGATTTTATTCAAGCTAAAGCACCATCCCGATCAACATGGATTGTGTTTCACCTCCTGCCCTGCCCGCAGTGACGCCTCCCGCACGCGCCGCCACTGCCGGGAGCATGACAAGCGGCGCACGGAGCTGCGGCTAGCCGTGGTGGCGGGGGTCGTGGTGTCGCTGTGGTTCGTGTCGTGGACGCCGTACGCCGTCGTCGCGCTGCTGGGGGTGTCGGGCCGGCCGCCGGGGCCGCTCGTGTCCATGCTGCCGGCGCTCTTCTGCAAGACGGCGTCCTGCCTGGACCCCTACGTGTACGCCGTCACGCACCCGCGCTTCCGGCGCGAGCTCAACAAGCTCTGCGCCCGCGCCGGCTTCAGCTTCGGCCTCGCGTCCCGCCGCACCGCCAAGATGCGGGGAAGGTCAGGCTTTCTTACACCCACTATTATTATTATTATTATTTTTTTATTTTTTTTTTTTGAAAATGAAGTTGACATGTTGTGCGACGCTGGTGGTTATTGCAGGAACCGCTTCTGGCGGGGGAACGCGTCGCTCACATCCGCTGCCACGGCCACAATGCCCAAAGCAGTAGGTGCCCTCCCCTCCCCTCGGCTCCCTATCCCACCAAATTTCAGTTTGAAAATGCAACCGACTTTGTGTTTTCGAATAACTTGTCCAAGCTGAGACGTTGACAGATCCTTCCCCTTCGCTTTCAGGGCAGCGTCTCGAGCGAGGAGGGGGTGGAGGAGGAGGACGTGCCCGTCATGTTGGCGGACCTGCGGCGGCGGGGGAACGACCACGGCCGCCAGACGGACCTGCGAGTGCGGGGCCTCCCAGGCCGAGAGTCCCTGTGCTCCACCAGCAGCTTCCAGGATTCCCACTCCCAGGACAGCCCGCCGCCCGTCGGGCCCTCCTGTCGCATTCGCGGTACGAGACGAGAGGAGAGGAGAGGAGATGACTGGAAGAGACATTGGTATTCGCATTCGCCTTCTTTGAGAGGGGTTTGACGCGATCGTGTGTATTGTGATTGCCCCCTGCAGACGAAAGCCGCTCCAGCTCGTCGGGGGAGCCGCCTCCGCAGGCCGCGAGGGTCGTGTCTGTCCCCGTGCTACCACCCGCCCTTGCCCCCGGCCCCGCTCCCGGGCCGCCCCCGGTGGCCTGCTCGCCCTGTTCGCCGTCGCCGTTGACGGGGGTCGCCGTCGCCATGATGGGGGACTGCCCGGGCTGTCCGCAGCTCGCACACTTCCCCATGTCCGCGGCGGAGCAGCTGCGCTACCAGCCGCCCACCACCTTCAACCCGCCGCAGCCCCGAAGGAGCCAGTCCTTCTCCCTGCGCAACAAGCTGCCTCTGGGCGAGCCGGTGACGGTGCGGACGGCGGTCATGCCAGACCCCATCTCGGTGTAGAGGTGTAGTTGTAGGCGACAGAGACAGAGACGCTTCAGGGACGAAGCAAGTGGAGGTGAAGGGGAGAAAGTGGGTAGTGGAATATTGGGACCTCGATTGGAATGGAACGTCCGTCTTCAAACTGATATCAAGATGCACAACAATAGTGCATTGGATTTATTTAAAGGTTTTTTGTTTCTGTGCAACTTAGTTTATACGTGAACTCTCAACAGAAACACATTTGCTTAATTCGATACTGAATAAAATGCAGTCCCCCAGTTCCCAATGCCCATTCTTCCTAGGGACCAAATAATTACTACTCCTCTAGCATTTGAGTGTCCTGCTTTTGAGCTAGGTGAGCAAGAAAGGAGGGATGCTCTTTTTGGACATCAGTTGCGCCAAACTAGTGAAGATGAATCTTGCCATTCAAGAGAAATCTCAACATATTTTGAAACAGAATGAAGAAACTTCGTAGCGCAGTTTGTTTTATTTCTCCTGTAGGTGACCCATCAAAAGGTTTAATGTGGCTCAACAGTGTAAGGATTCCCAGTGCTATGATATGTGATGTAATAATAACCCATAGTTCACCAGAGGTGTGTATAAAGTTAACTTTCTGTAGCTGCTTCAGATATTAAAGGCATTTATGAGGAAATTTAGTTGTTCAGTGTTTTAATTAAAAGGTGGGGGAAGGACAAATAACAAAAAAAATAATTATCAGGCCAGCCTTTAGCTTAAATATTTATTTTAAACAACATATGACCAAGGCTTCATGAAACAAAACAAAAAAGGATGTTTACATTAAAACATCATTCACACGAACAATTTGAAACAAAAGAAAACTAGAGTTGACAATACAAGGTCATCAAGCTGCATCTAAGAATATGCCTACAAAGGACTTTTTGACATTAAAAAATAGTCCTGAGAACTCTTCTACAAATTAAATACCAAATGAATAACAAACTTCAATACGGGTAGTTCACTTCAACAATCACTTAAAGCAAGGAGCTTATGACTAAATGCTTACAAATGAATTGCAATATTCCCCCCCTATCAGTTTTCTTCCTCAGCCTTTTCTTCTTCCTCTCGTGTTACATTTACAAAGGATAAAAGCATACTCTCTTCATCCACATCATCATAACTGAAATCATCAAAAGATTCATCAGCTTTTTGTTTCTTAGTTGAAGGCTTATCATCTTCCTCACATGGTCTCTTGTTGCCCTCCGAAGTTTCGTTTTCACCAGAGCCAGTATTTGCAGCAACAGCCTCCAATTGACTGGCTTGGTTTTCTACATCAGTGCTGCTAATTTCTTGCTTTTCCTGGAGTGCCGGGCGCTGGTCCACACTATCTCCGTCCACAGCTGATGTGGCTTCCTCTGAAACTTCTACTGCTACAACAGCTTTGGGATTTTGACTCTGATTTACTGGAACTGGAGGACTAGCAGTTGTCCGACTGCATATCGAAATATTACTTCTCTTGTCATCATCAGATTCTCCAGCCAGGTCAACTTCACAAGGTATTTCAGATATATCGTCATCATCACTTTTATCAGATGTTGTGAGGTCAATCATATTACGGCCATTACTCCCAGATACTTCCGCATCTTGAAAAGACACGGGAGATGCTTTGAGAACAGTTTTGACAGAAGACACAACAGGAGTAGAAGCAGCATTAAATGGATTGACTAAATCATTCTTTGCAATGTTTGAAACCGCTGGAGCCCGGGCAGGGGTCTTAACCAGATTACTAAATGAACTGGTATTTGCACCCACACTACTTTTCAGGGTGGTAGATGAAACAGTGGTGGATGGATTGGCAAGTACTGCCACTTCATCTGCGGCATCAGATTCTTTGCTCACTCCTTCATTTCCAGAAGCTTTTTCTGAGGCACTCTTCTTGTATGCAGGAAAGGGCCTTTCATTCTCATCACCACAACAATTTTCTAGCTCCTGGACATCAGCAAGCAATGCCAATGACGAGTAGGCAGGGTGGATAATCTTCTCAACACAACTTTGTGCCATTCCACAGAATATTGAAATCTGAAATTAAGGACAAGGCAGAAGATAAATTTTCAGTTTGAATTTTGTAGTAAATGATGTGAGCTGTCGTTAATACCAACCTGTGCATCCTGATCATGTAAACCATGAGAAAAGATTTTGAGGGCAATGTTGGTTGGGGCAGGCCAAACTGGGTGGCTATCTAAGACGAGCTGTAGAAGCAAGCGGTAAAGTTCATACCTAGGTGCAATCTCCGAATATGGGATTGGATAGTCTTCAGTCCTATTAATTGTTTGGAGAAGCACAGAGATGACAGCTTCTTGCAAATCCTGAAAACAACATTTTATTTGAGAAGGTCCTCACTTACACAATTCACCAATAAACTATCGCTAAAGAGCAGTCTGTACCCTATGTATGGTTGCTTGAATCTTGAAAGATGCTGACAGGATAAAGGCTCTTAAGGCTTGTAGAGCTGCTACACACACTTCCTTGTTGGCAGCATTATTTACCAACAATGAGTCAAGTGGTGCACTAGGATTTGGTCCAGCTTGATTGCCCTTTCTCCTTGACTTTTGATTCCCTTGCTTGGTCCTAATTGCAACCTACAGCATGAAGGTCATGAATTACCACCATCAATAGGATTATTCAATTTGTCAACATATTTGGAAACACACCCGATACATACCGAGAGGGAGACTGTATCCTTTTCACTATACACATCTGACAAAGCCATTTGAACAAATTGCTGAGCTGTTTCGGCCACATTACATCCAGACTTCGCAATTCCACACCATAGTTTCAGAACTTCATATGCTTGGATACGAAGATAGCTGCAACAAGAAACCGTAAGGATCAGCTCAGGACAGTTTGCTTTTACTTTAATGCCAATTCGGTGTGTAGGTGGCAGTACCGGTAAGGTTTTTCAGTCCCATATGGCCAATTGGGAACATGAGTCCACTTCAGTGTCTGGATCACAAGCTTGCAGATCAGTCTTGCAAATGGCAACATATTTGTACGGGCACTGCAATGTAAAATTAAATTCTATGATACGTTGTGATGACAAATGAAACACAAATGAAAGGAGTCCACATACAGAAGAATCAATGCTTCAAGCAATTTTAAAAGTGAATAGTGTATTTTAGGGAGACTTGAAGCTAAGGCCAATCGGGTTGTGGTTAAGCTGTCGCCCAGCGAAGATCCATTGATGGCAAGACCTCGGCAGATTAATCCCAGTAGACAAGACAATGCCACCTCCTTGGGCACAGGATAAACCATCCTGAAAAACATTAAGATATTAAATTAGCTTCAATCTCATGAGGTAACTTAATATATATTGTAACATCACTTACACAAACATAGCTTGAAGACATTGGGATAAGGCAAAAATACGATTTGTCAACTTCTGAATCCTGAGTATTGGATCAACTCTCTCAATAGGATCCAACGACAGATGTGTTGCTCCTTCCGGCATTGCACCCACAAAAGAAACCTTCCATCAGAGATATCCAAGTTCTTTGGGTACCAAACTCACACACATTTCACAAAAACTTCTAACAATAAATGTGATATCGAAGCAAGTACCTGAACTTCACTTAAGCCCGCGTACAATTCATCAAGAAGAAGATGGATGGCACGGATGATGCTTTTCTGATGTGTGGACCATGCTTGCCTATAAATAACAGCACCTTTACCTCCACCTCCAATCTGAGGCAAGAGTGCTACACAACGAGCAGCTTTCCATATTATCTTAAGATGCTGAGGTCCTGTGAAGTCTAGCATTGGGTACACAAAGCGCTCGATCACTTTCTAAAGAAATAAAATCCGATTTGATGAAAAGCTGTATGGAACATAAAAGCACAAAGGTCCACCAAGGGATAGCCCTCACCTTTAGAGGTCCACAAGGTCCATTGTACTTTGTCATACACTCCTCCAAACATGTCAAAGCACTCATGAAACCCTGAAATTCAAAGTCCAGAAGTTGAAAACAGTTGCTTCACTGTAATATAATCACCAGAAAGACTAATGTTTGTTACCTGGGGTGGTATACCCTGCTGAATTTGCTCCCCTAAACTTGGAATAGCGACAGAGGTAATGTGTTTTGACATTTCTGGGACTTTCTCAGACAACTGTACCAGCTTTCCTAAAAGAGAGAGATGAGATGGAGGTGGGATTAATGTAGCCCTTCTAAAAGAGGAATTGTCATAAAGCAAGCAATGCTCAAATAAATTAAGCTTACTGAAAACAATAAATGACACATGTGTTGTTTTCTCTACTGTCATGCTTTTCAGGCAGAACTGAAACCACAAACTGGCATTCTTGGAGAGGACATCTTGGGTGCACTGGTCCAAAAAAGCCTGCAATAAAAGCAGTCCTTCGTATCTGTAACAAGAAACATGACACTTAAAAGTAAATACAGGCACTAACATTGTATTAGAAGCAAGGCAAATGGAACAGGTCATCATCACCTTGAAGAGGATGCATTACAATGCGCATTGATGACACCAATGATTGAAGAGATCTCTGCTCCATCCTAGGGGAGAAATATTAGAATTGAATCAGAACGACTGAAGACGAAGTCTTCCTTGAGTTGGAATCGTCTCATAGAATCTCCATTCAAACGGAATGTGCATGCATGCGTCGTGTCTGTCAATGGAAGCCGGTGGACATACCTTACGAAATGCTCGCTGATCAACACAAGACAAGAGAAGGTTTCTCAATGTCTCACTTTTCACTTCTGACTCCAACACAGTCTTCACTAAACTCGATACCGCATCCATTTTCTAGCGGCGTCGGTTTCAGATTTAGCGAGAGCACTACCCAGCACTGGGTCTGGGTCTGCACGACTGCGACTGCACACAGCACCTGCGCACATGGGCGGGGTAAGGTTAGGTTCAGGCTGACGTGAACGGACGGACATCTAATCTTTCCCTCGAGAGATAAACCGACAAGCAGATCTCACGATCAGACTCCCACTTTCTGACGCGCACCAGACTTTCAATTTGCACAGTTCGTAAATCTCAAGAAAATCCAAAAAGAGATGCCGGTTTGACGGATATTGCATCTTCTTTGCGTCTTCCTTCCGGAGAGAATCTTTCTTTCTTCGTGCTTGGCAGCCGTGAGTGGCGGTTGCCGGGCCATCCACAAAATCGAACCAAATTGCTCAAATTTGGAGAACCGGTCGCTGATTTGCCAGCGAGAGACGGGCGGGGGAAGTGGCGGTGATTATGTGCCGACTTCGTCTTCGTCGGCAACTCCGCTGAAATGGAGAGTTATTCCATCGTGAAAAATTGAATAATTATATGTATTGTCAGATGTTCGTACTGCTGTGAGCCACTCCCACATTATCATGTCGAGGTTATAGCATTTAGTTTTCCCTGAAGTGTGTAGTGCTAGTCTGGCAACTGAAGTAACAGGAGCTATGGGTCGTAGTAAAGGTAATAATGAAGGTAAGAGCGAATTTACAATTTTCTTGAACTATCATAGCAGTAGTTTTAGATTGTGGGGCGATCCTGTGTATAGTACCCTTTTTTTTTTATCCCTGTTAACTCATGTGTGTGCTTTTCCTCAACGTTCAGGCGCTGGCAAAGCAGCCCCCAAACAGCCGTGGAGAAAAGTTCTGTATGAGAACCGGGAGTATCCAGATAACTATACGGATAGTTCATTTCTTCAGGAGATGCGCAAAAATGTATATGTGCATTCCGTAACATTTCGAGAAGCTCTACTCGGTGCTGGAAGAGTAACCAACGCACTCTGTATTGTTGTGTTATTCTGTATAGTTTTTGTATATTTATATGAACAAATTATAGACCCAAATACTGTGTTTTTGTACAGCTGTGTAGGAACTGCTACTGGGTACCTGTGGTACCGATACCAAACTATATTTGAGAGTGGGTATTGGAAATGTTTCCTTAGAGATATGAGGATGGTTGTTATATTTTTAGCTGTTGGATTTGCCTTGTCACCAATCCTCAAAACTTTGACTGAAACAATTAGTACAGACACCATTTATGCAATGACAGTATTTATGATGCTTATCCACCTGATCTTCAAAGATTATGGCGTCTCAGCAGTAATAGTTAGTAGCTCTCTTTCATTTAATGCTGCAATTTTCGGATCCATTTGTTTAGCATCAAGATTGTCATCATCTTTCCATGCATTTGTATTGCTCTCTCTATCTGTAGAGGCATTTGTTTTATTGCCGCTTTTAATGGTTAAATTTGGTCAGTCAATTTGTATATTATTGTTAATTGTGTCTGTTACCAGTGGAGCTCTGTGGAGTATATCTACTCCAATGACGCTCTCTTTTATTTTATTAATCAATTTTGTCAACATAGTTTGTCCAGTCATGTTCCTGAAGTGGCAGGTTCACAAAGAAAATATTTATGGACCATGGGATGAGGCAACTGTAGAAGACGCTGACAATATAGTTTTATAAAAATTTTATTATCTTTTCCTTTAAAACACTGCATTGACAATTCATTCATTTACATCAATTCAATGGACACTTAATTAATATTGAAGAATTTCAGTCTTGAAATGAACTATAAGATCACAATAACAATGAAAGTTAGCAGTTACTAATACACAGTGTGTGTCCTCCACAAAAATGATCTTCCAGAGAGGAAAAGAAGAGTTATATACAAATTTAGTACAGTAATTATGGCCTTACACTAGTTTCCTGCTCATTATTTCACTGGGACAAATTGGAGTAATCGCTTAATCCTGCGAAGTAGAGCTTCAATAAAGCCTTTCTCAATATCTGTCTGGTTCTGTAACAAGAAAAGTACTGTGGTGAGAAAACAGCAATACCTGAATAGACAGTCTGCATTTATTTAAAAAAAGGAAACAGTACTCATAGTTGAACAATGCTGAGACATACCTTCTTTGTATCTACTAAATCCTTGCTAAAGCTGTCATTAAATTTGGAAACCAAGCTTTGTTTCATAAGACTTATGTCTTCTCTTGAAACTGGCCATGCAGAATTGACTGGAACACCCATTACTGCAAAATAAATGAATGGATTAGTTAACTTCATTCCAAGACCAAAGCTTGAGCAAACAGTACCGGTACTTTCACTCACCATGAACCACTGAGCTGTCCAAATTAACACCAGATCTAGGGTGAGGTAACCCTCTATGTAAATAAAAGTCTAAATGGAGCCACACTAGATACAAACAGTTATCAATGATATAAGAGGTGAGAGCAAGTTCACGCTCTTTCCTCTGAACTTGACTCTTCAACAGCTGGACTGACAGAGCACGTTGCTCAAGTGTGCTCATTCCTTCTGGTAAAAACTGAAAAGATAAACAAAACATTGGAGTTAAAAATCCAAATAGCACACTAATGGATTTGCTAATATCAAAATGGTAGGTTGTAAAAATCAATACCTCTTGCATCTCTACTGGGCTTAGCTCTGAAAGCGATGATGGTTTACGAGTCAACATTTCTAGCTCTCGGCGCTGACTTTGGTAATGAGCAACACTTGCAACCAACTGCTCAACAACAACACCCAATGCAGGCTGGGCTTCACTCACACGCTCTCCACCTGTTGTAAGACCAAGATTGCGGCTGCTATAATCTCCTGCAAGATTTCAAACAACATTAGCATGAGCATATAAAGATTTTAAGACAATTGTCAGTTGTACAAAGAACAAGGAAGAGCCCTGCTTACCAACTGTCTGAGCATGAGAATGCTGAGTTGCCATAGAAGGCCTAAAGAGTGGTTGAACATTCCTCTGATCTGGAGCTGTCTGTCCAGCTAAGTTACGAGCATATAATAAGAGATGTGCTGCTACTTGCAGAACATACAACACAGCTTCACCTCTTTCATCAGAGTTGTGTGAATTCTCTTCCAAATTCCTGCAAGAGACATAAACTTGTGACAATCACTGCTTAAACTCTAACTGGAAAATATTCTCAATAGGTGGCTGCCAAGGCTAACCTGACATCTCCTTGTGAAGATGATCCAAATCCTTTTAATTTGCGCATCAGTGGCTCTGAAATTATGAAATGTGGAAAGAGTGCAAGCATCAAAGTCTGTATGCGTAGCAAGTGGGCCTTGCGATCCCTATCAGCTGCCACAGGGGAGTCTGGCTGTGTAGCGTACAACTCTGTAAAGGAAGTGATGATTAGAAATGCAGAAACAATAATAATGTAGTTATGTATTACAGGTGGATATGTTAAAAATATGACAAAAATAAATGCCTAGCAAGTGTGTTGACTCTCACCTTGATTTGCCGAACGAGCTATCACAGCTGTCACGTGAACCAGTTCCTTCAAATAATTGAGTGGAAGGAAGGGACTGGCAGATCCCAGAACAAGACCAACAGTTTGAACATGGCTGAGAAGGAAATGGATAACTTGCACCACACAGGACAAATTCTCCATACCTAATGTGGCCAAAACAGCATCACAAAGATGCAAAGCAGGGAGAAGAATCTGTAGATAGCGATTTCCTACAGAGGGGATGAAATCAGCAGAGGAAGAGTCAGCAGCTCTGAAAAAATAAAATAAAAATTCAATATGGGTTATTATGTCTGGATGGTGGTAGATTGCACAAAAAGAGAATAGGAACACTTCATACCCTGCATGCATGATTGGATGGTGATCAAAGACTTTCATAGATGCCATGACAGCCAAAGCCTTTTGTTCAAGCAACATCTCAGCTCCAGTTCGGGTAGAGGCAATACGGCAAAGAAGAGCCATTTTGCTTTCATAAACATAGAGTGGCCTCAATGAATCTGGAGAGGCATGCAACATTGATTCTAGCTGACCATCAGAGTCTAGTAGGGAGTCAATGAAATGTTTCAGGTATCCTCGCCCAGACAAAAAGGACACCCATGAGGAATGTGGGTCTAACTCAATCAATTTGTCCAAGCAGGAGAGAGCCAGCATCTAAAAAGAAAGGGAGGTCAGCCGCATGTTACAGAAAAAACTTTGTAAAATAGTGAAGCAAGTCAGGCATGACAGTTACCTTGCACACATCATGTCCTCCCGTTCCATCATGGCACATGACATCCACGACCCCTTCACCAAATCCAAGGACCAAATCAAGACTTGCTTGCAGTGGTGTTTTGCGCTCCTGTCTGAGAGGGCTTCCTGTGGCACTGAATGAAGCGCTTGTAACACTCCCCAGTGAGATTGATGGGTCCGGAAGTGTCAGGTTGAGACCAATTTCTTCAGAGCGAGTTTTCTCAGGCAAACATACGATATGCATGAAACTAAGAAGTGAACTGTACAGATTTGCTCTCAGCTTTTGAGATGCCACTCCTGCAAAAAGATAATTGTAAATAAATGTACTTTAAGAATCATGTCAAACTAAACATCACAAAAGAAATTCATTTGGATAAAAACAGTAACGGTTAATGGTCTACCTGAACCGAGCATCCATTGCAAAATGCCTGAGAGAATCACATTGAGCTTGGCTGAGTTTTCCTCCAAGACAGCACGCCCACTGCCACTCCCAGCTTGGGCAGCCGTCTCAGACAAGCTTGCATTAACAAGACCCCCAGCTAACACCATGCAATCTGTATCTGGCCTTGCCATAGACTGAGAGAAGCAAGATGGGACATTACCAATCTCTGATCTCTCACCAAGTACATACGAATGACGCAGATTTTCCAGAAGCAGCAGCAGAGCATTTGAGGTGAGATTGGCAAGCTCATTTGTCATTTGCCCCAGAACCTGAAGTGAAAATAAAAAATCATTGAGGACAATAGGATTTCAAGGACTGTCATAAAACCTCAAATCAGCTGCTGTATGACACAAACCTTGTTGATCAAGAGATGTAAAGTATCCAATATGATTTGCAGACGGCCAGGGGATGGTAAAATATCTAGGGGTACTACACAGAAAAGTACACCAACAGCTTGTCTCCAGGCATCCATGAACTTGACATTAGCATGAGTGTGAGTTCTTTGCTTGTTTCGTTCTAAAGCATACCTCAAAACTGCCTAAAATTAAAGATAAAAAAATAAAATTTAGTTATGATGCCACCTCAAACTTGGAATCATTTCAGTTTCTTCAAATTAAAAATCATGATTACTGAGCAGAACACTTACCTGAATTTCCTCCACAATGGACTGTCTCTGGCCAACAGTGGAATTTCCTTGTACAGCTGACAATTCATCCATGAGAATACGATGCAATCTTTTCACATCAACCAATTTCAATCCAGGAGCCACACTATTTTCGCATTGTGCAAATACCTGTTGATCAAAAAGACAATTTTTTTTTTAAATTAATACATGTTGAAAAGAAGAATGAATTTCCATCAATAAAAGATAAACTGACCTCTTCCACTTTTTTTGGCTCAAAAAATTCCCAGTTAGGTGTGGGCAAATTTTCAGCTGACGTGTCCAGAATGGCAAGAAGCTTGAGCATCAGTTTATCATATGGTTTGTTGTCAGCATCTCCAAAATTGGAATGCTTCGTAATATCAGGAATATGAGGCAGCTCATCCACTTCAAAGAGTGTGCCTCTTGCTTTGTCTTCATGAGAACTCAAGAGGATTCTTGCTAAGGATGCTAAATTTGAATGCTGAGAACGTGTCGCACATGCCTTCAGCTCTATTGCCACCATTTTCAAAAGCCAGGACATTTGATTTAATTCAGCAGCACTATGCAGTCCAGAGAAGGGAAGTGCAGCAAGGTGTCTTGCCAAGAAGTTATTAGATGTACGTAGAAAGCGAAGCACTGGTTGACCTGTTTTAGTACCTGCACAGAGGTTGTACAGGAGACCATATGCTGCTTCCAATAACCGAGCCTGTGCCGCTGCTTCATTTGTGTTCTTGGAGGTGAGCACATGACGTGACTTCAAGGAGGAGTCAAGCATTGCCAGTAAAGAATGCATGCATGTTCGAGGAAAGCCCATGACACCAGGTTGTTGAAATACAGTCTTGCTGATGTCCTTGGTGCGTTGAAAACCAAGCAAATAGTGAGATATGTTAGGAGGAGCTTGGTTCAAACATGACTGCATCAATTTCAAAATAGCTTCTTTAGTTTTCAGGATTACACTGGTGTCTTCACTATTTTCACCTTCTTCTACACTTTCTTCATCTACCTCGAGGCACTCAACAAAACCATGACGAATTTCTAATTCTAAACTTGAACTTGATGTGAACATATCAACAAGCTGGCCAGCAGCAGTTGGATATGATGACACAGAGAGGAGAATATGCACAGCCGAGAGAGCATGCCGAGGCAACCAGTTACTGTAGGTCACATACTTTCCAACACTAACAAGAAAATCAGGCTTTTTGGTGCGCGAGTTTAGACCAAGTAAAAGACGGCTCAGCCCTGTCAACAGAAGATTTGAATTCAAACTGCTGTGCAAGATGTGGAAACGTTGTTGTAAGACTAAGGCTCGTTCAAGCAGCTGCAAGCAACCCAGCATGCTGGATTCCAGAGCCTCCTTGCCAGGGAAAGGAGCATAGGAATCTAGGTAGACACAGCCATCTTCCAGGAGTTCCAAAATATGCCGAAGAAGTTCAGATGGTTTCGAGTGAAGTTCTATCATGAGATGAAATCCAGGAGGAGGAGTGACTTGAGATGAGCCTCCTCCCTGAAGTTCAATAGAGGCTCCTGGAAAATCTTCACGTTCTGGATCATACTGATTCAAAAATTTGACCAGCAGAAGTAAACAGCTGTTAAGAATCTCCCATTTCTCCTGGGGCTGTTTGTATTTTCTTGTGCACGCTTTTAGGAAAACAGAATGGAGAATATAACTCAGGTACGGATAGAATCCTGGTGATCTTGATCCCACACCAAGTAACCGTGGCACTGGCCAACTTGTGAGGACGTCCAGAAGTTTCAATACAGCTCTGGTCAAGGGAAACTCCTCTGCTGGAGATTCAATGTCCTCAAGTTCTGTTTGTACACCCCTTGGCTGGTAAGTGCTAGTGGATGGCACAGTACAAATGATCTGAGCAGCTTCCATTGAGACCCACAGTGCTGCTGCAGTGTCGGCAGCATTTGCAAGAGCAGCAAGTGTCAGCAGGAGCTCAGCCTTCAGTGTGACGGGTACAGAACAACTGACCAAGCCAAGTAAAACCACCAGGGGAGACCAAGTGGGATTTTCACTAATTGCTGCTCGTGATACTTCATCATGCTCTAAGTGAAAAATAAAACCAATTCATAATCATCTAAAAACTGCAGAAACTTTTGGAGCATACATACATAGAATGACAGTAAAATATTTAAAGCACCCAACATACCTGCAACAGCCCTAATAAGACTGAGGACAGCTTGCAGACCCTGAATTTCATGAGGGGTAATGCCACGAGGCTGAATTGGGCGATGATAAACTGTGTCAGCTTTCGAGATAGGTTCTTGTCTCAGATTGAAGTAATACCTGGATATGTCAAAGAGGTATAAGAGAATGAGGACAAAACTGTTTGTAAAAGGATATACAAGAAAAGTAAAATATACCTATTAAGAGATGTGAAAAAATGATCCCACGAAATAGCACAACCATTGGCTGGGCTGTTTTGTTTGAGGAGATTATAACAATGCCGAGCAGCCTGCTGTGTTGAGGATAAACTGCACAGCATCTTCATGTATGCTACATATAGAGATGGAGACAAATTGTCTGCAGAGCCTCTCACGAACTTAAAAAGTGAAACCTGAATAAGGAAATTTTGTTTAACTTGGTTGTAGAAAATAAATTGCACAGCTACAAACAATTACTCATGTTCAGGGTAGTACCTGTCTGGAGTTGGAGCGGAAAGGAAATGAAGCTGATGCTGAAGTCTCTGTGGGGCACCAATAGTCCAATACTAAATCTAGGTGCAGAGGGTCCTCCCGATATAAGCGGGCAATGGTGAGCATAAGGTGCTCATAGTGATGAGGCAGATTTGGTGGAGGGTCTAAGCCTTGCTGCAAATAAATTAACATGGAAGAGTACTTTGTGAGCTCACAGTGATTTAAACTGACTAAGATAAATTGTTAAACTATTTTACCTGGGCATAACTCTGAACCGTGCGAGCAGCATCCTCAGCACGACTTCTTAATTCCTTAACTTTCAACGGCATGAATACTATGAAGTCAGTGATCAAACTATGAAGACGCCTCAAGTACATTTCCTAGAATTGATAATTGGGATTAAAAATTATTTTATTCTTTAAAAAAAAAGAAAAGAGAGATGAGGAAAATAAATAAAACTCTCATACCTCCTTAAAAATCACAGAATTTTCCAAGAATGTGCGTTGTAGGAAGTCAAACACACCCAAATTCACAGCTAAGTTGATAAGAGAATCATCTTCATCCAGCATACCTACAGAAGCCAAAGAAAACATCTCAGCCCCTAACAAAATAAATATTGCTCATAAAATACAACAGAATCAAAGAAATACCTTGAGTGGGGTGGCTATGATGTGATCGAATAGTTGCCAGAACCAAACCCCAAGCTAAGAATGTAACAGCCTGCAGTCCCTCACATTCCCAGGATTTAGAGTTTTGAGTGAGTTCACGATGTAGCACAGACAAAAAATCTGGATCAGACATTAGAGGTAATAACTGGACAGCCTCTACATGAAAGATAAGAAGAAAAAAAAGATTAATTTTCAAGCAGATAAAAGATAATCTTCAATGAAAATAAATTTGTTTAACAACAAACCTTCACCATCTTCTCTTCTCTGGAGGATGCTTAAATCTAAGGCACATAGTAATGCCATTTGGAGTGAAAGGGTTACACCATCTATACCTCCTGTTGAACCTTCTTCTAATTTGGTGCGTCTGAGTTGCTGAATCAACCTTACAGTTGGTTCTCTAGGCAGCCCACACTGTACTGCCCAGCAATACACCACATCGGCCAGAATTTGTTTCGTGCCTTCAAGAAGATCAACCACCTGTCGATTATGCTTAGGACCTCCAAATGCCCGATTTTGCTGGAGAAGTTCAGTCTCTTTCGACAAGTCCATATTGTCCAGTAGAGAAAGAATTTTATTGATGAGCCCGTCTTCCATAAGTTTATCTGTATAATCTGTTACATAATCTACCACTTCTGGGTTGACATCAAGACTCCATGCAATTCCAGCTCTTGCCTGTACAAGTGTTCTCAAAGTGGCAACGAGAGCTCTCCTTCCATCATAGTACAATAGAACTGCTACAAGACCCCTTGGAAGGCCAGGATGGAAAGCCATCTGACGCTGCGCAGTGCAGAGCAGGTCCAGAGCCTGGTACTCATTCAGATCATACATGTCAGACAGGATGATTGCCTCGTCAACTAAATCTTTGGAGAGAATCTGGTGACCCAACCCTGGTAAATTAATTCCTTCAGTCATGCCCTTTCTCAATTCTTCTCTACTTTGGGCATTTTTTGGGGGGTTCTTCAGAAGGTTAATAAAATTCTGTTTGTGTCTCTGAAGATAGTTGTCCAGATCTTTCAAAGGGTCTGTCCTGGCTTTTGTGACAATGCCTTCCACAATACTTTGCAGCTCCTTGTAAGGAGTCCACATATCTAAATTCTTGGCTGAAATGCAGAAGAAGGTTATGAGTTAGACACAAGTATAGCAAATAAGATGTGAATTAAGGTTACATTAAAAAGTTTGAATCAACCGATCAGAAAACATAACAATTAACATCACCATCTTAAATCAGTGAAGAAGACAGAAACCAAAACAACAGCATTAGGAGCCTAAGATTTTAAAGTAAAGTTTGTTCACAGTTTAAAAAGAAAAACTAAAATAAGTGTACTGAACAAGACACAGTACTTCCATCAAGGCATGAGAGATAGCATCCATTGGCGAAGATTTATAAAACGACATCATCAAGCATTTAAAATAATCAGAACAAAACAAATTTAACTTACAACGGCACTAAATCTTGGACTAGTGCATCAGCACCAAAACAAAGATAAGGAAAAACAAAGACCCTAGGTTATTGTACGGTAAACATTCTCGTTTACCGGCCAAATTAATCAGTGCAAAACTTTAACATACATGTTAGGCAGTTCTATAGGAAACTTACTTTCCATTTTGTTGAAAATCGATACACTCAGTCCTTGTTAAATGAAATGTCAAAACATATTTATCCGGTTACACCGGCTTAGGACGCATGTGCCCGCCAAAGCGGCAGCGGTTAGGTTAGGCACCGCCTTCTACGAGCCGCATGACCCGAGCAACGCGTTCACCGGCAGAGACGAGCCGGAAGCGGAGTTTTGATGTCTGCACGACGCGGTGGCACGACGCAAGGGGTAAATCCAAAGATCCAAACCGGGGGTTTGGGGTAGTTTGGGGTCTGGGGGTGCTTTCGGTTCGGATTAGTGCCGTAGCAAATCTTCCCGTCCCGTGCCGGAGATTGGAGTCATGGTCATATCAGTAAGACAAAAGGATACAAGAAGCAGAAATAAACGCCAAGACTTTCTTTCGATGAGTTTGCATTCTTTTTTTATTCAGCACACAACGCTCCGAAGTACAACACTGCTAGCCAGTTCATCGTCGTCCAAAGAGTCCACCGACGGGGTTGGGGGGCTTCCTGCCGCCCGACTTGCCCCCGAGGAGGCCCCCCGACAGCGTCCCCGCCGTGTTACCCACCAGGCCCCCCACTGCGCCCGCCACGTTTTTGAAGATGCTGGCGCAGGACTCGGTGGGCAGCTGTGCACCCGACAGCCCGGACCACACGGCCATCTGGCAGCCGCGGAAGTCCTTGCCGATGCGGGGGTTCTTGTCGATGACGAGGAAGTTGTTGTCCTTTCCACCGCCACCGCCACCGCCGCCGCCGCCGAACCCGGGCAGGGACAGGCCCGGCTGCTTGTCGCCCTTGGCGCGCACCGTCGCTTGCCTGGCGTGCATTTTGGGTTGTCGGAAAAACGATTGTCTCATTATTGACGAGGGACTTGTCGGCACTCACCCGCTGTGAGCGAAGTCCGCGATGAGACCCGTGAAGATGTCGCGGACCTTCATGTCCTCCGGGTCGGACAGCGAAACCTGGCCGCGCGCCGCGTCCCTCTGTCCCTCTAGCGGCCGCGCGTCAAACACGAACGCCAGGTCGTCGCCGTGGAAGGTCTCGTCTGGAAGCAGCGGAGAGAGGCTCACGTCACACAAATATCCCTCCCCTCCCCCGCCTCCTCTGGCTCCATTCACTTACTCAGGGCGCCGGGGGCGTCCAGGGAGGCCTGCATGAGAGGGAGTCCTCCCAGGAACGACCTCCCCGCCTCGGCCGCCTTAGGCGAAGTGTGTTCGAAGCTGTAGACGAACGCCTTGCCGCCCTTCTTGGACCAGAGCTGGCTCGCGCGGAACATCGGGAGGTTGAACAGCGCGTCAGTCGTGGCCTGTGCGGCAAACACGTGTTGTGATTTATGTCGGGGGCGCCCATGAACTGTGTGACGCTGACGAGCCCCCGACCGGACGTACCTCCACGACCTGCGTGATGGGCCCCACGGCCTTCTCGGCCTGCTGGAACAGCGGTGACGAGGCGAGGCCGCCGAACAGGTTCTGGACATTCTTGATGACGCCGGACGCGTGACCCGCCAGGTCCTTGAGCAGGACCTTGTTGAGGAAGTCCGGCACGGCCTGCAGCTTGCTCTGCAGCTCCCGGTTGAAGCCGCCCTTGATGGCGCGGCCCGTCTCGTCCTTGCAGACGCCCGTCAGCAAGGAGATGTTGGGGAAGTTGCCCTTCTCCAGGGTCTCGGCGGGCTGCTCGGGCAGGAAGCTGGGCAGGAAGCGGCTGTCCTCCTTGCCCTCGACGACGGGGGAGGGCGTCAACATGCCACCGAGGCCGCCGACGAAGCCTTGCGACGCCAGACGGAACGTCTGCGGAGAAATGGCCGGGATTTGGGTGTGGTGAGATCGGAGACCTTGGCGCTGGTTTTTCGGACACAAATGCTCTCAGGATTCGAACCGAGCAGGTCTACCTGGAGAGTGTCGTCCGCGAAGACGATTTCGTCGGCGGGGGCCTCCTGCATGCAGCGCACCATGGCGAGGTGCGGCTTGATGGGGCAGCCTAGCTGCACTGCCAGCTCGTCGGTCGCGTCCACAGGCTTCTCGTCCACGGCATTGGGCGACAGCGCCGACCCACTCATCGCCACGATCCCCTTGACGTTGTCTGCAAGCACCGCAAGCACGCAGGTCCCGGGTTCAAATCCCGCACGGCACGACTCGTTCCGTTCGGAAGGAGACGGAGAGAACTACGACCTTGAGTCATGGGCGACAGGCCCATCATCATGGCGCTGCTGGCCCCCGTGCCTTGGCCCATGGTCACGACGTTGTTGGGGTTGCCGCCGAAGAAGGAGATGTACTCTTTGATCCAGTTCATGGCGGCAGCCATGTCGAACATGGCCACGTTACCTGGCAGCTGCTGGGAGGACGTGCTCATGTAGCCTGCAAGTGAGGTGGGTATTAACGCAGCTGCGCCGCTTGAAGGCCGAGGCCGAGGCATGGCCGGGGTTGGGCTGGGACCCTCATCTCACCCATGGAGCCGAGCCGGTACTGCACCGTGACGACCACCACCTTCTTGTCGACCAGGTGCCCCGTGCCGTACTGGTTGGCGGAGCCCCTCCGGAAGCCGCCGCCATGGATCCACACCAGGACGGGCAGCCCCTCACTCTCACCGTCGGGCAGCTGCAACCCCAGCACCGCCAAATCAATTCGACAAGCTCATTATTCTGCTCGGCCTCGGCCTGTGGCCTGTGGCCCGCACCTGCGCCGAGTAGATGTTGAGGAAGAGGCAGTCCTCGCTGCCGACGGTCCTGAGGGGGTCGTCGGGGTGCGGCTGGATGCAGGGCGCCCCCGCGAGGCTGGCGTTGACGATGCCCTCCAGGCGCATGGGCCGGGGGCGCTGCAAACATATGCACGGGCCGTGAAAAAAAAACATTTTTCGATGGGGCTCGCTGTGGTTTCCCCAATACCACCTCCCTAAGAATGCAAAATAGAAGCAATAATAATGCTAATGCTAGTTCGCGGACCCCATCCCAACCCTGTCCGCTTTCCCTGGATACGAGGCGTGTCGTCCTTGAGATGTGTGTGCCGACACCGACACATGCGACGGGGCGGCGAAAAAAGTGGCAGGGCAGGAAGTGCGAGATAAGTCGCGGCCTGGATTGGATGGAACCGCAGCCGCACCGCACCGCCGCCGCACCGCGCTCGCATGGTTCGCAGGCGAAGACGTTGTGCGGACTTGACTTCCGGTGTGATTCTGATAAACCCTTCGATATTTGGGGCGAGTGTTGAGTCCCGGAGGCGATATACCACTGATACGGTGATTGAACCGGGCAACCACACAAGTGGCACGCATTGCACGGGGACTCGACGGGGAAGTCCTAAAGCCTCACCTGGAACCGGTAGAGGCCGACGGGGGGCTCGGCGTAGCGGATGCCCCGGTACACGTAGAAGCCCCCCGGGCGCTCCCGGGTGCCGAACACCCGAGCGTCGTGGTCCTTCTTGTACACGAACACGACGGGGTCGTCCGTGGGGGGCGGCGCGGCCGCGCGGCCGCCGACGATCCTCCTGACGCGGTGGTTGCCGGCCGCCGAGTCCGCCAGGAGCACCAGGACGACGGCAATGGTCGCCCCGACGGCGGAGGTCCCGGAGACCCCGCTCCGCAGAAGCTTCATCGTCTCTCTCGGGTTTCTACTACGTTCTTGGCGGTGCAGCGGCTGGGTCTGTCAGTGTGCTGAGGGGACGTCCAAACTCCAGTGCCGGGTGGTCCAGCCGGGTGTTGCGTTGCTGATCGCCGCTGACGGCGAAGTGGAGCTCGTGTCCGGGACCACCGGCTACTGGTCTGGAGTCTCCCTCGTCGGCGGTCTTTATCACCACGAGCTCTGCTACTGCTCGGTCAGGGCCGTATGTGGGCGAGGCGAGTCTGGGGAGTCTGAGTCTGGGGTACTGAGCAATGTGGCTCGGTATCAGCTCTGTGTACCCTTTAAACTGTAAAGCCAAATTGACCTCTTCCTAAACTTTAATTTTTTTGGAAGGTTCTTTTTTTAGATAATTAACAAGATCAAGATCGCAATGAACAGTCTGTTTCTTCTGGCTGTTTGATCGTTCCTAGAGAGTTTGTGGTTCGTAGTGTTCGTAGTTTTGTTCCAGGTTTCATGATCTCAGCTCCGCACATCCGGTGGCATCTCTCCGCGAAGTCAACGCAGAAGCTGGCACAAGCTGCTCCCAGCGCCACCTGACGGCGGCCACAGGATCAGGATCCTGACGTTTCAGTGAAACAGCAGGTTGCACAAGGCGTGCAGTTTTTGTGACTTGTAAATTTTGGGACATTGATCCACTGAGTTTGTTGCCGATTTTCGTCAATTATGGTGAGATTATAAATTTGTTATACGCATCGGAGCCTCTGTATACTCACATTGTTCTTCATTTTTCAGCAGTTGAACTATTCTCAATTTGTTATGTATTTTTTTGAACGTAGGATGATTAGTTAACGCCTGTCATTCTGTTTACGCCGAGTGTATATATTCGACTTTTCCTTTAAAATGCCGGATAACTTCAAAATATGCTACTCTTCGAATGGCGTGTGCTTGCATACCCATTTCATTTTATTACTGTGTGCATCAACTTTCCAATATCAAACATTACTATACTGAACCTAACCTATTTGTACGTGTCATATTTGTTTCTGTTAAAATTAGAGCTTGAAACACTGACTAACTAGTTACGGGGTTTCCCTGTGAATTTAAGCAGATCTTAATGAATTGATTTTATCTGCGGTTGTTTCTTATTTTGTCATTGATGTGTCTTGAGTCATTCATCTTCCATCAGCCAGGATGAGAAGCCACTCTTCATTCTCTTTGTTTTGCTGAAATTCCTATTCTTTTTGGTCTCCAGGGTCAAAACCACTCCGGAGCTGGTGGTTCTGGTGGTGAGAAGAAAGATGATAAGGAGAAGAAGAAGAAGTACGAACCCCCAATTCCCACACGTGTTGGAAAGAAGAAAAGGAGGACAAAGGGACCAGATGCTGCCATGAAACTTCCCTTAGGTACATCTTTAATTTATCAATGCCTGCTCAGTTTTTTTTTAATTTTCTCGCGATCTCTTCTAATACCCCTTTTGATACAGTAACGCCACATACTAGATGTCGTCTAAAGCTTTTAAAATTGGAGAGGATAAAGGATTATTTGCTGATGGAGGAGGAATTCATTCGCAACCAGGAGAGACTCAAGCCCCAAGAAGAGAAGAATGAGGTAAGTCCTTTGTTTTAAATTTGTGTGTACCTAGTTCTCTGCATGTCCATTGACATTGTTTTACTGAATTGCTATTGTCAGAAAATAAATGCATGTTTTACAATTTTCTTTTAGGAGGAGAGGTCCAAGGTTGATGACTTGCGTGGGACCCCTATGTCTGTTGGAACACTAGAAGAGATTATAGATGACAATCATGCTATAGTGTCAACATCAGTTGGAAGTGAACACTATGTGAGCATTCTCTCCTTTGTTGATAAGGACCAATTAGAGCCTGGCTGCTCAGTGCTCCTCAATCACAAGGTAATCAAACTGACCATCTTTGGATAACTTTCAGAATGTGTTTGCATTTAAATTAAAAAAAATAACAAAAAAACAAGGGAAAAAAAGGGAAAAAACAGACATACTTACAAAAATTGAAAAATTAATAACTAATATTTCACCTTTAACAGGTCCATGCTGTGGTGGGAGTTCTCTCAGATGATACTGATCCTATGGTCACTGTCATGAAGCTGGAGAAGGCTCCCCAGGAAACATATGCTGACATTGGTGGTTTAGATACTCAGATCCAAGAAATTAAGGAATCTGTTGAGCTACCTTTAACCCATCCGGAATACTATGAGGAAATGGGTATCAAGCCACCAAAGGGTGTGATTTTGTACGGCCCCCCTGGAACAGGAAAAACTTTGTTAGCTAAAGCCGTAGCAAACCAAACGTCAGCAACTTTCCTTCGTGTTGTTGGCTCTGAATTAATCCAAAAATATTTGGTATGTATCAAGTGTTCGTTTATTTTTTCTAGTACAATAGAACTTCTTTAACTAGTATTTAATCATTTCGACTGTTTCATAGGGTGATGGTCCCAAACTGGTACGAGAGCTGTTCCGTGTAGCTGAAGACCATGCTCCATCAATCGTCTTCATTGATGAAATTGATGCAGTTGGTACCAAACGTTATGATTCCAATTCTGGTGGAGAACGTGAAATCCAGCGTACTATGTTGGAACTTCTTAATCAGCTTGATGGATTTGACTCACGGGGTGATGTCAAGGTAATTATCTTATTCTTTATTTCAAGGAAATGGTTAGGATGTACTTGGGTTTGATCTTAATTCAACGCCTAATTTTCTTTTTATAATAGGTTGTCATGGCTACAAACAGGATTGAAACTCTAGATCCTGCATTAATTCGACCTGGCCGTATTGACCGTAAAATTGAGTTCCCTCTTCCTGACGAGAAGACTAAGCGTCGAATCTTTAGTATCCACACATCTCGGATGACACTATCTGAAGATGTCAACCTAACTGAACTTATAATGGCTAAAGACGATTTGTCTGGTGCTGACATAAAGGTAAGTTCTTATTCTGTCTGATGTCCTTGAGGAGTGCAGACCAGAGACCTCGTTTTCATTAATTAATTGTGTTTCAGGCTATCTGCACTGAGGCAGGTCTGATGGCTCTCAGAGAGAGGAGGATGAAAGTCACACATGAAGATTTCTTGAAGTCAAAGGAAAGTGTGTTGTATCGCAAGAAGGAGGGCACACCTGAAGGGCTGTACTTGTAATTCCTAATGTACTGAGATGATATTTATGTAAGAAGTAATTTTGTTTATTGAATGAGTGAATAACAATTAATACATCATATTTCATGTTTTAATTTAATCCCTGGATTGTCCCATACACCAAGCTGCGACATTAGCAGAATTTTATTTCTTGTCTTATTGTAGTGGATTCGGGATATACATTCAGAAATGATTTTTTTAAGAAACTTTATTAAAATATAAATTCATGCAGGTGAAAAATAATGCTGAAAATCCAGCTGGAATGCATCAGATGTTTGGTTGGTTGTTTTCTGGTTACCCTTGCTCTGTAACTAGTAGCTCTTGCACTCCTGCCTTTTCAAATACCGGAAAATATTTAGATCTCTGCTCATCTAGTGCCTTCATCACAATGTCTTTCTGGGTTTTAATTAGAGCAGAATTATCCTTGGGGTTCTTACAGCAATCGACCTTGTTACAACTGCAGCCAGGTTCATCTGGGTTTCCCTTGCAGATCTGACACAGGCCATGCCTGGCGTTCTCAAATTGACAGTCCACAAGCTCATTGGTATCCAGGCCAAACACTGATGCATTTTTACTCAAAGTACTGCGTAGGGAACAAATGTTATAGTATCAATATATACATGTACACACAACTACCAAAAAAAATGTTTGGACTGTTACTGTTCAAAGGTACTCACTCAACAAATCCATTCCATTTTCCTAGAGTAAATCCTGCTTCAAACCCTGTAGCGTAGCCATCATCAAATCCAGACTGGAAGGTGGCTTCTTTGCCAGCAGCAGCTCCCTCTCGAAAACCAGACTAGAATACAAAATAATGCAAAACTTCTCAAATGACTAGCACTTCATTAAAAACATTGACATCTCATTTGCAGATAAAGCATGACCTAAAGGTTAGATACGTCCCACTAAACTTACAGATATTAAGTTCCTTTGGATTTTATTGAAATCTTGTTTGGATGAAAAGTCTTCTTTCCCATCAAAATCTGCTTCTGTGTCCGATTCCATAGCTTAAGCCCTGGGCATTCCCTTCCGGCCGTTCAATACACACATGAACTACCGAACTTCAAACTAGGACCGCTAGCAGACGGTTTGAAGAGAGGGAGGAGGGGGGGGGCAGGAGGCAGAGGTAGGGAGGGGGATTACGATACAGTGCGTTTACAACAGAGGTGTTGTGTCAGTGACAATATGAGAAATTAATTAAACGGGGCCACAAAGAATTGGGACATGCAGAAAAATATTCGACTGATCAAGCTTGATCGCTGTACATTATCGATTGCCATTTGCCGGGTCAGTCCGACCAGAACCATCTACAACGTTAAACGACCGTTTTCTTTCTCATATTGACACTGCTACGGAACTCCGTTGGCAAACAAGCTATACCCCTCACTTGGGATTATCGATGTTTCATTGTTTTCCTTACGCCCCTCGGCCCCTCTCCGCCCCTCGCTTCCACGCCCCCTCCTGCGGCCGAGTCGTCGTCTGCTACTGGTTTTGTTTGTTTTGAGTACAGCTCACCAACCAATGGGAACGTTTGTTATAGCCCCCTAGGACTCGCGAGGAGCCAATGGAAGAGCGTCTTACATCGCTGATCGGCTATCATTTCAAATCAAATATGGCAGCCGTGTCGGTCGTCGTATTGTGAACCGTGCGTGAAAATGTTGTAGATTTCGTCTGTGATCCGCGAATTTCTGCCTTCAAAAGAAATAGGTCTGTCGAGCATAGGTGGTATCAACACAGGTCTTGCAACGGTCTAAGGACTTAATCACCGTACGTAAACATTAGGATTTTTTTGTGATGTATTTGTCAAACAATTCCATCAATGTTTTTATTATTCCCCCAGAAATGAGTCATACGAAGTATTTAAATTCATTTCATTATGGTTTTGGGTCAGTTAAAATTGCAGCACACACCTGACATAGCCTGTAAATTTATCACTGTGTAAAAATGGTTGTTTACTACAAGACTTCTGGAAATACTTGAACCATAACCTACAAAATACTGTGATAATTTTTACTGTGAAATTGGAGTATGGTTTTTGCTTTCTCTAGCACTTATTGTCTACTTGATATTTATATGTGTCATATATGGCGTTAGGTTCTCTCTAAAAACACTGTTTTCCATGCTCTTTTGAGCTACATATGAGCTGTCATGTCTTTTTTCACCTCCTTGGCACACTCTGGTAAGCCAAATTTTTGTCCCACACATATTGTAAACAGTCTGATTGTTAATTTTAAACTGTCTTGCTGTTTCCTTTGTTTCCTTTTTGGTGGAGATATTTCTTTGGTCGATTATAGTTTATATAACAAGGTATTATGTTATGGCTGAGAAACTGTTATTTTTATGTTTTAGAGCAGTGTGTTTGACACTCAGCTAAATCTGTACTATATTCTCAGCTACATCTGTACTATATTCTTGAATGTTGTTGTGAGGAATGTATTGTCATTGTAACTGTGCTTTTACTAGGCTGTGTAGAAGGTTAAGTTAATGTTGTATAGTGTGGGTGTAGAAATGTTTTCCTTTCCAAGCTACCACTATCTACCACCATAACACCAGCAACACCATCATCAATTCATGGCCTGCAGCTACATTTCTTCACTGTCAAGGTAAGCAGGAGCTCACTAGCTTCCCTAGTATCTAGTGTATCTTAAGTGAATTGTTGAGGGGAGAAATAGATAGTGGAGAGGACCTGCATGGATAGATGCCAAATTTTCTACAATGTGGAGCCAAAATTTTTAGTGGGCAGTTTGAAGCTGGCTTCTTTGCTGCTGGGTGTGAATTGTATACCGAGCCTGGTGAAGCCTGCCCCTAGAAGACATCTTGAATATTCTTATTTGTCAGATCTTTAAAATTTTATTTTTAAACCCCACAAATTTAACTCCCCAGAAAATTGTGAAATTATGTTGTTCTGGGCGAGTTCCATTTTTCAATCGCGAGCATTCATTCTTTCATGCATGCATGCATTCATTCATCATGCATTCGTTAATTAATCCATTCATTCATTCACTTGATTGGCATCCATTTACGCTCCCTGTTCGCCTGGAAAGGAGGCTGGAGAGATATTTTGAGGCGGCCCCGCCCGCTGGCTCCGCTCCGCTGGGCATGATTGCCCCTGCTGGCTGCTGGGTAGGCCGCCACAACGCACCCGAGCATGGAGGAGCGCGCGTTGCCTACGCTCCGGGCGTTCTCCGTGCTGCTGAGCCCAGGGCGGTCTGGGCAGCAGCTTCTGTCCGGCCGTCGGGGACGTGCAGGCTCTGGGGCAGAGACGATGTCCTCGGGAACGTGTCGTGTCCAGGATAACGGTGACGGGGACGTGCAAAGCCCTCGGCAGACAGGCCATCTGTCTTGCTGGAGCAGGTGCGGCCGTTGCGGTGCTCGGCAGAGATCGTGTGCTCTGCGATGCTGTGCGATATCGATGAGGGCAGCAGCGGGAAGCAGATGAAGCGTCATCGACATCTCCCCAACCTGGTTCAGTTTAGGGCGCCATCGGATCGCACTGAGCGGCTGCCGCGCTGTTGTATTGGAATTCCACGGACCCCTAAAATTTTCCCTCCTGCCCCCCCCCCCCCTCCCTGCTCATTTGACGAGCTTTTGCTGGCTGCCCGATTTTTTCCTGGCAGGCAACCCTGTCTGCGCAGGACGGGCGCATGGTCACGGCTTAGCCCGTAGCCTGGCGGAGCCGGGGCGCGGCGGCTGCAGTTCCATCCCCCGGCCCGCCCCCGGCCCGCCCCCGCCCCCCGCCCGCCCTCCGCCCCGCCCCGCCCAGCAGCCCTACACCTCGGACCGTCTGATGATCCCACACGGCGGACTGGTCTGGCCCGAGCCCTGGTGCCGCTACCACCTCCGCCACCACCTCGCCGCCGCCGCTGCGCCGCTGCTGCTCTTGCCAGCGCGCTATTGGCTCTCCTCCAGACAGGCCCACCACGACCACTCCGCCCCGCGGCGCCACGTTCAGGCGTATTGTCGGGGAGGGTAGCCATGCCACTGCACCCATGGTTACGCTCGCGGCCTCATGGTCACGCCCGTGGTCACGCTCGCGGCTTCATGGTCGTGCTATGGTCACTGGTCACGCTCGCGGCCGTGGCCTTTGCCCAGTGCCCCCCGGAGAGGGGTTAGCTAATTAATGCCGGGCGGTGTTCCGAGCCCTTGCTTAGCCTCTTCGCCCCAGCGGTGTGCTCCGTGCTTCTCTCCCCCCCCCCCCACCCCTCCATATCTAACACCTACCGCAACTGTAGCCCTGAGTTACCCCTAACCTCCCCATTCGCCATCAGCGGCTGCCCGGCGACCTACATTACCAGTATTCGTGCCTCTTTACAAATATCGCAACCCCCAGCAGCGCGGCTGCCGCAGATAGTCAACACCCCTAACTCTGTGCTAGCCCTCCCTACCCCTGCACCGCCACGCTCAGCCCCTCCCGCCTCCTCCCCCTGCCGCTGCAGGTGCCATCCAAAGGGCTTGGCGTGTGGCGTGTCACGCACCTGTGCGTTATGGACACACGTTATGGCGGCGGGAGGGCCCGGGCCGGCATTCTTCCCCGCCGCTGCGCACACTGTGGCACACAGGCCCCTCCCGCATTGCTACGTGACACAATGGTCAGCGGCGCGGCCTATATTGTGGGCACCAGCACGTGTGCAGCCTGCAGTGCTGGACAGTGGTGCCCAAAGCGGCCCAAAGGCTACTGCTGAAGGGTTGCTGACCGGGGGGCTGCTGACCGGAGGGTTGGCGACCAGAGGGTTGCTGACAGGAGGGTGGCTGACTGGAGGGTTGCTGACCAGAGGGTGGCTGACTGGAGGGTTGCTGACTAGAGGGATGCTGACTAGAGGGTTGCTGACTAGATGGATGATGGCCAGAGGGTGGCTGACCAGAGGGTGGCTGACAGAAGGGTGGCTGTCCAGAGGGTTAATGACCGGAGGGTTGGTGAACAGAGGGTTGCTGACCAGAAGGGCGCTGATCATAGGGTTGCTGACTATAGAGGGTTGCGGACTGGAGGGTGGCTGACCAGAGGGTTGCTGACAGAAGGGTTGCTGACTATAGAGGGTTGCGGACTGGAGGGTGGCTGACCAGAGTGTTGCTGACTGGAGGGTTGCCGGGCGGCACTGCAGCGGAGCGTTCCTCCCATCTCTCTCTTTCTCCCTTTCCGCCGGTCGCCGTCTGGACGTGACGACTCAATGGCCCTCCCGCTCCCGTCCGCTCTGCACCGTTATTTTATTCCGTGCCACGCCAGCGGATATTATTTCTGTCCCTTTTTATTGTATTTAATGCGGCTGGTACCGCTCACGGTGCGCGGCAGAGGCGGGCGCAGGGGCGGGCCGGGCCTTGGGTGGGCCCTGCAGCTCTGCATCTCATTCCCCTCCAGAGCACAGAATTTGATTAACGCAAACCTGTTGGTCGGCGCGTGGCCCACAGCGAGGTTTTAAAGGTGCGAAAACTCTCTCCTTCTCTCTCTCTCTCTCTCTCTCTCTCTCTCTCTCTCTCTCTCTCTCTCTCTCTCTCTCTCTCTCTCTCTCTCTCTCTCTCTCTCTCTCTCTCTCTGTCTCTCTGTCTCTCTCTCTCTCTCTGTCTCTGCCTCTCTTCTCTCTCCCCCTCTCATTCTCTCTCTCTCTCTCTCTCTCTCTCTCTCTCTCTCTCTCTCTCTCTCTCTCTCTCTCTCTCTCTCTCTCTCTCTCTCTCTCTCTCTCTCTCTCTCTCTCTCTCTGTCTCTCTCTCTCTCTGTCTCTCTCTCTCTCTGTGGCTCTCCGGCTCTCTCTCTCTTTCTGCGCCCCGGGAGCGCCGAGCGCTGCTATGAAAAATTCACAGACCACGTGAGTGAAATGAGGCGTTGCGGCGGGGTGCTTTTTGTTCACGCTCCCCGCCGCCGCCCCCTCATCGCCGCCCCCTGTGTCTATTCCTCTTTTTTCTGAAGGTGTACTGGGGCCGAGTTGGTAGTGTTTCTCCATGCATTGATCGTGGGGAGCGTGGTGTTGGCGGCGGGGGAGGCGGGGGCGGCACCTGAGGCGGCCGGACAACTGCAGGTAGCCGCCGCCGGCCGCCGCCGGCCCCCGGCTGGCCCCGTCCCTATCGGATCTCCCTCACCGCCGCCTCGCCGTCAGCAACGCGCCACTTTGGACACCGCGACTTTGTGAGAAGGACGCCCAGGACGATCGGCCGTTACCGCGCATAAATTTCTCATTTGGCGGCGTATCGGGCAATTTTTTGCCCCCCTCTCCTCGTAGTGTAATTACGTTCCCGACCCGAGGCCGCACGGCGCGGGCTGGCAGGCGGGCTGGCAGGCGGGCTGGCAGGCGGGCTGGCAGGCGGGCTGGCAGGCGGGCTGGCGTGCGGGCAGGCTGAGGCGGGGGGCCCCGCCAGGGCCCCGGCCCTCACCAACACCGTTGTGATGTAGGAGTCTGCAATGGAAGTCTCACCTATAAACAAACGGGATGTAAATAGCTGGGCGTATTGGGGGTGCAGGGTTGTGCAGCCAACCGAGAGCCCATAGCCGAGCCCAGCCCAGCCCAGCGGGCGAGCCCAGGCTACAGCCCCCCCCGGGACCAGACCAGACCAGGCATCAAGCTGCCGGCCCGGCCACGGCTGGGTTTGCCTTGGTCTGGACCCAAAAGAAAGCCTGCTTAGCTTTTGCAGCTCCACAGTCACGCAGTTAAAAAAAAAAAAAAAAAACTCGAAGTAACTAACAACGATAACGAAGCTTTACGGGTATGCGGGCCCCGACAACCGGACCGGAAGTGGCGCGGGTTCGAATACCGCGCGGAGGGGCGCGTTAATTACCACCAGGAGCCGCGGCCGCCGCTGTGCGAAGACCCAGTTATAGCACGGGCAGCCGATAGTGGTCGGGGCTGTCGTGTCAAACGCTTTTGGATGGGCTTGGATCGACCGCAGAGCGTCTGCTGCATGCGAGCTGTGCCTGCTGTGCCTGCTGTGCCTGCTGTGCCTGCTGTGCCTGCTGTGCCTGCTGTGCCTGCTGTGCCTGCTGTGCCTGCTGTGCCTGCTGTGCCTGCTGTGCCTGCTGTGCCTGCTGTGCCTGCTGTGCCTGCTGTGCCTGCTGTGCCTGCTGTACCTGCTGTGCCTGCTGTGCCTGCTGTGCCTGCTGTGCCTGCTGTGCCTGCTGTGCCTGCTGTGCCTGCTGTGCCTGCTGTGCCTGCTGTGCCTGCTGTGCCTGCTGTGCCTGCTGTGCCTGCTGTGCCTGCTGTGCCTGCTGTGCCTGCTGTGCCTGCTGTGCCTGCTGTGCCTGCTGTGCCTGCTGTGCCTGCTGTGCCTGCTGTGCCTGCTGTGCCTGCTGTGCCTGCTGTACCTGCTGTGCCTGCTGTGCCTGCTGTGCCTGCTGTGCCTGCTGTGCCTGCTGTGCCTGCTGTGCCTGCTGTGCCTGCTGTGCCTGCTGTGCCTGCTGTGCCTGCTGTGCCTGCTGTGCCTGCTGTGCCTGCTGTGCCTGCTGTGCCTGCTGTGCCTGCTGTGCCTGCTGTGCCTGCTGTGCCTGCTGTGCCTGCTGTGCCTGCTGTGCCTGCTGTGCCTGCTGTGCCTGCTGTGCCTGCTGTGCCTGCTGTGCCTGCTGTGCCTGCTGTGCCTGCTGTGCCTGCTGTGCCTGCTGTGCCTGCTGTGCGAGCTGTGCCTGCTGTGCCTGCCCTGCCGCGGGGGTGCGCGGTATCGGACCGCGGGTTTGCCCCCCCCCCCCCCCTCCCCTGTCTGCGCTGCCGTATTTGTCGGAGCGGGCCAATAAATGTGATTGCGCGTGACTGAAGCATTTGCGTGCGCCGACGCCTCGTTGAGGGATGGTGGTTGATCCGCACCGCGTCCTGCGTGCGCTGCCCGCGGTGGGTGCGTGGCGTGTGCGTGGCGTGTGCGTGGCGTGGGCGGAACCCCTGCCCGTATGCCGCTCGTGCCGCTAGACCGCGCGGCTAAACTTGCCCGCCCGCCCCCGAACAACACCACCCAACTATATCCGCCTCTGACACGGCACGTGGTGTACAGAGATGGCCAGAGATGCGGGGGGAGCAGTTTTGCTGCGAAAGATGAAAAACAATACCCAGTGAAACATATTAAAAGTAACGCGGTGAACGTTTGAAAAAGTTGAAAATTTTCAGTGGCTGTCCAGGAGACATTTTACATTTAAAAAAATTCGGTACTTTTTTTTCCACCCCTCTGAAAATTGACGGCTGCCTCGTACGGGGCACCATACCTGCAGGCAGGCAGCAGCAGTGAGCCATGCCGTGAGCTGTGAGGGCTCTTAGCGCAGGCCGGGCGGCACAACAATGCCCGGGGGGAGGGGAGGGTTCTCACCCCCTTCCCTGCGACGTCTCCCTCCATCCCTTTGATAAAGCATCCCTCTTGCCGTGCTGCTCAATTTCCTCTTTCGCCGCACCTCGCCTTCCGCCTCTCAATTTCTCATCCCGGGAGTTCCCGTCGCGTCGCCGGCCGCGGCGCCGGGGGGGGGGGGGGGGGGGGGGGGCGCTTTCCCACCGCCGTTCCAACGTTCTGTTGTCGTCCAGTCCAGGAACTCCCAAGGGAACGCTCTGCCCGATCGTTCAGCCGACGAGGCTGATTTCCTCAACTCATCCGGTCCGCCGCCCCCTCCCCTCCCCCCCCTCCCCTCCCCCCCTTCCCCTCCCTCTCCTTGCCGCCGTGTTGTCGTTCACCACAATTAATCACCGTGCTGGGAAACACATTTAGCCTACACCTCGTGGGCGCCGCGGCGGGTCCGGCCGGCCGGTGGACAGCCGCGCGGTGCTCTTGA
Source organism: Odontothrips loti (assembly GCA_038380765.1). Classification (NCBI taxonomy): domain Eukaryota; kingdom Metazoa; phylum Arthropoda; class Insecta; order Thysanoptera; family Thripidae; genus Odontothrips; species Odontothrips loti. The sequence goes on from CM076254.1 coordinate 12,633,722, forward strand.
CAATGGGGTCCATTTACCCCCCCCCCCTCCGGCTGAGCGGATATTTATTTCGCTCCTTCAGCTGTTGCGTGAGTCATGACGAGTTGGCGGAAGCGTGCGCGGATCCGTGACGTGCGTGGCGCGTGCGTAACGGGTAACGGGTGTGGTGTGACGTCACACCATGCCGAGTGGTGACGGGCCTTGCTGCCCCTCTGCCCCCCCCCCCCGCGCGGGTCCTGCGGGGCCCGTAAGGGTGACACGATGTGACAGGGACCCCCCGCATAGTGTTCGCACAGGCCCTCCCCGGGGAGTACCCCCCCCCCCCCTTTAGTTTCTCGCTGTCGATGTGCGCTGCTGGAAGCTGCACACGCGCGACTGTGTCTCCGCGACGGATTGGCAATACCTGGCGAGTTGGGCGCAAGAATCTTCAACCTCTGCTCACTCTCTCTCTCTCCCTCTCTCTCTCTCTCTCTTCCTCTCTCTCTCTCTCTCTCTCTCTCTCTCTCTCTCTCTCTCTCTCTCTCTCTCTCTCTCTCTCTCTCTCTCTCTCTCTCTCTCTCTCTCTCTCTCTCTCTCTCTCTCTCTCTCTCTCTCTCTCTCTCTCTCTCTCTCTCTCTCTCTCTCTCTCTCTCTCTCTCTCTCTCTCTCTCTCTCTCTCTCTCTCTCTCTCTCTCTCTCTCTCTCTCTCTCTCTCTCTCTCTCTCTCTCTCTCTCTCTCTCTCTCTCTCTCTCTCTCTCTCTCTCTCTCTCTCTCTCTCTCTCTCTCTCTCTCTCTCTCTCTCTCTCTCTCTCTCTCTCTCTCTCTCTCTCTCTCTCTCTCTCTCTCTCTCTCTCTCTCTCTCTCTCTCTCTCTCTCTCTCTCTCTCTCTCTCTCTCTCTCTCTCTCTCTCTCTCTCTCTCTCTCTCTCTCTCTCTCTCTCTCTCTCTCTCTCTCTCTCTCTCTCTCTCTCCCCCCCCTCCCTGGGACGACCACAGCGCGCTAATCGAGTTGTCTCTGTCAGCGTGGTGCGTGTCCGGCCCGCAGCGGACCCCCGCGATGAGAACACCAAAGGGAGTTGTGGGTCAGAAAGCTGCGCCCTCGGACTCGGACCTCTCCCTCTACTTATGGCAGGGCCGGCGAAGCCCCACGTACACAACCACCGCGTGCATCACTCCTCTCCGAGGACGGGCGCCGACAAATTGGAAAGGAAATGAGAGAGAGAGAGAGAGAGAGAGAGAGAGAGAGAGAGAGAGAGAGAGAGAGAGAGAGAGAGAGAGAGAGAGAGAGAGAGAGCGAACGAGCGAGAGGGAAAGCGAACCAAAGTGGAAGAAGGGGATGAGCATGGGGGATAGGTATGGCTCCTAAGTAGGAAGTACGAAAACGCGGGGCAAAACGTCAAACGAGGGAGGAAACCGTGGAGCGTGAAACCGAACGGTAGGAAGGAGGGGGCGGGGTAAGGGAGGAGGGGTGGAAGAAAGGGAAGGAAGGAAGGAGGAGGTCCTGCAGACCGGGAGAAAGGTTTGCGGCTGGTTGTTGGTTCGGAACTGAGAAAGACGCTGCGAAGTTTGACAAAGGAACGTGCGCCACCAGCAGGATGTGGAATGGTATGTGAGAAAGTGGGAGAGGGGACGGGAAAGAGAGAGAGAGAGAGAGAGAGAGAGAGAGAGAGAGAGAGAGAGAGAGAGAGAGAGAGAGAGAGAGAGAGAGAGAGAGAGAGAGAGACAGAGAGAGAGAGAGAGAGAGAGAGAGAGAGAGAGAGAGAGAGAGAGAGAGAGAGAGAGAGAGAGAGAGAGAGAGAGAGAGAGAGAGAGAGAGAGAGAGAGAGAGAGATGACGGTTCGTCAGGCGGGGGGGATGGAAAAGCTGATGGCGTAGCGGAGCTTTGCTTCATTCGAGTCAAGCAGACCACAAGCAAAGGCGACGCTCCCGCGCCCCAGCCCTGCCCTGCCCTGGCGCACACGAAGAGTCCCGAATGGAAGCGTGTGCGGTGCTGGCGGCGGTGTTGTTGTTGCTTGTTCCTGTTTTGTTTTCTTTTGTTGTTGTTGTTGTTGTTGTGGCAGAGAGTTAGACAATGTGTGAATCAGAGGAGGAAGCCCTCCCAGCCGCTGCGTGGTAGTCCTGAGTCCTGAAGCTCAGCGAGGTACGAAAAGGGTAGGGGGAGGGGGGCTGAGAAGGGCGCTAGCGGCGCTAGCGGCGCTAGCTGTGCCGTCCAAGGACTTGGATAGTGCTCCCCAAGCGTGCGGTTGTGGTGCGGCGTGGCGGGGCACGGCGGGGTGCGGCCCCCGTAGGCGGCCGGGGTCACAAGTCAACCCCAGCCAAGGCTGGCCAAGGCCGAGAAGTGGGCCGGCAATACAACAATCCATGCGCCGCGCGGCTAAGGGGGTCGTCAGCGGGTGAGAGAGAGAGAGAGAGAGAGAGAGAGAGAGAGAGAGAGAGAGAGAGAGAGAGAGAGAGAGAGAGAGAGAGAGAGAGAGAGAGAGAGAGAGAGAGAGAGAGAGAGAGAGAGAGAGAGAGAGAGAGAGAGAGAGAGAGAGAGAGAGAGAGAGAGAGAGAGAGAGAGAGAGAGAGAGAGAGAGAGAGAGAGAGAGAGAGAGAGAGAGAGAGAGAGAGAGAGAGAGAGAGAGAGAGAGAGAGAGAGAATTTTGAATTTGAGAGAAGAGAGAGAGAGAGAGAGAGAGAGAGAGAGAGAGAGAGAGAGAGAGAGAATTTGAGAGAAGAGAGAGAGAGGGGGGGGGAGGATTTGCAAGGCAAGAGGCACCAGCACTAGTCCTCCGACGTTCCCAGCTAATTGGAGTGAAGGGTCCTTGTTTGTTTGCAAAGAACGACGGGCGCGTGTGCGTGGAGGTAAGCTGTGCCGGCGAGTGCCGTGTGCGAGGGAGTGAAGAGACGGGGAAGCCCCCAGGCCACGGGCGGAGGGAGGGAGACAGAGGTGTTACAGGATTATTTTGTTGTGGAGGCGCTGGGGCCGGGCCGGACACCTGTTCGGAGGGCCGTGCCGCCGGGCCGCCGTCAGGGCCTCTTCGGCCGTGAGGACGAGGCGCACTGGCGGCGTTGGTCGTCGCCGTTCCCCCCCCCCCCCCCGGGGGCCGTGGCCGCTGCCGGGCATACAGGCGGCGGGGGGCGGGCAGGGCCGCAGAGCACAGCCTGCTTAATTTAGACATTTCCTTCCGTCTGGTCGGAAATTTGTGTGTGTGTGTGTGTGTGTGTGTGTATGTGTGTGTGTGTGTGTGTGTATGAGTGTGTGTGTGTATGTGTGTGTGTATGAGTGTGTGTGTGCACGCGCGCGATGGATAGTCCTGCCGTCGCCATCCCGTCCCTCCGCCCCCCCCCCCTCTGCGGGGGGTCTGTCCCGGAGCCCCCCTTGGGGCCCCCCTGGGGGGTGCCTGGGGCGGTGTCCTACGGTGCCCTCAGCGCTGTCCGACGCACATCCGGGCCGGAGGCGCCAGGTCACACCAGGCTGCCGTCGTGTCGTCCGGCCGGGTGCCGTGGAGTGCCAGCAGCTGGCTGGACGCTGCACGCTATACCAAGGTGTCGCATTCGCCCCGTGACAAGGAAAAAAGGTAGGCAAGCTCGCATCGCACCAGCTCCGTCACTTTCTGTCTCGGCCGGACGCGTGAGAGAGAGAGAGAGAGAGAGAGAGAGAGAGAGAGAGAGAGAGAGCTAGTGCGTTGCGGGCTTGCCTACCTTTTCCTTGTCATGGGACAAATGGAACCCCTTAAGCCGTACGACGGCATTCCAGCTGCCGGGGAGCGCGTCGGAGGTCCGACCCGACCCGGCCGCCGCAAAGCAAGGGCCGGCGAGTATTTGAACCCGCGACCTCCGCGCCGGCTCAATCGGCCGGCGCGAGGGGTGCAACCTCTGGGCAAATTTGGTGGTCGCGGACTGTTTGTCGTCGTGATGGTCTCTGCTGGGCCGGCCTAAGCTCCCGGGCTCTGGCTCTGCTATTAGGGGGGGTGGGCTCTAAAGGCCGCTGCCGTGCCGCGCTGGGCTGCACAAACAACAACGGCCAGGAATCTCTCCTAATTACTTGCCATAAAGTCAGCACCCCTCACCTCCCTTGCCGTTCGCTCATCGCCAACGCCCCCCTTCCCCAACCCCCCTTCCGCTTGCCCGGTTTTCTTCCTCCTTTCTTCTCTCTCTCTGTCTCTCTCTGTCTGTCTCTCTGTCTCTCTCTCTCTCTCTCTCTCTCTCTCTCTCTCTCTCTCTCTCTCTCTCTCTCTCTCTCTCTCTCTCTCTCTCTCTCTCTCTCTCTCGCAAATGGTTTTGGCGAGCTCGTGTTCCTTCTCTGCGCGTGCCATGACGGGCAGCAAGTACACGTAACACGCCAACTTGTCGTGCTCCCCCCCCCCCCCTCTTCCTCCTGCCCCTCCTCCCCTTCCCCCTTTTCGACCGTCGTCCAATAAGCCCTCTCCATTCTGCAGCCAGCTAGGTTGGATACACGTCGCCGTCATTAAATGTGGGCCGAAAAGGTATTAGCGACGCGGGGGGGGGGGGGGGGGGGGCGGCCAGCCCACGGCCAGCCCACGGCCCGTACGCCACGCCCCCCCAGCAAAATTGTACAGTAAACGGATTTTGTTTGGCCGCGCGTTTTTGTTATGTGGGGGATCTTTAGAGGAACTGCAGAGGGGAGGGTTTTGGGGTGAGGGGCGCTGCTGCTGCTGCTGCTGCTGCTGCTGCTGCTGCTGCTGCTGCTGCTGCTGCTGCTGCTGCTGCTGCTGCTCGGAGGGTCAGCCCCCGTCGGCTCCCCGCGGACAGTGCGGCCTGATTACCGTGGCACAGCGTCCGCATGTCTGTCCGGCCAGCCTGTCGTAAAATGTGTCAGCCGCGAAGGGAAAAGTTGGGGGCTGCAACCGCCATTTTCCTCCATTTTTTTTTTGGGGGGGGGGGGGGCAGAATGTAAAGGGAGCTATATGACGCTGTCGTTCAGGGCCGCTTGCCTAAACGTATTAGATAAACACACTTCTGGAGGACCGCGCCGGCACTTTGCGTCTTTTTTACCATCACTGGGTTTATATTTTTTATTTTATGATTATTTCGTTTTAACCCCCCACCCCCTCTCGCTCTCCGTGTCGTTGATCGCAAACTGACAGCTGATCTGCACGGCGCCCCCCGCCGGCCCCGCGGCGCCCCTCGGACAGCAGTGCGGCCAACATAACAAAGGGTGCTTAATCGCCCCCCCCCCCCCCCTCCCTCTGAATTTACAGCCCGAGAGTTATAGGGGGGAGGCGACCTCTCGCTATCCTTGTCTGTCCGCCCCGCGTCTATCCGTCCTTGTCTGCCGCAGCGAGAAGCGTGGCTCTATGGGCGGGCGCAGTCGTGACTTCCCCCCCCCCCCCCCCACACACACACACCGAAATATGCGGGCGGCGCCAGGCCGATCGCTTTGTCTCCGTCTCACTTACGGAGGGCTTTCCTACCTTCCGTGTTCGACTGACTGCGCACGCCCGGTGCGTAGTAAAAGGAGGAAAGAAGAAAAAAAAAGTTTTTCTTTTTCTTTTCTTTTTTACCAACGAAAATTTTTACCTTGTTTTTTCCCGGATTGGTAAACTATGTTCGTACGGGCGAGCTTAAGTTACGGGAACGAAAGGGAGAGGGAGAGAGAGAGAGAGAGAGAGAGAGAGAGAGAGAGAGAGAGAGAGAGAGAGAGAGAGAGAGAGAGAGAGAGAGAGAGAGAGAGAGAGGGGGGGGGGGGGGGAGCGTGCGCGTGACCCTTACGGCCCAAGACATTCATCAGGGGCATATCGATTGCTGCTCCAACTTCGCGCACGCCGCCACCGCTGTGTGTCGCCGTGCTCCGAGAGAAAGGCAAAACGGGGCGGCCGTCGGCGACCCCTCGCCCGGCCCCCGACGGCCCCCGACGGCCCCCGACGGCCCCCGACGCCCTGACGACGCCCTCTGTCCTAGATGCCCGCACGCCACCGAGGCGCACAAGAGATTCCCATCCCCGTCACTGTGGATGGAGTGGGTGGGGCGGCCTTCGCGGCATAATACGCGGCTGTAGCAACTGCACTCTTTTTCCTTTGTTGTTGCATTAATTCTCCCAGATATAGCGGGTGCAACGCCCTCTCGCGCTCCCTCCCTCTGTCTTCCCTCCCGCAGTTCTCTCTCCCTCCGTTCGTCCGTTCGTCTCTCTCTCTCTCTCTCTCTCTCTGTCTCTCTCTCTCTCTCTCTCTCTCTCTCTCTCTCTCTCTCTCTCTCTCTCTCTCTCTCTCTCTCTCTCTTTGTCTCTCTCTCTCTCTCTCTCTCTCTCTCTCCCGCACACCATCGCACGACTCCATCGCCGAGCGCCTGCAAGCGGCTGGGTAGGCCAGCCCGCAGGACACGCGCGCATGCGGGAGTCAAGGTTGCCTACCCTCCAGGCGCTCGGTGCCAGAACAGGCCCGGCGGCCCGCGGACAGAACAGACCCTGCCAAAAGGACTGCAGCGACGCCGCGCCGCCCGCCGCCCCGAGAATTGCTACTTATTGTGATTATGCAATCGTGTGCACCCGCCCGGTTTTACTGCGCTGCCGATTTACGGCCAGAAATCGGGCCGTGGCTGCGGCCCGTGGCGCCCCCTGGCGGCGGGTCGGTCAGCCCGGCCAGCCTGCGCCGCGCTGCTCGTTCGGCGCCCCGCCGGCAGAGGGCGCCTAGGTCCGGGGGCCGTAAGCCGTACACGAGTTGCGTGGCGCTCCCTCAGGCGAGGCGGGCGCTGGGGCGCGACGTATCGATGCAGCGCCTCGCTGTTACGTGGTGTGTGGACAGCCCCCGGCGCTACCCCGCGCCCGAGTGTCGGCGGCGAGGGGTAGTGCCGCAGGGCCCAGCAGGACCCACAGCCTCCCCTCAGGATCAGGACCACACGTCGGGGACCTCGGCCCGCCCTGCTTGCCGATGACGCCTGTCAAAGCGACTAGCGGCTGGCAGCCATCAGGACATTTATTTTTGCATCCAGCTACAGCAGCAGCAGTGGTGGCGGGCGCCCCGGCCGGGCCGCGGTCAGAATCAGGTGGCCATTTTGTTAACGGTTTGCCGTTGCCCCTCTTTGTCCGCAGGTGAGTCTCCGCGTTCTGCCGCTCGCAGCGGGCGGGGCGCTGTGGTGAGGCCCCGAACAGGTAAGTGCTGTGCGAGATTCCAGTATGAATGACGGCAGTCTCTTTGCCCCTCGGGTAGGACGAACCTACCCCCCTTTGAATTTGTAAGCAACCCACCTCTCCACCCCCACCCCCTTTGCTATTCAGGGTATAGGCGGCCGGGCTGCACGCGGCCTGGGCGGCACAGCGGGCACCAGCTTGGAAAAATTTCATCCCCCTCTTTCTCTCTCTCCTTCCTCTCTCTCTCTCTGCCTCTCTCTTTCTTTCTTTCTCCTCTCTCTCTCTCTCTCTCTCTCTCTCTCTCTCTCTCTCTCTCTCTCTCTCTCTCTCTCTCTCTCTTTCTCTCTCTCTCTCTCTCTCTCTCTCTCTCTCTCTCTCTCTCTCTCTCTCTCTCTCTCTCTCTCTCTCTCTCTCTCTCTCTCTCTCTCTCTCTCTCTCTCTCTCTCTCTCTCTCTCTCTCTCTCTCTCTCTCTCTCTCTCTCTCTCTCTCTCTCTCTCTCTCTCTCTCTCTCTCTCTCTCACTCGAACCCGACGGCATCCCGAATACTTTTCTACCCTCTCTCCGGCCAGGTCGTGACGCTCCCGCCGACCCCCCCCCCCCCCCGTCAAATAAGACGCGGTGCAGCAGACTAATGAGCCGCGGCGCGCCGTGCTTTGTGGTGCAAGTGGGGTGGAGCAAGGGGGAGGGGGGGGGGGTAGGCGCTGCGGGGGGTGTGGCTGTGGCGTTTGCCCCCGTGGGGGCCGGAGGCGCGCGCGGGTCCTAAAAACGCGCGCGGCTCACGCTGCTGCTGCTGCTGCTGCTAGTAGCGCGCGCGGGAATTGGGTCGGGTCGGGGTCGATTTCGAGTCGGGGGGCGGAGGCCGAGCAGGGCGTGGAACACGTGTCGTATGCCCCGGGCCGGCACGACCCCCATGGCGGCCGGTTACCTCTGTGATTGACGTCACCCCGACGTCACCCCGACGTCACCCCAACGTCAGCCCAACGTCACCGCGACGTCACCCGCTCTCGATGTGCAGGACGCGCCCACAGCCCCTGTGGCAGCAGCCTGATGACGGAGTTGGCGTGCAGCGGGCCACATGGCGGTGCCCACGGCACGGGGGGCGCGCGGGGCCCGAGGGGGGCTCCATCAAGTCAATTCAAGTCGCCGAGGCTGTGCCAGCCCAGCCCCCGCCCCCCGCCACCCGCCCCCTGCCGCTGCCCCCTCCCGCCCCCGCGGCCCGTCGGTCAGATCGTTGCCTCCTTGATGCCTCCGATGGTGATGATGATCACGATAGTGCTCCTCCTGGACCGCAGCGGCCGCCGGGTGCAGCGCTGGCCTACTGGGGACCACTGGGGAGCCACTGGGGCACCGGCCGCCCCCTCTACTCCCTCGTCTGCACACATTCCACGTATTTACGTTTCTCTCGTCGTCTTGTCGTGGCCGGGGGCGGTGGGCGGGCGGCCGTCCGGAGGCCGGTGGGGGCGGAGGGGGTCGCATCCGACGGCCATGCTCTGCCCGTCCCTGCCGCCCCCGCCGCCCCCGCCGCCCCCGCCGCCCCCGCCGGACGCCGGGACGGGGACGGAGACTGGCCAAACTCCTAACAAGCCATACCGACGTGCGCTTCCCATTCCGTGCTTGCCCGCTCTCTCCTGGTCTGTCTGTCCGTCTGTCTATCTGTCTGTCTGTCTGTCTGTCTGTCTGTCTGTCTGTCTGTCTGTCCCCGAGTTAGGTGCCGAGTGGAGCCCCGCGCCAGGAAGAGGCGGCCAGCCGTGTAGGCCAACTCTTTCTTTCCTGACTTCCCGCCGCCGTCGCTTCTCCTGCCCCCCCCCCCCCCCCCCCGCGCGCGGTGGTGAGGCCTATGCAGCCCTCCTGCCCTGCGGACAAGCGAGTAATGGCGACATGAATATTTGAGGGCGAAGCGGTCCATGCCTCATCCCATTCCACGGGACGCCCCTACTGCTCCGCCCCACCAGGCCAGGCCTAGCCAGCACCACGGGACACGGCACGGCCAGTGCTGCTGCTGCTGCTGCCGCCGCTGCCTATGCTGCTGCTGCTGCTGCTGCTGCTGCTGCTGCTGCTGCTGCTGCTGCTGCTGCTGCTGCTGCTGCTGCTGCTGCTGCTGCTGCTGCTGCTGCTGCTGCTGCTGCTGCTGCTGCTGCTGCTGCTGCTGCTGCTGCTGCTGCTGCTGCTGCTGCTGCTGCTGCTGCTGCCGCCGCTGCCGCTGCTGCTGCTGCCGCGGCGCTCCTCCACTCTTGCGATATCATGCGCGCCGCCGCCACCGTGGCAGGAAGTCACGGTCGCCATGAGTCGTACGTCCAGACTGTAACTGGATCAACCCCGTCATGGGATCGTATTGATCCAGCGGCAGCAGCAGCCTTGCTCTGCTTTGTCACATTGTGGGGAAATGTATAAAACAAGAGATTTAGATTTAGATTTTAGATTAGAGAGAGAGAGAGAGAGGGAGGGAGGGAGGGAGGGAGGGAGGGAGGGAGGGGTGAGGGGTTGCTAGTTTTAAGGAGACCGCAATCGACGCTTAAAAATTTTATTAAAAAAATGGTGTCGGTTGTGGTTGCCTGCGGTGCGCGGAGCTCTGTCACCTGACGTCACACATACTGCCCATTTTTCCTCCTACCGCGCATTCATTGTCTGTGCATATCTATCGTTCCCGTCTCTCCCCCTCCTCTTCCTCCTCGTGTCCTGCCTTGTGCCGTCTGTTCCCTACGACCCTTGCACCCCCCCCCCCCCCCTCCCTCCTTTCCCCCTTGGCCCTGGAAGAGGACACGTCGTCGACGGGACGGGTCGGGGTTGTGCGCACACACGCACACCTACACACACACACACACACACACACACACACACACACACACACACACACACACACACACACACACACACCTACACACACACACACACACACACACACACGCACACGCACCCACTGCGGGCGCACAGAGCCCTCTCGGTCCTGGCCTTTCACCGAGGAGGGCACGTCGTGCACGACATAGCGGTCGAAGAGGAGGAAGGAGGCGGGGGTGGAGGGCGGAGAGCGAACGACAGAGATATGGACCGTTTGGGAGGGGAAAAGGACGGAAGAGGGAGGGGAGGGGGAGGAGGGGTGGGGACGTACGACTCCACCGGCCGGGGCTTCCATGGGCTGCCAGCAGGGCTCGGCTCGCCCTATCATTCCGAGAAAATGTCTATCATGGCCAGTTGCCTCATCCAGAATGGATATCCGACACGGATGTGCCGTGGACCGAGCCCCCGGTCGTGCTACATTCATGTGTGTGTGAGAGAGAGAGAGAGAGAGAGAGAGAGAGAGAGAGAGAGAGAGAGAGAGAGAGAGAGAGAGAGAGAGAGAGAGAGAATAGTAGAGGTGCCGGAGAGAGGGATGGGAAGAGTGTCAGTAAGGGAAGAGAATAGGACCCGCGCGAGCCTTCGGTGCCGCTGGAGCTGGGTAGGGTGCCACCCCCGCGCCGCCCCCGGCTCAGTCCCTGAGCTCTGGCTTGCTCGCCGTCGCCGGAGAGGTCGAACCCACGCAACTGGGCGCGGCTGCCCCCTCGGTGGCCCTTTCCGATCCGGAGGCGTCGGCCTCGGCTGGGCTCGGCTCGGCCTGCGCTCGGCTCGGCTCGCGGACCTACGGCCAGATTTAGCCCAGCATATCGACCGGCATAGCCGAGGCATAGCCGAGGCATAGCCGAGGCATAGCCCAGCCCCAGATGCATAGATAGGCCTTAGTCACCTTAGTTCGGCCGCAGGTGCCCCGCCCTGCCGCCCTGCTGCCGCCGCCGTGCCACGCCCACTCGGGGACTTGTAACCCCCGCGGCCGGACTTGTAACCGGGGGGCAGGGCGCAGGGCACCGCAGGGCACCGCAGGGCACGGCAGGGCGCGCGGCCAGGTCGCCGTCAGAGGTGCCGCCGCCGGGGACCCCGCCGCCGGCTGGACGTGTTCGGCCCCGCCTCGCTGCCGGGGCCGGGGGTGGAGAACGGTAGTCGTGCGACCTGATTTTGTTGTTTCCCGGTCGCTCTCGGTCGGGTTGGGGCCGGTGTGCTGCCGCCTGACGGCGCCATTAGGGGTGAGAAGTTTGCGCGGGGGCAGCGGGAGCTGCAGGGGCTGTGGGGTTGCGGGGGCGTCGCCAGGTGTCGCGGTGCTGCGTGCAGCAGCTGCAGCCCCCAACAGTCCCCGGCCGGGGGCATTAAAAAGAGACCACGGCTTTACGGCCTTTTCCACGGCAATACGGGCGGCGCGGTGGGCCGAGGCCGGAGCCGAGGCCGCGCGCAGGTCCCAAGGCCGTCAGGAGGCCCCCGTGGGGTCGTTGTCAGTCAGTCTGTTCACCCATCTGTCTGTTCGCCCCGCAGACAGACCCCCCCCCCCTCCCCCTTCTCCACGCCTCCCTAGTCCATAATTATTCCGTCCGCGTCTCGTGTTGTTAGAGCCGCACTAGGATCCCCTTATTTCTATTCTTCACTCCCCCACCCTATACCCGTCTCTCACCCTCTCACTAAGCCGCCCCCCCCCCCCCCCCTATCATCCCTGTTTTCGCATGGGTAGTCTTTCCCCTAGGTAGGTACGCAAACCCCTGTCGTCTCTCGTGTCCTCCTCAACTCTCTCTCTCTCTCTCTCTCTCTCTCTCTCTCTCTCTCTCTCTCTCTCTCTCTCTCTCTCTCTCTCTCTCTCTCTCTCTCTCTCATTCGCCGCTGACCTTTTTCTCCCGTTGCCGTCGTAAGGCGATCAGGATCCCCTTATTTCTATTCTTCACTCCCCCACCCTATACCCGTCTCTCACCCTCTCACTAAGCCGCCCCCCCCCCCCCCCTTTTATCATCCCTGTTTTCGCATGGGTAGTCTTTCCCCTAGGTAGGTACGCAAACCCCTGTCGTCTCTCGTGTCCTCCTCAACCCTTCCCCTCCCCATCACTCTCTCTCTCTCTCTCTCTCTCTCTCTCTCTCTCTCTCTCTCTCTCTCTCTCTCTCTCTCTCTCTCTCTCTCTCTCTCTCTCTCTCTCTCTCTCTCTCTCTCTCTCTCTCTCCATTCGCCGCTGACCTTTTTCTCCCGTTGCCGTCGTAAGGCGATCCGACACGTCGCACTCCCCCCCGGCAGGAGGGAACGTCTCCATCTCACACCGCATATCCTCCTCGAATTCCCCTTTCTTATCGCCCCCTTTCTACCCGTTCTCATTCATTTATCTTTCCCCCCTCCCCCCTCCTACTTCCGTTCCGTATTTCTAGAGGCCTAGAGGTGTGAGGCAGGCAGGGAGGGAGGGAGGGAGGGAGAGGGGAGTCTTCCCGCCCAATCCCCTAATCCTGACACCCACACATGTGCCTAGCTTGTCTAATCTACATAGTTGTTTCCACATTGCGGTGCCGTGTGGCAGGGCGGTGTGATGTGACTGCTGATCCCCCCCCCCCCCTAAACACCACAGGGCGATGAGGATAGCCCCCTGTTGCATGTAGTATGTCTCAGGGATCTGATTTACCCCACACCCTCTGTCCCTTCGTCAACTTTTTGCACCCCTTTTTTGCGCTCTTTTTTCCTGTTTTTTTTTTTTTTTTTAGGGGGCGGGGGTATAATAAATAAAAGTAATACCGTCAGGGCAAAGACGAAGAAGAGGAGGGGGAAAATACGATACACGTCTCATAAATTACGTGCAAAGAATGGGGCCAGAGCCTTTGCAACACGGCGGCAGCCGGCAGCATCGAGCGCCTTATGACTTATGGGGAGATTTGTTTACGGCTCGGACGGTTTACGTACGGTGCTGGCCGCGAGGCTTTCTCAGGCGGCGGTAAACTTTTGTCAGCGGGCGCGCGCGCGCGTGTGTGTGTGTGTGTGTGTGTGTGTGTGTGTGTGTGTGTGTGTGTGTGTGTGTGTGTGTGTGTGTGTGTGTGTGTGTGGCGCGGACCACTCAGAGGCCTGGCGGCGCCTGGCAGCAGCAGAGGGAGCAGCGCGGGCGCAAGTCAAACAGAAGAAATGGAAGTGGGAGCAGGCCAGGGCGCTGCGTCCAGACACTACGTAACGCGACTAGGGAACACAATATGTAATTTTTTCTTATTCAATTAAAATTTTGAAAATTTTCTTACGTTTTTTCCCGTCTGCAGGAAATAAAATCCAAAAATTAAATCACATACCATAGGTGTCCCATTTGCCCCGTGGCAAGGAAAGGTAGGCAAGCCCGCATCGCACCAGTCCCGTCTCTGTCTGTCTCGGCCGGACGCGTGAGAGAGAAAGAGACGGAGCTGGTGCGTTGGGGGCTTGCCTACCTTCTCCTTGTCACGGGGCAAATGGGACACCTGGTATCATGGTTTTTCGTTTTTTGACAGGCCCTACTAGGGGCTGGCATAAACGTTCCCCTAGTTCGCAGCTTTCGCAGCTCCTTGACAGCCCTTGGGGGGGGGGGGGGGGAATTTCTGTGTTTTTCTGAAAATGTTATTGTCCGAAATTATGGGCGATTGATGGCCTGGTGGGTAGGCAACCCCAACTCGTGCAGAGCGCGCGTGCCGGGCGGACTGCCTACCTTGCGGGCGCATCGCCCGTCCCCTCCTCTCCTCCGGGGCCCCCGGCAAATACTTTTGTGCCACTCAATAACTCCAGTGTTCCGTCGCCAAAATACGTTATCTGGGGAAGTTTTGTCCCCTTGTGCCCCTCCTCCCCTGGAGGCGCCTGGAGGCGAGGTCCTGGCGAGTGTGGTGTCTCTGGAATTGTCTGGTGTACCTGGTCTCTGTCCTGTCGCCCCGCCCTGCCCCGCCCTGCCCCGCCGGTGTCTTTCATACTTGTGATGGTTTTTCCGGTTGTTTGCCGCTGCCCGACTTATTTTCCTGCCGCGCTGCCCCGGTCTGAAGCGACAGGCGCTCTCAGCAGCGCGGGGGCGTCCATAATTTACGTGTCGGAATCTCGGAGGCGTGTTGACCTTGGGCCGTGGCGTCGGCTCGGACGCCCCGCGGTGGTGCGGTTTCCTTATCGTCGATGTGAGTGCGGAAGGAGGAGGGTCGCAGATTGACGCGGAAAATTGCGGGAATTGATTGTGGGGTGCAGGTTGGCGTGGTGTGTGTCGCCCGACCGTCGCTATCGATCGGACGTGTCCGGCCGGCTCTATCCACCTCTGTGCTGCTCCTAGAGCCTCTCCCCCGTGCATGTGTGTTAGCGGGCAGATATTCTTTTGGTCTGCATTGCCATGTGGCGGACTTTGGTTTCCCCGGTTCGAATCCAGCCCGCGGTTTCTGAGAGTGCGGTCTGAGAAGCCTGTTCTCGCGCACCCCTCGCCTCTGTGGGTCGATACTGCAGACTGAGCTCGAAAGCACCTTTCTCACCTCTTCATCTCTCTCTCTCTCTCTCGCTCTCCCTCCCCCGCTCTGTCTCTCTCTCGCTCTCCATCACCCCCCCACGCCACGTAACCTCCCCTTGCTTCCAGCACGCGCCGCAGCGCGCCGCCACCCCGTCGCTGGAAAGAGCCCCAGTCGACGTCCGTCCCGTGCTTGCCAGCCCCCGGGGGGGCCGGCGGGGGCTGCGTGTTCACAAACGACGTAACGTTAGCAGCCCCCGTTGGAATCCCATCATATCGCCCCCCCCCCCCCTGACAGCCCACCCCGCCGGCCACACGACTGACGCAGAGGCTGACGGGGGCTGAAGCGGCGCGCTGACGAGCACAGCCTTCTTCCTCCGCCGCCTTCCTGTCCCTCCTTACAAGGCGCAGGAAGACCGGGCGTCGACTGCTCGTCTTCCGAGGCCGCTGCCTTTGTACCCGCACAGCAATCAGCAGGCCCCGGCGCGGACCCGCTCTGGCTTTTACGTCTCTCTCTCTCGCTCTCTCTCTCTCTCTCTCTCTCTCTCTCTCTCTCTCTCTCTCTCTCTCTCTCTCTCTCTCTCTCTCTCTCTCTCTCTCTCTCTCTCTCTCTCTCTCTCTCTCTCTCTCTCTCTCTCTCTCTCTCTCTCTCTCTCTCTCTCTCTCTCCCTCTCTCGCCTCGTCGAGATGGGCGCGCTGTCTGAGAAGTATAGAGATCTATAGTCCGTGCCTGCGAATAAGGGTGGCCCAGTTTGGATCGACTGTGTATAACGTTCCGCGGTGGCCGTCCCTTCACAAAGTATCTCGGCGATGTGAGCAGTGTTTGAACCCGCTATCCGCGTCTCACCAAAAAACATTTTTGATGTCTCGCTGCGGCCCGCGCCCGCAGAAGACAAATCTCTGGACAACTTTTGATGTCGCTGTTTACATCGCCGTCGTTATGCTGGCTTGGCTGTTCGGTGGCGGAACATTTGTCCCCCTGGCGGGAGTTGTCCGTACCTCCGACCCCTCCGGCCCCCGTGTCGTGTGCGCACCGCACCACAGAGTGAAGCGGCGCGCCTCGCCATTTATATCGCGAGGCATCATCCCGCTGCTGTTGGGGGGGGGGGGGGGGGGGGGCAGCCACCGCCCCGCCAGCATCGATCAGCTTTTCCTCCCTCATTCACCGGCAGTCGTCTCACTCGCTCTCTGAGCGGCGCTGCTGCCGCTGAGAACCTCTGCAACCGCCAGGTGGTGGTGGTGTCCCACATGTGGAGGCAACCTCAGCAGCAGCAGCAGCAGCAGCAGCAGCAGCAGCAGCAGCAGCAGCAGCAGCAGCAGCAGCCGCAGCAGCAGCAGGGAACCTCAGGGTAATCCGCTGCGGGACGGGGCACCCACTCCGCTAGCTCCCCTAACTAATCATCCCCTCATAGGGACATCCTTCAGCAGTGCTCCTGCGGGAGTGCTTTTTTTTTTGTTGTGAAACTGGGAACGGAGCCAAAGAGTTCCGGGCGAACTCCAGTCCGTGTTCGTTATGCGTACTGCGCTGGCTCGGTACCCTACGGCGGGCGGGCGCGAATGTTTACCGCCACTTCGTATGTAATTTCGGAACGGCAACCACCGCCACTGCCCGCGCGAGTTCCAATGAGACTCCCCGGTACATCCTCGGACCCGATAGACAGTCAGACAGACAGGCAGACAGACAGACCCCCCTTACGAGGCGACCTGATGAGGAAAAGTTACAGTGGCGCGCATATTCTGTGTCGGACTCGCCCCCCCCCCCCTCCCTCCTTTACCGCGTTTTACCTGCTGCCGACGGTACAATGCCCTTTCGCGCTCTCTCACGCTTCCCCCCCCCCCTCCACCTCTTCCGGTACTGGGCCGCGCGGGGGCTAGGGCCCCGCTGTGCTCCGCTCGGGTCATGTGAGGCAGTGTAGCAGCCGCAGCGGGCGTGCCTACATCGCGGGGGCATTGATTGATGATAGAGGCTCTCGTCCACAGATTAGGTAGCGCGAGAATGAAGGAGTCGACTGGTCATCGTGCATAGCAAGAAACGTTTTTGGAAAAGTTCGGAAAAATAAGAGACTGTGGTTTCTTTTTCTGACGTTTTAAGAATGAGAATTCCAAACAAAAAAAAAATGAGATTTTACCGCACGGACGAGTGATCTTTCGATTTTTCAGAAAACGTTTGGAAAATTCCAAACAATTCGGGCGACAACACCACCACCACCACCACCACCACACTACCGCCGCCGCGCACAGTGAATTTCTGGTGCAGAATACGGCCCTCAAAGTTTACGGCGCGCCTCGCTGATAAGGCCGCTGTTGTTTGCTGTTATTCCTCTGCAGCGAATACTTTTCGCTGGTCTTGTTTCGCGGCACGGGTGCGACAAAGTGAGTCGCGGCGTTCTTCCCTCTCTCTTCCTCTCCCTTGGCGGCAGGCATGAGCCGATAGGGGGGGTAAGTCAACAGGTTTCGTTGTCGTCGCGGGTCTTCGCTGAGTGGCGCCGTTTTTCGTTGAGGCGTGTCACCTGTTCGGTGAGGCCGGGGCGGGTGCGGGTAGCCCGGGTTACCCCCGGGCCCCGGGGACCGGGAGCGCCTGCCGGGTAGGCAGTCCCGACTTGGACGCTGCACACGTGTCGTGCGGGCTGGCCTATCCACTCGTCCGCAGGCGCTTGCCGCCCTTTTTGTCTTCCGTTCATTTATTTATTAGTTCATTCATCCACTCATTCATTTATTTGTTCATCCACTCATTCATTTATTTGTTCACTCATTCATTTATTTGTTCATTCATTCATTCGTCCCATTGAGAGCCTTCACACACACACACACGCACGCACGCACGCACGGACGCGGCATGCCAAGGCTTCAACGTCGGCTACTCACCACGCCACGGCTCCTTGACGTCAGCCCAGATTTATCGCGACTCATCGGCGCACTAGTCGCTCTGCTTCCGTGACTCCCCTGCAGCGCTTACGGGCCCTCTGCTCCCTCCTCCCCTCCCTTCACCTCATTGCCGGAGTGTAAATCGTCCCACAGACTGCGTGAGGTTTCACCCTTTCGAGTTGGGTGCCCCCCCCCCCCCTTTACGCCCCTTACATTTGCCGCCCTATTAGGGCAAGGACATGACTGGCTCCAGACTCTCTCTAACCTTCATGGAACACGCCATCCCGCGCAAACCTGATGTCATCCTCCCCGTCATAGAGTCGCCCCCCCTCCCTCCCCCAATCTCCCTCTCCCTCCCTCCCCCATTTCTGAGCCGCCCCGCTCTGTCCGCCTTTCGTTCCAATTCCTTGACTCCGCGGTCCATTTTTCTTCCACCCCCTCTGCGGCCCGCCGCTGTCCGCCTGTCCATCCCCTGTCTGTCTGTCTCTGTCTGTCTGCCCGTGTTTCTGGCCGCGTATCCTATAGTGTATCGGTTTGTCTGTCGCACAATGGCAGTATTGCTGGTCTAATCCGTACGCCGTGGGAAGACTGCCCAATAACCGACCGCAGCGAAGGAGAAAGGGTAAGAGAGAGAGAGAGGGGGGGGGGGAATAGGGAGAGAGGGAGAGAGAGGGCGGTCTGATGACGTGCAGACCCGTGTGCGGGGGGCGGGGTGGGGGGGGGGCGTTTATTGTACGTTCCATCAGCGTTCCGTTCTAAAGAACAAGCCAAAGATGCCAGGACTTGCGACGCGGAAGAATTGGAAAGTTGGCGGCAGTCCCCGGCGAGCGGGAGGCGGCGGCGGTGGCGGTATCGGGGCCACGCACTGCCTCCCAGTAATTTGCTTCCAATTTTGATGCAAGCCGAAAATTGGAGAAAGTTAAGTCGGGTGTAGCGGGGGGGGGGGGGGGGGGGGTTGGTCCTGTGGGTGGGTGGCGGCGCCGGCGGGGGGCGGTACTAGTAGGCTGTCTATCTTCCATCTCACTCTGCGATGCGCAGTGCACGGGGCAGAATGCAACTAAAGAGGCGCGGCGTGAGAGAGAAGCAGGCGCGATCAGTCTCTCTCGCACCGCTACTTCCTTCCTCTCAGGTTTATATTTCTCCCCGTTCCTCGCTGCTGCTGCTGCTGCTGATACTGCTGCTACTGCTGCTACTGCTACGCGGTGAATGCAGGCGGGAGAGTTCCGTGCGGCCAACGTTCGTCGTCGGCCACAAACCAAACTCCGCTCTCTTGCTCTCGTTGGAGGACGTGGGCGAGAGGCAGCTAGCGCCACGTTTATTCGTCGTCCGTGCTCCCTGTCGGAAAAGCAGCGGCAGACAGCCCAAAGTGAGTTTTGTACCCCCGCCTACCCTGCCCCTAGCCCCGGCCCCCTCCTGTCTGTCTCTCTCACTCCCCCATCATGCCGTACATAGGCGATATGGAACGACGCCGCTGTATGCTACTCTACTCACCCGCGCACTGCCGCGAATTTTCCACGTCGCTACAAAATGTGGAAGGATGACACTTCTCTCCCCCTCTTGTCGTTTGTGTGTTGCGCGCGTGTGTGTGTGTGTGTGTGTGTGTGTGAGAGAGAGAGAGAGAGAGAGAGAGAGAGAGAGAGAGAGAGAGAGAGAGAGAGAGAGAGAGAGAGAGAGAGAGAGAGAGAGAAAGAGAGAGAGAGAGAGAGAGAGAGAGAGAAAGGGGGACGCGAAAGGGAGGAGGAGTGTGCTACGCGACGAGTGAAGTGCAGGCGTGCTCGGCTCGGTTTGGTGCCGTAGCGTAATTTAAAGTTCATGAAACGACAGAGAATGTCTCGCAGTGTGGCCGTCCGCGTCCTCCCCACAGGTTTATTTTTTTCCCTCTCTCTCCCTTCTCCTCTCGCGTACTTTTCCCCAACCTTAACCCCCCCCCCGCCCCTACTACTACTACACACACAGCCCAGGTCGGGACACTCTCGCTCTGTCATCAGGCGCGGATACAAGGGGGGGGGGGGGGGGTTTTCGCCTGTAAGTAGGCAAAAAGTGGTACATTGCCCCCCCCCCCCCCACAAGTGGCTCCTGGATCTGCGCCTGTCTGTCATCGTTCTGTCTTTCTTTTCGTCTTCTTTCCCCTTTCCTTTGTGTCTCTCCGTCCCTTTTCTTCTTGCTGTATTATTCATCTTTCCATTCGCACCACTTTTTCCCTCTCCGTTCCTCTTTGTTTGCCGCGTCCCATCTCACCCCCCTCCCCTTTCCCTTTCTCTTGCCCTCTCTCGCTGTTTACTTTCAGCTCTCTCTCTCTCTCTCTCTCTCTCTCTCTCTCTCTCTCTCTCTCTCTCTCTCTCTCTCTCTCTCTCTTCTCTCTACTGCTCCTTACCGTAATGTCGTCGGTGGCGCTCTTCAATCTCTCTCTCTCTCGCTTTCTCGGTGCGCTCGCGGCCGTCTGCCGTCTCGCTTTACCTTGCGTACTCCACAGCCCGTGAAATCTGGGACGGGACAGAGAAAGACCGTCCTCGCCGGAGGACCCGTGTGTCCGACGTCGGGTTCAAACACCCGGAGTCCTTTTTTTTCCGAGCGGAGGGGGAGGGAGGAGGTGGGGGGGGGGGAATCGTCCACGAGTTATGTTTGTCACGTGGTTTGTGGACCCCCCACCCCCACCCCCGACGCCAATGGAATATGGCTAACAGGTGGGAGAGCGCTCGGATTCTCTCTAATTTCCCCGAGGGCTCTCTCAGTGTCTCTCTCTCTCTCCCTCTATCTGTCTGTCTCTCTCTCCTCGGCTCCGCGGTCGCTGAATACGATGGTCGTATTCGCGGCCCCGACGACTGCTCCGCCCCGCCGCCGCTCTGCTGCCGCTCCGGACCTCGAGAGCAACAACAGCAGCAGCATCAGCAGCATCAGCAGCAGCAGCAGCAGCAGCAGCAGCAGCAGCAGCAGCAGCAGCAGCAGCAGCAGCAGCAGCAGCATCAGCAGCAGCAGCAGCAGCAGCAGCAGCAGCAGCAGCAGCAGCAGCATCAGCAGCAGCAGCAGCAGCAGCAGCAGCATCAGCAGCATCAGCAGCAGCAGCAGCAGCAGCAGCAGCAGCAGCAGCATCAGCAGCAGCAGCAGCAGCAGCAGCAGCAGCAGCAGCAGCAGCAGCGCTCTCTAGCCCCCAGTCGCGGTGGTGCAATTAGTGAAAACCCTACGAGCAGACAAACCCACCAACCGGCGACAGGCAGGCAGACAGACCGACAGACAGACAGGCAGACATGCAGGCGGGCGGATGAGATGGGACAGATCGGTCGGAGCTCCTGCGCACCGACCGAATGCATCTGCCTGCAGTGAGTCAGATTAATTCCGCTCTCTTGTTCGGCCTCTCCTCTCTTGCTGCCGTCCTTTTCCTCTCTCTCTCAATTCAATTCGACTATCCGCTCATCTCGATCCTTCTCCCCCCCCCCCCCCGCTTCCCCTCATCCCCTTTCCCGTCGGTATTTGGGCTGCACCCCTTTTTGCGCACGCTTATCGTCTCTCTCTCTCTCTTTCTCTCGAACATGATGGACTGCATGGGGACGCTGGGAGCTTTAGCAGCTCGCGCCTGTCTATATCGACCCGCCTCCCCCCCCCCCCCCCCCCCCCTCTCCTCTCTCCCCCTCCCATTCACACACCGCGCGAAAGCGGGCGAGCCACACCGTGGCAAACCACCTCTCTGATTATCTCACTGGCGCTGTCTCGAATCTCATGCCGATGGCTTTCGCGTGCATTATACCAGCCAGCCCCCCCCCCCTCCTACACACACCCGCCACTGTATGCCTTTGTAATGAGAGTGTGAATGCCGTGTAGCGCGTAGCGCCACTGTTTGTCTCGACTTCGTGCTCTCTCTGTCTCGCTCTCTCCCTCTCTCTCTCTCTCTCTCTCTCTCTCTCTCTCTCTCTCTCTCTCTCTCTCTCTCTCTCTCCTCTCTCGCTCCCTCTCTCCCACGCTCACACGCCGACGCAGAATCGTTTTTTTCCGAGCACATATGCTGCTAACTGGAAGGGGCTGCTGACGGCTCGTCAGGGCGGCGCGCATGTTGACTCCCACCCGCCCGCCCCCCGCCGTTTCGCCGTTTTCTTTTCCCACAGTTTCCCGTTTCCCATGCGCGGCGAACGCATTTGTTCTTCCAGAGCGGAAACGGGCGAAATGGAAAACGACCGCGGAGAAGGCGCCGCCCCGTTAGCTGTAGTTTTCCGGCATGCATATCAGAAATCCATAGCCACCGCCGCCCCCCCCCCCCCCCCCCCCCCCCCCCCCGCGGCCAGTCCGTGCCCTCTGCTCTTTTGGTGCCCCCGGTTGGTCGGTGGTGGTGGAGGGGGGGAGGGAATCTCCACCTGGGGATCTGACGGACTCGGTGAATACCGTAACGTACGGCAGCTTGCATGGTGTATACGCCCAGCGGTTTTCTTTCTTTTTCTCCTATTTTTTGTTATATTTTTCCCTGTGTGTGTGTGTGTGTGTGTGTGTGTGTGTGTGTGTGTGTGTGTTACGATCTCGGTCGTGTTTCCCGCCTGCCCTGCCACGCTCGGTCCTCTTTGTACTGCAGCACTGCCAACAATCCGAATTGAATTCTTTATCTGCCTCTTTGATGTCGCAGCTGTGACCCCCCCCCCCCCCCCCCCCTCGTCTTCCCCCTCCCCCTCCGATCCCGCCGGCGGCTCGAGAAGGATCCCCTACCTCGAGGGATTAGCAAGTTCACACGCTCTGCTCCCCTCCCCCCCCCCCTCTCTCTCTCTCTCTCTCTCTCTCTCTCTCTCTCTCTCTCTCTCTCTCTCTCTCTCTCTCTCTCTCTCTCTCTCTCTCTCTCTCTCGCTCTCTCTCTCTCTAAACAAATTCAAAATTCTAATTCTATTTCTCTTTAAACAAATTTAAATTAAAGATTCAGGTTCTCTCTTTCTCTCTCTCTCTAATCAAATTCAAAATTCAAATTCCTTTGTCTCCCTCGCACACTCTCACACTCACTTTCCCTCTCTAGTTCTCTCTTGTTTGCTCTCTCTCTCTCTCTCTCTCTCTCTCTCTCTCTCTCTCTCTCTCTCTCTCTCTCTCTCTCTCCCCCCTCCCCCCCCCCCCCCCCGAGCCCCGTGCGTGGTAGGCAGCCGCGGGCTCCGGCGGACACGGCTGCGCCGCGGGATTGCCTACCCGAGTATGCGCAGGCGCTCGTTCGCCTCGCCGCGGAGCCCCGTGCACGGTAGGCACGCGGCGCCTCGCAGGACACGGCCGCGCGGCGGGATTGCCTACCCGGGGATGTGCAGGCGCTCGGCGGGAGGCGGTGGAGGGAGGAGGCCGGGGCTGGCCGGGGCACTATCGGCCGCTGTCCGTGCCCGCTGTGCGCTGCGGTGTGGGGCGTGCGGTGGGTGTGTGCTTCAGACTGGAGGAGAGTCGTCGGGGAGAGAGAGAGAGATAGAGAGAGAGAGAGAGAGAGAGAGAGAGAGAGAGAGAGAGAGAGAGGGGAGAGAGGAGAGGGAGAGAGAGAGAGAGAGAGAGAGAGAGAGAGAGAGAGAGAGAGAGAGAGAGAGAGAGAGAGAGAGAGAGAGAGAGAGAGAAGAGAGAGAGAGAGAGAGAGAGAGACGTGTGGGTGTCATCCGAGGTTTGGCCATCATCGGCACTTGTGGGAAACTCTGACTGTGGTTGGAAGGGAGGGGAGGGTGCCCAGCCCAGTTACAGGCCCAGGTGCACCTGTCTGCCGCAACACACCTGGAGGTAGTCGAGTCCGTGGCAAACCGCGATGGAGGGGGTTCTGCCGGAGAAGAAAAATGAGCAGTTCGTGCATTCTTTTTCTTCTTTTTGGAACACCATATTAACCCACACATAACCCGAGGCAGTTTCATGTTTTGCGACAGGTGGGCTGGCGCGCAGATTTGTTGAAATATTTGCAAGCATATCTTGGCGCGAGTATAAAACGTGATTTCGGAGTGTGTTTTTGTATATGATTGTGTCGGATGCGTCATCCAGCGACGAGGAGGCTACCCAATTATACTCATTGACACCACCTGCGAGGTGTGTGAGGGGTATACGCGCGATGAAACCGCAAGCCGTGTGTGCCTGTGTGTGTGCGTGTGTGTGTGCTGCAACCGCAATCTGTCAAGAGGAATGAGTCTGGAGCGGCACGGGCCAAACAAGAGCACCGCCCCCGGTGTCGAGCTGAGGGGGGGGGGGGTAGTTGTAGTTTGCTCAGTCGGCCCCACAATGCGCGCAAACACTGTCGCATCGCGGAGGCACTTGACTCTACTTAGATCCAACAACTCCAGTAACCCCACACGGTGCCGGCCCCTTGCGCCGCCCCCGCGCCGCCCCCCCCGCTCAAACAGACGGCAATTGGTTTGTCTTGCCACCAGGAGTGATTGGGTGGGAGAATAATAGTGGCAGAGGAGGGGGGGGGGGGGGGGGGGGGTCCTTGTGTTTGGAGATCCGCCGCGGAAAGGACAGCCTCGGGACCGGGGGGAGGGGAGGGGAGGGGCAGTCTCGGAGGCCTCGAATATGACGCATTCGTATCTAATTTGTTATTGGCGAAACTCAAACATTATTTATGGAATCGAAATGAGAAAAACGGCTTAAATACTAACGGGGCCTTCTACAACAGCGTGCGGCCTCCAACAGCCGGAGCGCGAGCGTGTTGAGGAGGGTGAAAGGAAAGTTTTGGCCGCATAACGCCACCCGCTGGACTGTATATATATCGCTCGATACCTCCCCCCCCCCCCCACTACTTACCACTTCGGGTGGGGAGGGGGGAGGGGGAGCTCACAGTAAGCCGCAACAAATGGATGCCAGACGTGAGTTCCAATAATACTGGGAGCCGTCAGGGGAGGCTTCAGCCCCCCCCCCCTCTCTCTCTCTCTCTCTCTCTCTCTCTCTCTCTCTCTCTCTCTCTCTCTCTCTCTCTCTCTCTCTCTCTCTCTCTCTCTCCCTCTCTCTCTCTCTCTCTCTCTCTCTCCCTCTCTTGCTCTCCCTGTTTGTCAGTCTGTCCCTGTCTCCCCCGAGACGCACAACACATCGCATGTCATTTGCTGCGCACCTTTTCAATATGGTCGTTTGGTCAGAATTTTTTTTTGTAAATAGTGTGTGAAGCGTATTTTTACTACTACAGCAACCCGCCGCTGTGCCTCTGCAAGACAAGTCTGTCTGTCTGTCCCTTTGTCGCCTCGGTGCTGGAGATGCTCCTCGGCGGGTCTCCTCGGCCTCCATTCACAATCCCGTTGCCGGGCCGCTGATGGTGTCTTCCGGTGCCACGGGGGGCCGTCCCGAAAATACATACCATAAATAAATATCTTACGCAACACCCCTGTGAATAATTTCCATTCGTTTATTTGTCCTGCTCTCTTTCTCTCGCTCTCTCTCTCTCTCTCTCTCTCTCTCTCTCTCTCTCTCTCTCTCTCTCTCTCTCTCTCTCTCTCTCTCTCTTCGCAAAAGTCGGCATCAGCAGACTCCCCTCCCCGGGGATTGGCCTCGCCAAAGGGCTTCGCCCCGCCGTCCTCACTGCTGTGGGTTTTTAGTCTTAAATTTCATGGCAGCGTTGTGGATTCCCAGAGCGCGTGCTATCTCTCCCTCTCCCTCCCTCTCTCTCCCTCTCTCCCTCTCTGAGAGGCCGGTGTCGGCCCAGCTCAGTCTTTCCAGCCCTGCTGCGGTATACCAGGTGTATCATTGGCCCCGGGCAGTTTCGGTTTTAGGCAGTCCCGCAACACACTATCTCCGTCTCTCTCTGGCTCGGCCAGACGCGTGAGACAGAAAGAGACGGAGATAGTGCTTTGCGGGACTGCCTAAAACCGAAACTGCCCGGGGCCAATGATACACCTGGTATAGTACATTACAATGGGAGTGGACTAACATTCAGATCAAACGGCGGCCTCCCTGCGCTGTCTAGGGTTTTTTTACTTTTATTATTATTATTATTATTATTATTATTATTATTATTATTATTTATCTTCTACGAGAGTAGACAGAGCCTGCTGCCGTTTGCCTTTTCTCACTCCCTGTCTTGGCGGTGGTATGGCGCATCCAGTTGTCCAGGCGGCTTGTTGCCGGTCTGTTGTTGCTGCCACAGCCCTTAGCCCCCCCCCCCCCCCTCCTTTCAAACCTTTCCCCGGGGTCCGGCCGCAGCACCGCACCGGCGCCACGCCCTCGCCAAAATTACCATAACAATCAAAGCATTACTCAACAATGTAATTGTTATTCCGATTGTGGAAAGGAGGAAGGAAGAAGCGAAGAGGAGAGGGGCGGCACGGCCGTTGCTGTTGTGTTGAAGCGATTTTTTTAAACTTTAATTTCCACAGAGAGAGAAATTGAAAATGTATTTTTGTCTTGTTTTGCAGGTGGGCATTTAATCGCGGGTGCGCAGTGCGTGGATGCTGCAGTGTGACGACTTTAGCAGGCAAGTCAATGTTGTTGTTTTGGAGGGGGTGGGGGGCTTTTTTTTAATCAATTTTGTTTGTATTTACTCTCGCCTACCCCCGTATCCGCTCGCTGTTCTCTCGCTCTCTTTCTCCCTCTTCCTCTGTTGCTCGACGGCGCTGGGTCCGGATGATGAATCGTTAGCCGCCCTCTCCCTAACCTCTCTCTCTCTCTCTCTCTCTCTCTCTCTCTCTCTCTCTCTATCTATCTATCTATCTATCTATCTCTCTCTCTCTCTCTCTCTCTCTCTCTCTATCTATCTATCTATCTATCTATCTATCTATCTATATCTCTCTCTCTCTCTCTTTTTGCGCACTTTCAATGCGTCACGTTTCATCACATCCACACCGGAGCCCATCGGGGTGATCGGCTTCAAAAGGAGGAGTGCCGGTCATTATTATCATATATGACAGGTTTTGGGCTGATGGATGACTTTGATTTTGTTTTTTCAAACACACCGCCGTTGCGACCGTCCGGCACATCCGGCCGGATGCGCTTGGATACAGTATCGCCACCTCATGGGATATTCATACTATTCCGAACGGTTGGCGGCGGCGGCAGCAGCAGCAGCAGCAGCAGCAGCAGCAGCAGCAGCAGTGTGTGTACCAACCTAACGTTCCTGATCCGCACTCGTAAAGAAGAAAGAAAAAAGGGGGAGGTGGGGCGCAAATTTCGTAGCGTCGGTGTAGATATCCGTTTGTGACCCCCTGGAGACTAGAACCTGCGTCGCTTGTATATACACATATATATATATACATGACCGTCGGTGTCCTCCGATAACCGTACCATGCCATAACTGTCGCGCTCCTACACGTTTTGCAGCGTACTTCCGGAACGGCATGTGATGAGCATTCCCCGCGTTTCTGAGCGCCCTTTCACCCTCCCCGGTCCCCTCCCCCTTTTCCTCTTCGCACACGAGGCTTACCACCAGCATCCCCCCCCCCCCCCCCGAACCCCCTTTTCGCTCGTGTGTGTGCGCGTGCACCCTGTGTGCCAACACAAACGGTGTTTCCATTTCTGGAAAATATAAATACCAATGTGCATTGCATGGAGAGTGCCCCGGGGGCCCGTGTCAACAGAGCCCCCCTCCCCCTCTGTGCGTACAGAGCGCTCTCTGTCGCTCTCATTATTACATTACGGCCTCTGCACTGTTGGGGGGAGAGAGAGAGGTGGGGAGAATGTGGCATGTTTCACACGCAGCCGCCGTCTGTAAGGGTTGGTATGCGTACGGGTAAATGCCGGGGCAAGGAGTGGGGGGGGGGGGGTATGGGTTCAGGTGCAGAGAGAAACATGCAAAGACGACATTACTTATTGACCTTAGCCGAGACCACACTTTTGTAGTGCATTTTATATGATCACAAAAAAAAAATATTATGTTTATTATTAGCCCCGGGCAGTTGTGGTTTTAGGCCGTCCCGCAATTAACGCACTATCTCCGTCTCTATTTCTATCTCACGCGTCTGGCCGAGCTAGAAAGAGACGGAGATAGTGCGTTGCGAGACTGCCTAAAACCAAAACTGCCCGGGGCAAATGATACACCTGGTAAATAAATTTTGTGTCGTGGTAGGAGGTGATGGTGGGTGGGGATATGGGTTGAAGATGGCGTACTGTTGCCTTACTTGTTATCGGCGTGTCCCTCTGGTGTCGCGCCTTGTCGTACAGTGGCAGCGGGAGGGGCTTATTGCCATCTCTCTCTCTCTCTCTCTCTCTCTCTCTCTCTCTCTCTCTCTCTCTCTCTCTCTCTCTCTCTCTCTCTCTCTCTCTCTCTCTCTCTCTCTCTCTCTCTCGCTCTCGCTCCTCCCCTCTGTCGCTCTCTTTCCCTCGGTACTTTGCCTGCGTCTGATCCAAAGTCGCACAGCACACTTCCCGGAAAGCGCGCGCACACACACACACACACACACACACACACACTGCGTCTGGCAGTCCGGAAGTATATGACAAACACGGTCTGGATAATATTCGTATCTTTAATGATATTTTTATTCCGACAGTTGTCCCGCTGACCATGAAAATGGTTGTGTAATCGGGCCTTTACAGCTGGGAGTGTTTTCTGTATGTTGGCCACCATCCGGTACATCGCGCCGAGGCTTCGGAATGGGGTCTGTGTGTTTGCTGTCCCCCCTTGCCCCGCTGTCGCTGTCTCTATCGCACTCCCTGCCGCGCGCCTTCGGCTGCATCTGCTTTAGTCGTTTTGCGAGCGATCAATGCGCGCGAATGACAAGTGGAGGAAAAGGGGTTTGGGAAGGAGGAGGGGTAGGGGCCGTGCTGTGAATGACAGAGCGGCCATTGTGCTGCAGAAGGACGTCCTCCCTCCCCAGCATCAGTGCGACAAACACTGTCAGGTGCGGAGGGCGCTGCTGGCGCTGCGTGCACTGGAAAAGATGCTCCACTCGGCAGGGCTTTGTTAGTGTGCCTGCGCCATGAGCATCGCAGCTCGATACGCCCTGGAAGGGTTACCAAGCCGTGTGGGGTGGGTGGGTAGTTCGGTTCCCCGGGGATCCTGATATATCTGTATACCAGGATGTTTCTACATAGTGAAGCGGCAAATGTTGGGTGAGTTTAGATTTTTTTTTTAAATCGCCGTTGAAACAAAGTCACAGCAAGTAAAAAAAAAAACACACCTTCCAATAAATAGTGTGAAGGGTGTGATTATTTTTTTTTCTCAATTTTCTCTTTCAACTGCATGTGATTGTTTTCCCAGCGTGGTTCAATTAGCTGCGCCGAATGGGTTTCGTTTTTCGGGATGCTACTGTTGCGCCTGCGAATACGGCCGTGGCGTTGCGCATTCGTTTTGACGCGGCAGAACGTGTGTTTTCATCTCCGGATTGAGTTTAACGCAGTCAGGCACCGATTGAAAATGAAATGGTAGCGGGCGGCAAGGGGGGCGTCGGCGGGGGCCACGCCCCAGCGGGGCCACACCCCAGCGGGGGCCACTCCAGCGGGGGCCACACCAGCGGGGTCCACTCCAGCGGGGTCCACTCCAGCGGGGGCCACCCCAGCGGGGTCCACTCCAGCGGGGGCCACTCCAGCGGGGGCCACACCAGCGGGGTCCACTCCAGCGGGGTCCACTCCAGCGGGTGCCACCCCAGCGGGGTCCACTCCAGCGGGGGCCACACCAGCGGGGGCCACACCAGCGGGGGCACTCCAGCGGGGGCCACCCCAGCGGGGGCACTCCAGCGGGGGCCACCCCAGCGGGGTCCACTCCAGCGGGGGCCACCCCAGCGGGGGCCACCCCAGCGGGGGCCACCCCAGCGGGGGCCACCCCAGCGGGGGCCACCCCAGCGGGGGCCACCCCAGCGGGGGCCACCCCAGCAGGCCCCCGCGGGCCCTGACTGCGCTCACCCACCCTGATCAACACTGCATGAAATATTCACCGTGATTCAATCAATGGCCTCAACAACGGCTGCGCCCGCAAGTGCGGCCGGATAATGAGAGAGAAAGACACAGAGAGAGAGAGGGAGAGTGGCGAGGGTTTGGGGAGGGCAGGTGTAAGCCGTGGACCCACGCCCTTTCTCAGGGATTCACCTTACGGACTTCGTCGGCGTCTTCTTTCAGACACTTTCTTAGCACTTTAATTGCCTGGGCTCAGACGTCGCAGCGACCTGGAGACGCAGTGGGAAAAGACGGCGCAGAGAGAGTGAGGGAGAGGGGGAAGGGCGGGGAGTGTAAATCAGAGTGAGAGGGACTTGTTGATGCCCTCATGGGCCCCATGGGCCCTGATGAGATGATGGTGTGAACAGATTGGGAGATGGGCCGGACGCCGGCTGGGCTGCGCTTCGCTGCCGCCTGAGGGTGACAGCGCTGGGCCGGTGCACCAAAAGAAAATGAGAACCTTTTTTAGACCGGTATTTGAACCCCCAAAGTCATCGAGCAAAGCCCTTCAGAGTCGGATGACGCCAGTGCGACGGCTTCGCTGGAAGTAATGTTTTAGGGTGGCAGCCCTGCTGCCGTCCCAGTCCGGCGGTCGGCATGCGTTCGCCGCCCCCCCCCCCCCCTCCTTATTTTACCTCGGTCTGCTCCGTAGTAGATTATTAGTGTCGTGGCAAAGAAAGCGGCCCAAGGCCCGAAAGTGTTAACAAAAAGGAGAGAGAGAGAGAGAGAGAGAGAGAGAGAGAGAGAGAGAGAGAGAGAGAGAGAGAGAGAGAGAGAGAGAGAGAGAGAGAGAGAGAGAGAGAGAGAGAGAGAGAGAGAGAGAGAAAGGGAGAGAAAGGGAAAGAAAGAAAGAGAAAGGAAAGGCCTGCCGCCGCAAATCACGGGACACGAAGCCCGCGGGGCCCGCGGCAGGGCCATTGGCAGGTCGGCCACCCTGAGCCGTGCCGGTCAATAGGTAACAAGTCCCCGGCTGGCTACCGCTGGCTACCGCTGGCTACCGCTGGCAACAACTGGCTACCGCTGGCTGTCTACCCGCACTCCCTCCCCGCTGCCACCGCCGCCGCGCGGTTAGTCGAGAGAGGTGATTCCGGCCTAGCCACGCAAAGACCCCCCCCCTTCCCCTCTTTCTCCCCCCTATCCCCCCCCCCCCCCTGAGCGGAGTACCGCACTAAAAATTTCGCAGTCGATTAAAGGGAAAAATATCAACTTGACGACGTCGCGCGCGCCGCTCGTTTCTTTTCCCATCCCGGTGCTTTGGCAAGGCTGGGCGGCGCCAGTGAGTGACGGGGGTTGCTTTATGGCGGCGGCGCAGCAAATGGCGAGATCTGTGTCTTGCTCTCTCCCCTCCTTTCTCTCTCTCTCTCTCTCTCTCTCTTTCTCACTCCCTCTCCCTCTCCTACCTCCCCTCTCTGTCCCTCTCCGTCCCACTTTCTTTAAACGCCGGTTATCCCGCAGGAGATCCCCCGGCAGGTAGGCACACCCGTTAAACATGCATGTGCTGCGGGGCTGCCTATGCCCCCGACTGCAGGCGGCAAGCACCCTCCCTGGAGTCACTACTGAGGCGAGAGTGACGGTCTCGCGCTCCCCGCTGCCCCATGAGTTGAGGTGGGAGAGTGTTGCGGGTGAGTGGGGGGGGGGGGGGGGGTAGACCTCCCCCCTCTTGCTCTCGCTTACTCGCGCAGTCCGCTGGGCCGGGCGTTGCGTCAGATTGGATACAATATTCCTCGTCGCTCGCAGTTGCAACGCGTTGTGTCCCCTTTGCGTCGGAACCCGGTTGCATAGCGGCAAGATATGAGAAGTGGCGGCGTCGTTGCTTCCCGGACGCTCTCTGGGCGTTTCGGAGAGAGAGAGAGAGAGAGAGAGAGAGAGAGAGAGAGAGAGAGAGAGAGAGAGAGAGAGAGAGAGAGAGAGAGAGAGAGAGAGAGAGAGAGAGAAAGAGAGAGAGAGAGCTATGTGGGTGGCGTGTAGGAGTGTTTTCTCCGCTCCGTGTTTTGTTTCCCTGCTCCTCCGTCTCGTTTGAAATGCATCGTGCCGCTCAAAGACAACGACAAAGGGATGGGCGAAAGTCGTTTGCTTCAATCGTGTGTGTGTGTGTGTGTGTGTGTGTGTGTGTGTGTGTGTGTGTGTGGGTGGGTGTGTGGGTGGGTGGGTGGGTGGGTGTGGGTGGCGCGAGTGGCGGGTGGGATCGCTTTGTATCGAGGCGCGGTGGAGGTGAGGAGGAGGTGGCTGCTGCAGAGGCTGGACAGGACGGACAGGGTTGATGTGTGAGGTGTTCCGCCCCCCTCGGCTGCGTGCGGGGCGTGTGCGAGGCGTGCGCGGGGCGTGTGCGGGGGCGTGCGCGGGGCGTGCGCGGGGCGTGTGCGGGGCGTGGCTGTGCCGGTGCGGGCAGGACGGGCTGGCAGGGGGGCTGGCCGGGACGGGCCAGGCTTGGCTCGGTCGATCGATGCTGGGTTGGGTTGGCTCGGCTCGGTCGAGGCCCGCGGTGGCTGGCTGCCTGGCTGGCCGGCTGGCGGGCTGGCTGGCGGGCTGGCTGGCGGCCGGGTCCCGGGCCCGTGCTGCCAGCAGTGTGTCGCCGGCCGAAGGAGCGAGCAGGAGTGCCAACACTGTGTTAGCAGGACGCGCGCGCTCCGCTCCGCACCGTCGTGGTAGTGGTGGTGGTGGCACTTCCCGGTGACAGGCGTCGTCGCGGACCTGGAACTCGATTCGCGATACGGGGGAAAAAAAAATTCGCGATTAGTTTACGAAAGGAAAATAGTAATCGAAGTGGTCGGTGATGATGGAACACTCGTGGGCGGCGCGAGCGTGTTGTGATGTGAAGTGAAGTGGGAGTCTGAAGCGCGCGCCTTGCTTCTTGCCTCGTCGCTTTCATCAAAAGGAATAATTTAAAGAAAAACGTAAGCATGGCAGCATCCCGCTGGAGCGGGCACCCCCGGATTGGGGAGGGGGGCTTTGTCCTGAGGGGTGGTCCTAAGGGGGCACGGGTGCGTGGGTGGGGCTCCGGGAGGAGGGGAAAGGTCACTCGAGGGGGTGGGCGGGGCAGCGGGGGCCGGCGGAGGCTGCGGGGGCCGCGGGGCCCATGTGACTCAACAAGCTGCGGCACAGGCCGACCGCCGCCACAGGCAGGGGTACGTGTGAGTGAGAGGGAGGGAGGGAGAGTGAGGAAGGGGGGGAGGGGGGGCGGAGGAGAAGAGGGGAGCTTGCCGTGTGGAGCCGCCGTTGTGGTAACGATGGACCGTTCCGGCGAAAGAGTGTGTTCTGCACACGATGATACCGACCCCCACATGTTGCGTGGGGCGGGGGGGGGGGGGGGGGGGGTCTAGCCACGTAGACAACAGAGGACCCGCGTATTCGGGGTGTATGCTTGAAACCCCCGCGCATGGCCGGCTAGGCGGGTTGGTTGACCTCCAAAAGGCGGTGAGGTTTTATTTCATTTTTCTGTCATGTCTGCACTGCCATTATTCGGTTTACGCCTCGTTTTAATTGATCGAGCCACAGGGTCGGGGGCGGGGGAGGCGTTGAACGAAGCATTTTTCATGGCAGCGTGTAGTGTAGAGTCCCCCCGGGCCGCGGTCCCGCATTGCTGGACACCTTACGCTTGGTGGGTAGGCAATCTCCACTGGGCGATGCACGGGTGTCGTGCGGGCTTGCCTATCCTCGGTCTCGCAGGCGTTTTCCATCGCTGCAGCGCTTTAGTCAACTGCTGCGTACTTTATACGCTCAGTTTCTCTTGCTGTTAATTTGTGTGGCGTCCACGGCGGCGGCCAGCGCGCACAGGCACGCACGCACGCACGCACACTCACGCACGCACGCGGCTCTCTCGGCGGGAGGACGTGCCCGCCGGTCACCGAGGCGGCGCAGGGCAGACAGGCTGACCTTAACACCGATCGCGTACTGACTAAGGCGCGCTCCGTCAGCCGGTACGGTCACCATCACTGTCACTTACTCGCCGGCTTATTCTCGCTCTCACTCGCTCCGCAGGCTCGGCCCCCGGCTCCCGCAGTGCGTCGGTCCGTGTGGCCGTTAAGGATGTAATAATATTGGAGGCTGGCTGGACCGGCTGCTCACTCCTCCTCTCTGCTTTGGTCGGTCCTGGTTGCGTCACAGTCTTTTGAGCAGTCGATCGGACTCCGGTTTTCGGATTGCCGAGTTCAAACAAACGAGCTCCAAATCGAAATCGATTTAAATCGTGGGTGAGATTTGTTTTTAATTTTAACAATAAATTTTTTTTTGGGAAGTATTACGTGGTGACACTCGTTTTTTGTTTTTTTAAATCGCCTTTCTAATTTAAAAAACTAAACGTGTCGTAGCCTAACCTTTTTTTTCCATCCTCGATTTTTTGTGATTTTTTTTTCACTGCTCACCGACGCTTTAAAGTGGCCGTGGTGCCCGCACGCCTTCACGTCGCCGCCGTGCCCCCTAGGCCCCTAGGGCCCCCCCGGGGGTCATGAGCCCTCAGGGTTAGTCGCCTCTCTGTGTGGAGGCGGCGGGACATCCATCTTCACCAAGCATTCCCATATCCCGCAGGCGCCGCCGGTTTGGCCTTTTTTTTCCCTCTCTTTTTTTTTTTCTCCTCACCGTCCCCTTCTCTTTTTGTTTTCTTTCTGATGTTTCTCTCTCATTTCCACCGCCAACACCCCCCGCCAACACCCCTTGCGGGTGTGCTTCTCCTCCTTCATGCTGCATGCGGTACACGCACGCACACACACACGCACACACACACACACACACACACACACGCACACACACACGCACACACACACACATGCGTGCTGGTAGCTAGGGTCAATGAGACAGGGACCGTTCATCCCAAAACGCAACGAGACCCCCGCCCCCCAAGGTCGGGAGAGGCGGGCTGGGGCTGGGGGTCTGGGCTGGGCGTCTGCTGGCTGCTGTGAGAGGATTCGAACCCCGGCGGTGACAAATGCGTCGTCTGTCTGTGTGGCCACAATGTGTCATGCGTGGGGCTGCCGGGCAGCTGACGGGGTGGGCTGGCAGGGCCGGCAGGGCTCGGTGAATAACCTTGCGACCTTCGTAGGCCGCTCGGCATGGAAACAGTGTACAGGCCGGCGGTCGTGCGGTGCTCAGAAGAATGGATGGCGCCGGGCAGGGCTGCTTACAGCGGGCGGCCTACGGTCGTACGGTGCTCAGAAGAATAGCTAGCGCCGGGCGGGGCAGGGCAGGGCTGCTTACAGCGGGCGGCCTACGGTCGTACGGTGCTCAGAAGAATGGCTATAGGGCTGCTTACAGGGCGCTCGGCGTCACGTCCGTGCGGCCGCGGTGAATGGCCAGGGCTGTTACATGCTCACCTGACGTAACACGAAACGCGTTGTACTGAGTGTCATTGTCAGGGAAGTGGGAACATAAAAAATTGTTTAATAAAATGGTAAGAAAAGAAAAAAGACCGAGAAGGTCAGTGTGACTAGAATTTTGTTTGATTTTATGTGGTCAAAATGGACTAGTCGATCAGAATATTTTTTTGGTGGATCGATGATTTCGTATTATGGGGTTTCCTGATTATTATTTTTTCTTTTTTTTTTCTGAGAGCGCCCCAAGTATCGGCGCGTCAGCCGGCGTGTACGGTTTCGGTCCAGCCGCCACACGAGATGTCATGTTTGGCGCAGTTCCAGCTCGATCCCCAGCCAATATCGGGGGGGCCCGCTGTCTCCTCTTTTTGTTGAAGCTTGGGAGTGGTTTTTGGGGCCAGGCAGTCGTCTGACTGAAAGTACCGCCGCGCCCCCTGTATCTGCTGTATCTTTTCTGTCAGCGACGTATAGTATTTAGGTGGTTAAGATAACACGTTGTCCTCGTTTCTGCGATAATGCTGTGTATCGGCCTCTCATTGACTGACTGTGTGTCGCCGTGCGTCAGTGCGTGCCGAGGCTGTGGCCTCGCCTGCCTGCCGCCTGCCTGCCGCGTGCCGCGCAGTGTTTCTGCGATGGATGGCCCTTTTGTCGAGGCGCGCGCAGAGGGTAGAGGGAGAGGAAAGGAACGGGACGGGACGGGAGACAAGGGAATCAATGGATGAGCCGGCCCCGCCTGGCCTTGCCGTGCCCGATGGCTACCGGCGGCCAGCGTCCCGCGTCACGTGCGGGGGGGGGGGGTCCATGTGCCGCAGTGGCGCAGGCCCAGCCCAGGGTGGGACATGACTTTGAAATTTGGCGTACGCCCTCGTAAGTTTCAAGTGATGTAGTTGAACTTTTTCAGTATTTTTTTTAAAGGGATTTTTTTTGGTTCGGATTTTGGTTGAATTAGAGTGCGGTGAAATTTATTTATTTATAGTTACTTTGAATTAAAAAATTTGGTGTACGTGGGTTGAACTTGACAGTGGCCGATTTCTCTAATCATTCTCCCACAGGAGAACTTGCTTCCAGGTCCAGGTGGGGAAACGCGGTGTTTACCCCCGAGGCTTTTCGGCCCTGAGTTCGATTAGATACCATCTGCTATTCCTTCTATCTCCTTCCTTTGCTGCTGTTGCCATCTCATATAGCCATACCATCCCTGCCATTGACGTTGACAAACACTGTCTCGTCTCTGCCCCCTCCCTGTCTCTCTCGCACACAACGCGGCCTCTGCCAGAGCGAGTGTGTAGCCCTTTGGGGTCCGAAAGCAACCCCTTATTCCCCCCCCCCCCTCTCTCCTTTTTTTCCAATAATGCATTTCAGCAGACTGGGCAAGGCGAACCCTAGCGATTTCCAATAGCCACCCCAAAGTGTGTCTCCCCTTCCCTCCGGGCTCTCTGCGAGTCTCTCTCTGGCTGAGGCTGGCTGAGTTGTCCTGGCCGGCTGGCTCGGCACAGGGCTGCCGCAGGGCTGCCGCAGGGCTGCCGCAGGGCTGCCGCAGGGCTGCCGCAGGGCTGCCGCAGGGCTGCCGCAGGGCTGCCGCAGGGCTGCCGCAGGGCTGCCGCAGGGCTGCCGCAGGGCTGCCGCAGGGCTGCCGCAGGGCTGCCGCAGGGCTGCCGCAGGGCTGCCGCAGGGCTGCCGCAGGGCTGCCGCAGGGCTGCCGCAGGGCTGCCGCAGGGCTGCCGCAGGGCTGCCGCAGGGCTGCCGCAGGGCTGCCGCAGGGCTGTTGCAGGACTGCGATAGCCAGGAGGACCTCTGGACAAGGGCAGACTCGGCCGCGCGGCGCAGCGCCGAGCCCTTTGCTGCGTTAACTCTGGAGCGGTGCCCTTGGCGCGGGCCTCGTGTAATAATCCTCTGACAGGGGAAATAAGAAATGCGGTGAAATAGTAAAACCCGGAGGGCCCTCGCGGGCCCCCCGAGGACCCCGCCGAGGACCTACCGAGGACCCCGCCGAGGGTCTTCCCTAGGGCCCGCCGAGGACCCCGCCGAGGGTCTTCCCTAGGGCCCGCCGAGGACCCCGCCAAAGGGTCCTGCCTAGGGCCCGCCGAGGACCCCGCCGAGGGTCTTCCCTAGGGCCCGCCGAGGACCCCGCCGAGGGTCTTCCCTAGGGCCCGCCGAGGACCCCGCCGAGGGTCTTCCCTAGGGCCCGCCGAGGACCCCGCCGAGGGTCTTCCCTAGGGCCCGCCGAGGACCCCGCCGAGGGTCTTCCCTAGGGCCCGCCGAGGACCCCGCCGAGGGTCTTCCCTAGGGCCCGCCGAGGACCCCGCCGAGGGTCTTCCCTAGGGCCCGCCGAGGACCCCGCCGAGGGTCTTCCCTAGGGCCCGCCGAGGACCCCGCCAAAGGGTCCTGCCTAGGGCCCGCCGAGGACCCCGCCGAGGGTCTTCCCTAGGGCCCGCCGAGGACCCCGCCGAGGGTCTTCCCTAGGGCCCGCCGAGGACCCCGCCGAGGGTCTTCCCTAGGGCCCGCCGAGGACCCCGCCAAGGGGTCCTGCCTAGGGCCCGCCGAGGACCCCGCCAAAGGGTCCTGCCTAGGGCCCGCCGAGGACCCCGCCAAAGGGTCCTGCCTAGGGCCCGCCGAGGACCCCGCCGAGGTCCCCGCCAAGGTCCCCGCTCTCCAGACTTAACGCGATTGGACGACGCAATGCAATTAGGCGCCCCGCTGGATCGCCGGCGCCGCTCACAGCGGCTCACCACCCCGTGCGGCTCCGGGTTCGAATCTCATCTACGGCGAGTGCGGAAGGGGGGAAAAAATTGATAGGGGGTGGAAAAGTGGGTAGGGGGAGGGAGCGGGGGGAAGAAATGAATTGGCCAAGAAGAAAAAAGGTTTTCTGTTGATAGTTTATTTTTTTTAATGCTCTTGCGCTCCCACATTGTTTTTGTCTACCTCACTATCCGGAACCGCAGTGTCGCCAGGAGTGTTTTACCAGTTTAACATATTCGACAAACAAATCACGTCAACACTTACTTTATTACTTTTTTGTTTTAATCCTCTCACTCGCAGTAAGGGGTGGCTGCTGGTATATCGAGGGCACCTCTGCTGACCTTGATGAGACGCACACATATCATCATACAAACCGGAACACGAATGTTATTTGCAATGGAAATGCGCCGATATCCCTCGGTGCGACTAATTCACTAAACGCGTGGTCTCGGTGCAGAGTGCCGGTCGCCATGCTGCAAACAAATGCGTGTGGCACTCCCTGGGGAGGGGGGAAGGGACCCCCGGGGTGGTTTTTGCCAATGCCAGCTGCACGCCTCACTAGCGCTTTGCATTTGGCGTATGAGAATTAATGGCGGTGGCTTTCACGGCTTTCTGCATGCTGTCGCAAGTTTATAAGCGATGCGCTAACCCCCCCCCCCCCCCCTCATCCCCCTGACCTAATTATTTTATTGTTGCTAGTGCTGTTGTGTTTTTTACTCTGATCCTGTTAGCGTGCGTAACAAAACTTCCGGCCTGCCGCGGCACTGTGTCAAGAACATTTCTATCTCTCTGTCTCTCTCTCTCTCTCTCTCTCTCTCTCTCTCTCTCTCTCTCTCTCTCTCTCTCTCTCTCTCTCTCTCTCTCTCTCTCTCTCTCTCTCTCTCTCTCTCTCTCTCTCTCTCTCTCTCTCTCTCTCTCCCTCCCCCCCCTCCCTCCCCCTCTGTCCCTCTCTTGCTCTCTCTCTCTCCGTTATCCGCGGCAGATTGGGTACGTGTACTTGACTGCGGATGGCCGCTGCCGTGGGGGTCCGAAGTCGCCGGCCCCGGCCCTGCCTTCAATGCTAATGAGGGCCGAGCGGGCCAAGCCCGAATGTATTAGGGGTTTGTCTCAATCAGGTGCCGCCACAGCCAGCCGGGCTGCTGCCCGCTGCCGTCAGCAGGCCGGCGGCCGGCCCGCCGGAACAGTCGTCACCAAGTTAGAACCGAGGGAAAGGGAAAAATGAAAAGATTTTGTGTGTCAATGGCAGGGCTGTCTACGGAAGATATTTTGCAACTTCTTTTTCTTTTTGAAGTCACTAAAGATGTAAATTTTCCGAAAAATGTAAAATTCGACTGAAAATTATAGTGAAATTTTTCAGATTTTTGTGGTATCACTCCCGTACAGCCAGTCAAAACCGGCCATGGCTGTGGGAAATTTTGAAAATCTGTGAAATTCTTCAATTTCGCTATGAACAATTTCCTCATTCGCATTTCCATAAGTTACGAACATTGGAGCCACACCGATGGCGCCTGCAGGGTAGGCAACCGCGACGTGTGCACGCAGGCGTGTCGGGCGGGCTGGCCTACCCCGGCAGGCGCTGCGGACGACACGCGCCTCATTGAGCGCCGCGGGCAGCCGCGGGCCCCGTCCGTCCGGCCAGACATTGCTGACCGCCGCTGCCGTCCGTTTCGTAACTCATTGGCATGCGCCGGGGGCCGCACCGAGGGCCGCACCGGGGGCCGCGCCGGGGGCCGCGCCGGGGGCCGCGCCGGGGGCCGCGCCGGGGGCCGCGCCGGGGGCCGCGCCGGGGGCCGCGCTGGGGGCCGCACCGAGGGCCGCACCGGGGGCCGCGCCGGGGGCCGCGCCGGGGGCCGCGCCGGGGGCCGCACTGGGGGCCGCACCGGGGGCCGCGCTGGCCGCCGCCCACCGTAGCCTCTGCCATTCACACCGACTGCAACAAGACGAGGAGGAATACTTCCTCAAATAGTGCACACACTTGCCAGGTGACGGCGCGCTCAGAATCAAAGGGTCGCGATCGTCAACCGAAAGGGACTTGGGGGACGTTCGTAAACTACGTTATTTCTTTAGTCTTTTTGGAAGAACGTGGCCTATGTTCACGATCCTTTCCTTAATGCATGATAAGGTTATGTTAGCCAGGTCGCGATAGAGAGGGAAGCGGGTCTGAAGCGGTTCACGTAGTTTATGAACGTCCCCTGAGGCTGTTCGCGCGCCTTGTGTGAGGCGCAGGTGTTTGCCGCGGCGCCTTCCGGGGCCGGCGGGGCCGATGCCAGTGACCGGAAAGACTTGTGATTCGCCTGCCAAGTAGTTTTGAAGTGTCGCGCGGGGGCCATTCAGTGAGCGGCGGGGCGGGGAGGTTGTCGTCGTGGCGGCGGTGGAATGCGGCAGCGAGGGGGGCGGTGGCCGGTGATGGCCGGCGGTGCCGCGGGCGACCGTCCAACAGGTGAAAACTACCCTAACCTCGAACGTGTGCATGATCATGTCCTGCGTGCTCTTTACGATGGACTTTCGATTGTTCGGGCTCCTCTGACGCCCGCCTCACTCGCTATTTGCCCCCCTCCCCCCCCCCCTTCCCCTTCATCTCTAATCGCCAGCTGCCCAAGCGGACCGCCCCCGCCCTTTCACAGATCTCACTCATCCGTGTCTGATAAAGTCTGGGGAATGGCGGATGCGTACCACTATTCAGTCCCGGTTAATGGAAAAACTTTTGCCGTTTTACATCTCGCGCGATCTCGCGAAACGCGAGGGAGCGATTGTACTCGTCCTATACATGATTTCCCTTTCAGATGTCGCCCCAATATTATTTTTGTTGTCTGCGGCCGCGGAGTGGGTGAGCACCATTGATGCGCCGCCAGCGCCGCCAGCGCCGCGGTGAGAAATTGGACAACTAAAAAATTAATTCGCGCCACCGCCTTCTATGTACCCCCCGCCCGTCCGCGCTTGGCTTTCAATCGAAGCCGAATGAAAAAAATAAGAGAGAAAGAAATCCGGCCACCGATCCATTATTTCTGTGTCCACTCATTTTCATGACGCAGCACCCGCCGAGTCCCTCCCTCTCTCTCTCTCTCTCTCTCTCTCTCCCTCTCTCTCTCCATCTCTCTCTCCCTCTCTCTCTCCCTCTCTCTCTCCCTCTCTCTCTCTCTCCCTCTCTCTCTCCCTCTCTCTTCCCCTCTCTCTCTCTCTCTCTCTCCTCTCTCTCTCTCTCTCTCTCTCTCTCTCTCTCTCCCTCTCTCTCCCTCTCTCTCCCCCCTCTCTCTCACTTTTGCTGTCGCTCTCTCCTCTACAGAGTCAGGCAAGTACATGAAACATGAGGATCACGTCGGCTCGCGATGTGACCATGGAGGGCACTAAATGTTGCACGCGTCCTTCCCTCACCTCCCCTCCCCTCCCGCCCCTCCGGTCGTGCCCGTCCCGCTTCGCACCGCCCTCCATAGGCGGCGGTGGCCCCGTCTGTCCAACTTTTGGCGCGAATGTCAAACCCAACTTTGGGGCCCGCGCAGCTCTCTAGCGCGTTCCGAAGGACGAGGCGGACTGACGAGGGAGGCGGCATGGGAGCGCCGCGGCGCCACGGGGCCCCGCTCGTGATTTAAAAAAAAAATCTGATTATTTTTTTGTTTTTCTGATTTTACTTGTTTCATCTTATGTTAACTGAATTTCCCCCAAAAAAAATTCTTGCTTTAAAACGAATGTATACTGAAGCGCGATAGCGATTCGGAATACTTGCAAGGACTCTCTCTCTCTCTAAGGCCGCCGCGAATGTGTTTTCCTGCCCCCTTTCCCCCGTGTCCAGGACGAGCTTACGCGTGCGCCGCCGGGGGATTAAAGGTGAAACTCCAGAAGGGTGCCTGCAGTGCCTCTGTGAGGGCAGAAAAGGGGTGGGAGGCGAAATTAATTGGATGACATTCTCCGCCCTGGCATTTCCACCGCCCCCTCGCCGGCCGAGGACGGTGGCCCACGCGCCCTCATTGAGTCGTCAAGACAGTACCGAATTACTCGACCGGGAATTTAAAAAAAAAAAAAAATATGTTTTCACCTTTCTGTATTGACTCGTTTTTGTTTTCCAAATCTGAGTTTATGTGATGATGTCGGTGCTACCAAAAAAAGAGGGAGAGTGAGGGGCTTGTGTGCGGTTTGTCAATCTGTTTGTTATTTGTAGGATTTAGGTTTGTTTGTTGTTGTTGTTGTTTTTTTGTTTTTTTTAATAAGCTGAATTTTGACGGCGGCTGCGACGTTGACGCTGGCCGAATGCGAGCGGATGCCTGGCGCACCTGAGCCCCGTGATATATGGGGACGGAAGACCAATGGATATTGCTTGTTGGGGAGGGGCAGAGCCGGGCAGAGCCGGGCAGAGCCGGGCAGAGCGGGCGGGCTATTTTTGGCACCAATGTCCTCTTCGAGGAAACAAAACAACAATAAGAAAACTGTCAGCTGTTGTTGCCTTGGGAAAACAACTTGTTGCGCGTTGCCTGACTCCTTGTTCTCTTTCTGCTTACAGTTCACCATGGGCTGCTTCGGGAGCAAAGACAAACTATCAAAAGAAGACATGGACTTTCTTAAATCACATACAAGATACGACGAGCCCACAATAAAGGAGTGGTACAAAGGATTTAAGGTGAGTTTATCTGGTGTGTCTACGTCTATCAGGCCTCGAGAAGAACGGGGGGGCTGGGGGTGGGGAGCACGCTGGGTGTCAAGACCATGGCTGTAGATTTTGCATACTAAATATAGCGCCTGAAATTCACGGAGCCCAACTCCGAGGGGTGGGGGGGGGGGGGGGGGTACGTGAGTAGTGCGCATGGAAGATAAAAAGGGAAAGCCGCTTGAAAGTGGGGAGGGGGGGGGGGGGAGGGGGGGGGGCGGC
Source organism: Odontothrips loti (assembly GCA_038380765.1). NCBI lineage: Eukaryota > Metazoa > Arthropoda > Insecta > Thysanoptera > Thripidae > Odontothrips > Odontothrips loti. The sequence continues at coordinate 12,675,530 of CM076254.1, forward strand.
CTCAGGCAAAGAGGGAAAAGTTTATCACAGAGAGTGTAGTCGGTCGCAGTGCGGCGGCGTCTGGAACAGTCTGGAACTGGTGAGCATCCGACTGTGCCGCTAGGTGGGGTTTGGCTTTCGGAGGCTCAGGGTCTTTCCGAGAAGGGAAAGTGGGGGGGGGGGGGGGCTCTCGTCGACTGCTAATTTTCGCGGAATGCCTGAGGTATAATTGCGAACAGCGCGAGAATGACGAACGGGAGCGACGACACAGCCGCAGCGAGGGAGTTGATTAGGGCGGGGCCGGCGGCGCACTGCAGCGGACCCCCGCGGAGGCCACCCCCTCACCCCCCAGTGGGTGCCGAGGTGAACCTGGGCTATTGTCTAATGCCCATCATCACCCTCTGTATCAACCCCTCGAAGTTTGGATATTTCGGAGATAAACACCCAGCACTTTGTCTCCCCACCCCCGGCTCTCTCTCTCTCTCTCTCTCTCTCTCTCTCTCTCTCTCTCTCTCTCTCTCTCTCTCTCTCTCTCTCTCTCTCTCTCTCTCTCTCTCTCTCTCTCTCTCTCTCTCTCTCTCTCTCTCTCTCTCTCTCTCTCTCTCTCTCTCTCTCTCTCTCTCTCTCTCTCTCGCTCTCTCATTCTCTCTCAGTTGCATTAGGCAAGTTTTAATGGGCAGGTCATACCGCAATCCCCCCCCCCCCCACTTTGCTAAGGGACGCCAACCCCACCTGAGGCATGACTACGTACACCGTGGCGACCTCGTAAGGACCATTAGCCGAGGTCGCCTTACCGTTAATGATTTGGCGGCGGCGTTCTGGAGAGAGAAGGAGGGGTGGAGGCAGAGGTAAGCAGGGGGGATGGAGAGGGACATAAAAAAAAAATTTCCAAGGCAAATCAGGAGCAAGGACACCATCTTACCCTTTGGCGACGCCGTGAAAGTGCGCCCACTCCTCCCACCTCGTGGGGGTCGGGGTGGGGGGACAGCTGGTTGATGGGTATGACTGCCTCGGGGCTGCTCCTTCTCGGTGTAATCGGGAAGGGTCTGGAGGACGTCGACGGCCACCTCAGGCCCCCCCCCACCCCCGATGTGGTCACCGCCCCGGAGACGACGGAAATGAAAAGTCCTCCGTCTCGCGGAGACCCCGTTTTTAATTATGGGTGTCGGGCGGGTGGGAGAGGGCTCAGGTGTTTGCCCCACTGGCGGGGGGGCTGAGGCCGAGCCATTGCTATTCATGGTTCTTGATGACGACGCTCCAATCACGATCTCCACGGGTGGTTTAGTTCGGAGGGGAGAGAGAGAGAGAGAGAGAGAGAGAGAGAGAGAGAGAGAGAGAGAGAGAGAGAGAGAGAGAGAGAGAGAGAGAGAGAGAGAGAGAGGGCCGGGGGGCGGGCTTTACCCTCTACGCCTCGGCGGAGTTCCGTGAATCCACTGTCGCTGTACTCGACACCGCCGAGACGTCGTGTAGGGGACGTTGGGTTGCCCCCCCTTCCCCCTTCCTCAAATCATCTTGAATTTTTATCTTCCCTGCAAGCTTCATCCCTTCTTCTTTTCATTTCAAATTAATATTAGGCCATCACCCCGCGAGGGGCGTCGTGGTAGTGCCGGGAGATCAAGACGCGGCAATGTGACGGGTGCGCGTGGGGGGTCAAGTAGCAGTGGCCATTGGAGGCGGAATACGCCCTCAACCCTCTCTCTCTCTCTCTCTCTCTCTCTCTCTCTCTCTCTCTCTCTCTCTCTCTCTCTCTCTCTCTCTCTCTCTCTCTCTCTCTCTCTCTCCCCAACGCATCCCTCCTTACCGTGCCGCGACAGCCTGGACGGGGGGGACCACGCCCCAGTTGAATGAATACAAATTGATGAATTAATTAGGTATGAGTGGCGAGCAGGGGCTGTGTACCGCGCGCCTCGCCCAGGCCCCCTTGAGTCCCCCGCGGCCCCGCTCTCTCTCTCTCTCTCTCTCTCTCTCTCTCTCTCTCTCTCTCTCTCTCTCTCTCTCTCTCTCTCTCTCTCTCTCTCTCACACACACACACACACACACACACACACTGCTAGAAATTAAAAAATAATAATGTTCGGCCTCCCTCCAAGGAGTTCACTGCTTGTCTTGTCATAATTTTCCTGCTCCATTCCTTTTTCCCTCCTTAGTCCCCCCCCTCTTCCACCCGCTAGTCTCCCCCCCCCCTCCCTCTCTCCCCTCTCTCTCTCTCTCTTCTCTCTCTCTCTCTCTCTCTCTCTCTCTCCCCCCCCCCCCCCCCCACGAGACGAGATAGCCTCTCCGGCTGCATCTGGCGGTCTATAGGTGGTGACGTGGTAATGTACGCGTCAAGACCAGGCGCGCGGCGCTTCGGCGAAGGAATAGAGGAAAAAAAATAAATGCTCCGTTTGCAAAAGCAGCAGCGGCGTCAACAGCGGCAGTATAAAAGGAGCAGAACCCTCAAAATTTTGGCACGTTGTGGGGGAAACTAAACAGACGCTGAGCGGCAAGCGGGGCCGAGCCGGGCAGACACTGCGGCACATCAGCTTTACTGGGGATGTTATTGTTGCTCGGCTCTCGAGTCCTCATCCCGCAGTCAGAGCAGCGGAAGCCAAGAGGCTTCTGCCCGCCAAACGGCTTTGTGCCCGTGCACCAACACGGAGATAACAGAAAAAAAAAAAGAGGTCACAACTAATTTTTGTAGCTGTTCATTTCCAGACAAGTTGAGGTTCTGAGAACTAAAAGATGGTTAGAGCAACTGCTTATTAGTTGCTTTCATGTGGCGAAGATGTTCGTTGCAGTAGCAAAAAGGCAGAAGAAAAGTTATTTCAGCGTAACTCTTTGGTGGTGCAAATTAATTTAAAAAAATGGCCCCTCAACCAAATTTTGGTTTTAGCACCAAAATATGCTGCCTTGTTCGGAAAATTAAGTTACGAAAATTAGTTGCAACGACTAATCTGCGCGTGACGTGGTTTCCGAACGGCACCCTCGGACAGCCTGTCCCTCATCTTCCGTCTCGCTCCCCCTTCCCCTCCGCGCTATCTTCCGTCTCACACCGCCGCATAGCCTTTCGCCTTTTCGGCTAAAGGAACTCTAATCACCCGCAAACAAGATTGATTATCCAGATGCGATTTCCCTCGCCTCGCCGTCGTGTTACGTGCCTGGGGAGCAGGACGGGGCGGGGGGCATGGCGACGCTGCCAATAATAGCTAATGCAGAGAGAGAGAGAGAGAGAGAGAGAGAGAGAGAGAGAGAGAGAGAGAGAGAGAGAGAGAGAGAGAGAGAGAGAGAGAGAGAGAGAGAGAGGTGGGGGGCATGACATGGGAGGAAGAAGGAGGGCGAATCCGTGCTCCGTTGGCGCCTCTGCCGTCAGGCCGGCTGGGTGGAGGCGTGGCGCGGCGCGCGCCCGCTGGGTAGGCAGCCCGCTCGGCCGTCCTGTCCTCGCGTTGCCTACCTCACACGGCGGCCGGCGGCCGGCGGCCCCCGCGCTGCCGCCATCAGCCTGCGCCCCGTCGGGTTGGCAGCCCTCACCGGCATCAGACTCCGGCTGCAGCGGTCGGGGCCACGGCGAATCGAAATGGGATTGTTGTTGACGCGCACGGCTCTTTGAATTTCATGCGGATCCGCCGCCATTCGCATCACGTCCCCGCCTTGTGTCTCATCGGCAGACGTGCGCAGGGCAGAGAAGTACGCGGTGCGGTCGGACCCGGGGGCGGGGGCGGCGGGGGCGGCGGGGGCGGCAGTGGGGGTGGCACCGGGGGGGTGGCTGCAGCCCGGGCTTGTTTCAGCAGCTCAGGTGTCGTCCATTAAGCACGTCCGAATTTCCTCCCACCTTTGCGCCGAGCGCCTGCGAGAGACAGGGTAGGCCAGCCCGCCCGACACGCGTGCATGCAGAGGCCGTGATTGCGTACCCAGCAGGCGCTCTTTCGTTCTCGGACGAGCGTTTGAGTGTGTAGGAGAAGTTTGTCGGTGCGCTGTGCGCTCGCTGCCGTGTGTGCCGCGTGCCCTACTAACTAGACCCGGGCGCCGACCCGATGTTGGCCGGCGGCGGCGTCAGACCCAAAATTTGCAGGCGGCGGCGGCGTGGTCGGCGCAACATCCTTTTTATTTTCTACCACCTACCGCTACTTTAAGTTGGAAATGTTAAGTGTCGTTTTATCAAATCATACAAAGTACAAAATAGACAAGATTTATTAAATTTGTTGACAATGAATATCACACTTTAGAGATCAAATCTTACTCTGGCGTCCATAATTTAAATAGCTACCTACTTAGGGTACAAAAGTACTGCACTAGTGGTAAAAGTGAGCAAATATGCCAAATATGCCGTAAAACGTGGAAAATTTTGTCGGCGCGGTGCGGCGCGGCGGCGCGCCGTGATTTTTATCTCGGCGGCGGCGGCGTGCCGTGATTTTTATCTCGGCGGCGGTGGCGTGCCGATTTTAGCCGGCGGCGGCGCGGCGGCGGCGCGGCGCCCAGGTCTTCTACTACTAACGTGTGCGCCTGCCTTCTCTGTTCACAGCAAGACTGTCCGAACGGCAAGCTGACGCCGGCCAAGTTTGTCGACATGTACAAGATGTTCTTCCCGAGCGGGAACGCCGAGGAGTTCTGCGACCATGTCTTCCGGACGTTTGACATGGACAAGAACGGATACATAGACTTCAAGGTGAGTGAGTTTTCTCATACTACTTGTTCTGCAGCTCGACGGCGGAGGCGGGCAGAGCCGGGCAGAGCCGGGCACAGCTGCTGCAGCGCATTTGTAGCATTGCGTTTTGTTCTCGGTTTGCGGGGAAGTCTTCTGCGTTTGTAAACCACCCTACAAAAGCGCGCGAGGAGGCTCAGGTGCTTGTGCGAGCGGGGAAGCGAGAGAGGGCCAGCCTCGCTGGAGAGGGAGCGAGGGGGATGGAAAATGTACGCGGCCTACTGTTTAGCGCGCGGATAGCGTGCGCTCTTCCACTTAATCCGATTCGTCACTCTTCTTTTTTTTCCTGTTTTTTTTTTTGTCTGACGTCTGCTTCCCTGTCTGTTTACTTCGCACTCTCGTTTTGCGGTACACACTCTCGTCTATCTCTCTCCCCCTATCTGTCTCTCTCTGTCTCTCTCTCTCTCTCTCTCTCTCTCTCTCTCTCTCTCTCTCTCGCTCTCCTTTCCTCGCCCCCACTCTGTTTCTCTCATGCGCACTTTAATCTTCTGTGAAAAATTGTCTTGACGCGCGGGGGCGCTTCCCTTTTATCTCGCTCTCTCTCCCTCGATGCTGCGCAGTGAATAGAGAGAAGGTGTTTCAGTCGGTGCCCCGTTTCCTCCGACGGTCAACAAAAGTCCTGTATACAGAGACCATCATCGTCCCCAGCTAACGGCGTTCGTATTCCCTGTTTGAGTCTGCCGCGCAGAGCCGCGAGCCCTTCGTTTCTGTACTCTATACACGGGGAAAAAAAAAGTTCGCTGGTTTAGCGAATTTTTCGCTGGTTCAGCGAATTTTGTAGGTTGAATACGCGTCTCCAAATTTTCTCGCTCGCCCAGCGAATTTTTTTCGCTGCGGTGTGACTGCTGAACTGAGCGCTATGTTCGCTATAGAAGCGGACATACTTTGTATGGTGGGCATGCAAAGTTCACTATACTAGCAATCAAATGTTTGCTGGAGCAGCAAACTTGTTCGCTGATTTAGAGATTTAATTTTGCTGTAAAAACAGCTGAAATGTTTGCCGTTACAGCGGTATTAAGAGCTGTACCGCCCAGGAGTAATTCGGAGTCCCGAAGCCTTTCGCACATCTTGACCCAGCTGGGATTTGAACCCAGCACCCTTCAGTTCACTCTCGGGCTTGCTATCCGTTACACTAACGGGACACATCTCCGAGACCACCATTAGAAGCCGTACTCAAGGTGCGGATCATGGTTTGTGTGTTTTCTGCTTTGCTCGCTGATCTAGCAGACACTGTTGCTCACATAGGGAACGTATTCGCCAGATCAGCGAACAAGAGATTGCAACATGAGTTCGCTACTGCAGTTTGTTACTGCAGCAACCGTAGCTGCTAAAACAAGCGAAATTGTTCGCTAGCAATAGCAGGAATGAATCGCTGCGTTAGCAGCACAACGTTCGCTAATTTAGCAGGCACGGTCGCTACAGCAGCAAAATTGACTCGCTAAAGCAGCGGAAAACCTTCAGCGAACGCATGATCGCTGGGCCAACGAATTCTTTTTTTTTTTTTTTTCGTGTAGTACACTCTTCCCCTGCCCCCTTTTTTTGCGTTTTTACTCGCCACCCCCTGCTTTTCTTTCTGTTTTCCTCCCCCTCTCCTCGCGTGTCCTCTTATCCCTCTGGTCCGCGGCCTTATAGCTCCCACGGGGGCCCCGGGGGCCGAGGGGCCGCAGTATCGCCCAGCAGGTGGAGCGTGAGGGCCCCGACTTCGCACCTTACACCCCCTCCACCCCCCCCCCTCTCTCTCTCTCTCTCTCTCTCTCTCTCTCTCTCTCTCGTTCTGCCGCTCGCTGCGCTCTCTCTCTCTCTCCTGTTCTGCTACTCGCTGCCTCAAATCCTTCCCTGGAAGATTGGGACCACGCGTTGGCCCAGCCGAGGTCCCAGCAGCCTGCAGCCTTGGAGCCGCCCTTCTCCGCACAAGGTCACAATGCCAAAACCTGACCAAAATCAATTTTTTTTTGTTATCACCCGTCCTTTTTTTTTGTCTTTAGTGAGGCTTTTGCTGACCTGCTTATATCTGTGCTAAGAAACAAACGCTGATTTGCGTTTGTAAAGCTAGATTAAATGTGACTAAAGGGGTGATGGATCCATGCGCGGTTCACTATATCCGGCTCTGATGGCGGAAACGGTTCGCTGTGTGTCTCGGCTCGTTCGCCATCAAACCGAGGACGGCCGTAGCTGATGCTGTTGATGCCCGTAACCCGGCTGCGTGCTCGACTGTGTGCGGAACAGTGTAACAGTCTGTGTACACGGCATTGGGGGGGGGGGCTTACCACCCCGGCCAGTAATGATTTTGGGGGTGCCTCCCCCCCCCCCTCTCTCTCTCTCTCACTCTCGCTCCTCGCTCAGAAAGTTGGTAGTGCCAGCGGGGTAAGGCAGGAAGGGTAGTGACCTAATCCCTGCCTGGGGACTACTGACTCCAGCCAGCCCGGCACATGGCTTAGCTCGTTGTCCATTTCACTTGGTGCCTTCTCTCTCTCTCTCTCTCTCTCTCTCTCTCTCTCTCTCTCTCTCTCTCTCTCTCTCTCTCTCTCTCTCTCTCTCTCTCCTCCCTCTCTCTCCTGCCTTCCCCCCCCCCCCCTGCAAACCTTCCCTTGCTGGAGCCGAGAGAGAAAGCAGAACAGGAGAGGGCGAGCGGGAATCGAATGCCACCCGGTTTACTGGCGGCATTTTATTCCGGGCCCAGGACGTGTCCTCCTGTATTGGAATGGCAGGGCTGCTTGCGGAAGTCTTTTCGTTGTTTTGTGTGTGATTTTTTTTTTTTTCGTGCTGTGCTGACCCCAGCCTCTGTCAGGGCACTGTAGTTACCGCAGGCAGTCTGGTGCTGCGGGGCAGTGCTTGGGCTGCGGCCGTGGCTGCGGTACGATAGTCGGCCGTGCCGTGGCCAGGCTGCTGCTGCGAGCCGTTTATTTCGGCTGTGGAAACAAGCAGTCTCCCTCTGCGGCCGGTGGCGTCGGCCACGATCCCGCACTCCAGGGTCAGGAAACGATGGCCACAGCTCTCCCTCCCTCCCTCCTCCCCCCGACCCTCCTGCAGCCCCCGGGCAGCCCCCGCCATGCGTGCTGCAGCCAGTGCTACTGCCTGCTACGCCCAGCTCACGTCCCTTGCGCCCCCTCCATCCCTCTCTTTATTTTTCTGCGAAGGGGAAAAATTGGTGTGCCCGTCTGAATATTTTTTTTTTTTTTGGAGGGGGGGGGGGGAGCAAAAATGTTGAATGTTGAGCATGATTTTTTTTTTGGAACTCGTTTCTTTTTGCGATTGTATCATCAACGTTATTTTCGGCTCTCTTTTTCCCTCTCGCTAATAAGTCTTGTTTTTTTTTTTTTTTTTTTTTTTTTTTGGGGGGGGGGGGGGGCTGGCTGGCTGACCTGCGAGCGCTGTCCTGTCACACACACGCACACACACGACCCGCCTCAAAGCTGTGTAGGTGCGGCACAAGGCGGCGGGCGCGGCCAAAGGCAGAAGCTGCGCTGCGGGCGCAGGGCGGTCAGGGCGGCGTGCGGCGCCCGGGGGACTAGCTTTATCTCCCAGCCTGTTACCCTGCGGCCTGTAGGGATGCTCCCCCCCCCCTCCCCCGCACCGAACACCCCCACCAAACCCACCAAACCCACCACCAAACCCACCACCAAACCCACCACATCCGCTCCCCGCTTTGCTTTATGGTTAATGCCCACTTTAGTGCAAAACTTATGGGACATGAAGTCGGCCGGCCGTGTACGCCGCCGCCGATAGATCAATAAATTAATTTCAACTCCCCCTCCTCCCCTCCCTCCACAGGGCTGCTGCTGCTGTTGTGTTTCCCTTTTATGCTAATTCGCGGCGGCGTGACGTCATCGCTGGGGGGGGGGGTCGGCGGCCCCGCCGGAGGAGGTTCCCTTGCAGGGCTAACTCGACTTGACGGCACCCGGCCGCCAAATGGCCGACGGTGGCGCGGGGCGCTCTGTGCCCTCCCCCCCCCCCCCCCGGGGGGGGGGGGGGGGGCAGCCCACGGCGCTGAAGCGGCGGAGGCGTGTACTTAAGCGGAAGTTTAACCTAACCGCCCCACCCCGCCCCTTCTGTCACTGTCCGACAAACCTCCGACTTGGCTTATTTCTTTTTCCGGCACGCTTTGCCTCGCGCGGGGCCGCTCCGCTCCTAGGGCCCTCTCCGGGGCCTCCCCCTCCCCGCCTCTGGTCGATGCCAGGAAGCACACTATTCTCTTAATGACATGCCCGTGGCGCCTGCCCTGTGTGGGGGAGGGACCCTCCCAGCGCCAGCCCCGCCAGCCCCGCCCCGACGACCACAAGACGCTGTGTTAGCACCGCCACTACCACCGTCGCCACCCAGGCCGTGCCCAGGCCGTGCCGAGTTCTGTTCTGTTCCCACTACACTGGAGGGAGAAAGTCGACTCGGATGCCGGGCAGAGATTCCCGTCCCGCCCGGCCCTGCGCCTGCTGCACCTGCTCCTGTTCCCCCCGATGACCACCCTTCCCTTCCTATGTCCGCAGGAGTTCCTGTTGGCCATTGACGTGACGTCCTCCGGCACCCCCGAGGAGAAGCTCAAGTGGGCCTTCAGGATGTACGACGTGGACGGCAACGGCGTCATCGACATTCACGAGATGACCAAGATCGTGCAGGTCAGTGTGCCAGGCGGCAGCGGCCGAGATACCCCGCGCTCGAGTGCCCCGCCGTTTTGGCCCTCGAGCGCGGGGTATCTGCCGCGGGGCTGCGGCCTCAGAGCGCCTGCTGGGTAGGCAAACCCGGTTAGGGCACGCACGCGTGTCGTGCGGGCTGGCCTACCCCGACATACCCTGTGTGTGCGCTCGACTCACAGTGTGTGCGTGTGTGTGTTCCGGCAGGCCATCTACGACATGCTCGGCGCGTGCTCGTCCAACAGGCCGGCGGACTCGGCCGAGGAGCGCGCCAAGAACATCTTCGCCAAGATGGATGAGAACAACGACCAGCAGCTGACTCAGGAAGAGTTCCTCAAGGGCTGCCTCCAGGACGAAGAGCTGTCCAAGATGCTGGCGCCCTAAGGACCCCCCCGACTTATTATTCTGTTTTTTCTCTCTATCTCTCTACTCTCTCTCTCTCTATCTCTCTCTCTCTTTCCTCCCCGAAGGAGACTAGAACGGCTTGCCTCGTCGCAGGCGACGCGCGAGTCTGGAAAGGCCCTTTGCGAACGCCTTTTTATTGCAGGGAGTCTCGACGCTCTGGCTGGGGGCTAGGAAGGCTAGGGAGCTCGACTCGGCTCAGCTTGGCTCGTCAGAGCAGCGTCGCGGCATCTCGCCGGCGACAGCGCCGTAAAGTAATAAATAATTGTGCGACCGTCAGCATGAATGTGTCTGTGAGTGCGTGACGAGAATGTTTGTACAAAGAAAAAAGAACATTCCACCCAAGAGAAAATATGCCAAATCTGATCCCGTGCGTTTGGGGTTGGTGGAGCACCCTCCTTACTTCTGCACCAAATAATTTGTATTAAGCTGCTTGTAAAGTAAGACGTTGCGGTCCTTGGCATTGGCCATATCGACCCTCTGCACGACCTTCCAATTGGAACCGAAAGAGAGAGACAGCAATTCTTGATTATCTGCTTATTTTTGGTCTTCGATCAATTGAGTGGGGTGGGGACCATCAGATTGTGCTCCTGGAGCAGGCCAGGCAGAAACCACTGACAATTTGTATGGGTGTGTTTCTTATGCGTCTGAAAAACAAACAGTGTTGTCTCTGTATATTCTCTACTTTGCTGCATTTGTTTGGAGACATCCAATTTTACACAGTGTGGGTAGTACCGTTGTAGTTGTTACAAACTATCATCAGCTTAAACTAAATTTTCATGGAAAGCTTTGGGCCAACGTGTTTCACATTTTCTCAGGGCACATGTGTCAATTGAATTGACTAACTACTCTCTTCATTTGGTGTATGTGATTCATATTACAGTATATTACTTTCTAAGCTATTGTAAACCAATATCTTCTCTGGGCATTCGTGTTGATATTTAGGGGCTCAGCGTTTTCTCTTCTGTCACCTCCTTTTGCCAAATTAGGACAGTGCTGGTGTGCTAAGAATGTAATCTTTTGTTGTGGATATCTGTTTGTAAGTATCCTTGGTTCACTCACCTCAGTCATGTCAAACGCATTTCATGCAACTTTTTGTAGTTAGTTTCTGAGACTCTTAACAATACTACAGCTCAAAGCAGCCCAAATTCCAAATTAGCATCTCTCACTGTTTTGTGGAGGAGAGGGAAGAAATGTGAGTTAGGTTACTGACGGAAATTTATTTCTCACAATAATGATCATAGATTAATTTCCTGGAGGCTGAAGACTTCTCTGCCAAGTGACTTGTAAAATATCCAATCATTTTTCTCACTTATGCACAGCAATATCTTTTTCTGTTTTTGAGAGCAGAGAAAAATGGCTGTTTTTTTTTGTTTTTTTTGTTTGTTTTCTACTGCAAAGAGGAGTGAGGGAGTGAAAAGCGATTGGTCCTGGACTAAGTATTCATTTTGTCTTCCATGAACTGCATTTGTTTCCAACTAACATGGTCTCTTTCCATAACATCTTATTTCATCTTGGTTCAATGAACTGTGATTTCCATTCTCCATTTTCATGCGTCATCAAAGTTGTTGGTTTTTAGTTCAGGATTGGAACACCCCTTTACATGCAATCCAGACAGCTCATGTCATGTATGAATGGTGCTGATGTGGACAAGATGTTGTTCGAGTCAAATTTCCTGTTCTCTTGCTCTCTGTTTTTATGACCAGAATGCAGATTTTTGTGAACAAGGGTTACACCACACTTATCAGATTTTCTCTTGTCTTCCTATTTCTTCTTAGCTTCAGAATCTATCATCTTGCGTTCCTTACCTCAATTCTTTGTTTTTTACTCTTTGCTCGACTCTCTTCCTCTCTCTCTTTTTTCTCTCACTTCCTTCTCTCCCCTTTTCTCTATAGCTCTCTCTCTCTCTCTCGCATCCTATCATCTGTCTTCCCTGTATTTCAATATATTTTATGGCTTTGTCACAAATTCAGGATTGGTTTGCAAAGTTAGGAGGTACCTATGTTTTGGTCTGTGGCTTATTCATTGACGCAGCCTTATGTCAAACCCAATACCGCTTAAGAAATGTCTTTCATCTTTGGTTCTAATTAAATTTATAGGAATTTCACCTGACCAGGATGGGTAATAGAACAATACCATTATTATCATCAATGTGCACAAAGTGTATTGTTTATGCCCTTTGATAGTTTAAGTATCATTCCACATAGTGTCATCACGTCTACTTGGTTATCTCTTTATTTTAAATGAAAATTTAGCTGGCATGAGAGTTAGTTTTTATATTTCCACTTTTTTTTTGTTGTCGTAACGAATTAATATTCATTTGTAAAGAGAAACCTGACAACAATACAATTTGTGGCATTTCAAGTGACATTGCTGATGTGATGATCTATGTTAGCTTGAAAAACTTGCAAGCGATAAAATCGCACATTCTATAAGTCTGATAAGGTACCCTTCAATCTGCACTGAAAACACTAAAGCTTTTCTCTCCCTTTTTTTTCCTTCTCAGTTTTTTTCTTTTTGTAACTGATGTTACTCTGCAATATATAGAATGGGAAGAACTGCATTAGGACTTTGTTATTCACATTATAAGTAGATTAGTGACCATATTGCTACCTCTGTCCTCAACAATTTGGATTTTGAACATGTGACAAATAAATCTGTAAGGTCTCCAAAAACTTGCTCTTTATGTGAGGTGTAAAGCTACATCTCAGCCAGAGTGATGGTTGTTGAGGTATTCATATGGAAGCATTTACTGTGGCATTTATGCCAAAATTGTGACAATTGGAGATGTATTACTTGTAATCTTCAGCAGAGTTTACAGAAACCGTTTTAAATATTATATCTCTTACTAGATACCTCTGATTGGTGTCCATTTTTATGTCTTCTTGACAATTGCACAGGAATCTGGATCTGATCTTTCAGGACTGTCGTCTGCACAAATGATTCCTAGTGAAAAATAATTCTCTTTTTATTTGTATATGTTATTATAATGTTGTCTAGGGCACAAACTTAGGATTCAATGTAGTAAGCACAACGATTTATATTTACTTTCTACCTTCATTTTGTGTTTTATTTTGGTACATGTCTATGGACTTCTTATATGCTTTTCCCTTGTTTCTTCCTCCTTTGTCTGATTTTATGCATAGTTTTAAGTGTTGTACAGTTATTGAGACATGTGTGATTAATGGTACAGCCTCTTCTGAACCATATTCTAATTTCTTGCCTTTTTCAACTTTCATGACCACATTTCTTTAGATGAAACAAACATTCTAAAGTTTGATCATACCACTGTTCCTTTCTTGTACATATGTACTATGTATTCGCCTTTCCACTTATATCTGTATTGTAATTATACTGTATACATCATGTTTCTGATATGAGGTCCGATTCTACCCATTTAGAACAGCTGTACTTCCTTTCAGTACTTCCCTGTCAATCTTATTGCATGAGTCCTAGGCTCTGACATTTGCATATTGAATGCCATTGATGCCGTGGGCCAGACAGCTCCTTTCGAAGCATGGTACTTGTCCAATCTAATGGACAATAATATTTTATATAGGCCTATTTCCTGATGAGATAAGTAGGGATGTGCTCGATTAGTATATAGTCTCTGTATCATGATAAGTACAATCAATCATTATTGTTGGGGTTTTCAATGCCATTTTTAAGAACACATTGAAGTCCAAAGCTGTTTGGAGCATCAGAACAATTATTACACCTTTGTCAAGTGATGTGTTGCATTCAACAATGGGAAAAACAGTATGCAACTTTGTTTACATGCATGCAGGACAATGTTTTACAAAACAGAACATTTCAATTTGTAAGTCCAGTTTGTGAAATTGTTTTTGGTCACAATTCAAGTTGGTATCTTAACAATCATTTCAGCTATGTTTTACAATTTTACATAATTTACTTAACTTATTTTCATTCTTTGAAGATTTCAGTCTTCATGTAAATACTTTTAGCTACATTTCTTCCATTTTTCAACTCATGATTGTCTCAAATTTTATGTCATGAATATGCCCTTCAATATCTTTTACTTTTTAGCCTTTTGCAGTACTTCAAATCAACAATTTTAATCTTTTAATCATACAATCTCATTATTCATGAGTGTTCATACAAATTTTTTTAAATGATTTAAAAATACCATGCTGGAACCAAGCAACTAAGGGATTTGGACAGTATTATTTGCCATCCAAGAGTAACTTGTCCTTTTTCTTGTTCCTTAAATCTAATATAAATGTTTTGTCCACTTTCAAACCAATCTTGAGGTTTATTGTAATCATTGTGATTGTTCATATCCTTAGCGTTGCCAATTGTTAATTATTTTGTATGATTTAGTCCAAGAGTGGAAGGGACATATCCATATCATGAATCTGTAAACTTGAAGAACATGAAGAACACAGGCATGAACAACTTAAGATATTATTTGAGATTTGTCTCTTGCAAAACGTTCAAAGCATAAATGCTTCCTCAGGCTATTCAGAACAGTTCAGTTTGTCATTGTGTAAGGATCAAGTCTGTACAATTTCCTGGTGTTAGTTTGCTTCTGCTTCAATGTTTTTGAATACTTCTCTCTGCAGCAGAGGTAAATGTCAACTTTGAACTTCTCCTTCTTCATTTCTAGATGTTTATTTCATTAATTTAGTAGTAAGCCTAATATGGTAAAGTCAATAGGGGTCAACTTATTTGCTCTGAATGAAAAGTTCTGGCATAAATCTTTGAAGTAGTTTCCTGATCTGATATTACTGATCGTGCGCTTGAATTGGAACATGAAAGTGACGTTGAGATCTACAATGGGAGGTATCAAAGTACCAGTGTTGACTACCAATATTGATCCAGAAAGCAAAATTTCACCCCCAAAAAAATTTAAGAAAAAGAAGAAAGCGAATTCCATTGCTTTTTCTGCACTTTTCTATTTTTCTACTTGTAAGCTGCACAACTTGTGATAACCATTTAGACCTTTATCTGCAGTCTCCACTTTATTCCATGTGTTTTGATGTTGATATCTATGTGAATAGCTACAAAATATTCCAATGTTTTGTATCTGTTGATAAAATAACAATTTTAATACATTACAAATATTGTTTGTATTATCAATTTATGATTTTATGTATATATATGGTCACTATGCATAGTGTACATGTACATATATACAATAATTCTTTTAGAACATTGTTTCCTCTTCAGATTTGTTTAACTAGTTCCTTTGTGATGTAATATTCAATCAGAATGATGTTCTGATCTATGATAATGGTGTGTGTTGCAAATAGTACCCAGACCCAATCAGCATCATATCTCTCATCCTCTCAGACACATCGATAGTCCTGTGTTTTACATATACTTAAATGTAAGTTTCCAAACCTGCTAAAACCAAAAATGAAACTCCAATAAAACTGAAATATGACTCAAGGTAATCCCTCTACCTAGCACTCTGTTTTGGTTTGAATGCACTAGTTTTCATTCTTATACAGAACACTGTCAAGATGTCTGTATCTTGCCACTGAATTCCGTTGTATCCTCACTGTCTCAAAATCAGACTATATTTACATTATATTTGCTATATATCATTAAGAGCTAACAAAGGTATTATTTTCCCGCCTTTCATTTCACTAGTCTGTTTTACATTACAGTGGGGAAGGTATGTTTACTGTTGTATGTTTTCAGGAACTTGAGCCTGGTGCTCTAGGGAGGATTTCTTCTCTTTTGAAGAACAGAGCCGGTTGTTCCTGAAATGGGGAAGCAAAACAGTAAACTTAAGCCAGAGGTCTTAGAAGATCTCAGACAAAATACAGAGTTTTCTGGTAAATATCAGTAAGCTAAAATGCCTCACCATATTATGTATTTATCCTCCAGTTTCTTATTTCACACAACGTTTTGATTTCAGATGCAGAAATTCAAGAATGGTACAAAGGCTTCCTTAAGGACTGTCCTAGTGGCTACCTCAGTGTGGAAGAATTCAAAAAGATTTATGGAAATTTTTTCCCTTATGGAGATGCATCTAAGGTATTAAGCTGTGAAGAAATTGATGTAAAATATAGTGTAGTTGGAATGAATGAACAATTCCTTTTCTTCTTTTTTTGCAGTTTGCTGAGCATGTGTTTCGCACCTTTGATGCTAATGGAGATGGAACAATTGATTTCCGGGAGTTTTTATGTGCCCTGTCAGTGACATCTCGAGGGAAACTGGAACAAAAGTTAAAGTGGGCTTTCAGCATGTACGATCTTGATGGAAATGGTTACATCTCTCGACAAGAAATGCTGGAAATTGTAACAGTAAGTGCTGATTTGAATATTGCATATGCTTTAAACATTCTTCTCAACCTAGTGCTTGTTAACAATTTTTTTAATTTAATGACTTCCTCTCTAATTTTTTAGGCTATTTATAAAATGGTAGGATCAGTAATGAAGATGCCGGAAGACGAATCAACACCAGAAAAGCGTACTGACAAAATTTTTCGACAAATGGACAAAAACAAGGATGGCAAATTGTCTCTAGAAGAATTCATTGAAGGAGCTAAGAGTGATCCATCGATTGTTCGACTTCTTCAGTGTGATCCCCAATCCCAGTGAAAGTTGAGTGCCATTTCACTTATTTTGACAGATGTTACTCCATCTGATTCAAAATGTAATTCACGTGGGAGTCCAGTTGACCAAAGGAACTCTTCTCTCTTAAAAACAAGATGAAGTCAATTTTGCCCTTCTGTATTATGTAACGAGTTGACTGGTATTGCATGAACAAATCCTGGAGCAGTCATCACATGGCTTTGAAATTGTTTCATTGGCCAATGAATTAAAGACAAAGGGCAGTCAATTTTATCTGTTTTGACTGATTTCTTTGCTGATGGACGTATGTAAATTCTGGCATATTGAGTAGTTATTTTATGAAAAATTACATTTTTAATTAAATTGTAAAAGTATGACTTTGAGTGTACTCTTCCTTTTTAAAATGTGTGTTGATTAATAACAACTAAATCTGTACAATTTTAACTGTTGCTTGGTTTGTATTGTATATAATTCACACTTTATTCACCTTCATCATCAAGTCTATGCACTTCTTTTATATATTGAACAGAATCAGCCTATGATTCTTGATCTGAAATGTGTGCAAAGATGATGTGTGATGAATCGTCAGGCCTCTGACCTTTTTTTGGGCAACAGAAAGAATACTACTATCTATATTAAATTTAGTGTCATCCCTATGGATGTTTTTGATAACTGTTATTGATTTGCACTGCCATAGTGCTTTGGTTTGATTCATTGAATCATATCTGTCTTTCATTCAAAATTCATAAAGTTTAATGTATTCATGTACTGGAATTTATTTTTCACAACCTTCTCAAGGGTAAGGTATGACCACAGCATTGCATTGTTATATTTTAACTTTTCTTGTGCTAAACACGTTTTTCACTTTTTTCACAAGTCATTAAGTGGCTATTTGTCAGAGGCTTTAAATTTGAATGAGTCATGAAGCACAGTATTTGCATTATGTGGAAGTGCTGAAAATGTATATGAGGTTTTCCTTCCTTCTGTGATTTAGATTACCTCCAGCGTTTCTATTTTATTCTTCATCCTGTCATTTTACTCAAGTTTTATCACTTGAACAAATTCTGCCTCTGCTCCGGGCTGTATAAATTTCTGACTTGTGCAAATTGATGTAACATTTTATATGATGCATGCATTGTCTGTTAACATGTGACAAATGGTTTATCATGTTATCTTTTTCAAAAACCCTCTGAAAAGTTAGAAGGAAGTACACAAATGTGATAAGCAGCAAAGACCTGCTATTGTTAGTGCCCTGAATCCTCTGTACTCTCTCTTGTAACCCAAGTTGTAGATAGTTAGGTTAATGTCTGTGTGATCACTAATTATTGTTTATGTCATGAACTTTGCTGCAAACATTTCTCAATTATGCTAGTCGAAACCAAGGATGTGTACTCTTTTGTGTCTTGTGCTATTTAAGCAAAGTGTGCAGTTCATATGAGCTGTCAGCACTGGGGCAATGTAAGATTTAGACAAAATGTTCCAAAACAATATTTAAACCCAGTTTTTTCTTCCTTTTTTTTTGTTGTTTTGTTTTTGCATTGAATGTGCTGCCACAATTTGATTAAATGGTTTTAACACAAAAAGAAAAAACAGCCACTATTTATATTTTATGCTATCTGTCTGTCCTTTCTTATATGTAGTGAGCTTTAAAACTTCATTCTTATTAAATCAAAGGTACCTTCCATTTTTGAAGGGACTTTTTTTAAAAATGTAAACACCACCGCACACCCACACACATTTTGTGATTGTTCGGTAGTTGTAAGCTTAATCAACCTCCCAATTAAGGTCACTGTATGGAAACGGCAGAAATCTTTTCATTTCAGATTTCATATAAAAGATTCTCTTAAAACTTAGCGTGGTGTTGATATTTTACAGTAGTTCCAGCAACGGGCTATCCAATGTCAATTGCCCACTTAAAGTTGTTTCTTTGTAAAGTGATCTCTCCGTGTGATGAAGTGTAGGACTCCTTCAGTTTCATGGTGAGGTTGGTGATTTTTTAATTTATTTTAAATATTAATCAGCAGTATTGGAATTTCTGAGAGAAAATTGTGATTACATATGTGTGGCAAGTGTGCCTTTCAGTAAGTTTTAGAATTTGTACATGTGTCGGCTATGATTGAAAGAGTGTATGTGTGAATGATATGTTTCAGTGTGTAAATGTGTGATTTCTTTTATCCTGCAGAGTTTCAACTGACAGTATATAAAAATACAGATGTATTGATTAGTTCACTCTAATTTTTGTGCTATAATAACTCTCCTGACATTGATTTTTGTGAAATGTATGGTTGTGAGTGTATGTTTCATGATATTTCATTTCAATACCATACACATGATATAACGATTGGTTTTGCCTCATTTATTATCATTATATCAATATTTAACCCAGATAGTTATATTTTCGGATCGATGGTCTCCAAAGAACCCTAAAATCGTCACCTGCATCCATCGTGTTAATTTGTCAGCTGGTCAGAGCAAATTATTTTCGAAGTTTGCAGCTTGCCCTGTTTTTGCTATTAATCCATACAAATTTGGTCCAATTTATGGATGGTTTTTCAGCTACAACATCGGGAAACATCCTAGAGACATTTGTTGAGTTTCATGCTTTCTATGTTTTTTGTTATTTTTAAATTAATTAATCACAGATAGCTTGAAATTAAGCAAGTAATATGGTAGCACACTGGTCCAACAGGAGACTGAAACTTGTTCTCATAGGTAGGTGAGGGATTTTGAAACCAGTAATGGACACATCATTTCAATGCATGATGAAGTGTATATTCTAAAACACATGTGCAATATCTTATGTATGTTGATCAGAATTTGTGATGTATGTGTCAGATGGAACAGTTGTTAGACATTTAAGTAATGGTTTTCATCACTCAACTTTTTGAGAAGTAATTTCCGTCAAGGGAGGTCAATCAGTACTTGTGTGAAGCTATCTAGTGCCATATTTGCTTGTGTAATTTTCTTTTTGAATTCTAAAATGAAGTAGGGGACTGTTGATCAAAACACTAGTGCCATGAGCTATCTGAAATAGGTGTCTTATACTGTTCACTAAAGTTTCCATGATTGTTGCCTGATGAAGGTTAACAATTTACTTTCTTCATTAAATTCATTTAGGCCTCATTGTAGTTTTTCTCATGATTTTGTATTTCATACAGTCCTCTTCTTTATTCATATCTTGGCTTGACCAGTAACAAGGCTAATGAATACAGTTTATACATACTTTTTATGGTCTTCCAAGAAGCATCTTATAACTCAGGATATAATTCCTGAATGAATGCTGTTGCTTTAAAAAAATATTGAGGCAAAAAGTATCCGTACATTAATTAGACTCAATTATCTACAATTGTGTATGAATCGGTATTGGATGCTTTTACATCTCTTAAATTTTTCAGAATAAGATATCAATGTTTTCTTTAACTGTGCATTTCTTTCACTTTTTCTTTGTGGTGATTAATTGAACTCTAAAAAAGTTTTTAACTACGGTGCTATTTTGCAAAAAGAAAAAGGTGGAAAAAAGTTCAACTTATTGCAATTCTTAAGTGTGGCATCAGTTCAGTGGTTCTTTCAAAAATGTTTTATATCATGCATCCAATGTTAGCCAATCTTAACTCAATTTCTTTGTGCACTTTTAAACCCTTGCAATCCTTTGTCATTATCCTATGTATCTGCTTCTCAGATTGAGGAGACCTATTATTCTCTGTTGCCATGTTAATGTATTTCAAAACAATAGTTGTATTTGTGCTGTTTTGTAAGCACTCTCTATTTGAACTAACTTTGATACCCAGTGTTAGCACAAGCTACAAGAGGGCGTTAGTATTTAAAACCCTCAGCTTTTATTCTCTTCTTGACTTTCTGTATAATTACCATAACCAACTGTTCAGTCATACTGCAAACATTTTAGGGCATTGAATTAAGTAGGCTGTCATAAATTATAAGAATGTGGTTCACGTCAGAAGGATTTGACTTTTAATCCACCATATCATGACCCTATAATTCAGGCATGAACTTCCTGCATAAAATGCTGAGTAAACTATATATCATTGCCTGCACTCTGAAATACAAATTACCTGAGTGTTTTCCCAGAGCCGTGCAAACATCTTTCACAAGTGATTCAATGGCTGCCTTTCTTGCTTTGAACAGACACTTTTGTGGCAAGATTTAAAATTTTAATATTTTCTCCAGATAACAGGAGGGCATCATACACTTAATGTTGTAACTGGGAGTCCTCGACCAGGCTTGCAATGCAAGCTCACCACATTTGTCTGGACTACAGCAAGGTGGAACCAGGGATCACATTTTATAAATATGAAGTTCAAGATTCTGATGATGTATTCCATTTGTGACTGAGAGTAGAAATTAAATTAATCCATGTAGCTTTCCCCCTCCAAGTTCAATCCTGTGAAACCAAGTTACCGTGCCGTTTTCCCAACCACTGTCATTTTATTGGCTGCATCAAACGTCCAGTGTGTACACGTCATGTATGCTTTACTAACTTTGGACTATCGACATTGTTAATGTTTTGAAATGTTTTGTCTTTTACATTGGAGTGGATGTTGTTGGGGGCTATTTTCCACAGTGAATCGAATGTATTGTTTATTGTGGAATAAAGTGAGTCCATAAGTGAAAAAAAAAATTAAAAAAAGGTCTATTTATTTTTCCCAAACCTTCGCATCTTGAGCATATGTCAGCTCTCACGACCAGATTCTCCGCATACCCACGATAGTGATGCACAATCCAAAAAAAAAAAAAAACATTGACTGAGAAAAATAGACTTGGAAAATTGCACTACTTGGCACTACTGCTCGAATTCTGGACACCTCCCCCTCACGGACACGTTGGGGAGAGTCTACACTGGCGAGTCCTCGTGTCGAAACGGGTCCGACCAGGGCAGGTATACTGAGCGGCTGACCACTCGCCGGCCCCGTTGAGCCAGCAGAGGTAGTACTGAGTGGGGCAGACACCGGCCGTGGTGCCAAGGGGCGGGTTCCGGCCGGCGGACGCGCAGTTCACGGTCGGGTCGTTGGCGGCCTGGCCATGGACCTCACTAACCACACAGAGGATCATGGCGACCACTACTGCAACCTACAACACGACATGACACTGAGGCGGACACAAAACCGCAACCGGAGCAGGCGCCGATTTGAGGGGGGGGGGGGGAGGACTCCTCTTTGCCCCCCCCCCCCCCCCCAACACCACCCCGGGCGCCTGAATGGCGCCGGAAATGTAGGCAACCGGCATTACGTTCCCGCCTGTAAGTAGGCAAAAACGCGGGACATTGCCCTCTCCCCCCCTCAAGCCGCTCCCAGGCACGGCACGGCCAGCTCCGGGCAGCCGTGTACAGCAGTGCTGCCTACCCCTGGGCTCGCAGGCGCAGACGCCTAACTCACCTTGGACCAGTGCATCATGAACAAGGAAGACGCTCCGTCAAGATTAGGCCAGCGTCCCCATAGGCGAGCCTCTTTTATGCCTTCTTATCTGAGCGGCAAGTGTGTTAGAGGAAAACATGCCTGGCACCACACCATACTATTATCAGTAAGCAGCTGCAGCAACACCTTTCGGTCATTACTAGTACTACTACTCATACGGATACTCAGGAGTGATTGGCTGTGTAGTGGGGTGCGCGGTTTCTAGCATTTCATTCCCCCCCCCCCCCCAGTCTTCCCTGCACTTCCCCAACGGCCGTGACATTGAGAGTGGCTGTACACCTACAGTCAAGGGTTTCAAATGAGTTAGCCTCTGTTTGGGACAGTGTCACTCACTATTTATTATTATTCAGATAAATTAAAAAATAAATATATTACAAACGAAAGTATAGCGAATAGGAATGAGGGCTAGATCCTTTTGGACACGTCTGGTCGTTAGTCCGTGTTTGTCCGAGGGTTGTTCAGGGGAGGTTCTATTCGTCTGCGTCTGCGTCTGAGTCCGCTTGGTCCAAAAAGAACTCACCACCAGAAGAACCAGCTCGAGGTCTTTTTGCTGAAAAAATGATGGAAGACAAGATTTTTGGACGTTTCGAAAGACAATTCATTGACCATGCATATTGTGATAATATAATTTAGTAGAAGAGCCAACCAGTCCTTTTTTTTTTTTTCGCAGAAAGGAAAAGGTAGGTTTGAAGATGTGACTTCATCATCACCAACTCTCTGCCCTACGCTCAGTTTCTTTGGACTGTCCTCTGAAGGATTCACAACATATCGAACGCTTGATGGGTTTGGCTCAAAATTTCCACCCCACTGCCTTGTAGAATAATATTCCCTCGTAATTCGACGTGAGAAAGCGAATAATCCAATTCCGTTATTTCAAACCAAAGTCCCATTGAACCTGTTTCCAAAGCGGAGTGCTTGAACCCGTCGTTCCCTATATCACAGCCTTAATTAACCGGCAACACATCACCCAACAGAGCGTTCTAATCAATTAAGAGGTAACCCTACTCCACCCCACCCCACCCTAAGGCGAACTTGAAGCCTGGTAAACACAAGGAGGAGCACAATATCTGTCCGGCGCCGTTTGCGATGTACACACCAAGAGAAGAAAACGTAACACAGGAATAGAAATGAAACTTGTCGCACAGCCTCCCCCTCCCTCCCTCTCACGGAGCGCAGGCAGGAGGTGACGTCATTCTTAGGCGAGGCTCAGAGGTAATCACCGATCACAGCTGGAGGGTCTGTCGCCAGGCGCCAGCTTGTCGCACGCCACGTGCACTAGGTTCGACATCGCTTGGTTCTGGTCTTCCGAGTTGAACTCCTGCAAACAGTCAGAGAAGGCGGCGAGTGAAGCTGCACGCTGCACGTGCGCGAGGCATATCATCGTACCCGTCACGAGACACTCACCCCGTCGAACATGACCCTGGGCACGAAGGCGATGTCCTCGGGCGTCCTCTCCCCCATGCCGGCCAGCAGCACCTGGCCCTCCCTGCCCGCCACGCACTTCTTGACGTCGGTCGCGTCCAGCCCGGCCTCGGTTACACACTGCCAGCAGGTATAGAAATCGGACAGTAAATCGAGAATGCGCGCTGAGACACACGCATGGGGCCGCCGGGGCCTGGCCCCTGGCGCATCGCTCTCCTCTCCTCACCTTCTCGTTAAACGCGGCCGGGTTGGTCTGCGACATGAGGCAGCGCGCGTACTGGACCTGCTTGCCGTTGTCGCCCAGCAGCCGGGCCAGGCCGCAGGCGTGCAGCTTGTTCCCCTTGCACTCGCTGGGCCCGTGCTGGCAGCGGAAGCTGTACCCGGTGTCGGTAGGGGTCGTCTGCAAACCGCAAAGCCGTCCACAGATTAAACCAGTCCCAAAGCATTCCCCGCTGCTCCTGCCGGATAGGCAGCCACGGCTCCCGCATGCACGCGTGTCGTGCGGGCTGGCCTACCCCGCCACCGGCAGGCGACCCTTACCGAAGCCTTGCCGTACGGGATGAGCTCCACGATGATCCTCTCCGAGCCCAGAGCCTCGTAGGTGGGCGCCAGCTGGTTATTGATGAAGCGGATGGAGTCGGGGCACAGCGACTCGTACATCACGGTCACCGTCACCTGCATCAACAGCAACAACGTGAGAGGTGTGTCCTCAGGAGCCAGTTCGGCTTGGTTCGGCTCCCTATCCGTGTGCGTGCGCTTGACGCCGGCCCCCGGCCCGCCCCGGCCCAGCCCTGGCCTGGTTCGGAGCGCCTTATCAGTTATCACCGCTCGGCGACAATTTACGAGGGAAATTTCAGAAGTGTTGCCAATACTACAAAAAAATAGTTCAAGGTCTTGAATGACTTTGGTTTGTCCGAGCACACACACTCCCCAGTTTCTTTCAGTGGTGTTCGGGACTGGTATTGCCCTGGTGGCCGTTGGCCGGCCCGGGCCCGCGAGACAAAACCCCAGCTCGCCTCGCCTCCCTCGCTGCTGAGCGTTGACCCCGGCGCTGCTGCTGCTGTGCTGCTGCTGGCGCTGCGGCAGATAAGCCTGCACATGACTGACGCCACCCTCACTCACAGAGCGGAGACACGACCCGCCCCGCACCGGGACCCGGGCCGGGGGTTCCCCGGGGAAGGTGCTCCCGTTCACGGCGGATAGCCCGGACCGCCCCGGACCCCTATCGCTTCACCCGACGGCCGACGGCAGCCAGTGCGTCCACCGTCCACCTTCTCCGCCCCCGCCCCCGCCCCGCCCCCGCCCCCGCGGCCGAGCTCAGGGAACCCGGCGACGCGCGGAGAAACGACGCGGCGGTCGACATGGCCTGAAAGTCTCAGAACAGCGTCGGCGGCGAGGTGTCTGTTTTTTTTTGTTGGGGGGGGGGGGGGGCTGTGCTCTTCCGGTTGCGGCGTCGTGGCGCCCGCCGGGCGGCCAGTCCGCAAGATAGCGCGCTCCCGCCCCCCGAAGTGAAAATTGCGATCAGCGGGGCGGGGCGCGGCGGCGCGGCGTGTGCGATGAGATGATGCCGCATACCAAATGAGATGATCCAATCTCCGACGGCCGGTTGGCGTCAGCGGTGGCGGGGACAAGACAACTTTCTCCTGAGCCTCCGGGGTCCGGGGCACCGGCAGTGGACAGGCGACTCGCCTCTCCTCTCCGGGCTGCGTCCGCCGTCAACAGAGTATTTTGTCTCACTCGCGGCCCCGCGGCCTGCGGGGTCCTTTGAGAGCGGCACGGGTGCGGCGAGAGAGGGAGAGCGACAGCCGTCCCGGGTCCGCGTCGCCGCGCACGCAGCCCCCCAGCCCGCGCGCACGTGGTCGCGCAGCCAATGACCGAAGAGAATGGCGGCGGTGGTCATTCCCTCTGCTGCCGCCGGCCGGAACAGCACGGCCGGAACGGTCACCTCGTGTTCAGAGGCAGATAAGTCTGCCGGGGGCGGGCCGGGGGCGGGGCGGACGCCGGAGCGGTCATGACGGCGAGGGCTATAAAACCCGGGTGAGGCCGATGCCGACGGTACCCGGCGGTGCCGACCGTGTGCCTCCGCTGCCAACATGCCGTTTCAAGACGTTTTCGCGAGCTCTGAACAAACCGATGGTACAAAAGCGACAGCACTTTAAGACACATTTTCGGGGGAATAAAAAGTCGAGTCCCGTGGATAAAGGGCTTTAATCGATCGGCTACAGCCGCCTGCCGATGGCAGAGGCAGTCAGGTACCCCGCGGACGCGGGCATGACGCCGACGGTCTCCGGCACCACGTCAAGCCGTACGTGCGAACACGGTTGACGTAACCGCGGTCGCCGCCGATTCCGCGCGAATTATTTCGCGTCGGTCACGTTACCACGGCCGTGCGAGGCGAGGCGAGCTCTCTGCGGTCGATCGTGCATTCCAAATCTGGCCAAATCGGAATCGCAGATTGGCGTGCCGCCTGGAGACACGGTATTTGAACCAGGGCCAAATGACGACGACTTAGAAGTAAGGTCATCTGACTAAGTACTCGACTCTTGTTCCGACAGGAGCAGCAGACTAAACAGGAAGCGTTCTCCGAGACGCGGATATGCGGAGTAAACAGAACGAAAACCGACAGGACAGGACAGCAAAGGTCCAATCCGGTCCCCTCGCCCCTTCCCCTTCCCTCCCTCTCTGCCTCCCCTGCTTCATCCTAAAAGCAGCATCTCCAGTCGTGCAAACACCAATCACCGGATCAACACAACACGGAGACACGATCAAGGAAATCCCGCTTTTATTTTTTATTGCTTCCAGCTTGTATCCTTCTTTTTACTGTACTGGCGTATGCCATAATCTCAGTGCAAACGTTCATGGATGAATAATCAGTGGACTTCTTTTCCGAGGCGCAGATGCTGTTAAAAAACGAGTATGCCTAATCGCGTGCAGCGAACGAGTACAGCGAAAGAGCACAACAAGTAAGTTGTGGACGAGACGCAGAGACAGACGCCCGGCTTCGACTCTGGTTTAATTCATTTAATTCAGTCCGGAAACTGACTGCAACTCGCCGATCGGCGCGTGCGGCTGTGATTCCCACTCTGCAGCGAGAGATCGAGACAGGAACAGTCAGGTGACCTCTGACAAGGGAGTGCCAACAGGAGTAAATCAGCATCGTGATACTTCGGGATTCCCTAGTACTATCATAGAAGTGAACGAATTTCATGAAATTTTCGGCTGATTTTTTTTTCTAGACTGTGTTTAAGGGTCCCAAAACTTTAAAAAAAAATCTCAAGCAACGGGCCAGAAAAAAATGGATTTCGAAATTTTACACCGGGAGCCCCTTGTCGGCAGGGGCTGAAAGGGGAGGTCCCGGGTGACCGAGTGACCCCAGGTGACTCCAGGTGACCCCGAGGCACGAAGGCGTCGCCCGTGGCCCTCGGACTCTGGATGGACCCGAACCTGAGCCGACATTATTCGACGCTAAGTGGAGTCACTTCAAAGGATCCCCGCCGGGGGGCCGCATCATTGGTCCGCTTATAGAGCACTGGGTCGCTTTGGTGACCGGTTCGAACTGAGATATCTCCCCCACCCCCCAACTCACGTGCGCGCGAGGTGAATACACCGGCTGGGGCCGGTATTTGAACCCGGGGTATTCGAAGGCTGGAGGTCGGGAATACTCTTGAGATGGATCTCAGCCATAGGTTTACGGAGCATACCGGTCGTCGCAGGGGGTGCGTTTAGGAGGAAGCGTCTGCACTCTGACCTTCTTGTTGGGGGCTGCGCCCTTGGTGACGGCCACCACGGCCACCAGCAGCGCTAGGACGGCGAGAACGGGGGTGCCTCGTCGTGCCATGGAAATGACGGGGAAGTCCACGGACCTGGGGCACACTTTAGTGTTTGTTACACACACACACGCGCGCACACACACGCACACACGGCTCGGACTCGTGACTCGGACTGGACCCTCAGGCTCGGACCACCACACTGTCCCCTCGGCGTCTGTCTGCGAGTCCGAGGCGCGAACAGCGTGCGCTCGGGGGCGAGGAGAGAGGAGAGGGAAGGCTGGGAAGGCGGTCTCCACTACTAGCTCCCCTTCCCCAACCGTCTGCTCAGCTGTGCACTGGTGCAGTGCCGACTTCGACCGATGGCGATGGGCTCAAGATTACTTCCACGGTGTTAAAAATCACCCCCCCCCCCCAAAAAAAAAAAGAAAGAAAAAAAAATCCAAAAAGAAATCGGTGTGACTAGAGACTAGATCAGCCTGTTAATGCCTGCAATTTCCGCTAACCCATACGGCTATCGAGCCACGATGTCCGTGGTAGCGCACTCCCGGTTCTTTGGATGCTTTTATCTTGCAGAGCAGAACATCGAATACAAAGGATTATATTTCCATAATCCTTGCACTTTCCCTGACCGCCCCTGCTGCATTGCGGGCTTGTCTACCCACTGGGCGCTTCGTTCCAAAGTTGCGAAGGCGCCCCCGCAAATTGTCATAGCGCGCCATCTCTGTTGTCAACCAAAACAACAGAGGTTTTGCCGGGCCCAAATTTGGAGTTGAGTTGATTTAACACGGGAAACAAGAGAAAAACACTGTATTTTTAAGTCACGAAACACAACATAAATGGCTACATCAGGCATTCCAGATAAATTATGGCAGCCTAAGTTTGCTATTTTAGAAACCACGTAAGTATTATTGGAATCCCTAACCTCTATGGATTCTGTTTTTACTCTGGGATACTTATTAGCGTTTACTGGTTTATCTGCTGTAGAATGGGAGAAGTTGTGATTGAGCTGTACTGGAAACATGCACCTAACACATGCAGAAATTTTGCTGAACTGTGCCGGCGAGGCTACTACAATGGTACCAAATTCCATCGGATCATCAGAGATTTCATGATTCAAGGTATGTATTTTTGTTGTGATTTTGTGGCTCGATTTTCATTTTTATAAGACTGGAAGTCCAAAGTGACTGGTTTATTTTCAATTCTAGGTGGGGATCCAACTGGCACCGGCAAAGGTGGGCAGTCCATTTATGGAAGGGAATTTGACGACGAGATTCATGAAGAACTCAAGCACACCGGTACTGCAGTTTTAAATAGTTCTTTTCCTAACATCAGTCCTCTTGAATGTTTTGTAATCATTTTTCTGATTTTGTGTTTGTTTCAAAGGAGCTGGTGTTCTCTCCATGGCCAACTCGGGTCCCAATTCTAATGGATCCCAGTTCTTTATAACTCTAGCACCTACACAGTGGTTAGATGGGAAGCATGCAATATTTGGTGAGTTTGAAAGAAATCTATTGTTTTCTTTTTTATCTCTATTCCATTTCGGGCATGTAGCATGATATTGTACAACATTCCATTTCAGGGAGAATATATAATGGCATGGCTGTTGTTAAAAGAATTGGTTTGGTTGAAACAGATAAGTCGGACAGACCAGTTGATGATGTAATGATTGTTCAAAGTTCGGTATCCATGAATTAATACACAACCTTTTTTCCTTAAAATCTACTTCTCTGTATTTCAAGCTAATAATAAAAACAAAATTGTTAAGTACTGTAACATGTTTATTAATCTATGGTGCACCCTCATCTTCCTCTCTCGGTCTCTTGACTCCTGTCATAATGCTCGTCACGGACCCCACACTGGGTTCTACTGGCTCTGCCTTTGGAATTTGCAGTGTGGTAACAGTGCCTGGGCCTTGGGCAATCTGGATTTTTGGCTTTGCTGTAATGGCCCCTAAAGTAGGAGAGGAAATTTAGGATAAGAAAAGGCACATAAAACAAGCAGCTAACGAACTACTTGCATGACACAATAATTGGAGTCATACCTTGTGAAAATTTGATAACAGGTTTTGGTATGGTGATAGATTGAGTTCTCGCTACGGTTGTTAACATGTTACCACGCTTGGCTCCAGCCAACGTTGCAGCCTGCCCTTTGTTGGTTTGAAGTTTCAAAGCACCTGATACTCCAAGAGGACTCTGAATAAAACTTGTTGGATTACCGATCCGTCCTAATGGTCCAGTTGGGATTGAAGACTGTGGCTGCACAAACAAGCAGGCCAAAGAGTCAAATAGCTCACATTTTAGAAACCTTCAGGGATATTACTTTTAATTAACTTACCCTCTTGTTATTACGCAGCTTATAGTTAACAGAAGATAGACAATAGCGGTCAGGAGGTAACCTGATGCCACAGCTGGGTTTGACAACAGGTAAAGGTTGACTGTTTTTCATACGGGCTACCTCTAACAAAATCTGCAGAAATTTAAAGGAGATGGAAACATAGTTTTGACTTAGTCATCTTAAAATAGGAAAAAAAAAAAAAAATTACGTACGTGAAGTTATTAAAATTTACCTCTCTAGGGGGGGGAGTGGTGAATGAACGATCCAGTTGCATATTAACTGCGAGTTTCACATCATCTAAATCGATTGTCTTTTTCTTTGCGTGGGTGGCATAAACTCTTGAGTCGTCTAAGATACATGTTACGTAACCTGTAAAATAAAATGCAACACAAAACTAGGTTAAGGGGAAAAAGGTTGGACACAAACAACCACTAACCCTCCTTCAGAATTCTGATGCCTAGCCGGCAGGCAGACTTAATTTGAATTTATTAAAAGTTTTCAGTATAATTTCATGCAACGTTCTTAGTTTCAATATTTTTCCGATTAAAACTTAAGATACGCTTCCACAAAAAAGGCGGTATCAAAGGTGCATAACCTAAAAGTATACTTACGGTAAGTAAATTCTAAAAGTTGATTTAGTACACGTTGTTCATAATCCTGGACCCCCATGTCTTTCAGCATCGACATGATGACTTGGGCATCTTTCGGATAGTTCGGATTTCTCGACTGAGACCCCATTTTCATTCAAACAGACAAATGCACGGTATTATGACAAGCTCTCGCTCTCCCTATTTACATTTACAAACCTCCTTCCCCCTCCCTCCCCTTCCCCGTCCCGTGGACTCCTCTACCGCCCGTGTGGTAGGCAACCCATTCGACACCGAGGACTGAGTCGCTATTGTGTAGTGGTGAGGGCCCAGCCCCAGCAAGTACCCCGACAGTAACATTATTCCCAAATGTGCTTTTTTGTGGTTTACCCCCCTTTGAACTGACCATTTTCCCCAGTTACCAAATCCTATCTTAGAATGTTCAGCTAAATGCAAACTCGTTCTAATGTTCCATAACCATGGGTCTTCATTCATGTATGTGAAGGTATAGAGAGGTACAAAAATTGATAAATATTTTCACTGGTAAAAAATGATATTTTAATAACAAAGCAGTTATCTTAACTGTAAGATAAAAGTCCACATAAAGAACATGTAGATTCAGTATAACTGTGTAAATTAAACAATTGAATTAAGATATAATTAAACAATTACGACATATCCTTTACTGTTTTAGTACACAGTTAACAATCATTTGCAGTTTAAGAAATAAGCATATCATAATCAGCAACTCCATTTTCACGAGATTTCAGGAATTTCACATGGACAGATGCATCTAGATATGTGGATTTCACTGCTTCATCCTCTTTCATAAATTTCTTCCATTGCAACTGTAGGTACAAACACACAAAAATAAATTAGAGCACTGAAGATATTAGTGCACTTTCAATAAAAATAATATCCAAAAAGAATGTCTTTACCAGCTTAGGGAATCTTTTCTCAGGCAACAAAAATCTGTCCCCTGCAATGATGGTAAGCATATCAGCCCGTTCGCACCACGGCCAAATCATGTAATCCACCATTCCTGGGCGAGCTCCTAATAAGATGAAACAAACATACTTGTTGCAAATTTCTTTGATAATTTTGAAAGCCATGAGTACAACTTACATACCACTGAAATAAGGGGCATCTCTTTTAGTCAGCTCCACTTCAAATTCATCCAAAGACTTCATAATGTCATCAGAGTTGAGGGCACTAATATCTTGATATATTTTGTAAAAAAGAACAATAAACTGAGAGAGAAAATGGAGAAGAAAAAAGTGTTATTACTGTTCAAAAGTCTTCAAAGGTCAAATAACACTTATCCTTCCTTGTACCTGAGAAAAGCGTTCAATGAGGAGTTTGTCCTTGGTCCTTTGAAGTGGGTCTGCACTAGCAAGAGGTCTGGTTGCTGATACGCTGTCTAGATATTCACACAGAATGAGGCTCTCGTACAAGACAGTGCCATCCTCGAGCTCAATGGCAGGTACTTTCCCCAGAGGGTGTTTGTCAAACAGCCACTCAGGTTTTGCTGACAAGTTCACATAGACCACATCATGCCTAGCAGAAACAAAGGAAAACATTTTTAGACACTGATAAAAAGTAAATAATAAAGTCAGCAGTACAGAAATAAGAAACCTACGGAATTTGCTTGGCATCAAGCACTAGATGGACTCGCTGAGCATAAGGACAAAATCTCATGCTGTACAGACGGAGCTTCCCCTTGGTTAATGCGGGGGCAGTACTTCCTGCCAACAAAAGTGAAAGACTTGTGTAAAGTGTGTCGGCAAAGGACTAATGATCACGGCACCTTAATGCTCTGAGAGTTAGTTCCAGTCAGACAGAGGCAGCAATTTTGAAGAACAGTGCTGTACTTGACAAGGGTCCCTGCTTTGTACTGAAGGTTGAAGGTGAAAGGGATGGGCTGGGCTGAGCTCAGCCACTTACCCACTGACAGATGGCGTCCATTGACGGCACTCATGATGACGGGTACGAGTAGGTTGGGCGTCAATCTGGAAACAATGTCAGGTCAGACACCGGCTAACAAGTGTGCGAGGTACAAGTAGAGGTGAAGAAGCAACGATTCGGCCACGGCCGACCCTGGCCTCGTCAAGGCTCCTCCTAAAAACGGCTATCTGAGAAGTGTGGCTACACCTGCGGCACTGAGGCCGCGCTAAGTAGTGGATGTTGTCACCGATGACTTTGGAATCACGATTTCACTCTACCAGATCCAGTGGTTGGCCGTCCTTGGCTTTCGTCGCATGCTTGAACCCTCAAACCCACCTTAAGCCCTTTTACACTGCAGCACGCCGACTTGAGGAGATAAAAGTGTACGTCCAGGAGCGAGCCGAAAGCGCATCCGTTATCCGCTCTCTCTTTCTTTCTCTCTCTCTCCCTCTCTCCCGCAGTCCTTCCTTAACGCCCCCAAAACGCCCCCTCTCCTTCCCCCTCCTCTCAGTGAATGCATCAGTAGTTTTTCATAGGTTTTCTGGCATTGCAATTTCTCATTCCATCGTGTGTTTTTGTGTTTGTGAACGTGCATGTGTGTGTAAGTGCAAGTGCTGACCACTACTTCGTAAGTTGCTGGTTGCTTCCCCCAAAATCAATACCTTTGATTAAGCTGGTAAAATGTGCTTCTCGAAATCGTACACTCTCTGCTGTACTTTTCTATGCATTGTTCAACTGTACCCGTTTCTTTCAGATCGGTGATCTTAGTGGCAATGTTCGGCAAAGGCAGAAAGAGGACCCATGGGGCTCGTGATGAAAGTGCCATGGGCGGATCTTCATCAGGACCATCACCTAAACAATTCGGGGGAAACCAGTACAGGAAGAAAAAACGCGTACATGTGTTGGGAATGAATCAACAATTGGAAGAGAAAAGGTTTGTATTGGAGCGTGTTAAACACTTAAATCAAGACACGTGAGGTTAGCGCACCTATTCTGATAGGAATTATTTTAAAGTCTTCTTTGTGATTAGTCTTGTCTGTCAGTTTCTGTTGTGCTGACTATTCATTGCTCATGAGCATGTAAGACTGAAAAAAAAATTTGGTGTGTCATATGTCATTTTTAGCCACTCATTCTTGGTACACGATGAATACGCAGGTTGGAGAAGCTGATTTTCGGAGATGCCTCAGATGTTGTGGCCAATCTAGACATTGATGATGATGAACTTCTGGAGTTTGATGAGCCGCATGAAGCTTCCAGTGAACGCAAACCATCAACCAAACAACTAAATGTAATAACATCAACAACTTTAGAAGAAGATTCAGGTGTTGAAGAGGGTGACCAAAGCCCGTCAGCTATTGAAGATGATAAACCAAATTCGCAAAGAGAACCAGTGTGGATGGATGAAGATGATGAAAATATTCAGTAAGTTATTAATATATACAGGTATAATATTCCTGTAATATTAGAGCAGTGCTTAATATTAACTTTGGATTGTTTCAGAGTAAAGCAAGCATTCCAAATGCAAGGCAGAAGTCTACATGAAACATCAGCAAGTCGGGATGAGTATTCTACCTTCTTGAAACAGAAGTATGAGTCTATGATGGGCACCCCAAGATGGGCTGAGTTAAATACAGATTCTAGCAGAAAGTCTGATACAGATTCAGATGGTGATGATGATGTGATGCAGGTATCTATTTGCTAATTTCATGGTCTTGTCCCATTTTAAACAGTATATTAACCTCTCTGTCTTGTTTTCTTAAAATTGTCAGCATTCAGGTCCCTTTGTAGCAAAGCGTCGCTCTCCAAATCTTGCCAAGGGCATGATTGAAACAAAACACTTGAAAGATCTTAATGTGGATTCTAATGCTGAAGGCCCAATTATTTCTGTCTCTGAGTTTCATCCCACATCTACAGTTGCCCTTGTAGGAGGCTTAAATGGGGCAGTGTCCATTATGCAGGTGAGAAATTAAAACTAAAAATGTTGGCCTGGTGGAGCAATACCTTGTTTCACATCAATTTTTTGAAACTACTGTATGTGGAAATTAAAGGACTTGTCTGTTTTTTTTTTTTTGTTTTTTAAATTTAGGTTGATGGAAGAACTAATACAAAGCTGCAAACTGTCCAGTTTGAGCGATTTCCTGTGAAATGTGCTCATTTCTCTACTGATGGCACACAATTTCTTGTAGGCTCCCAAAATCATGGTCACTTTTTTGTGTATGACATGATGGAAGGGCGATCCATCAAAGTTCCCATCAGCCACTCATCTGAAATCACTAACATGAAGGTATGCATGCATGTTCACTCATTTTGTGCTTCAAATATATGGGTATGTTATTCATATATAGATATATATATGTATTCCTCTTTTCTTTCCAGAATTTTTCCATGTCTCCAGATGGAAGATTGATTGTGTCTCTTGGAAGGTTTGGTCACATCCATCTAATAACAGCCCAGTCAAAAGAATGGTTGGGAAGTTTGAAAATGAATAGTGATGTCAAAGCAATTGCTTTCAACAAGGATGGGTCTCGATTGTATTCTACTGGAGGTAAATATTTTCATTCCTTTCCATCTCTTTATTTCTGGAGTTTGTCTATTTATTGCTGTTAGAAATAATGTGTGTTTTTGGTTTAAAAAAAATGAAAACGTGATTGTATTTTGCAGATGGAGGGGATGTCTATGTTTGGGACATGAATTCTCGCAGCTGCATTCATCGATTCACTGATGACGGTTGCATTGTTGGAACAAGTCTGGCACTCTCACCGAATGAACAGTACCTTGCTTGTGGTTCATCATCGGGTGTTGTTAACATTTATGAGGGCAACAGCATTTTTACCTCAGCTGCTCCTCGTCCTGTAAAAATTGCTTTGAACCTAGTAACAGAGATAAATTCACTCAAGTTCAATGCCTCTTCAGAAGTTCTGGCAATGGCATCAATGGACAAAGAAAATGCTGTAAGACTGGTAAGTTAAAAGCGAGACCAGGCTTTGTTGGTCTTGCCTTTGACGTGATGAGATTTGGTAAAGTAGTTGTACCATCACATTTCTTTCTTTTTCATTTTCAGATGCATTTTCCATCTATGACAGTGTTTTCTAATTTCCCTCACATTTCTGAAAATGTTTTCCGACCTCAGTGTCTTGACTTTTCACCTCACAGTGGCTTTTTGACTTTAGGAAATAATAGAGGGCGTGCCCTTTTATACAGGTATTATAAAATTATATTGTATTTAGTTATATCTTTTGAAAATTTATGACCTTCACTCAACTAATTTTTTTATTCCTTTGCAGATTGAAGCACTTTGGAAATTACTGAAGAGTATGCATATTTGATTTAATAGATCTATGTTTGCAGAATTTGTGTTTATGTAGTATGTTGATCCATGTTTATCCAATCCTGCAATGAGCTAATGTTGTTTTAGTTGTCTGGCTACCTCAGATACGGTTTTCAATATTGCAGTGACTAGAGCTGACATCTGCATGGATGTTCATTGTTACATGTGAAAACAAGATGAGTAAGCATTCATGCAGTATAGAACATTTATACCTATTTATATTGTATTTATATTGTGTTCTGACTTAAGTAGATTTACACTTGTTGTTGGAACTTTTTTTTTTTGTTTCTTCAACTTCTGCTTGGTCACTGGTGTTTTGTTTGACACATAAGTCAATAACATTTTGCTTATGCAAGTGGTGTATACAGTTAAATATTAGTTGTATATGTTTCTTACTTTGTCAGCATTTTATACTAACTAATTGCACAGGACTCTCTGCAAACAAGTGGATTAATGTAGTAACAATTGCATAATTTCGATGTGATATTGTATCTGATTCTATATTCTTATGCTATACCTGGCTGTGAGCTACACATGAAATATTAAAAATGTATTCTTTAAAATAAAAACTAATTTGAACTTTTAGCATATTGTTCTTAGTTATGGACTGGACACATAGAGCAAAAGATTCTTAGTTCATGTTAAATCAATTATTAATCAAGGCATAGTTTGTGCTTTATTTCTTATTTTTATCCCAAACACTGGTTTGCGATACAGTGCGTAACAAATAGTTAGAGATTGCGGCAGCTGGGTCTGCTTTGTAATGGCTATTGGATAGCACAGTTTTATACGATTTAAGATTTTCCATGCTGAAACAAGACAATCCATTAGACATGCAAAACTGTAGAGGTACAGCAATATAAAACTAAGAGAAGATACGTACAAGTCCCTTTTCCGCTTATGTTTAGTAGGGCAGGCCTTAATACGTTTAATTTTACCCTCTTTCTTGGAAGTTCCTGAATGCTCTGTTTGATTTTTCGGGGTTGAATTAAATAATGGTAAAGCCTCTATCAGTGACTGCAAAGCCAATGGCTTTGGGGGAGATGGCTTCTTTGGACGCTTCAAGGCTTGTTTGGCTTCTTGTTTAAGTTTCCTCACCGTATCAATTTCTAGGGAGAACAAGTAAGTATAATATTTAGACACCTAAAAACACAGCGTTAGAAAAAAATTGGAGGAACAATTGGACAACTTACTTCTCAAAAGCGTCTCCCTTCTAGCAAGACGCTTCTCTTTCTTGGGTATATGTTTGGTGGCTTTAGCAGCTTTGCTGCTGCCAACAACTGATGTGTCACTGACAGAGCCAAGAACTTGAGTCACTTGCTTTGGAGGTGGTAATAGTGTTTGTTTGAGATCAGATACAGATATGGTGACTCCAGAAAAAATATTTGAGTCACTCTTTAACTTCACAGGCACTTCAACTTGCCCAGGAACAGACTTCACTACAGGGACCACAGGGGTGGATGTCAACTCTGTGTCTGTTGCTTCAGATTTTTGGCAAGCTAAGTGATACTTTTGACGAAGTCGCCGAACCTTCCCCATTATCAATAATTAAATCGTTGTAATGTGGCAAATATCGAAGATAAGACCAACCTCAAAAGTTTACAACTTCACAACACAACTGTCATCGGGACGAAACAGAAATTGTAATAAGCTTAGAAATGTATCTGGTAACTAATGCATACAAACGATCTATTTAGTTACAGTTTTGCAGTAAGTTCACCCTGCCAAATTACAAAGCCACGAGTGTAACAACAACAAACACATGTGTACTGCTATTAGCAGACGGCTTCGATGCAGTGCTAATAATGGAAACGTGTGTGATTATTCACAGAGAAGTTCTACCTTGGTGTTCAAATTTTCGAAATTTGTCTCATAACCGTGATGGGGATTCCATCAACCTGATACAATATTAATATTGTCGTGTTGTTGATTTCTTCCTGGATTTCTGCATCAATTCGCATCTTCTAGGCACCGTTGAGCTTTTCTTTCCCTCCCTCTGTTGTCGACCTACCCCTACCTTCCCCTCCCCTCTCGCCCCCTTTCCCGCCGTCGTGCACTCCGTGCACTCGCCACATTTCGGCCATGGCGCTGTTGTCGATCATCGTTTAATTTAAAGGAAGGCAATTTTATTACGTGAAAAAGGGCCCTTTTTCTGCCTATCGGAAAGTTTCAGTTAAATTAATAATTCAGGAGGCTGCAAGATTCAGCTAGTCCGAAGCAACGCGTCTGTCTCCGATTCCCTCCGTCTTTTCGATCGCCATCTTGCTGGAGCTTGTAACGGCTGCAACCAACGCCCTCACGCGATCGTTCCTGAAAAACCAAGGTATGTGTTCTCGCCACAGCGCTAGTGAAGTCAAAACATTACAGTAGTAGGAATTAAATTCACTCGTAGTTACTTTACATCGCAGATATAGGATGTAAAATCCAGGTGCTAGAGAAATTACGCTAATCGCTTCCTAGCCGTCTTTGGCGGAGGCGGTTCACAGTCACAGTTAATATTTCCTCCATCTTGGCTTCTTTGGCTGGGGCTCGGCTAGTGGCGCTAGTGCCGTTTTCAGGAATATTTTGCACCCAAATGCCCCCTGTGTCTGGAAATCGGAATTACTCTGCATTGAACTTATACCGCTAGATCGCGCGACGTGAGTAACAATAATGCTTTTCTTTAGAGCTCTTCACTCACTCTCTGCGTCTCCTGATTGATGACCTTTACAGATTCTATATGTCTGTAACCAAACAAAGTGTACAATACAAACGATTCCTCAATTTTCATTTTTCATATCGTTTCTCACAATGTACCATGCGCGAATATGCACCTTACTTATAATAATTATTTCATGTGGGATTATTAAGCTTGACCAGTTTATTAGACCGAAGTAAAAATCATGCTTGTCAGCCCTTGTCTAGATACACTATGAGTAAATTTGTATACTTGCCAACAGCCAACTGCCTTTTTTTAACTGACTGGTGTCTTGCTATTTTCCTTAATATACAGATAATGTTTGTCAACCCATTTTAAATTGTATTTTACCAATCACTTTAACTTTGTTCTGTTTTGTACAGGTATCTACCTGTTATTAATCACGAAGAATTAAATCAATCCATTTTAAAATGAGTGCTCTCAAGGATAAAAAGCAACGTAAGATACCTGACAATTTAATTCCATCTTTGACCATTGCCTTAACTGACATGTCATGGATTTAATTAACTTTGCTAACTTAATTTTTTTCAGCACAAATCAAGATTGAAGCAACCTCCAGTGAAACCATCACAGATATTCAGAACTATTTAGATAATTTCAATAAAGAAATTCAAACGGGGGATGGAACTACCACCATCCAACCTCTTTCAGGTATTGTGATTCTGTAACTACTGAGTTATCTTAGAACCTAGTGGAATTTTGTCTTTCTCTCTCTCTGATTCACCTGTCTCTTATAAACAAAACTACAGATGTTCAAGCAATGGTATCAGAGACCGAGGCTAGTGCAACAGAAGGCACTTACTTTATGGATGAAAATGGCCAATACTATTTCCAGGCTAACCCAAATGAAAATCCTGTACTTGTATCAAGTAAGTTACGCACATTTAAAAAATCATCATGATGTAAGTGATGTGGTTTCATCATGGTTTATATTTCCCTTGATTTTGCTGCAGGTATTCCAAGTGCGTTAGCGAGTACCACCAATAATCAAACAACGACTTATGTTGCCATGCAACCTCAAGATAATCAAGCTCAAGGTGGCTCTGTGGCAGCTCTCCAAACTGTTCAAGATGTAAGGACCATAGTTTCAAAGGAATTGATGTGCTCAAAATACATTTTTGAATTCAACCAGTGAAAGGCTGATGTACATTAAAATTGCCTTCCTCTATTTAGGGACAGCGAATGATTTTGAATCCTGGGGATTCGTACCAAACTGTAACCATTGTGCCTTCAGACACTAACCCGGGTGAAGTAAGCTATGTTTTAATAGTACAACAGCCTGAAGATGAAAAGGATGATGAGGAGGAAGAAGATAAAAATGAAGATCAAGATCTTACTGTGTATGATTTTGATGAAGGGGAAGAAGGTGGTCCAAGCATGGTAAACATATGACAGTTAGTAGTATTGTGTCATAAATTTCTAGTCTTTTTTCTAAAGTGTTTTGATCC
Organism: Odontothrips loti; assembly: GCA_038380765.1. Classification (NCBI taxonomy): domain Eukaryota; kingdom Metazoa; phylum Arthropoda; class Insecta; order Thysanoptera; family Thripidae; genus Odontothrips; species Odontothrips loti. Next base: position 12,714,719 of record CM076254.1, read on the forward strand.
TCTAGGAATCTGGAGATGAAGATGATAAGACAAAAATTGTAAAAATAATGCCAAAGAAATCACAAACAGTTACACAAGCTCATATGTGCAATTATTGTAACTATACAAGCCCTAAGAGGTACAAACTGAACCTTATTCTGTATGTAGTATGTTTCTTATAAATTGAATGCTGTTCAGTAATGGTGGTCACGCTTCATTGTTGGTTCACAGGTATCTCCTGTCACGACATATGAAATCCCATTCAGAGGAGCGGCCACACAAATGCAGTGTATGTGAAAGAGGGTTCAAAACACTAGCATCTCTTCAAAACCATGTGAATACCCACACTGGGACAAAACCACATCGCTGTAAATTTTGTGACAGCAGCTTCACTACTTCAGGTAACCTTTGTCTTTTTGACAAGGGATTGACTTAAGTTTTTTTTTTTTTAATTTTTTAAAAATATTTTTTTTATTTTTTATTTTTGTTTTGCCTTAAAAATAATAATATAACTTGCTATTATGTATTACCTAAGCACATACAATTGCCTTCTCGCTCTAATGTAAACTGATATACCTGCTACATGACTGTCGTGTGTTGTCACAGATATCCTGTCTATGAAGCAACAAAGAACAATGCAGTCTAGCTTCAAAGTAAATGCTGTGCCAAAGTTACTGGCCTTTTGTGACAGCACTAGCTCTGTGTAGTATTTAATGATCCTTCATAGAAAACTATAGTGTTGTGCCCAATATATTTTCTGAGAAGGATTTATGATGTGTGGTTATAAGTATTTCATTCACACAAGAATCATATGAGGTATTAATTGTCAATCCTAAACCACATAACAGTTACTTGAGTCAGAATTCTTAGAGATAGCATAGCCTACCGTTACAATCTGGCAGTCTGCTGTTATACCAGATCAATCCTTTTTAGAAGGAAACAGTAACCTGATTTGAACTGGAATTCTATATTCCAAATTGTTTGTACCGAATATATCTCCCATTTTCTGGCCCATTATCTATTTTCAACCTGGAAGAACTTTATTTCTTTTGCCCTGTTGCGTTTTCCCCCATGATTTTTTTTTTCTTTTTTTCCCCCTTCATGCTGGCATTATCATATGTAGTTTTATTAGAATGCTTTAAGCTGTTTGCACCTTTTTTTTGATGTTGTGAACTGTGTGATAATGTTAGTAATAGTTTCCTGTATTATTAAATTTTATGAGTTCTGTCAAAATTATCAAAGGTTGAATGTAGGGGTCAGTAGTCCCTGTGTGAAATGAATGTGCGCTTTCGTGTCTTCCACAGGTGAGCTTGTAAGACATGTTCGGTATAAACATACACTCGAGAAACCTCATAGATGTAACGACTGCGAGTATACTAGTGTGGAGTTGAGTAAATTGAAGCGGCACTTGCGGTGCCACACTGGCGAGCGCCCTTATCAGGTGAGGATCTATAAGTTTGTGTTGATTTTCACAGGTGAACTTGTTAGGCATGTTCGGTACAAACATACCCACGAGAAACCCCACAAATGTAATCTTTGTGACTACGCCAGCGTGGAGTTGAGTAAGATGAGGAATCATATGAGATGCCATACAGGTGAAAGGCCATATCAGGTAATCGTCACTTCTATACTCATGTTCATTCTTCAAGGAGATTTGATCTTCTGACAACCTTTCACCCTAAATTTAATAAGGTGACAGTGGTGTATGGATCTCTTGGTTCTCTGTCATTGGTGATTCATGGTTTTCTGTGCATGTTATATCTCATCATGATATATTCCTACATTATTTAGTTGAGGTCAATCTCAAATATTTAACAACTTAACAGAGTTTACTGTCATCATCAACTTAACTCTTACTTTTAATTATTTACTTGTGGAGGCAAGAGGTGGACGTCTTATCAACAATGTGATCAATTATCATACCAGTTTACGATGTGGTTATCGTGTGGTTGTGTCATTGTACTGTACATAGTATTTTTCATATGTTTCTGCACATTTCCAAGTAACCAACTTAGTTAAGTTTGAAATTCCCACATTCAATTGTTTGTTCCATATTTACTTTCTGATGCTTTTTCTGGAGCCATGCTAGAAATGTTCAATATTTCTTTCAAGCAAGAAGTTCTGTGTAGACTTCCATTTGATAAGCAAGCTTTATACGTTTTTAATTCTGTGTTGTTGTGAAAATTTTGCTGGCATTTTGGAAACAATGGTTTATAGATCGTTTTTGCTGTCCAAATGTGCCTTATTGCATTTCAGTTTAATTTTCTATTTTAAAAACAAAAATGGAACTGGCATGTCTCATTTTCCGTGCTTGGGCAGAGAAGTGTGAAAAAATAAGTCAATAGCCTCTATAAAAATGTTAAGTTTGGGTGGCAGTGTTTTAAATATCTCTTTGTTTACTTTTCTTTTACTATTTGCTAACATAGTTCTTTATTTTCCTTGTTTGCAGTGTCCTCATTGCACGTATGCAAGCCCGATACATTTAAGCTTAAGAGGCATCTACGAATTCACACAGGTGAAAAACCATATGAGTGTGATTTTTGCCATGCTAGATTTACTCAGTCGAATAGTTTGAAAGCACATTTATTAATTCATAAAGGTAAGTTCACATTTACTGGAAGCAAGATTTAGAGTATCCTTCCCTTATCATTGTTAATGTTTTTAATACTGAGAAAATCTGTTGTATGAATTTGTTTCTTTTCCCTAGCAGAAGTTGGAGATAAGCCTATTTATAGGTGTGAACTATGCCCAACAACATGTGGGCGTAAAACTGATTTGCGTATTCATGTTCAAAAACTTCATACATCAGACAAACCGTTGAAGTGCAAACGTTGTGGTAAAACATTCCCTGACAGATATACTTATAAGGTTAGTTTAATTATTCTGCTTTACTGTGATATTTTTGAAATGTGTGTGTGCTTTATGAAATTGACAAAATTTATGTGTTTCAGATGCACAATAAAAGTCATGAAGGGGAAAAGTGTTATAAATGTGAATTATGTCCCTATGCATCAATTTCAGCAAGACATCTAGAATCTCACATGTTGATTCATACAGACCAAAAACCGTATCAGTGTGAATTGTGTGATCAAGTAGGTTTAATTGTTTCATTAAAAAAAAAAAAAAAAAAAAAAAAAAAAAAAACTTTCACTTCATGTCAAATGTTGAATTTGCTTACTCATACCTTGATGATCTTTTCCAGTCCTTTCGACAAAAGCAATTGCTTAAGAGACATCAGAATCTCTACCACAATCCACAGTACGTTCCACCATGTCCTCGTGAAAAGACTCATGAGTGTCCTGAATGTGGGAGAACATTCCGTCACAAAGGTAATCTCATCAGACACATGGCTGTTCATGACCCTGATGCATCATCTCAAGAAAAGGCGATGGCTCTTAAACTTGGAAGACAAAAGAAGATTCAGATAATTGATGGACAGCAGGTAATTTTCACAGATGGACGTTTCTGCATTTTTCAGATTTATTATAGCATATTCTCCATGTGCATCATACTAAGCTTACTGCTTTTGCATCTTGTCAGGTGGAAGTGATGCCCGAGGATGGAGACATGGAAGATGAAGAGGATGATGATGAAAACAGTGGTCAGGGCATGATGGCTGTGGAGGGTACTGATGGTCAACAATATGTGGTTTTGGAAGTGATTCAGCTGCAGGATGGTGATGGTCAGGAACAGGCATTGGCTGTAGTGACAGGTGACGGTATGACAGCTGTTCACCATCCTATCACTGGCGACCAAAGAGATGATGACAGTGACAGTGGGGAGCTCATCACTGGACCTAGCAATGGTGAGTTTGGCAGTGTGCAACTGTAAGCTGGTATTGGTTTGTGAATTTTGGTCTGGCATGTGTAAAGGAATTCCCGATTTTGCAGCATTGACTGAGGCACAAATAATGCAAGTTCAGAAAATGGACAGCCAGGAAAATAGAAAACCATTGGATACAAAGAGTGATATGCAGAATTGTTTTGGCTTCGATGTAAGTGTAGTAAAGGACATGTAGTACAGCATTGTTCAGTCACAGATGTGGAAATATTATTATTTTCCTTTTTTTTTTTTTTTGAACAGGATGAAGATGAAGCAGAAGAAATGGAGATAGATAACAGTAAGACTACAATACATTTGCTCCAGTCAATAAATTAATGGATTGTTTTGTAGCAATTGTTTTGTTAAGAGTGTAATTAACTTTGTACAAATCTTATATTTAATTGTGTGAAATTCTTTAGAATGATTTTGTCTTGGTTATTGTTGTACATGTAAGATAGTTCAATTTCAATTTGGTATGCATGTGCCATTACATGCTGTATTTATGTTTATAGTTCATGTAAACAAACTGTGATTTGCCATGAAGTTCAAGAAACTTGTCAGATGACAGTGTTGAAACAAATAAAGTTGTCTACACAGCTACGCTATTTGGGCTTTATTCAAAAAAAATCCTTACAAAAAAATTACTAAGTTTAATATCAACAATGGTTCAATCAGTTTTTCAGGTGATTATTCATTTTTAATTTTCAACCATTGTCTCATCAAATCTCTGATCTGCCTGCGTGCAGCAATTAGTTGAGGAGGGTCATCTTTTGAGCTAGGGTACATTACAGCACAATGAGCAGTGTCTAAGCAGGTGAGAAATAAAGTAAATTAATAAAAATAGACCTTGGTATTGCTTGACTAACTAAACAGCTCAGCTCATTCTTACCCTTGATGTAGATAGCCGGTGCTTCTTTATTGATAGTTTTGGTGATGCCAAGAGCATGCCAGGGATCAGTTGAACCATGAGCAAATACTATTCGACTTGCCTGGATATGAAGATCTCCATACAATGTATTTGTTCGAATTATGCCTTTCTGCAAAAGATCTCTTGAGAACCTGAAATCAAGAAAAAAAATACTGTACTGAAGTCTTTTACTCAATCAAAAAATTAATCAAATGTTCTACTCAATGGTTTTACTTACTTTGTGCCAAAAATGTCAGCACATTGTTTAGTGAAGAAATCAACTGGGAACTTATCAGAAAATAACTCTGGAGTCAGGGAAGATGTTTGGAAAAATCCAAACTCTACGCATGTCTGGTAAGTCCATTGACGACCTGGAAATATTCAGAGATTTGAAAACATTTTGTGCCATGTTTTTCAATTAGCAAATGAGAACAAGTTTACCTCCTTCTGCCATCGAGCTTTCCCATGAGGTGTTGGTCAGTTGCTTAATCATCTTATTGTAAGTGTAATCGAGACATGTCTGATTGCTAGCTGTAAGCAGCATATCATTAATGAGGCCAAGACGATGGACAGGGGCCCCTTTTTGTTGATTCATCATAACATCACACACAACATCTATTGTTATATTGTGTGTTGGAGATCGGGGGCGGTTATCTTTGTTATACTGTACAACTCCAGCAAAATTGCTAGCAAGGTTTTCATACAGACTAGCAACATCATCACCGTTGGACACATTAATATCATCACAAAGCCTGGAAAGACACCGTTATATGTTAACCTGAAACCACTTCAAATTCAACACTCTTACGCAGCTCATACCTGAAAAGTTTATTCAATGATCGCTGTCCTATCATGTGCTTCAGTAAAATTTCCACTTGCTGAAAAGCAGCTTGAACAGCTTTTACACAACCAGCATTATATTCTGACAGGGCATCTCTGACCACTGAAAAGTACTCTGAAAAGCATATCAAAAAATTATTGTGGACATAGTGACCATGACATACCTGAAGTGAAAGGGTCGTTATACTGTATCACCTTCAAAATCAAGCTTTGCGAGAAGAGGACCACTTGCTGACATTGCACCATGGACAAGATGTGGGTACCGCATTCGCATCCAAGCAGCTAAAGATCCAGGGTAAGAACCGCCCTGAACTATCCACTTAGTTCCAGCAGGCAACTTGTGTTCCTGGTTCATTGCTTCAATAAAATATGCCAGATCAGCAAGTGCCTGTTCACTACTGAGGTATACAAGATTTTCTGTGCTTAGGTTCCTGCAAAAGCCACAAAGGTCTTCAGTCTCTTACACATACATGGAAAATTTTATCTTCCAGGTGAAATCATCAATAGCAGCCTTACTCTGTGGGTTTGCTTTTGCCATAGTATCGATGCTCTAGTTGAAAACAGAGGGCATGAAAATACTCGGCATCCTCAATCCACTGCCCTTCTACCATCCAATGAGCACTTGCTTCGCCTTCACCACCAATCATTAGGAAAACAGGTGCTCCAGGCTTGTAGAATGTACCATTTGTGAAGTACCGCTAAATATTTGAAGATACGTCATTGATTAAAACCATCAGTTGCGGAAAGGGAATGACTGGAAAAATACGTCAAGCTGGGGGCATTTACCTGCTTCCACGTTCGCAGATCGGTGGGATCAAAGTGGTCCAGTTGTTGGGTGAACCACTGCTCTGGGGGAAGGTGCTCGCCGGGTACTTTGGAGCCGCTCCAGAGCTTGACGTTGCCCCCGAGCTGGCGGCCCCGGTGGAACAGCCGGCCCTCGCAGTGGACCAAGCTGACTACGAGCACCGCAGCTACCCAAGGCATAGGCACCCGCCCCATTCTGTCTGGAAATATCAAGAAATCGCTCAAGTCGTTTAACAGCAACCACGGACAGCAACGTTCCTCGTGAAGGTCGCAAGTCGCCACTGCGCCGATGCCGTGGGGGGTCAGGGACCGCTCCGCTTTGGCTCCGCTGCGCGGCACTAGCTGACCGGGACCGGGTATACGTGCCGATCAGCTGGGCCGGGAACTGGGGGAACCCAGACCCACAACCACCCACAACAGGGCAACCGGTGATTCGTCACGATTTCCACGCTCACTTCTCCATTTTACGGCGATGGCAATTTTTGACTCGAGGACACAATTCAAATGAGAACCTGTGTTACTTACCTGGGCTGCGAAACGTAGGCTAGCGATATCCTCTGTTCTCTGGCAAGATGGAAGCTAGATGGATGGACGCAGGAACCTCGACGAATGAATGAATGGCGCCCGGCTCGGACCCGGACCCTAGACAACAAAGGAGAGTGAGGATGGAAGGGATAGGAGTGGAGGAGGCGGAAGGGGGATGCTAGAGAGGAGAGCCTGGAGAGGTACTAGAGGAAAAGAGACGCGAGGCTGTTTCTACTATTTACTTTTGTTTCGGCATTTATTTTGTGATAGCCTGACATCTCTTTCCTTATCAAGATGCAAATATTTTCCGCGTCAAAGAAAATATGCGCTTCGGCCGCCCGAAATGTCCAGTGTGGCGGTAGTAGTTGGGGCGCCCGCGGGGGGAGGATGCAGGAGGGGAGCGGGTCGCCGCCGGGTCCAGCCCCGCTCCGGGGCAGCCCGGGGCCTCCAGGAAAGCCCAGGGCCTCCAGGACCAGGAAGTCCGCTCGCCGCCGGACCAAGACAGCAAGACAGGTCGTCCAGCAGTCGGAGATCCCCCGTGTGTAAAACCCCAGGCGGTAGCTTTCCGACTCCGACGTCCTCTCACTTTGTGCTTGGCGGTGGCGGCTGTCTCCAGAGAAAGCATTTGGCGTGGCGATTCTCGGTGATTCCTGCTGTGAGCAGCTAGTTGCGTAAGTCGATCATTGCGATCATGTACCACGCTTCCTCACATCATCAAGAAGAGTAATTGGATAGTGGGCGGTGATAGTGCCATTTCGCCATCCCCCATCCCTCGCTTCCCTCCCGCCATTTCCCTCTCCCTCCCTCCCTCCGCCTCTGCCAGCCTCTGCCCTCCGCACCTCCCCCTCGTCTAAACTTGTTTTGTTGTAGTGGCGTGTTTGTGTGTTTGTGGCATGGGCTGGTGGAGCAACCAGAATCTCAGTTAAGAAGTGATCTCGGTGAGGAGAGGGACCCGGTCATCTGTGCTCATCTGTCGACTCTGAACTCTTCAGGTTGCGGTCCCGGGGACTTCTCTACTTAGATTCTCGCTCGCTTAAGGTAAGTGGGCTGCTTCGGGAACGTGAAGCGTTGCACAGTGCGGTGTGTGCGCTTCTTGTTCACATCGTGCTTGGCTCTCACCAGTGGCTTCGTGCCTTTGCCAACGTTAATGTCGGAATTATTTTCAATCGCGACTTAAACGACGCGTACAAGTGCTACGGCCACCAACAGCAGTTGGTTGGTGTGCTCATACAGGTGGTTGCTGAAAGCCACTTTCCGAATTTCATGCAGAGGAGTCGCCTTATTGCCGCTTCCCGTGTGTAAACTTCCTCAAAATATCATGTGGCTGAGCACTCATTGTGGTGTTCTTTTTTTTTTTTTTTCAGGATAAACTACCATGGCAGCTCAAGGTGGTAATGTTGCAAAAGTGCTCTCCGGCACTGATGTTGCCAAGTAAGAAACCATATATTTGTTTATTATGATTTTTTGCCATGCTATTTTACATTTCTACAAGTCAGTCTAATTGTTTCAGGGAGATTCGTTTGGGGCTGGCAGATGATGTCGCCAAAATGGCTAAGGTAATACCAGGTTACAAGCCAGGCCTTGCCATCGTGCAGGTTGGTGGACGAGAAGATTCAAATGTTTATATCCGCATGAAGCTGAAGGCTGCTGAAGAAATTGGGATATCTGCTGCCCTGCACCAATTTCCACGTTCTATTACAGAAGCTGAGGTGAGTTCCTTGATTCCATTCTTTTGGATGGATGCTGCTCAACATGTTAAACATAACTGTTGCATAACTTTATTCCTTCTCATCTTGGTTTGTTCTGCTTCGTACCAGCTTTTATTGAAGTTGAAGAAATTGAATGATGACCCAAATGTGCATGGAATCATTGTTCAGATGCCTCTGGATTGTGAAAATAAAATTGATTCACACTTGATCACTGATACTGTCTCTCCTGCCAAAGATGTTGATGGGTGGGTAGATCATGTATGTTTATCTGGCTTGGTAAAATGTGTTTCAAATGACTGTTACTTACTGACTTTCATTAATGGACAGATTGAATACAATTAATGAAGGGCGAGTTGCTGTTGGAGACATGAATGGTTTCCTTCCTTGCACTCCCAATGGCTGTATTGAACTTATTAAAAGGTAAGAAGCAAAAATTTCTCTTAAAAAATAATAATTAAACTATTATTTTGTGGTTTCTCATAGAATGTATCCTGTTTCTCAGGAGTGGTGTTTCCATGCAGGGTGCTCGAGCTGTTGTCTTGGGCCGAAGTAAAATTGTTGGAACTCCTGCATCCGAGTTGCTGAAGTGGAACAATGCTACTGTGACTGTGTGCCACTCAAGAACCAAACAGCTGGATAAAGTGGTAATTATACTTCAGATCATTTGCAATATTCATCTACACATCTATTTTTTTAAAGTATGTATTTTCATCAATTCCTAATGTTTCAGACTTCCCAAGCTGACATCCTTGTTGTGGGCATTGGACAGCCTGAGATGGTGAAAGGCAGTTGGATTAAACCTGGAGCAGTTGTTATTGATTGTGGCATCAATGCCATTCCTGGTATGTGCAGATTGGGTCATTATGATGGAGCCTGTGTTTTTCTTTCCTTTTCTGTCCCATCACCAATGTGGGCAGATTCGAGAATCTGAATAACAGCTTGCTTTAGGTGTTTACTGACTCAGAGAGATAAGCGGGGTCAAGGGTCCAAGCCTTGCATCACCCATCTACGAAGTGGGTGGTGTCTGACCTTTTTATTATTTAAGGGAAAGATACTGATAGGTTGCATAATTCTGTTCTCATTTTCTTGAATGTTTTGTTTCAATGAGGATAAAAAGTGCCTAGTTTGGGTTAGCAGCTAGTGCTATCCCAATGTGTTGCATGTCTGAGCTCTTTGATAGTGAACTGATGGTGGTCAATGTGTTCTGCAGATGCTTCAAAGAAGTCAGGTTCACGTCTCGTGGGTGATGTAGCCTATGAAGAGGCTAAGCACGTGGCTTCCTATATCACGCCCGTACCTGGCGGTGTTGGACCCATGACCGTTGCCATGCTTATGAAGAATACAGTTCTGTCTGCTCAGAGGGCATTCGACAAACTAATCAACTGCAAGTGGAACGTGCGCCCTCTCCCTCTGAAATTGAAGTCTCCGATTCCCTCGTAAGTTTAAAGGATTGTGTATAAGGGATTGCATTTGGTACAGATAATCTCGAGCCTTATTTTTAATTTCTTCCCAGGGATATTGCCATTGCAAGAGCTCATGAGCCAAAGGACATCAGTCAGTTGGCTGAAGAAATTGGTCTGTTTCCTGGGGAGGTGGATCTGTACGGGAGCAAGAAGGCTAAAGTGAGGGTTTCTGTTGTTGACCGTTTGAAAAACTCCAAGGAAGGAAAATACGTTGTTGTTGCTGGGTATGTTCTGAGAGCTGCTCCAGTCCACCCATTTGTCACCTGTTCACCTGTCTCCCCATTCTGATGGGCGGCAGGTCACTTGAATTTTCCATTAGTCAACTCATCTCTTCTGTTTAGCATAACACCTACGCCTCTTGGAGAGGGAAAGAGTACGACTACCATTGGTGTGGTGCAAGCCTTGTCAATGCACAGGGGTAAAAATGCTTTTGCATGTGTCAGACAGCCATCTCAAGGTCCCACATTTGGAATTAAAGGTACTGTAATAAACACCTAGAAAATAGAATTTTATTCCAAACATGTTGTGATCTAAGGAAGTTTTTGTGTCCTGTGTGTTTTAGGAGGTGCAGCTGGCGGTGGTTATTCCCAAGTTATTCCTATGGAAGAGTTTAATCTCCACCTCACTGGAGACATTCATGCAGTTTCAGCTGCTAACAATCTCCTCGCAGCTCAGATTGATGCGCGAATTTTCCATGAGGCTACTCAGTCAGATGAAGCTTTGTTTGACAGACTTGTACCCAAAAAGAAGGGTGTCCGCACATTTTCTGCTATCCAGGTAAACTTGATATATTGGAAGTGTGGTTTTGAGAAGCACGAAGTTGATTTTTGCTAATAATTTTATTATTTTGCCTTTCATAGTTGCGGAGGGTGCAACGATTGGGTATCAGCAAAACTGATCCAGAATCCCTTACCCCTGAGGAGAGAAAGCGCTTTGTCCGTCTTGATATTGACCCGGAGACAATCACTTGGAAACGAGGTAAAAGAGACGAAAATTCTTAAATATCCTATTGCCTAGGTTTTGATTCTGACATCTGTTGTTTTTATTTCAGTGATTGACCTTAATGACAGATATTTAAGAGAGGTTACTATTGGTCAATCTCCTACTGAAAAGGGAAAGACCAGGAAGACAGGATTTACCATTTCTGTGGGCAGCGAAATCATGGCAGTCTTGGCACTTGCTACAGACATGGAGGATATGAAGAAGCGCTTGGCCAAAATTGTGATTGGCTTAGATCACAACAAAAACCCGGTTACAGCTGATGATTTGGTAAGAATATTTTGTGTAGTCAAGTTATTTTTTTTATTTTTAAACTGTTTTCATTAACATTGGATAACTGTTCTTGTCTCTTGTATTCAGGGTGTTACTGGAGGATTAGCTATCCTTCTCAAGGACTCCATCAACCCAACTTTGATGCAGACTTTAGAGGGATCTCCAGTCCTGGTTCATGCTGGTCCCTTCGCCAACATTGCCCATGGCTGCTCATCAATTGTGGCGGACTCTGTAGCTCTTAAATTGGTTGGCCCTGATGGTTTTGTTGTCACAGAGGCAGGCTTTGGATCTGACATTGGCATGGAGAAATTCATGAACATCAAGTGCCGCACATCTGGCCATATTCCCAATGCTATGGTTTTGGTTGCTAGTGTCCGTGCTCTCAAGATGCATGGAGGTGGTCCTGCAGTTGTTCCTGGCATCCCCCTGAAACCTGAGTACACCCAAGAGAATCTGGAATTGGTTCAAAAGGGTTTTGCCAATTTGGAGAAGCACATCTCTAATGGATTGAAATATGGAGTGCCTGTCATTGTTGCTATCAATAGATTCACTGAGGACACTGATGCAGAGCTGAATCTTGTTAAACAATTAAGTGAAAGGACTGGAGCATTCAGGGCTGTGATTTGTAATCACTTTTCTGTTGGTGGCCCTGGTGCTTTGGATCTTGCTGATGCTTTGATTGAGGCTTGCAGCAAACCTTCTACTTTCAAATTCTTGTACGAGTCCAGTTCGTCATTGGCCCAGAAAGTAAACATAATTGCAAAGGAAATGTATGGGGCTGGTAATGTTAAATTCACACCTTCTGTTGAGCAGAAATTGAAGGAATATGAAGCCCAAGGGTATGGGGAACTGCCTGTTTGCATGGCGAAGACCTCTTTATCTCTAACTGGGGATGCAAACATCAAGGGAGCTCCAACCGGTTTTACTCTTGATGTTAACAATGTTACTCTAAGTGCTGGTGCAGGATTTGTTGTTGTTTACTGTGGTGAGATTACGATGATGCCTGGACTTGGAACTCGACCCAGCTTCTTTGATATGGATTACGATTCAGTGAATGATGAAATCCATGGTCTCTTTTAATCATTATTTTTTGTGTAATCCCTTGAGTGAAGACTGTATTGTGACATCAATTTTGTTTGACATAAGTATTTCGAGTTTTATATTAGTTTCAACTGTTTATCAAAAGTATGAGCTAGTCATTTCCTTTTACATCATCTGTGCCATTGCTGTCATGTTTTTATATGCCATAAATTTGAAACCTTTTTATTGTCTCTATAAACTTTTTGCAATAAAAATTTATTTTTTTAAATTGTCATGCTGTTTTTGTTGTATTTGAAGCAATGAATCCTGCCCCCCCCCCCCTTCCCCTCCCTTATCTTGTGGAGAAACATGACACTACCTTCGACCTCCAAACAAACTTCGAAAATCTAGCCCTCCAGATGAATGAAATAGCAAAATGAAAAGTCCAAGACGTTTTAAAATAAAATTGACATGTAAGTTTTGTTCTTGTTCGGACGCACGGTTGTGATTCTGAAATCTGCCCTCTGCATATTTCCATTTCGAAAAGGCAGGGCCCTTACGATTCGGGTTTCGCTGCATCGCACTAAGTGAGAAAAATGGCACTTACATGTAGTTTCAAAAACGTTTGTGTTTCAGTCTGTGGTCTGTTTTAACTAACTTTCGCTTTCGCGTGGGTTTTCTGCAACCATCGGATTTTCATCACTGTGCTCCTATATCTGCCGTCTACCCGAGTCGTCCTTGTCAGCGCCCTCCTGCCGCGTGTTGGCGAATGTGAATGAACCTACGAACAGCCGAATTTTTGCATGTGGCGTTCAAAAATCTGATGCAATAGTAGCGGACCAATTGAACCTAGTAGCAAGTAAACATGGCTGAAAACGAAGATTCGGTAATATATTACTTCAGTTCTGGGTCATTTTGTGATACTTTTATACCTGCACGAGATGGGTTCTGCAATGACAGGGAAGAATATTGAATCCGCCGAGGACGTGCTTAGCGGTTCTTAGGATAGGTTCCAACCTCTGTATTACCTTTCTTTGTTAACTTCATCTATGCTCTACTTTGGCTACTTGAGGGTCCTGTGGCTAAATATTTTCCAGCAGCTCCAGCATTTTTTGTCATGTCCCGTCGAGTTGGGTGGTGACTGCATAACCTCACTCTCTCCAGATGGCTCCAGTGAAATCAACATCACATTAAGCCTCATAGTTATATATTATATGTCCTTGTAACGGTTTCTGACAGTTTCTTATTGACTTATCTTTCAAGACAATTTTTTCTCTTGAAGTATGAAAGAATTTCTTGCATCACTGCTGAACCGATCTTTAAGCACAATATTGATTTCATACTTTTTCATCGCTCCACTTTACACTCCCTTCATTGAAAGTTCCCACTGTAATATTAAATACTTCTCATCGTGGTCTTATTGTTCCTTGAATATACTCTAGTGGTTTGAGGGTTGATTTAGAATATTAACCAAGATTTGGGTTAGAGAATTTGGCATGTTTTTCCATCAGAACAGTGCCTCTATTCCTTTACTAACTTCTAATTTTTTATCTTATAAGATGTTTGACCCAAGTCTACTGAAAAAGAAGAAGAAAAAGAAGACTACTGCCTTTGATATGGATGCAGCTATGGCTGAAGGGTCACCCACGGAAGCCGCAGACAGCACAGACAAGGAGAATACCGAGCCAACTTCAAATGCGGATAACGTCGATATGGATGGTATGATATCTCTCCCTGAGTTGATCTCTGTTTTGGGATTTGCTATAGTACCAATTATAATATTTTTATGTTACAGATTTAGAAAGTTTCGGAAAAAAGAAGAAGAAGAAGAAGAAAGCGTTCAATCTGGAGGAATTAGACAGTGCGCTACCAGCTGACACCACTGCGGCAGAGCCTAATGAGCCTCTTCAAGAAGATCCAGTTGAAGTGAGTTGACGACTTGCAGTACTTAATTTCATGTGAAGTAACGATGATGCAATTTGACATTTGTTTTAAATTTTGTCTTCCAGGATAGTTTTGATTATGACATGGACTTCAGCAAGACGAAAAAGAAGAAGAAAAAGAAGAAGGACCTAGATGATTTAGTAGCAGAAGATGAGAAAGAAAAGGCTGAAGAAAATGAGAACGGTTAGTAGCCAAATCACTTGCGACTGTGTTGCTCTAAAATGTGTAGATCCACTCCCAGTCTCCCCCCTCAACAATATGGTTTAGGGTCACCCCGTTTGTAGTTTTTCTGTTTCTTTTTCCAATAAATTCATTATTACTTCAGCGTTATCATTATAAGTGGCCTGACGTAACTGCTTTTTTACATTTTGTAACAACCCTTTTTACATGCTGCATAGCTGTGGATGGTATTATTGATGGTGGTAAGTTAGATAGTTTGGCTGATGGTTTGGGTGCACTGTGCCACTGGTATAGACGTCAAGCTGTAAATTACACCTTATCAGACCATGTAGATATATATTCCTAATTGATTACATGGTTTGATTTCACATTAATTGTCTAGTTGTGCTAATTTTATTCTGGGGTTAGTGGGTCTTTTTTTAAGAGTCGTGGTCCGTTTTAGTTTTGTAGCTTTTTCAGTACTTAGTATGTATTTCATGTGATATCCCTTGGATTAAGTTAGTTATTATTCTTGTTTGCTCCTCTGCAGAAAATGAGAGTCAGAGCTGGGGTGGTTCTGATCGAGACTACACATATGATGAACTTTTGAAGCGTGTGTTTGAGATTATGCATGACAAAAACCCTGAGATGGTTGCCGGAAAGAAGCAGAAGTTTGTCATGAGACCTCCTCAAGTGGTTCGAATCGGAACTAAGAAGACTTCCTTTGCCAATTTCACAGAAATTTGTAAAACGTAAGTTTTCTATATTGTGATGCATATTGCTTTTCTGTAAACGGGGAAGTAATTCTGTGGTTTTGTTTCAGATTGCATCGGCAACCTAAGCATTTGCTTGATTTCTTGTTAGCTGAATTGGGTACTAGTGGTTCTGTTGACGGAAATAGTCAACTGATTATTAAAGGACGATTCCAACAGAAACAAATAGAAAATGTCTTGCGGCGATATATCAAGGAATATGTTACATGTCATACCTGCAGGTCACCTGATACTATTCTCCAGAAAGATACCAGGCTTTTCTTCTTGCAATGTGAGACCTGTGGATCTAGGTGCTCTGTTGCCTCTATTAAATCTGGTTTCCAGGTAATTATCAGTGAGATTAATTTCACATTTTATTACATGAACTACTCTCATGCTTTAAATTTTAAAAAAACTTTGAATATGTTCAGGCCGTCACTGGGAAACGAGCTGCCATTCGAGCCAAGACAACTTGAAGCTCTGTGTCTGCCCACATTTCTACTATCACTATTTTCATCTATGTGCAATCTGTTCATTGTGGGACGAGAATCAAGAGGTAATGCTGATACTGACTTTTATACTACCGAAGATTGTGTTCCATGGAACATAAACCTTGTTGCACCTCCATGAAAATTGTTATTGTTATTCACTGGTCTGGAGGATCAGTTCTGTTGATTGGTTACTTTTATCTAATTATATATCAACTAATCCTGCTGGATATGGTAGCAGGCATATGCAGTTTTTCTATGAGAATTTTTATGGTAATATTTTGGTCACAATTCTTACAGTATTGTTTTTGTACCCAAATTCTGCATCAAAATTGGCACTTTCGATTCAAGAGTTCAATATATTCATGGTTCATAAACTGTTTTTTTGTTTTTGTTTTTTTTTCCTCCCCTCCTTGTCTGTTTGTGAAACTGACGTTGACAGTTTATATTGAGAGCAACACCAGGGTTATTACAGTTTAGAAAAAGTTAGAAAAAAGCGTAGTAGGAGTCAAGAAATGTGATGGTGTTGGCTACTAATCTGGAAATACTCAGAATCTGAATAGAAATGTCATAATAGTCGGTTAGTGGTCACTAATGCCAGCAATTGGAACCCTAATTTCTACTGCTGCTGGATACTAAAACTTCATTATGACCTGTAGCCCTTTTCAAGTAGTTCGGTCTTACTTGGAGATCAATATGAAATCAGGGAAATTTGAATTTTGGTCAGGAAAGTCAGGCATTTTAAGAGCTTTGATCTTGTAACAGACCTGAACATTTGAAATTGCTCAAATGAGAACAGTTACATAGCTGAGTATGTTGGTCGGGTTGACTCTGCCCGACACCAGGCAGGGGCATTTGTGTTGAGGTTGACACTGGTATTGGTAATTAAGCTTTTCAGCAGCCAGTATTTGAAGTAGGTAGGGATTAAAGCATTTGTTAACAAGAATTTGAAGTACGTACAAAAGTCAGATTTATTTTCAAATGACACAATGAAAATTTCATTGAGATTCTTACATCAATATCACAGGACATTTCACATAAGTTTAAAAACATAAAGATGCTGAAATTATATACAGATGAGACTTGCATAATTTAAGACACCAATGCATAGAAGATTCATCAATCAGAATTTTATGAGCCAAAATTTTTTTTGAAGTCCTACACATAGCTTTCGTCTAGCATTTGATTTCCCGAGGGCTAAAATTTTCTTCACCAAACGAGGAGTCAGACTCCACACATCTGTGCATTTTCTCCGGGGTTTTGTCATGCATTGCAGCATACCTCTTTTTGAGAACCTGCATCAACACTGTGTTGGGGTCTGTGGCAGGAGGTGCCTGACGTAGAGGTGTACCACCAGGTGACCTGAAAAACAACATTCAATGAATGACTGACTATTCAAGCTATGATTGTTACTAAAGTTAATTCAACTGAGTTACCTTTCAATTCTTCGCAGCTTCACCTTTCCCATGTCTTTTAAAACGTCTGCCATGTCGAATGGTACTTTCATGCCAGAGGGGCGTTTAGGGGTATCGGGAGTAATTTGAGATCTAGTTGTTGTTGGTCGTGGCAAAACGAGATTGGTCATGGGAGGCATGGGAGGTGGAGGTGGAGGTGGCAGAGGTGGAGGAAGGGGTGGAGCAGCTGGTGTTGAAGCAGCCATGGGAATAGGAATAGCAAGAGATACTCTAGGAATATCTTTACTTTGGTCTGCCAGCAAGATAAAATTAGATTAGTTCATACAACCAGTGGAATTGGCAAGGTGAAGTATGAATGTAACATTTACATAAAGAACTTAAAACACATACCTGGCTGAAATTGAGCCGCCATGATACGAGCCATTTGCTCTCTTAGCTCTTGCAGCTCCCTCTCGAGGTTGTCAATTTTCTGGACAACCACACCATCCTCTTTCTTATCATTAGTATTCAAATCTTTACCCTCAAGTTTGTCCAGCCTGGAACCAAACTCAAGAAGATCTGGCTTTACACTTGTCTGGCAAGGACTGAAATCACTGGAACAAAAGACAAGCTTGTTTGAAAATAAGAACATACATTGAATGGACTGTAAAAAACAATCCAGGTACACACAAGATACTCACCATTTCCGAAATACAAGTTGCCGGCTTATAGACTCGGATTGTTTTTCCTTCACTGCGGCTGCGTTTTTCACATCATATACGTTACTTGGGTTCTTTACAATGTTGAAGAATATCCTTGGTGCCGGTCGAAGTGGAAGGAAAGAGCTCAGCATTCGGACCAAACTTCGGTACCGGCCGCATCTTCTAGAAAACTGATCGCCCTGCCGGAATAAAAGCAGCATCATAAATAGCCAAAGGAGATTGCTAGTACAGAAAATCTCACAAAAACGGATGTAAAAGAGGGAAACCAACAGGGTTAAACACGACAATGTGACAATGTGCCTAGACCCAAAACAGCCTAGCCAGATATTAGCGAAGCGCTTGTTGTTATTTCTTACACCGCAGAGAGAAAACAAACACTACGGCTAACCTACCATACTTCGGCCAAGTGTTGTTTGCTGGCACAAAATCGTCAAACAGGCATTTTGCTGACACGAAACTACTTTACGAGCCGGTCGGTGAGATTTGGCGCTTTCGATATTTCGAAAACTGAACTCAGGGCCTTGTCGCCCGGGAAAACATTCTTTATTCAGTTCCAGTGTGACCAGCCGGCGAGTATAAAATATGCGAGCTTTAAAATAGCCAAGACAATCCATTGCCAGTGGTAGAATTGATTTCCACAAGTTTAATTGGTGAAATCATAAGGCTTTTCCACGAAAAAATACGTTTGTAGATAAATAGCTTGTAATATTGCTTTAAGAAAAGAGGGGGGAGGAAGGGAGGGGGAAGTGGAAGGGTAGGAAGAATCCAAGAGTCCTTTCAGGGTGAAAACGAACGTTGTGTAGAGGTTATATTTTCACAATATCTGTCCTGAAAAGATACAGTTAATTCTGATATCGCATACAAAAGCTTAAAAATGGTAAATCACTTAAAATTTTTCCATGTGGTAACAAGAAGCACATTCGAATAAGATCCTTATTTCCAGTTTGAGAGTTTGGCGGTTGCTTGTTTTGCTTTGCCGGTGTTCCTTATTTTCATTTATGATTTAGTGTACATTTTTCTTGAAGTTTCGTTTTTAGATTTTATTTTTGTGAAATTGTGTTCTGCTCGTGACCTTTGTAGATGGATCTGTACTTGGCCGAGTCCTGAGCATCATCTCTATCTTCCAACTAGTTTGAAGCAATTTCTAACACCCTGTTATCTTTTGTTTTCAGCTGTTTTACTCTTTCTTTAAATCCCTGGTTGGGAAAGATGTTGTTGTAGAGCTTAAGAATGATTTAAGGTAAGTCCTTTCTTCATACATCTCTGCATTTTAGTTTTTCGCTAACCTTTTGCTTGTTTTAAATTTATCACTTTCATTCTTTCAGTATATGTGGAACATTACATTCAGTTGATCAGTATTTAAATATCAAGCTGACAGATATCAGTGTCACAGATCCTGATAAATATCCTCACATGGTAAGCTTTATTCATGCAACTAAAGCCTGTGGTATAATCTTTGCTTCATCATTTTGCAAATCTTGTAAGTCTTCATTTATCTGATGGCAACAATTTGTGTGTATTACAGCTGTCTGTCAAGAACTGCTTCATCCGAGGGTCTGTAGTGCGGTATGTCCAGTTACCAGCCGATGAAGTTGATACTCAACTATTACAAGATGCTGCCCGGAAAGAAGCTGCTGTGCCTACACGATAAAATTAATTTCTTTCCATATGTTAATCTCAATTTTCAATGGTGTGTAAATTTGGTTAGAGGCTGGCAGTTGGAAGAAAATGCCATCAACCTGAAGTCATATACAAGTTAAATATATGCCCTATCTGGTCATACCAGATTGTACAAACATTTATTTTGTCCAAGTAGAGATTATTCTTATTTTTTTTTTCTTATTTTTTTTTACCATGAAATACTTTGCTGCAAGTATTGTCATGCATTTTTTTTTCTTTATGTCTCATTGCAGAAGCATTTTCTTTCCAAAATTTGAATGCAAGTAATGACTTTGTGTTACCTTGTGTGCTATTTTTCCTCTATGCTTTTACCAGCCCTGTATACTTTTGTAAGTGATTGACTGAAAATTATTCTTTTATTTAAGCATTTTCATGTGAGCTGGAATAAAATACCTCAGAGAAATGATGACACAATACCTTTTTTCTTCAATTTAACCATTACGCCCACACCGAAGTATTCTTCAAAGGTTGACTCAAGTCTACCAAGTTGGCATTTTAAAAATAAAAAATTAACGATATCCAGTAGGAAAAGAGGTCTGAAAACAAAAATGAGAGCTGGCTATTCCCAAACCGCAATTTATGGTTTCGAAAAATAAGTGCATGCAGCAGTAGTACTATAGTATTACTTGCAGCTACTGGGCCACAATGGTGACCGCGACGTGCTCCCTTTACTCTAGCCACTGTCGTCTTACACGGCAGAACACCAAATACAAGGGCAGCTGAGGGTGCTTCTGTACTTTTTTGGACCACCCCTATCGACCTATGTAAATTTAATCAAAATCTGGAACACGAAAAAATTTTCGGATAAAAAATAGTGAGGCTGGCTGTATATAGCCTTCCCATTTTTAATTAAGAAGTTTGAAAAAAAAAAAAAAGAATTCAGTTTTTTGAGCGAAGTGTGTTTGGACCGACCCCTAGACAAGGTTTTCTATATGAAATCAGTGTCTAATGACACTCGACCTCAGCAAACCAGAAAGAAAGGCCCGGTTCGTGTTTACGCCTGGGGAGGTATGCAGCCCTCAGGGCAATGTTACTTCCAGCGCCTCATGCGGCAAAACCACAGTCGTCCCTGAGCAACTGAGGCTGTGAGTTTTTTCTGTGGTAGTATGTTTCTACCTACCCCTGACCACCGCCTTGTCATGAAAATGGAGTCTCATGATGCTCATGACCCCAGAAAACGAAACGCCGAGCAGGTATGCAACCCAAACTACACCTCTCGCCAACCTATGGATCCCACGTTGCTGCTGAGCAACTGAGGCTGCTCCAGTACTTCTTTAGACCTACCCCATCGGTCCATACCAATTTTGGCAAAATTTAAAACACTAAATTTTCAGGGACAAATCTATTTTTCAAATTTTGACAAAAAATAAGTTTTTTCGGTGGTCGTATGTTGCCCCCCCCCCCCCCCCCCCCAGTCCCCGGCCCCTCGGCCCCCCGGCCCGGGTGACGTAACCGACGAACACGGTTGCCGCCGCCTCACGCGCTCCGGCATAGAGAGCTATCAGACATAAGTCACTTAGCATGAGCGCCGGACGGCTGGGTAACGAGAGCGCAAGTGAGCGCGGGGGTGGCCCGGGGGGGGGGGGAGGGAGGTCTGGTTCAGCCGGGCACAGCGCAGTCTGCCGTATGGTTCTGGCCGAGGTGCGCCGGCTGGCGGAGCTGGCGGGCCCAGGACTCTGTGTTGTGCAGCGGCCAGAACCCACCGGAAAGGTGGCTAAGCGGCCGGAGGCTCCGGAGGCGGCTCCGCGCCGCGCCGTGGGCTCCGGGGGGCTGCGGGGGGCTCCGGGGAGGGGGGGGGGGGCTCCGGAGAGCTCCGGGGGCACCGGGGGGCTCTTGAGCGGGCCGCGGCAGCAGACGCGCTCAGAATGCGGCAAGATGCTTCCCGCCTCGACCAATTATTTAACCATTGCCAAAATCACCATACAGTAGAGGGCTTGAAGCTTCCAATGTGACTTGGAAACGGAAGCTGGAGAACAAAATTCTGAGGGCAGGGATGAGAAACGTGAATGGCGTTTTGAGTGAATTTGGAGATTGGCGGTTCCCATGTTAGGGGCTGTTCAGATACCACGTGGACACTTAGAGGGGAAGAGGGGGTCACGAAATGTCCACAACTGTCCAGGTGAATTCAAATGACCAAAATTTTTAAGTTCCAAGTGTGTGAATGTTCTCAAGACAGGAGTGCTTGTTTTACAGACAGACTCCGGTTGACTTCTGAAAGGCATACACTTTTTATCTAGAAAATTCATCACTCTCATAACACTTCGCTTCCTAACCACTCAGTACGAAACATGTGTGTCGAATTCTTCAAACATGCCCACCTGCGGCCCTCATATCAGCATCACAGGGCACGTGCGGAGGGTACTCGCCCGGAGACTAGAGTAACTTGCTGCATGTATAGCAGCAGCGCGAGCCAGAAAACGCCGTTGACCACTAGCGCCATCTCTCGGAGCAAACGGTGCTGCTCTCTGCGGGACAAAAGTGGCTAAAGTATCAATAACGCGCTGCTCCCTTCCAACGTAACTCCGTAGCGTAGTGGGCTAACGGACCGGTCGGCGATCGTAAGGTCCGGGGTTCAACTCTTTGCCGGAGTAAAATTTTTTCTGAAGTCTGCCGATCGAGGATGGTGGGTAAAATATACCAAAAGAACGTGTTCAAAGTGTGTTGTCTGAGTGACCGCGGACGTTGGGCCGCGGACATTCCCCGGAGGTTGAATACACTCGTTAACTCAGTGGTTCGACGCCCGAGCAGGGGAATGGTGCTTGCCAAGACTCGGCAGAAGTTAAATGTAGAGGCCTAGGGTTCGGCCTTCTACATTTTTCAAGCGTAAGGCCTCGGAATCTGGAGTATTCGGGCAACACCTACTTGGATACATGGCGTAGAAGAGTAGAGTACAATCGGCTTCGGCCGTGTACGATCTGGGCATCCTACCTCCCTCTCAATCCGCGAGGGAGTGGCCTCACGGCCACAGACCAACTGGCTGGTCGAAGGGGGTTGACTCCTGAAATCTAGTCAGCGGAAGGGGCGATGTTGGCCGTTGCGGAAGCCTGCCTACCAAGGCGGCTGCGTCGGGCCTGTGTCTTAGCGGCGGTCAACTCCTGGTACACCGGTTCCCATCCGAACACCGAAGTTAAGCAGGAACGGTTCCGGACGGAAGTCTGGGACGAGGTAGGACCCACCCATTTTTGCCGTTTTTTGTTGTTGTTGTATTTATTATTTGCAGGGTCTGAATCTTGAGGACCCAATATACTTTTGAATTAAAAAAAAAATTATTGAAATGAAACGCTTTCTACCAATTAATAGAGAAAAGAGGAAAACCGCAAAAAATCAAATTCGACCAATAGTGCATGAGTGTAACGAGCTCATCACTTCAAAAAAAAAATCAAAACTTTTCATCATTTGAATTCACCTGGACAGTTGTGGACATTTCGTGACCCCCTCTTCCCCTCTAAGTGTCCACGTGGCATCTGAACAGCCGCTTACGCGCGTCCCTTGTGCATCGATATTTCTCATACCTGCTCTCGAGACTTTTCGGTCTGGAAGTGCTTTTGTTTCTCAGCTTCCACTTCTGAGCTTCGTTGGAAGCCTCTACAGTAACCGCCCATGAAGGAGGCTCCTTGCACAACACGTTCTAGGGTGAAAAATAAACAAAGAGACTGGCTCTGAATCGAATACCGACTCTGGAGACGGTGTTCGCATGCGGCATGTGAACGCCTGCCAGGGTAGGCCATCCCGTTCGACACGCCAGCGTGCAGGAGTCGAGGTTGCCTACCCAGCAGGCGGCCGCGCCATCCCACCCTATCGGTGCCGTCACATTCGGCAATCGCATCGCCACTCCTGCCGCGGCTTGCAACACGACAAACGACGCCATGTCCTTCCGCTGTTATATGAGGTGTCGTTTTATCCACGCGAGTCCGACAAGAAGAGGACCCGCTGCGTTGCTGGGAGGCCCGGCCCCGGGCCCCGGGCCCCGGGGGGTCGGGTGCCGGACGCCGGGCCAGCAGTGGGGCCGGGCCGGGCCGGGCCGGGCAGGGCCGGGTGCGGCGGCCGGGTTTACAGCGACGAGTTTGTAGCGGTTTGTCGTCGGCGTTGCGAAGCGCGCGCGTACAAACTCTCCGGCACGGGACGGGTTGGCCGTTGGCGGGAGGGGAAGGACGGCCCATGGTGCCTACGGCCTCAGCCGGCATGAGCCGTGCTGCTTCCTTCCGAGCAGCTAATAGCGAAGTGTGTGAGTCAATGCGCGTTGGAAACGGAAATGCAGAACGCCTCCGCCCCGGGATGGCAGGAAGGAATTCTGTACGGTTATGACAAAGGGGGGAACTGCTCGTTATCGACAAGGGCCGTTCTGCACTTTAACCCACATGGATACTGATGCTGCTGATGATGATGATGCTGCTGCTGCTTTCTGAAAACTAGGCCAGGAGCGTAGCCACAGGGGAGGGGGGGGGGGGGGGTAGGCAACTCGCATAACAAACGCCTGAATGTAGGCAATTATAGCGACATATCACCCTCCGAAACCCAAGTCTGGCTACGCCCCTGAACTCGGCCGCACACTCAATATTTGATAGGGCCGGATTTATACTCAGCTTGCCACCTGCGAGAGCATTCCGAAAATGGCGTCACAATGACTTTTCCTGGCGGGAAATGAGGAAGTAAGTGCTGGCGAGCTCATTTTCTGTCAGCCGCAGTCATGTAGACCCCCATTCTGAAATCCTGACGCCAAGCCGAGTCTCACTCTAATCTCAAATCATAACTTGTTCTAACGACAAAGTTTTCTAAACGACAGCAGTGTCTTCAAGACCCTCATCTCCCGAAATCGGGCGATGCATGAGGACTTTTCATTCTCGTGTGAACCGAGAGTAGGAAGGGTCTCCCATCCCCTCCCCTCCCCTCCCATCCCCGCCGGCCCGCCTGCATGGGCGTGGTGGGGGCGCTATATAGTCCCGGAGCGCTCCGCCCCAGACACATAGCCCTCCGGGACTCCAGCCTCTCTCCTCACGGGGTCCGCGCCCTGCCAGCCAAGATGAAGACGCGGAGCCTCCTGGTCAGTAAAACAACATAGCGAACCGTCAGAACCCAGAGAAAAGTCATGTTCGAAAACGAGAGTGTTTCAGGGATGATTTCAACCCCGTAGTGACACCTCGTCCTACCGGGGGAAAATAAATGAATCTGTAGCGTGTTAAATGCCGTATACGACGAAATAATATCGGTATTTCGACAAAGTGGAGCAGTCATTCAGTCGTTACGCGAGCATCACTTTTACTGGTTCTGAGACGTGGATCTTGTCGTGTGTGAGCTGTAGTATATAGAGGGTTTGTTTGTGGAGCGATTCGTGCTGGGTGGAGTGGTCAGCTCCGACCACTACCCCGAGTGCTGAAAACGTTTACTACCCCTGGCACATGAACATCTGACACTGCGCCCGGTTCAGAAAACGTTGCCAAACATTCCATCGACCACTGCTTTCTTTACGAGTGTTCATTCGGCTTATTCGGCTTGTACCCGCGTCCTCCCTTGAAACCTCTTATCGCTCGAAATTTTGCGATGAGGTCATCAGGATGGCTCCTTCGTTTTCTCAGCGCCTTCTTCTTCTCCTTCTTCTTCCGTCTCTCGGCTGCGAGTGAACGAGGGAGTAAATTGCTCTATTCCCCACGCGCGGACGTGTTCGCCCCGGCGTTGTTTTCCACTTTTCCCCCCCTTTTTTCTTGCCGATTAATTGTGCGGTGCGTCGATTCACACGACGGCGGCCGAAAGCGGAGTGCGAGCGACAGCTCTGGAGCAGACAACGGCCTGTGCAGCGGACTCGTTTCTTTTTAAAAAAAAATCTTTTATTTTAATGTTGATAGCATTTTTTTCTTCGGTCGCTCATTTATTGCAAAGCATGATTTAATTAAGAAACATGCGGTCAACTCTAGACAATTTCCCTCGTGTCCGTCTGTCTCCCCCCCCCCCCGGTCTCTCTCTCTCGCGCGCGCTATTGGCCGAGTGTGTGTGTGTGTGTGTGTGTGTGTGTGTGTGATAATGCTATGTTCGTGCGTGCGGCGAGTGCGTGCGCCACGGGGAGGAGCAGGGGGTATAGCGCATTACTATTAATCTATCTGCAAACCAGACGGAGCGAGGCAGAAGGTGGTATGTGTGTGCGGGGCATTGTCTTAGAGGGGGATACGTGTGTGTGTGTGTGTGTGTGTGTGTGTGCGGATGCAGGTGCACGAATGCACTGCCGCAGTGGTGTGGCGTGGCGTGCCTCTGAATATTGAGAGTAGAAAGTGTGCCTTACTTGTCGCGCCCCTTTGTCGGCTTTGGCAGTCTGCCGGGGGTCGTTTGGACCACATGTGGACCACATGTGGATCACAGGTGGGGCAGTCGGCATTCGAACCCGGACCCGATCATGGTTCGGATCGAGTTCGCGGGGGGTCTGAGAGATTCAGCCTCGGGCGCCTGCGAAACTGAGGGTAGGCAGACCCGCTGCGCAGCCGTGCGCTGCAGCCGCACAATGTTGCCTACCTCGCACGGCGCTCTGGTCCGTCGCCAGTAGGCAGATTTTTTTATTCTTTTTATTTTTTTTTAAAGTGAGGAGGTGCTCGCATGCACCCGCTGCACTGCTCGATCTGACGAAGTGATCACGAGGTTCATTTCGTTGTTGTTGTTGATGATGATGATGATGGGTCGGGTTTCTGGTGGCCCGGCGGTGGCGGTGTTCCGGATTGGGACGTCATGATCGCGGTTCCCCCCCCCTCCTCCCTCCCTCTTGCTCTCCCTCCAATTATTCCGCCCTTTCAGAGAGGAACTACTACTCGTAATCCGCCTCCTCCAGAGCAGTGCGGCGGTAGGATAGAGAGAGAATTCATCCTTAATGGCCGCGGTGGGCGTGGCACCTGCCTGGACACTGTCGGAGAGAGAGAGAGAGAGAGAGAGAGAGAGAGAGAGAGAGAGAGAGAGAGAGAGAGAGAGAGAGAGAGAGAGAGAGAGAGCCGTAATGTATGTGGGGTCGGCAGGGTTAAGCGGACGGCACTGCGCTGGCGCAGTCGACAGCAGGTGAGATGCGGGCGGGGCTCAGGTGCACACAGCACAGCTGACCGGGCCGGGCTGCTGACCCAACTGCTACTGCTGCTGCTGCTGCTGCTGCTGCTACTGCTGCTTCTGCTGCTACTGCTGCTGCTGCTGCTGCTGCTGCTGCCCAGCTGACCCCCACACCTTCCTCGGTCCAGCCAAGGAGACCACGCACCGAACGGAGTTGCACGCCGCGCATACCCGCTCGGATACATGTTGCAGGTGTGAGCGGCACACAGTGGGAAGTTTTTTCAGAATTTTTGAGACGTCGCGTTCAATGAAATGAGCCGCTGGTCTGGTCTCTCTAAAGTCGACAAATTTCCGCCCACCGTACACCCCCTTCCATCTCATTCAAGAAAATTTATTTTTTATTTTACCAGCGCACAGCAGCCGGGAGCCGGGGGCCGCGGGGCGCCCACATAACCAGAGCCAACATCACTTTTACCGCCGCTGCTTAGACCTTTATTAACCTTTCCTTTCGGAACAACGGCCGACGTCGGTTTAACTAGCCTCTCCTCTTCGCTATCTGCCACCATCACAGTGGTCATCGCGTAATGTTTTCATTTAATGAACTCGGTTACGGCTGCAAGGGAGAGGGCTCGGATAGAGATCCTCTCTCTGTCTCTCCTCCTTCTTAGGGACCTTTACGACCAGCAGACGACGACTGGACTCACTGACTGCAGGCTGAAGCGGCTATGTTGTGTGCTAGGAGAGCTAAACGGCGGGTGAGAGCAGAGACCGGGCTCCGTCCCCTCCCTAGAGTCCCTAGAGGGCGGAGCGGCGGCGGGGACGTTGGATGCAAAAATATTCTCATACCGGTCCAGGAATATATATATGTTCT
Source organism: Odontothrips loti (assembly GCA_038380765.1). NCBI lineage: Eukaryota > Metazoa > Arthropoda > Insecta > Thysanoptera > Thripidae > Odontothrips > Odontothrips loti. The sequence continues at coordinate 12,742,084 of CM076254.1, forward strand.
CGACGCTCGAAGATGGACCGCCCGCCCGCCCGCGCCCACCCGCCGTGTTGTGTCGGAGTCCCCGGAAGTGTGCATTGGTTATTGGCAATCAAAGGGGAGAGGGACACCCGGAGGAATTCTGCTGCCGCTGCTGCTGCTGCTGCTACAGGTGGCACGCCCGTGGCAGGCCCGTGGCACGCCCGTGGCACGCCCACGTCGGCGGCGGACTTGGCCCCCGGGGAGCCTCATCGGGATGCCCATTGTCATCGAGTTGTTGTTGTTGCTGTTGGCGTGTCCATTGCCTCGTGGGCTCCATGCCTCTCAAGGCACTTTCACTATACTGCCGGACCCTCATGGGTCTCATGGGAAAACGGACGTATCATATATTATTGCACTACCAGGCCCAGCCCGTCGGGCGGCGCACATGTCAACGCGGCGACACCCGCCGGGACGATGTGGGAAACTCCGCGAGAGCGCTCTGCGATTGGTCAAACCGCACCGACAAACGCGCGCGGGAGATTTGAATTGCAGGCCGCGTTGTTCATTACGGTTGTCAATAAGACTACACAATGGGGGGCCCGTACGTACAGGTGGAATGCTGCTCGGTCAGTATGAAGAATTCAGCAGCCGGCTCGTTGTGGTTACGTTACGACGGGTCTACTAGCGCGGGAGAAAAGATATGATTTTGAATGTATTAATCACTTTCTCTCTCTCTCTCTCTCTCTCTCTCTCTCTCTCTCTCTCTCTCTCTCTCTCTCTCTCTCTCTCTCTCTCTCTCTCTCTCTCTCTCTCTCTCTCCCCCATCCGGCCTTGAGGAACATCGCTCCCCGTTTCACAGTGCTTCATAACCAAGATATTAAGCAGCGATAAATAATAACGCCCTTCGCCTGCTTCGCCTGCGCCCTTGTTACCGGACCCGTTCCCATCCTGAGGGCCCCCCGTATTTATTCGTGGCCCGTCCATAGGGACCCGGGGACAGGTGCATTCCCTGAACCTGTTCTTCCTCTTCCCACCTCTTCTCCCTCCCTGTCTCTCTCTCTCACTCCTCAAGGCTTTGTCATTGTCCGAACGCCCATTCACGTCGCTTGACAATCATTTCTCATGTTTCAGGCGGCAACGCCGCCGAACCGACCAAATGGCTCCTAACTTTCTTTCCCTTGCACTATTATAAAAGAATGGAAAATTGAAAAGAAGGGCTTAGGTTGATGTTTTAAAAAAATGTGTTGGGGAGTTTTTGAAGAATAACAATGTAATTGCAGGTGATTTTACCGGTCGGTAGCTTCGCACATAGTATAAAGACATAGTGGACTGTACAGGGCCATAACATACTTTTTTATGAAAGCAGAAATGGAGCAACAACAGCAGCAATCCTGGCACTCCTTGGTGTCGTCCGACAGACAGGCGCATCCGCCGCATCCGCACGCGTGCTGCAATGGAAATGCTCCCCTTGCATCGCCTTTGCTCCCGCCCTTCCTTCCTTCCTTCCTCCTCCTCTCCTTCCTCCTCCTCCTTCCTCTCCCCTTCCTGCGTTGGTGCAGCCTGCCGTGTCGTGTTGAGCACGCGCAGGGCCGACACGTCACGGAAAAAAAAGTCCGCTTTTTTTTTCATAATTTAATAATCCGCGCTCTGTTTGCATTCGTCTTTGCGCGGACGTAAAAGAGTTTCGAAACACACTACTACGCCTGCGGTGGGATTCGAACCCGCGCCGAAAGAGCGGACTGGCGGTGGTTGTTTATCGCGTGCACATCAACAGTGCCAGTAACAGCGCCACTGGGTCAGCCGCAGGATTCTGTCCTGTTCAGCGCTGTAAAATGACTGGCATAGGTTTGGGGCGCGTCACCGCCTCCACCTCATGCACTGAATCCCCTTGCGTCGCCTTACGTCAGTAGGTCAGTCGGGGAGTCGGTCAGAGGAGCGGAGCGTGGTTTGGTGGCTATTGTAGTGCGCTAGTGCGCCCTGCTGCAGGCGTGGGCCTGGAGCCACCACCCGCAATAGAGGTTTCCAATGAGACTTTGGAAACGGAAGCTGAAGAGCAAGAATATACTACCAGAGCGGAAAATTCTCGAGAGCCGGTATGAGAAAATATTGACGCACAAGGGCCGCGACTAAATGTGTGAAACGCCATTCAAGTTTCTCACAGCTGCCCTCGCGAGTTTCCGGTCTGGATGTAATTTTGGTCTTCAGCTTCCGTTTCCAAGTCTCATTGGGAAACCTCTTTACCAGTAGCCTGTATATATCACGCACAAGTGGAGGGGAGTGGGGGCTAATGCACCGGAAGCCCGTGGAGAGACTGGGAGGAATGTTGTGTGCTCTCTGTGCGTGCGTGTGTGCGCACACGTGTGCGCGTGCGCCTGGCGACACCTTGCTCGCCAATATTTTCACTGGCAGAGAGACAGCGCTACCTGGCGGCGCGTGTTTGAGAGAGCCGGCGACAACAGTGACGGCAGACATTGTAACGCCCTCTGGCGGCCCGTTGGCAAACCACAAGCGTCACAGGGGGTGGGCGAAGAGTGAGATGCGGGAACCCGCCTGTGGGAATCGAACCCACCGGGGCTCTGCAGAGTCGGCTGGTACTCCGCGGCCCGTACCAAACGACGGCTTGCTTCCCAGCAACCTCTCTCTGCCCAGGAAACCCCCCTTTTTAAATATTTTTTTTAAATAAGAATTTTAACGAAATGTTGCTCTTTTAAAAATGCCAAAGGTTCGTGAGAGACCTAAACAGTGTACGGAACATGTCGCGTGGTTTATGGACGCATGGCGCGAGGACCGTCCGGTTTCTGAGATCACCTCCGTCACCGCGGACGACACTGGGCCCGACAGGTGGGACCAATCAAATGGCCGGGGGGGGGGGGGGTATTGTGACTTGTCATCCTACGGCTGTGATGCAAGGCTCCTTGTAGGGAGCCGCCCAATAGCCGAACGGGCCACTTGCGTAACACGCACGCACACACACACACACACACACACACATGACACCGGCATGTGGTGTGGGGGTGGTTAGGTTAGGTAGGGTAGGTTAGATTAGGTTGGGTTAGGTTGAGTTGGGTTAGGAGGCCCGTCCGTGCGGGCAGCCGCGGGCAGCCGCGGGCAGCCCTGTGCTTCCGGTGGCGTAAGGCCTGCAGCCCAACCTAACCTCCTGGCAGCGCACGCCGCACGCCCCGACGTCCCGGCCACGGCCACGTCTTGGCGCTTTGCTTTCCGTTTTCCCACGGGCCGTGACGGGCGGTACGGGACGGCTGCCACTGGCTGGCTGCCGCGGGTCCGTCCGGCTCCGGTCCGCCATGGGGAGATGAGCCGCCGAGCCGAGCCGAGCCGAGCCGAGCCGAGCCGAGCCGGGCCGGGATGGGATGGGATGATCAGCACGCTGCTTTCTTTCGGAAACCTTTCGGCCTGGCGGCCTGGAGGCCTGGAGGCCTTGCCTGTTCTGCTGTTCCCGGTCACTGCGGCAGGATATGCCTGTGTTTACCGAGGAGGATGATGGCGGCAGCGCCGCCTGAAGCCTGGCCTGATGTTGGTGGTGGTAGGATGATGGGAGGGCGCGTGCTCTCTGCTGTACCAGGCTGTGCCCAGGCCTGACAAAAGTCTGCACAGCGAAAGCTGCCAGAGTAGAGAGCAAGAGAAGAAATGATAGACCGCGCCCTTTGCCTCAAACACACACAAAATAAGACTAAAAAAAAAAAACCACGCTCAACTGCCCCCCAAAAAATGTCAAAAAAATCTTCTTCTTCACGCACACGTCCGGCGCGGAGTCCTTCTCCTGCCCGTGTGAGCGCGTGCGTGCGCGTGTGTCGGAGGGACAGCGGATCCGAGGAGAGGACCTAACTAACTACCGGCTACACAGCTGCCACCACCACCGCCACATCCGCTGCCCTGCGCCCTGCCCGATACACACGACAGCCGGGCTGCTGCTTTAGCTTTAAGGTCAAAGGGCTGCAGCACGGCGGAGGCGTGCCCGGAGGGCGGCGGAGGGCCGGGGCGGGGGACCCTAGCCGACTGACCTGACTGGGCAGGGCGACATCCTATCCTCGCGGAGGGCCTCGAGGCCACGACGGTCGCCGAAGGGACCGTCCGCGAACCACATGACGCGGGGTCACCGACTCCGACGTGAAGCTTCCCCCCGCGGCGGTGCGGGAGCTGGACAGCTGAGTCCAGCCGCCGGGCCAGGAGTCCGGGGGATGATCCAGCCTGCTCGTCCCAGTAGGATGCGCGGGGAATGTGTCACGGGGTTAGGGGCCGCCCCCGTACTGCGCAGCAGCAGCAGCAGCAGCAGCAGCAGCAGCAGCAGCAGCAGCAGCAGCAGCAGCAGCGGTGGCGGTGGAAACGGTTTTCACCTCCCGATGCCCGCTGGCTGATACGGCACGGAGTGCAGAGCAGCGCGGGGCGGGGCGGTGCGGCGGTATGTCGGAAAACACTCGCTACAGTGCGGCCCCCGCCGGCCCCCGCCGGCCCCCGCCGGCCCCCGCCGACCTGGCCCCCTTTGCGCCGTGCTCGCCGGTACGGGCCGGTAGTGCACCTGAGGAATGTTGACGAGGACGCCGCCGAGCCTCGCGGCCAGGCGCGGCCGGGGCAGGTGTCGCCGCGCACCGCCTCGCACCACATGCCCGCCCTCACCTTGCACAGCGCACCGGCCTGGCCTGGACTCTCACCTCTCAGCCGGCAGAGCGCACCTCGGCCAGGCCGGGCGCCTTGCTGGGTAGGCAAAACCCGACTGCTGAATGCACGCGTGCCCTGCGGGCTGGCCTACCCCGGCGTTCGCAGGCGCTCAGTGTTGCCGGAGTAAATCGCCCGTTTCAAAAGGAAAGGGAACGGTGGGAAATCGGGGCGCTGGCTCCCGGCGGCGCAGCGCGGTTCATCCGCTCCTTAAAAGCAATCTACTTGAAGTCCCGGACACGCCGCGTGGACTGCTGGCGGTGACTGCACCTCGCACCGAGGCCCTTCCCTCCCTCCCGAAATAAACAAACCGCCTCGCCGCTCCCTCTTCCGCGCCAAGTTTGAATTTGCCGCCCTTTTACGGCGTCGACGACGACGGCGTGGACCCTTGACGCGACGACCCTGACTTTCACCTTGGAGACCGCTAACGTGCACCGGTCGGCCACGCCGCGCCACGCCGGGGAAGACCGGCTAATAAGCCCAGACCAGACCCACGAGCGGAGTCTCAGATCTTAACTCCTAGATTCACCGCCGCCCTTTCCCTCTCAGCGGGGAAGAAACGAAGATTTTATTTTTAAAGAAATGTCGGCAGCGCGTTTTTTTCCCGATCCGCCCCAAGTTCTCAAAGCTCACACCGCGGCGAGGCCAGAGACTGGGAGAGGTGGGCGGTGGCGGCGTTGATAGTCTTCGTGAGGCGAGGTCGTGTCCCCCTGCGGTCATCCAGAGTGCACTTCTGGTCCCGCCGCTGCCGCCGCCGCTGCCGCCGCCGCTGTCGCTGATGGCTAGCCCAATCACCGACGCTCGCTTTCCGTGAGGAAGCTCAGCCGCGCAGCGTAGAGTGAGAGCGAGCAGGCCATGTAACGCCACGCGGCAAAAAGGGGGACTTTTCCGTGCGGAGCATTAGCATTACGCCCGTGCCGGACGGTCCCGGACGGTCCCGGACGGTCCCGGACCCAGCCCCGGCCCTCCTCTGGCTGACGGCCCACAACCATTACCGCCAGAGATGATCGCCTCGCCCCGACACGGGGCTAGCTTTGGCGAGAGATTGTGTCAGGTCAGGTCCTAGAGCTCCCTCACTAGTGATGCAAGCGTACCATTAAAATCAAATTTTGAAAAAATTATTCTGATTTTATTTCTTGTTTTCAAAATTTCCCTCGAACTTGTCTAATTTGTGCTTATTTTTTTTTAGGGTGTATATTGAATTTTTTTAATGAGTGAGAGGACCCCTCGACTCCACGCACTCGCTGCTCGCCCGCACTAAGCGTTTGTCGGAGATGCTTTGGCATCCAGTCCCGCCGCGGCCGCTGCACATAATGAGCGCGGGATGTAATGGCAGGCCGCTCTGCATATAACGATACTGAGCGGGGCGGGAAATGGAATGATGCGATGGGAAGGCAGCGGCGGTGGCAGTGGCAGTGGTGGCGTCACAACGAGGGCGCGGCCACAGGGCAGGGCAGGGCCATGGGCTGCCTGCCAGTCACGCTCATGCTGCTCTCCCACGCAGATTCGCACCGGGGCGGCGCATTGCGCGAGGCGGACCCGTCGGAGCCGTCGGAGCAAACGGAGTCGTCTGCAACGTCCTTCCGTCCCTGCCCTGCCCTCTCCTCTCCTCCCTCTGTTACTGACCCGTGCCTCGGGGGTGCGGATGGCCCGGGGCTGCCCGCTGGCCTGAGGGCTACTTGTCTCCCTCCGCCTCTCGCAGAGTGCGGCCCTGCGCGGCCATCAGACGCGCCACGCAATCGTGACGTTACGAAGCTCGGCAAAGTGCGCGGCTCGTGTCATCGTCTTGTCGGGTGCAGGAGGGAGGGGTGTTAGTCGACACGGCGGACACCCCGCCTGCGTGACGGCCACAGGCCAATTAGTGACGGCCCCCGGCACCTCCCGCGCCAGAGCTCCGCGGCCACCGCTGACGTGTGCCGCTTCACAGGAGGCCGGCCGCACTCGAGCGCGGGGTATCGCGCGGCTTGTAGTCCCCCCCCCCCCCCCCCAGCGGAGATCGCGTCCGCGCGCGTGTACACTGTAGTGGGTTTTAAACAATTTCTCATAGAAAGTTTGGCGTCGCTGCTTGGTCGGGCCTCGGCGCTGCGCCGCGCCGCCGCCCTGGAGCTGTGCAGCCGGCACAGCCGAAGTGATTTGTGTCCGACGGGGAAACGCAAAACACTGAAATACTCGCGTCGGCCTGCGGAGCGGAGCCTGCAGCTTGTAGTGCGGTGGCGCTGCCCGGCCGGCCGGCCGTAATGTTCACGGGGGAAACCTCACCGCACCTCGCTTTGCACGTTTGGCGTACACACTGCTGCACAGAAAAGACTCGATTCTGACCCCGCTACACACAGCTTTCCTCTTATTCTACTTCTTTCCTCAGTATGCGGCTCTGCGGACTGATTACTATGCTGTTGTTGTACCCTCATCGAGAATCAAAAAGAGTGCGCGGACGATTTTTTTTTAACCGCATGAAACAGCGACTCCAGGTGCCTTGCGAGTATTGCGGGGTAGGCCAGCCCGCACGACAGACATGCACGCAGAAGCTGGGGTTGCCTACCCATCAGGCGCCAGGCTCCTGTCAAGGAGAGCGTGTTGTCCGGTTGGAAGGCCTCTCTCTCTCTCTCTCTCTCTCTCTCTCTCTCTCTCTCTCTCTCTCTCTCTCTCTCTGTCTCTCTCTCTCTCTCTGTCTCTCTGTCTCTCTCTGTCTCTCTCTCTCTGTCTCTCTCTCTCTCTGTCTCTCTTTCTATCTCTGTCTCTCTGTCTCTCTGTCTCTCTCTGTCTCTCTCTCGGGTTGGCCAGACTGACGTGTGCTGTTGTTGCAGCTGCTGCTGGGGGCGCTCCTGCTCCTCGGTGAGGGGACTCTGGACGTCGGCGCATCGCCGCAGACCAGAAGCAGAAAAGAGTGAGTAAAAACGGTAGCGCAACTAACGCCATGGTGCTATTATTGACCCACGGTTGGCCATACCGCTGCCGGGATTTCGATTTAAATTCAACTTTCACTCAGTGGAATAGGGGGGGGGGGGCAAGTCATGGCGCGGGTGGAATTCCTCCTGCCTCTTTCCCACGGGTTCGTCGTCATGAAATGCCCCATACTCGATGGTCAGTGATTTGCCGAGCAGTGTCCCGTCAAGCGGTGAAATGTGGGAAGCGGAAGAGTCGTTGGCATTGCATCACGGCCGTCGTCATAATCAATCATCACGTCATCATCATCAGCCCAAACCAAGTGACACTTGGTGACACTTTGTCAGCAATTATCGCGCGCCGGGCGTGCGGTGCGTTGCGGTGTGGCTAATGCTCTCTTTTCGTTTTGCCGCAGCCTCAACGCTCAGCTTGCGGTGGCCCAGGCCCGCGACGGCGGAAGCGGCGGCGACTTCGGCGGCGGTGCCGGCGGCCCGTCCGCCTCGTACGGCGCGCCGTCTGTACCCTCCACCAGCTACGGCACCCCGGTGGCTCCCTCCAGCAGCTACGGCGCCCCGTCGATTCCGTCCAGCAGCTACGGCACTCCGTCAATCCCCTCCAGCAGCTACGGCGTCCCCGAGACGCCGTCCATCAGCTACGGAGCACCGTCACTGCCCTCCAGCAGCTACGGAGCTCCGGAGGCGCCCTCCAGCAGCTACGGCGTGCCGGAGACCCCCTCCAGCAGCTACGGAGCACCGGAGGCGCCCTCCAGCAGCTACGGCGTGCCGGAGACCCCCTCCAGCGGCTACGGCGTCCCCGCGCCCAGCTACGGCCCACCCACCGTCGAGCACCACGAGCCCAAGGGCGAGTTCAAGAAGAAGCTCGTCTGGAAGCCCGACTGGAAGAAGGTGACGAAGAAGATAAAAAAGAAGGTCTGGAAGACGGAATGGAAGAAGATCCAGGTGCCCGTCTGGAAGGAGGTTAAGGTGCCGGCCTGGAAGGAGGAGAAGGTGCCCGAGTGGAAGAGCGTCGCTAAGCCTGTCTGGAAGGAAATCAAGTCCCCCGCCTGGAAGGAGGTCAAAGTGCCTGAGTGGAAAACGGTCAAGACTCCCTACTGGAAGGAGATCGAAGTGCCGATTTGGAAGGAAGTGCAGGTGCCCGCCTGGAAGAAGATCTGGGTGCCGGTCTGGGAGAAGGTCTGGGTGGAGGAGAAGAGCCACGGCTGGGACGAGCACGGCCACGGCTGGGAGAAGCCCAAGGGGGTCTGGAAGAAGAAGCTCACATGGAAGGCGTCCTGGAAGAAGGTCTGGAAGACGGAGAAGAAGCAAGCTTGGGTGAAAGAGAAGAAAGAGCTGTGGAAGGAGGACAAGGTGCAGGTGTGGCGCACGGAGAAGAAGCAGATCTGGGTGAAGGAGAAGAAGCTGGAGTGGAAGACGGAGAAGATTCAGGTCTGGAAGACACAGAAGAAGGAGGTCTGGATCCCCAAGAAGGTCAAGGAGTGGAAGGACGAGTGGGTGAAGGAGAAGGTGCCTGCCTGGAAGGAGGAGGAGGTGGTCGAGTGGAAGAAGATTTGGAAGCCGGAGTGGAAGAGCGTGTGGGTGCCCAAGCAGGAGGAGCACGGCGGCTACCACTACTGATAGTCTGGCCAACCGCAAAATTTAAAAAAAAATCTCCGAGAATCGCACTTGAGGTGTGCGCGTTCGCGCCCACGGCGACCGGGACTTCCCCGTCCCAGGAGGTTGTCATCCACAATGGACACTGTTCCTATGCAAGTCTTTGTCGGTTGTGCAGACAAATCACACAGTATGCAGGCTGCGTCAGCCGCCGATTTCAACATTCTGCGCATGCTTGCATACCGTACTAAGTTTCTTAAAAGTGGCATCCCTGCCTTCTTAGCCATAACTTGCCTGCTCCCCTTCCCCCCTTTCCCCACCTGTTCCTCCTGTCCTTACCCATGATGGGTGAAACCCCCTTATAGACTGTGTAAAATGTACAAAATGTGGACTTTCTAACGCCCACTGTCGAGGTTTGCGGCATCCGGGCGGTGTCGCGTCATCAACCCTTTCAGTAATATCGCAAGAAACGGCTTCCCGAAACGGTCGTAAACAGAAGCGTCCCGACGGCACTGCCCATCCGCACCTAACTAAATCGCGTGACTGAAAGCGTGGCCAGCAGTTTGGCAGCAAGCCTTCGCGTGCGCGAGTGCCCTTCCGGCCGGTCCCACCCTCGACCAGTCGTGTTAGAGAACCCAGACTGATAATATTTTGTGTGCTGTGTGTGAGGTCGGGGTAGACGGTAGTTCGGTGTCGAAATGTGACGATAATGATAAAACGGTATATATGTGTGTGTGCGTGTTTGTATGTGTATGACATTAGTTGTGTCTCGTTGTGAAAAATCTATGGTATCTGGGAACCCTCCCAACCGATCTGTTGTTGCGTTGTTGATTTTGTTTCTGTTGTCTTCTGTGAGCTGTCACATCACTTGTTGTTGATCTTTGTTTAAGTATTGTAAATAAATGGAAACTAAAATATTTGTTACACCAAGTGCGTGTACTTTATTTTTTCACACCAGTTCCCCATGGAATGCGAAATTCAAAATACAAAACTCGTCTTCGTAGGAGGAAGTTCAGACTTGGACGACGCCAGTTGGCAGCCACTTGAGCGAGAGTACAGGGCACGGCGCACGGCTAGGCAACCCATTCGGCCGCCGCGGTGCAGTGGTTGCCTACCGCCCGGGCGCTGGGCGGTTCACGTTCTGCTGGCTGAAGTCTCTGACGCACGGCGTGGTGATCGCGGCCGCGTCGATACCCTGACGCTGGCGGCCCGGCCCCCCACGGGCCCCGTCCCGTGCCGACCCGCGGCAGCCCGCCGTGTGGTGTCGCCGCCCCACCCGGCTTCGAGGGGCCCAACCCACACGCCCCGGCTGCGGGCCTGCCGGGCCACGGGCCTGCGACCATCCGGCACCACTGACGTGGTAGGCGCGGCGAGGAGACGGAGAAGTACCCGCGGAGGTTATCTGCGCCTGCTTCTGCTGCTTGTCGGTGTGCCGTCTGCCTCACCGTGGTCCGTCGTGGCGCCCTCTAAGGCGCCGGGCCTTCTCTGCACTGCTACCCTGGTGGAGTATGCCCTGAGCGCGCTGCGCACTGCTGAGGTCGTGCACTGCCCCCGCCCCGCCCCGCCGACGCGATGGAGTCGCATTCTCACCGCAACCAGCCCAAGGGAATTCGCAGCAAACAGCTCGAGTGCCCGTTTACATGGGGTATTCTGCCTGACGATGGCCTGGAGCAGGAGTACGATGCCATGTGGCTCGCTCCCGACGCTTGGAACCTTGTACTCACCAAGCTCTCCCTGGCTTACCAACATTTCAGGAGAAACGACCTGAAGATCAGCAAGAAGCTACTCACCGAGTGCTACATACCCCTTGTGCAGGTGCGGGGTTTCTACGAAAGCGACTCTGATCTCGTAGAGCAGTACTGGACAGCACTCAAGCATGTCATTGATTCAACCTGGGCGTTTGTCTGCTGCAAAACGACACCGGTGAAAGACATGGAGGCATTTCTCCAAAGCATTACACCATATTCCTCCATGTCTGACTTCCAGAAGTCGGCTGTCAGGGCTATTCATGGCAAATTCACTCTACCTCCAGGCAAGTGGTGATTGGCTACTTCATTTGCTTTATGTCTGGCAATACCTCAGCTCTGTGCATCCAGTTTATACAGAAAGTCTCTTTCAGATAGTTTGATGACACTAAAAACTGCTATCGCCTTAAATCCTAATGAAGGCCAGTGGCACCTCTACAGAGGCTTCCAGATGCACGGAGTCACAGAAAGGACAAATTTGCCCGCGTTGATTTCACAACAAGCAGCCCTGGAGGAGCTAAAATTCCTTAAGAATTCTTACAGTTTACGAGCCACACCGGAGTCCACAATTATTTACGCATTAGCACTTGTTAGTGCATCGGAACTTCAACTAAGACCCAGAGACATAAGGAAAGGATTCAAACTTTTAAGGTAATTTTAAATCAAACAATGGTCGTTAGTTTCAAATTGTTTTTCTTTCCAAGAAGCAAGTTAATTTTTATTTTCCAGGGATGCGCTAGAAAAATGGCCAACTAATCCTTATGTGAATTATAAATGTGGCCAAGTATTCCGTGAAATTGACCCGGATCTAGCTGAGAGATGTCTTAGAAATACTATAAAATTAATCGGTCATCATGAATGTAAACTTGCATGTAAAGAGCTTGGCGTATTCCTGATGAGTTTAAACAACATTGATGAAGGGAATATGTACATGCAAGCTGCCAATACTGTAAGATTTCACTGACCATATTTTGTTTGCTAATGATCGCATGCCTGTCAATTCATAAAAGGCAAACAAAGCACACCAGTCAACATATAGTAGACTCTGACGTTGGTATTTCTGATAATATACACTGGGATCTCCAAAAATTTGCATGGAAGATAGATACAGACTAGCATGGGGTCTACATTTTATTGTAAGAATATCAGATCAAATTACACTGACAGATGTGATAAATTAAGAAGTAAGTTCATAATTTATAAGCCGAGCTTATTTCAGTCATTACGACAAATCGGTCTTAGCATAGTTTCTCATAGACTGAAATACATTGAGCATTTGAAACATATTTGGTTGTCATTCAATTGGCATTAACTAAGGATGCTGTGTATATCATATACAAACACATTACTGTACAAATTTACAAAACATGCACAAAGTGGAGGTGGACCAAAAACTTAAATTTTTCAAGTCAAATAAAAAATAAAGACTACTCTGAACAACCTGTTTTAACATATGCCACATTTTACACATACTTCATGCTCCCAGACAAATTGTGTTCTACTGAAAATTGCAATCAATTTCTACCTAACAAAAATGCATTACAAGTCTAGCATCATACATGTGTACATTTTGGACCAAGTTCCATTTCCCCCCACTACTGTAACTTAACATTTCATTCTTCCAGGTACAAAGCAGTAGTATTCAACAAAAGTCTGCCACCAAAACAGCACGTCTTGCCAGGAGAATTTTGTTTTAAATGCAAAAATCAGATGTGTACTGTAGATCCATTCCTGGTTTGCAGCACTACCTATTGTACTAAAGTTATTTTTATTTTTCATGATTTATCAGACCAAATGAAATTGGATTAATTTACCATCCACATAACAATGTCAAAAGTACGTTCTAGTAAGGCACATTGATTAATATCAATCATTCATAAGAAATGCAAGTATAAAAGAAAACAAAAGCAACAAGCAATCAAGAACCAACAACTTGTATTTAAATAAATACATAATTTTCACATGATGAAGTAAATAAATTACAGGGTACTTTCCTTCATTAAAAAAAGGAGACTGATAAAGACAGGAAGGATCAGCATTACAATCAGCAAAGAATGCTTAAGAACGAACATTAAATCACTTTTTGTTTTTCTAAACAACTCGTTAACATGAAAAATGACTAAAAAAAAATTGTTAAGAAACAAATAGGCAGCATGTGATGTCATTCTGTCATAGTTATTGATAGACACATGTAGCATTTTGCCTAATTTACTTTATCAGTCCACTATCACAGAATATCGTTTCATTGTCCAAGAGGGGATCCACCAAAATTGAATGAAGAAGGCACAGTTTGCTGATTAAAAACATAGCCTGAAAAATAAAATCAGTAATGAAACCTCATTCCTACATGCAAAACTCACATGGTTATGGTTGAATAGAAGTGTGCAAATTAACTCACCACCACTTTGCTCTATCCTTTTACTTTCTGCAGCAGCTTTACGTTGGTCAGCAAGGACAAAAACTTCTTGCAGCCCCTTCTTTTGTTCCTCTGTCAGCTGACCAGTGAGTGCTTGATACCAGCCCGGATCGGTCATTTGAAGTCCTGGTACAAAGAACAAAACATAAGTATGAGCAACTCAAAAATGAATGTTTAAACATGTGTTGTGTACAAAGTAAATACCAGGCTTACCTTGCATAACTTCCTTGAAAATAATATATTCATCAATAGGGCAGTTATCCTCATCCAATGGAGTATTATAGCTTTCTAAAGCAGTTTCTTCATTGGCTTCATAATCATCATCATCATCATCATCCTCAGAGTCCGCATCCTTCAAACCAAACAGTGGAACGTTTACAACAACAACAAAAAAATGTTACAAGGAAACCTTAAGACCTTAAGTAGATCCATACCTGAAGCTGAGCATTCACAGAGAATGCATTGTTGTTACCCTTCTTCGTCACTCTTTCCTGTAGTCTTTCTAAGTATTCATTACTAACTTCATCAATTTCATCATCATCAGTAGAAAGTACTTCTACAATAGCAAAATTTCCATCATGGTTAGTGTCACATGGCACTTGAAAAAAAATCAATGAAAATATCACAGGCATATTACTTACCGGCTTCAATATCAGATTCCTCATCACTATCCTCCTCCTCCTCTCCTTCCTGGGCTTTGGCTGGAAGATAAGAAAAAGGCAGTTTTAGCTATAACCATATATAAAGAATATGCTAGTAAAAGACTATTATATGAAAATATACCAGCATATGCTCGCTTGAGCCCATCAAACAGAAGGATCATGGATGGCATTATCTGATTCACACATTCATTTAAGACAGGAGGTCGGCCCTGACCCATGCTGAGCAAGGTGCAAAGTCCAAGGACACACAACTTGCGGTCATGAAGACTGAAAAATGCATGACAAATTGATGATACCATAATTTGGGGTAATTTATACACAACAGAAATATAGTAGTTTAGGCTTACCCAAGGAAACAATCTGTGTCGTGGATCCACTGCTTCACAAAGTGAGCTGTAATTGATTCAGTAGGCGACATTTGCATTTGCAGTTTTTCCATTGTCTGGAACAAGAGCTCCGGGTTGTAATAGAGAGCAGCAATGACAACTTGAAGGCACATGGTACGTAGCTCTGATGTCTTCACTTCACGAACCAGGCGACCCAGGACAAGTTCTACGAATGATGGAATGCACTGCAACACAAAATGGATTTTTAAATAATTTTAAAGATAATAAAATGATTTTGTAACATGAATAAATGATTCATACCTGATCAATATGGCCCTTGCACTGCAAAATAATGACTTCTAAGAGCTTTGCGGCATGGCATTCAGGATCCTCTCCAGAATCTCCAGTTAGTACCTGCAGTCAATTTCAAAATAAGAGTGGTGAGTACATTAAAGCAAGACCATATGGACAGAGATAAAAGTGCACAAAAGAAAGCAAGAAACTGCTTCTAATTTCCTCCCCTTAAAAAAAAATGCCAGCATTAGTTCCACAATGAAATAGTGTACATAATATCCTACCCACCACCAATAGTGTTAACAGACAAATAGTCGAATAATGTACTTAGAAACCATACCAATAATCATAATATTCTTATATTGATACTGATAAAAAGTTAATACAACACAGTAAGGCGCCTGTGTGAAAAATTTGACCACTTATTTTTTTTTAAGTTAGAAATTTTCTGAATTACAATTCTTTACTGTTGTAATGGCATACCTCAACAACAGCTTCTTTTATGGAAGGATCTGAGTTTCGATCCAAAATCTGTAAACAACAACAGAACCAAAATCCACATAATAATTGAAATTGAATAGCTAGGGTAGATCCTTCATCAAGAGACCATAAATGCAAGAAGAAATAAAACAATTCACAAGGTGGAGATTAAAAATAAATATAGGAGCAACTTTGAAGAAAAATAAACCACTGGATACAGAGGACTAAGTAACCATTAAAATTGAACACTAATCTAGAAAAGATAAAGGAAAAGGTAAGAAGGAACTGATGGAAGCAAGAGAAAGGGGAAAAATAGAAACTGGCATGCTTTCTTTGAAATTCGAACAGTGCACTCATGCAACAGGGAACAATTTAATTTTGGAACTTAAAAGAGGAAAAACTCACATATGGCTAAGATACACAGAACCATAGTAACTAAGTCATGGTTTCTATTCTCACAATATTAAGATGAACTTGATAAAGGAGTAAACTTACAGCTTTGCACATGTTGAACATTGCCAAGACATGGTTTTCATTGGAGAGAAAGGCTGGAGTATCTACAGTCACGTAATTGTGTAGAGCTGGCATCATTTCAGTGAAATAATCAAAGCCGTCTTTCTGGAACACCTGCAATTTTAAGAACAGCATAAGATAGGGATGCTAGGAAAATCTATGAAAGATTATGATTGAAAAAATAAATTACCTGATACATAAGTTCCAAAACTTTCCACATATCAGGAGAAATGCTCTTGCTAGTAAGATCATAAACAAGAGACAAAGCTTCTTCATAAAACTCTGAAAAGAGGGAAAGAAAAATTAAATTAAAAATAAAACTTAACAAAAAGAAATGGTCAAACTGAAAATAATTAAACTTAATTCAAGAGGGTAATGAATGGAAAAGTCTACTTTTGAACGAATAGAATAACACTGACTCTGGACTACTAACACCCAATTAATGGCACGCAGAAATTAATGAAGCAACTATGGGTGAATCTTTGACAAGGGATACGCTTAGTAAGATAAAAAATGGTTCAGCAACAAACAATACAGCTAAGCTCAAACCATTGCAGGCGTAGTCCCCTTTGGTTAGAGGGGAGCGCTCCTCACCCATAACTGACTGCGAAAATATGTGTCCAACAACTTGGAGCACAATAGGCTGCAGCTGGGCAATGATTTCTGGTTGTTCTTCCATGACCGTCAGCAGAGCCTCAATAGTGTTGAGGAGTCCCATAGCAGTGATTGCCTTTTCATCAGATCCCTCATCAGACTCGAGAACTTGACTAAAGGTTGCAGCCTGTAATCAAAATTAGATTATGGTAAGGAATTCACAATATAAATACATTGGGTAGAGTTGAATAAAAACCTACCAAATGAGTACACATTTCAACAGCAATTGGTGTCAGTTGTTCAGTGTATGTGCAAACAATCTTCTGCATGACACTAGTTAGATCATCATTTTCAGTTTCTCTGATAATATTAAGCAACTCCAAAGCAATTCGTTTAATCTGCAATATAAATAGAAAACATGCTTTACACCTGTGACACATTGAAAATTTAACAAGAGGCATCAAAACCACGCACCTCTGGCTCAATGTACTTTGCAGCCTTATCCTGAGCATTCAGGAACATTTGTAGAGCAATTGCAGCCTCAACTTTAACAGGCAAGTCCTGGTCAGTCAACAGCGCATTGACCACCAAACGAATTGCTTCTGCCAAAACCTCCTCTTGCTTGAACTTAACTTCGCTGAAGTAGTGCAGAACCCAACATGCCTGAAATGTAAGTCATTGCTTAAAAAATATGAACAAACACAAAGAACAGTAATAAAAGGAAGGTAATAAAAAAAGTTCCTACTCTTGCTCTTAAGTGACCATGAGGACTCTGGAATTCACGGAAGACGTACTGGTGAAGCAGAGCATCCATTTGCTCCTTGAAAATTTGCTTCTTCAGCAAAATATCTGCCATGGTTCCCACCTTCACAACAAATGAAGCTATTAACTCCTTCGAACGTGAAGATGACTCTAGTGGGACAGAAAGCAGGTACCTACCATGTGAAGTGCACCATCTTTTTGCCTTGGGTCTGCATTAGGGGCATTTAAGACTTGCAAAATGAATTCCATTGTTTTCTGAAGCATATCTTTCCTCTTTTTGCAGCATGAGTGAAGAAGAGTTTGGGCTGCTGTGATTGGTGAAACAAAATCTTCGAATATGTCTGGGGGGAAAAATGCTTGTTAATATTGAATGTTTTAATACAAGTGATAAGATGGATTAGCAGCAAAGCTGATTATAACTTACCAAATTTAACTCTGATGTATTCATAAGGATCGGTTTCCCATAGCTCTTGATCAGCTGGTGAATGTGACATAATGGGGAAAAGTACATCTTGAATGATGGCAAACATGTGAGGCTTCAGGAATTTCCAGGCGTGTGCATGGCTTACACTAAAAGAGAAAGCCAGTGAGGATGGTGTCCCAAGCTCCATAATGCTATTTTCACTAAAATCAATGCGTCTTACCCCTGATTGATGTAATTTAGAGTTTGCTGCAGAACTCGTGGTGAAACATAAATTTTACTTCTGTACTGATCTAAGATTTTCAATAGCACTTCAAGAATACCAGCAGAGAAAGTTTTGAGGAACCAATCAGCAAATTCTTTATATTCTTTGGTGACATTACCAGGGCTCCCATACCTAAGCACAATATTGACAGGTGTAGTTGAGACATCACAATTAAAAGCATCTCACTACTCAAATGCCAACCAACCTTTCAAACATGCGGTACAGGATGTGTAGTGCCCACTTCTTGCATTTCCACCACGGCAAGTCAACTCTGTCCTCCTCATCCACTTGGTTTGTTGCCTCTGGTACAGGTCTGTCAGTTATTTCACGGACAATTTCCATCCATTGAGAAAATACTTCCCGGGAAATCAGGTCGAGAGGGAGAGAGTACTGAAAATCACAAAGTTAGAATTACCTCATTTTCAACACAAAATCTACCAGCAAGATGAGCACTTTATAAATATACCTGGGTTAAAGCGAAAAATATCTTGAGAATCTGCTTCTGAAGAAGAACAGACTGTTCCGAGTGATCTGGCAGAAGTCTGACACATAGCTGATACATCATTGGGAATAAGAGCTGCATGGCTTCATTCAGTGGACCCCTTTCTTCAGGTTTTTTGTATCTGGAAAATTGTCAATAAAGATTGTAAACTTGCCAAAAGTTTTCTCACTTTCAAGCCAGACCTAGACAAAGCTAGCATTCAAACATGCATTGAATATCAAACTTACTCAAAATTTTTCACCAGTTGGTAAAGGCACAAGAGAGCTCCAGGCCACCCGCCTCCATCGGGGTTCTGAAGGTAAATATTAATCTTGTCAACAATTTCAGTCCACCGGCCAGGGAAGTCATGTTTAACAATATGGCTGACACAAATGGAAAGCTGAACCCTGGAAAATAGAAAACAACCAAATCAAATTACATGAAATCCACCCCCCTTTCATTCCAATTTAAGTCAATGTATACTCAACAAACCTGATTATATCAGGAGCCAGGACTACAGCATCAACAACTGCATCACGAATCATTGCACGATCCTGCTCATGTAAACTGAATGGAAGGGGCTGACCTGGCTCTGCTTCTTTATCAGCCCAATTCTGAGTAATCAGATTCTTCAGGTATACCACACCTACATAGAGAAAAAGACATGGTCAGGTAAGAAATGGATACAAGACATGCTTAACTAAAAAAGTAATTCTCATGAAACTTACCAGCTTGTCTAACTGGCATATCCACATCGTTTAACATTATAACTTGCAATAATGACGGTGAGAAACCAATTATTTTATGAATCTGCAATGATTCAAGAAAGATTGTCAATCATGTTTTAAATCATTTTCAAAGTAGTTTGTTTAAACAGTAAAATTACATTTGGTAATATACATATCCTGCAAAGCTAACACAATGTAAAACAATCAAAATCTGATATGATGATAACCTTCAAGCAACATAGGTTCTGTCAGAACTGTCATTGTGGTTCATAACAGCGGTGAACCCCACAAAAATTCATAAGAGTTTATACTAATAATTTAATGTAAGGGTAGTCTGCATTTGATGGTGGTAAGAGTTGGGTAAAAATACCCATGAGCAGCCATGATTCACCAAATGGTCATTGATAGTATTTCAAGAACATCTGTGTGGCAATCACTTAGTAATTCTGAGTGTTTGAGACTGCAGATTTATTAAAACGTCAGGGACTTTGGGAATCAAATCGGTGATCTCCATCGAGACCGTTACAGTTGATATGCAAATTACATTACACAATAGGCGATGTACCGCGCTATGAAATGGTTACCGGAAAAATGTGGCATGTGAACATGTGATTCTCATCATACGCTTCAACCACAAAAAGGAGAAGCGATCCAGAGAAGAGCCAGTACATGACCGATTCATCGTGTCTATGGATAACCAATTTATGAGTACAATGAAGAAAACAAGATGAAAGTACGCAAAATCAATCCTTTTAATCCCCCACGACCCCGACCGCATGTCAGGCCCTAGCCACACCGTAGGACTTCTTACCTGTTCTAGCTGTTCTTCAGCTTGTTGACGCTGGTTCGGGTCTATAGTAGCCCTTAATATGTCAATTAGTTTCCGATGATCCATTTTTCCGGCTGTTAGGGGTCCAGATAAACGTGTTCACTGTGGAAATTAATATAAACAAACGGCGATTTAACCCAACACTCCCTGTCTCTCCCACGAATTTCTGATAAGTCACGTGACCTCACGGCAATGGCGGGCTTTCTAAAGGCAGAGAATGGTCCGAGCGTACAACGTACAACTTCGGAATAGCAATGTGTGTCAGCACGGCCCGGCCGATCCACCGATCAGACTCCCGCGTTGCTCTTTGCGGGGGGCGAGTAGGGGCGAGGCGGAGGGGGCGAAGCGGGAGGGGAAATGAAGGGGGAGGGAGAGCGGCGTCGCGCAGTGTGCAGTGTTGACTACGACTTCGATCGAAACCTCCGCTTGATTTTGAACTATTTTCATAGCAGCCTCATGCATTCACTTTAATTGTACTCAATCTCGTGAGATTTTCATGACGGCACTTCCATTCATGGGCCGGTGGGCTTTTTCAGGCGTCTTCTGCTACAGGCAATTATTCACACGATAGGACGACGAATAATCAACAGTTGTTTTCCGCTGATGTGGCAGA
This sequence comes from Odontothrips loti, assembly GCA_038380765.1. Taxonomy (NCBI): domain Eukaryota; kingdom Metazoa; phylum Arthropoda; class Insecta; order Thysanoptera; family Thripidae; genus Odontothrips; species Odontothrips loti. The sequence goes on from CM076254.1 coordinate 12,762,335, forward strand.
CGATTTCCTGGTTGCATACTTCGTCAGTTTTTGTCGTCTTTCCTCGGTAACTCGGTAAGTGGCAAAGGATTGTCTTGAATCAGATCATCAACATGCAGGCAAACTTCTCCTAGTTAATATTAAAACCTGTTTTACGGTCTCATTCAGAACTTTTAATGAAATCTTGGTGATTTGGCATCCTGACCCCAAATCCTTGTGTGTTCCATCTGTCAACGTTGACAATCTCACTTCAACATGAGTTTGGCAATCTAATTGTTCAAATTATTTTCTTACAGAAACAATTCTACAGCAATGCGTCAGCTCAAGGGGAAAGTAAAAGAATCCAACAAGCAGAAGAAAGAACGCAGGAAGGAATTCTTAGAAAACAAGCAAAGAGTTTTCACAATCGTCCTGCCCACTCTTGGTGTTTTGTTCGTTCTCATGGTTCTCTACGTTTACTTTAAGGCTAGTAGGCCTAAAGTTAGTGCAGACTACTAAACACTGAACTGGCTAAATTCATGTCTGCCAGTACGATTCATTTTACTTTTGTGTTTTATTTGTGTTGTTTCCTTTTTTTTTTGGGGGGGGGGGATAACTCAGTACAGTAAAGTTTGCACTGTGTCTTAATATGTCTTATATGTTTTGTTTGTTATGTAGCATGCACATATGTTTTATGTTGTTAGTAATGTCTGTTCCACATTTATGACTTCAATATGTCAGTATTTTAATCCTATTTTGTGATATTTTTGGGCCTGGAATCACTCCTTGAGGGTGAACAAAGTTAAATGCGCATGAAAGTTGGTAACAATTTTTGAACCGAGATGTAGGCTATCAAGTTCCTCCAATCATTAACAAGTGTTGATAATACAAGACTGCAGTGTTCTTACGTTATTCTCTCAGAAAAATCCAAAAGTGTGGTCCTGGAATTTATTCATAAGATTTGAAAGAACACGTAATTTTTAAAATTTGTTGCATATTTTAATCTTTCCACAACATATCTATTGATATTGTGTGTTCTCTTCCTTAATGATACTCATATCTTGCTATTTTGCATGTTGCAATAAAGTGTTTAAGTTTTACATACACTTCAGTTGTCAATTCTTCTTGGAATTCCCTGCCCTCCTTGCCCTTGACACTGAATTCTAGAAGAGAAAATTGAGTTTCATGGTTCCAAGTGAAAACAACATATTTTATTTATGTGCCAAAACCTCTACGTGTGGGCAGTTAATAGATTCGACAGCATTTCACCGCAGTGGAATGCCGGTCTTCTCGTTGATCCAGTCCAGGTAGGATGTGACCCTGGTGAACACGGCCGGCTTGTGGTTCGCGCAGGACGCGGTGCTAGAGATGGAGACGCCCACGAGAGTCGGCACATCGTCCCATTCCGTGATCGCCAGCGGGTTGCCGGAGTCACCCTGCAGTGGGGACACATAAAAATGTGAAGTGTGGCACGATCAAAAACCTACAACGATGTGGCCGCCACGCCACCACCTGCTCCAAGACACGTTAGGTCAGGCAGAGACAGTGAGCTTACGAGGCAGGTCCCCTTCTTCCAGAAGCTGGACACGCAGATGTTGGTGTCCCGGACCAGGCTGGCACCGTTGCGAAGCCGGCACCAGAAGTTGGTCTGCACGCGGGAGTCGAACCAGCGCAGCACCCAGTTGCCCTGCGTTTCGTCGTCTGCACAGATAGAGAACAAAAGTACGTGCAGGCCTCTGGACCCAAGTCTGTGGCTGACGGTGGAGGTCGTGGGCTGGGCTAGGCAGGCTACGCACCAGCAGTCTCGGTGGCGCCGGAGCCCCAGCCGGAGACGGCACCATTCCAAAACCAGAAGCTCTTCTTTGCGTCCTTTTTGGCCGGCAGGCGGATGGGCGCGATGAACTCTACAAGAAAAAGTTTCAGAAATTCCTGGCATGACCCTCGCCTTTCGACGCATTTCCTGGGAGAAACATCTACATGGACAGCACAGTACCATCCTTGGTGGCGGGCCAGCCCAGGTCCAGGAGGGCGATGTCGTTCTCCCCGGTCTCCGCGTTGTAGCCCTCGTGCGCGTAGGTGCCGGTCACGAAGTCGTAGATCAGCCTGGTCTCCTCGTTCTCGCCCAGAGACAGGTCGAACGCGCCGAGAGTCACCTGGTACAAGCCAGCCGAGCTGCGGGGACCAGACCCCCCGAGCTTGTTGAAGCCGACGAACCACTTGGTGCTGGTCGGCACTGGTCCGACAAGGCCTTCCTTACCTGGTGCCGAGGCACGAAGCGGACGTCAGCACCCACTGGAGGTCGATGAGGGCCCCGGAGCAGGAGACATTCATGTTGACCATCCCGCTGACGGCGTTGATGGGCCGGATCAGGGCCTGGTAGGGGAACTGGCCGGGCAGGGCCATCTCGCCCCCCGAGATCGCCAGCGCATCCTGGGAACAACCCCCGACCCCTCGGTGCTAGTGCCTGATGGTGCCCGGCCCGGTGAGAGCGAGAGGGATGGCACCGGCTCTCCAATGGACAGGGACTTCCCCCGATCCTGCCCGCCATACCTGTGCCTGCGCCAGCAGGGCGAGGAGGAAGAGTGCGCTGAGAACGAGGACCTTCATGGTGAGCGTGAGCGATACGGACCGCAGTACTGGCAGAACAGAACGCCTACACGAGCACGACCTGCAGGACGGGCTAGGGGCTAGACGCGGCCGGTCCACTCGCCGAATCTTATCGAGCCTCCACTCGAGAAAGAATCGGCAATTGCAATTTCATCGTTAATTAATTGATTCCTTTATCTTGTTGTGGTCACAAATGTGACTCAAAAGGCACTTCACTTTCTTAACTTTTTTTTTTTTTTTTTTTTTTTTTGTGAATCTAGCTGCCCCACTCTATCCTCTATTACCAGTTTCCCCATCAAAGTCAAGAGAGGCATTAACTGAATTTTCTGTAATTTCGAAAATGTGTGAAACTGGTCATCAGTCCTGTGTCAAGACCAGTGTGTGTGTTTGCCGGGTTTGATCTAATAAAACAAATGTTTAACAGCCATAAGACATTTATTCTTTATTACCTTGAAGGTTCTAGACACTTGGCATTTAGGACTGTCACAATGATCAATGATGTTCTTCTCTTGCCTTTAAAAGAGTGCACTTGCCTTCAAGTGCAAGAAAAGAGCACTTGATTACAAAAAAAAATTAAATTAAAAGAAAAAAAACAAGTTACAGAGGATTAATTGTAAAATGAAACAAGCTAAAACAATTATAAAGTTTCACTTTCCGGTCTATCAGTCGCTTGGTAACGGTATGATTATAAATTAAGTAAGAAAGTTTAACTTTTGCATACTATATACATAAATTAAAAAATTCATTCATACATCATTATATAATTCTTTTACATGTAATGTACACTCATACCTATGGCTCTCATCCTTTGTACAACAAGATACATGGCATTATACACTTTGAATGGCAGTGTTGGTTTTGAAATACCCTCATCTTTCCAAAAGAAACGTGGAAAACATAGGAAAACACTAATTGTTTCTGTTGACTTAGAGAATGCATTGAACCCTTTTGAGATGACTTTCTAAAATTCTTTTGAAATAAATAAATCTTGAGTATTCCCAGCAAAGCTGACATTGGTGTTTTGATTTAAAAATTGAGCACTCCTTGTTTGATATGGGGATACAATGACAATTCAGAAAGCAACAGAATGAAAGATTGAGGATTACTCCTCCCTGCCCTCCATTCAAAAAGCACCCACTACATTTAACAATAAGCGAAATCACAAAGAGAAATGAAATGGGCTGTTTAGAATAAGCTACAAAGGGCACTTAACCCTTAACCCAAAACATCTGTTACAGTCATAAGTAGGTTTTATGAGTAACAAAAAGATCACAACAAAAGATGACTTTACGTAGTGTAGTACAATTTAAAAAGACTATTAACACACACAAAACAAGTCTTTATCAATATTTTCAGCTTTACAAGAGAACATACTGACACCAAACCACATGGGAAATATACACATGATATACACAACACATTATTTACCGTAAGTTCTGTACAAGGAAACAATTTTAACAGAAAAATGAGAAAGAAAAAAAAAACACCTTTGAAAACTGCTTTCTTGACTAAATTGAAGTGAAAACTACACACCTCTAAATTGTTTAAAATTTTTAGGGAATGGGACACAAAGATGACCACCATTTCATGGACAAATTGCCCTTTACTTGGCCAAGTGAGCATCAGATCATTCCCAATTTATGTTACTCTGACTAAATTGAATAAAACAGGTCTGCCATGAGACAAAGAACCCATATTGACATCACATGGTACTCTGGTACTACCACAAACAAATCAATCATTACCAGGAAAGTGAATGAATATGAACAAAATTAAATATTAGCAAGAACCCTGTGTGTACGGAGAATGACAGACTTAATGCTGAGTAATAATCATAAGTTATGTCAAGGACAATCAAACAAATGATTTTGCTTGAGGGTCTTGGATCACATAATCAATTATTTCAGGTAAGCTAGTGGTAGTTTCAGTCTTTTATGGATTTGACAGTCAAATGGGTGCTGCAGTTCACTAATTATAATTGACTGTTATTGTCCAAGAAATATTTGAACACTACCCCGAAAACTTGGGAGATAAATTTGACAGGTCTATAATATTATTACGTCTATATTGGCAGAATTGTCAAATACTTCTCAATTTAAAAAAAAAATCTAGGAATCAAGTATCTAAAAGAATTGTTTCTAATGTGCACAATTCATTTAAAAATAAGAGAAACAGTCTTCTGTCAATATCATGTCAGCTTTGAGCTTCCTAGGTCCATTGAAATCTCTTTACTATACAAATTACTTAAATAATTACATCTATCTACTAAAAATATACAATTAAAAATGAAGAATGAATCACAGCTTTTGAGAGAAATTATTTGCAGAAATGTGCAAGCACATCATTCTGCCATTTACAACAATTCAGAGAAGCTACTTCCAACCCAACAAACAAAAATAGGGAATAAGTAAGAAATAACAGCTCTAGTTATGGAAATTTCTTGGTTTCCACTGCCTCCCGCAGTGGCGTTGGACCGCGTGGCCACAACACCATCATCAAGTCTATTTGTTTCTAATCCACTTGATGGGTGAAGATTATTATCTTCAGTGTTGTGAGTGGGATAAGAAGGAGGCTGAACTCCCTCCAACACTCTTTCCTTGTTGTCGACTGGGGCATTGTTTCCAGGGATCTCAGGAACAGCACCAAAGTTCAAATCGTCATGGTTGTTGTGCGTGGAGTCCCCTGATCCTTCATGCCTGTTGATGTCATCTTCTTCACTGCCGATACCATCACCCGACCCACTGCCAGAGCCATTCAATCCTTCATCTGGAAGACATGAATCGTCATATTAGCACAAGTGGAAAAGAGGAAAACCAATATTTGGATGAAAATAAAAGTTTGCTTTCCCTTACCATTCTCATTATCAATCCATTGCACATCTCTCCCATTGTATGCTGCATTTAGGTTGCTGGTAAGAGTACGAAGGTGGAACAACTGTTCGTCGAGGAGAGAGGAAGGCTTTTGCTCTACTGTGACCTCAGGATTTGATCGCTGGTTGTTCATTCCATTACCAGTTATTTGAAGCTCATATCTAGCCTTCATTGCACCATTCCAACAGTTGTCATCAGAATCAGGCTTAGAGGAAGCCTTGTCATTGCAAATTTGGTAAGGCAGGTTAGACCAGAAGTTTTGTGTATCCATGATCTGAAGAAAGACACATAAAATATTACTGGTGAGAATAGGAGTAACTAGTGGCATCTAGAAGCTGTAGCACACAGGGTTTAAATAGCTCTCATAAAACTAGCTCATAAAAAATTTAGCTCATACCTTCGAGCGGATATCTTTGATGAGCTTTTCCAAGGTTGGGCCTTGGCCTTGGTCAGGGTTTGCATTTACATTTGGTGTTGATCCTCTGTAGTTATCTCTTGAGTGGGGCCCAAATTTGAGACTCTCAAAGTTAAGTTCTCTGTGGTTGTCACGTTTGGAACGTGCATCTCTTCGCTTGCGGCTGCCTTGCAGAGTAGGTCGACCACAACCACTGAACACCTGTAATAAAAGAATTGTTAAACAGCTGGTCACAGATGCGTACATATTAAAAGTACATTACAGAGCACAAGAGAAAACACACACCTTCTCTGATACTTGAGCTCCATCCTCTTGGAAATTCATAATGGCTTCAGAAATTTTGATGTCAATTGGCTCTACAACCTTCTGAATGTTGAATGGGTTGAGAAGCCTCTCGATGACACGTCCCATTTCCTCTGCAAAAACACACAGAGGCCACACATTAGTCTCCTTTTCTTCAGCACTGAGACAAGAAGAAAGAGCCTTCCTCAACTGGTACTTACTTATGAATTTGTTCCACTCTGAATCAAGTTCAGCCTGGTAGGCTAGGCAACCCTTCATGACATTGATGCAGTAATTGGAGCAAGCCTTCAGCTCCGTGAGGCCTTGGCAGGCAGGGCAATATGTCATCTTCATTACGGCTCTGGCGCAGTCAGGACTAGTGTCAATCTAAGAAAAAGAGAAGCAAGCAGTTAGTAATATCAAAGAGAAAATGTAAAAGCTGGGGGAAAATATTTTGAAACTCACATTAGCCATTTTGGTGATAATTTCAGATGCACGACTGAGACTCTGAGAGAAAGTTCTAGTGGCGACAAAGGACCGCTTCAACTGGTTAGTCAATTTACTGGGAACCTCTCCAAATGGCTTTAGGTCTTTCATGTGGTCTCCCACACATGCTAAGTATCTGTTGAAAAAAAAAAAAATAGAGGAAAATAGTTAATTTCAGCATTAGACTTTGTTTAGGAAAACAGGATAAAATGGGAGTCCATCTTCTCAACACTTAATTCTCAAGCTGGTTAAACTTACTTCTCATCAAAGTGGTACTGCTGGTTGAGGACGGTGAACATCTTCTGATACAAGGTGTTGAAGAAGGTGTCCAGGGCATCCTCCAGGTCGACGCCACCCTTGGCGTAGTAGAGTTCCAGCTGGTCGAACAGGTCGGTGAAGACGTACGAGTGCTGCTCGTAGATCATGCCGTACGTCTTTTTGAACATGTCGTGGAACTCGCGCTTCGAGTTAGTCAGCAGGTCGTTGAAGTACTCTGCGGAAACAGGGGATGAATGAGTCACAGGCTGAACAACCACATACATAACGGAAAGCGAAAACAAAAACAACACAAAAACCGCTTCCGCTTGAACTTACCGTCGAACTTGGTGGCGCGCGTCTTGAAGAGCGTCGCCATCTTGGCGAGGGCGTCCTTGACGGCCTTGTCGTACTCCTGCTTGCTCTGCAGCTTCAGCTGACCCTCCATCTGCTCCGTACAGCAGGTCATCCCCTGCGCGCACACCCGTAGGTGCGTCCCTGTAACAACAAGCACATCCGTCAGCAAGCGTCCCAAGCACGAGGGGAAGTCCCGACGCGGCCCGGCGCAGGTGCCTGCACTATCTCCGTTCCGCAGCTGCCCGCCCCGACTGCCGTTCGCACCCCTCTCACTCCCACCAACGCACCCACCCAACGCCTTTTTGAAACAGAAAGAAGAAACAGATAAGGGCCCCTCCCTCCGGTGCCCTCCGGTGCCCTCCGGGGCCCTCCGGTTTCCGGCCGGCGTCCTACCGCGGCTCCTCCGGTACGCCTTTTGGCTAGCATCGCTCTCTTATCAGTGCGAACCACGCCGCGGCCACGCCTCGCCACGCCACGCCACGCCCTGCTGGTTGGAACAGCGGGGCGGGGGGGGGCAGGGGGCAGGGGGCTGCCGTCCGCTACCAAACCAGACGGGGCGCGGGGCTGCGCGGGGCGGCGCGGGGAGCAAATGACTGTCGCCCACCGGCCGCGTTCGAAACAGCGCCCCGCCAAGTGTACCGCGGGACCCGCCACAGCCACGGCCACTCACAGCACAGCACCGCCCCGCCACGAAGGCAGTCTTTGTTGTAATTACTTTGAGACTGCGGGGCGCGCGGGGGGCAGGGCGGGGCGGGGCAGGGCAGGGCCGGGCAGTCGGGGTGGCAACGGCAAGAAGGTGCGAGAGAGACGGCCACGGCAACGGCGCGGCCAGAGCCGGAGGCCGGGGCAGGAACAAGGTGTTTATCATTCCCGGGATTTCGCCGTAAATTGGTCACCACCGTCGTCGTGGGAGGGAGGGAGAAAGAGCAAGGGGGGGGGGGGGGGGGGACTGCGCGCCCCTGCGCGCCCCACGCCCTCCCCCTGCCAACGCACTAACTACCCTCTGTCATCAGGCATCGAATTATGGCCCGGGATATCCCGATGCGCGGCGTCCGCCCGGCGGGGTGGGGAGGGGTGGGGGGGGGGGGGGCGCCCTGGCGTCTGCACCAGGCCAGGCCACCACCCCCTGCCCTGCCTGCTGGTTCACGCTTTTGCCGACGCCGTGGAAACTTTGTACCCCTTTCTCATTTCCACACATTTTTCATAAAGCGCCCCCGTCCCCCATCTCTCTCTCTCTCTCTCTCTCTCTCTCTCTCTCTCTCTCTCTCTCTCTCTCTCTCTCTCTCTCTCTCTCTCTCTCTCTGACACACACACACATACGTGCTGATGATGAGTGTTACTTCGCACATCTCAAAAAGAAAAAGACCGAGCAGCTCATACATTGCAAACAATAACTGGTTTAACACGACGGAGAAGTGGAGGGAGGGGGGGCTGCGCTTAAAATGCGCGAGCTGCCAGCCTGTGTGTGTGTGTGTGTGACTGTCATCCCTTTCACTGGAGTGTCCCTGGAAGAACAAAAGAGCCGCCCCCGAAACACACTCTCACAGGCACACACCGGGGAAGGGGAGGGGTGGGGCACGGACTATTATTAGCCCTTTATGTCCATGTGTTTGTCCAAGAGGGAAGAGGGCCCAGACGGAAGGAAGGGGCGCGCGCGCGCACGCACACACATACACACATGGGAAAGGGAGGGGTGGGGTTAGGGTGGGGGGGAGACAGGAGCACGGCACACACGCTGATGACTCATTCTCTGCCGCAGATTCGCACACAGGGTTTGACCTCCGCCCCCTCTGGTGGTGAGGTGAGGTGAGAGAACCTGCGGTGGAAAGCTGTCTCCCCCTTTCTCCCTCCCCCTTTTTTTGGTGTGCGTGTGTGTGTGTGTGTGTTTTAATTTTGCGAGTTTGGAGTGTCGGAGGAGAAGGAGGGCGTCTCTGTAGGCGGTGCGGTCGGTCCAGTGCCCGGTCTATTTGCCAGATCTGGGCTTTCCGTCGCCGGTTTGGCGCCCTGCCGCCGCCCCAGCAGCGACACGACAGCGCGGAGGAACAGGAACAGGAGCTGCTGCTCTGTGCCAAGGAGATTAAGTCCCGAGTGTCAGTCGGCAGAGCGAGGCGGGCAGAGCGAGGCGGCCGGCCGGGAAGCAATCGCCGCTCTGAAAAGGGGTTTTATCTGAGCAGAGCAGTCGCTGCGGGGGGGAAGGTGATTGGGGACCCCAGGTGAATCAGTTCCACGTGATAAGTGGCGATAAGAGGGAAGCGCAGCCCGGCAGCCCCCACCACGCCATGCCACGCATAATCCGCTAAAAAATGTACCAGAGCCGCTGTCACTGTCACATGGGTAAGTACACTGCTGCTGGCTAATTGCCGCTCTGCTGACCGGTCCAGTCAGTCCAGAGGAGGGGAGGGTAGAGGAGTGGAGGAGAGAGGGAGAGGAGGAGAGAGGAGGAGAGGAGAGGAGAGATTTGAGATTTATTGTCATTGAACTTAGAAGTTATAGACAATGTTATTAACATTCTATAAAATATTTAAAAAACATAGCACAAATAATCATTTACAGAGTAGAACTCTCCCTCTACTAATAACTTTTTTTAGAGCAGATTTAAATTTAAGATATGGTAAATTCTTTATCCTAGAGGGAAATACATTAAGAGGGCGCTATACAGACGAAAAGTTCCACCAGCTCCATCCAGCCCGGAATAGGAGAGGAGAGGAGAGGAGAGGAGAGGAGAGGAGCTTCACGCTCCGCGGCGCCCCGTCCCCGGCCCAGCCCGGCTCGACAAGTTATTCGTGATCGTTATTAACTGCAGTTGCCGACCGACTATTGAGGCGACTAATAAGGCTGGAAATTGCCGCCCGATCCCGATCCTCCGGGTCCTCCGGGTCCTCCGGGTCCTCCGGGGCCTCCGGGGCCTCCGGGACGGAGCCGGGCTCATGGACCTCATGATAAAGCGATTGGGTACGTCCGGTCCAGTCCGGTCTGCTGGGGCTCATGTCAGTCAGGGGCGGAGCCGGCAGCCGGCAGAGCGGAGGGGATCACAGGGAGGAATGCAGCGGCACGCCCGCACATGCAGGGCCTGCGGGCGGCGGGAGCGGGGCGGGGGCGGAGCGGGGGGCGGGGGCAGACGCAGCCCCCGCCGCGCCGCGCTTCCTTCCGGACTCTTCCAGCCGCAGACCAGAAGAGCCGCCAGAAGCGCCGCCAGAGGCCAGACCAGAACACTACCGCCTCGCCTCGCCACACAATATCCCCTCCGAGGTGATCGCCTGACCGCTACTGCTACTGCGCGGGCACCAGAGCCGCAGCCCCCGTCCTAGCCGCCTGCGGGTGCCGTGCGGGTGCGAGAGAGCGCGGGCTAGCGGTAGCAGCGGTAGTAGCAACCCGATACCTTGGCACTACTGAACCTCCCGCAGCGCGAACACAGGCAGGGAGCCGCAGGGAACACGGCACAGAGAGAGAGAGAGAGAGAGAGAGAGAGAGAGAGAGAGAGAGAGAGAGAGAGAGAGAGAGAGAGAGAGAGAGAGAGGGGGGGGGGAAGGAGAGGGCCTCCGCTTGTCGCCGCGACGTAACCCGGAAGTTGTAAATCACAGGGTGCACATGCGAGTGCTCGCAAGGGGACCCAGCCCAGCCCGCCGCACTGCCGCACCCTGTCCTGCCCCGCGTCTCCTGCCAAGTGGCTCAAGGAGCGGGAAGGGTTACGCCGACAGCAGCAGCAGCAGCCGCGATTGGCTTCTGCAGGGGGAGGACGCGCACTGCTCACGTCCACAACCCCCACGCACCCCGATACTGACCACCGGTGGGGGCGGAGCGGGGGCGGGGCGGGGAGGCGGGCAAGCTGGCCAGACTTACTTTGTATGCACCAAGGCCCGGCGCGTTAATACATCGGCGGCCCATTTTTCCCCCCGTCCGTCCGCCCTGGAGCCTCGGGCCAGCGTTGTCCGTCTGCATGCCGAAATAACGCAGGAACCACTACCTCCACCTCCACCTCCACCACCGCCCGCTTTTTCGGATGCCGGCGGCGAGGGTGGCTCCTAATGTTTACCCAACGCGGCGGCGTTGGGGAGGAGGAGAAGGAGAAGATGAACAACCCTTATTTGTTTGTTTAGCCCCCTCCGCTTCCCCCGCACACGAGCCCCACGCCACCACCACCACCACCGCCACCGCCGCCAGGATAGAAAGGAGATGGAGGGGGGGGGGGGGTAGTATTTTTACAAGAGATGGCCGTAACACTCGACCCCGCCTCGCCACGCCTGGCGTGCATCGCGCTGGCGTGGCGGGAAAACGGGGGGCGTTTTCAAAGGGGGCACGCGGCAGCGAACACGAAGAAGCGGAGCAGAGAAGAGCGCAGCAGCAGAGAAGAGCGGGGCAGAGAAGAGCGGAGCGAGCGAACGCGGCGACCGCGGCGACGTGACGGGCTTGGGACGGACGAGACGGGCCGCGCTGACACGAAGACTCAAATAATTACACGCAGGTGTAGGTTTCCTCAAAGAGGACGGGACGGGACATCCGTGCGGTCCGCTGGGCCCGCGGCTCATGACCCCCCCCCCCCCCCCACCCCCACCCCATGGAGATGACAGCCCGGCGCGGCGGGGAGAGACACGGGCGACAACGCAAAAGAAATGGGCAGGGACATCGAGATATACTAACCTAACGACCGAAGAGGAGAGGAGATGGAGAGAGGGGACGGGGGAGGGCCAGTGCAGGACGGCGAGGTAAAGGGAGACGCTCGGACGGGCAGAGAAGGGCAGGGAAGGGAAGGGGAGGTGAGCGGGACTCGGCTCGGCTCGGCCGTTCCCTCACATTCCGATGTCGCACCGCACGGCGGCAAAGCAATGGCTGCTGCCGCTGCTGCCGCTGCTGCCGCTGCTGCCGCTGCTGCCGCCGGCCTCCTGGGATGGCCGGTCGTAGGCTGGGCGGTGGTGGTCCGCTCCCACGGGCACTTATTCCTCTCTCTCTCTCTTTCTCTCTCTCTCTCTCTCTCTCTCTCTCTCTCTCTCTCTCTCTCTCTCTCTCTCTCTCTCTCTCTCTCCCCCCCCCGGGTAGCAGGGCGGTGTGCAGGGGGGGGGGGGGGGGGCGTCTCCGAGGCGGGCGCGGCCATCCAGGACCTGATCTAGGACTCATCCAGGACCTCAGCTGGCGGCCGCCGCCGCCCCCGCCGCAGAGTCTATGAACTTGAACACGGCGCGGCCGAGCTGCACGCGGCTCCACGCTGCACCACCGTCCCGGCGACACTCTGTATGCAGGAATGTGAATGTGAATGTGCACCAGATCGTGATGCAGCAGCAGCAGCAGCAGCAGCAGCAGCAGCAGCAGCAGCAGCGCAGACTCCGGAGGAGTGGCCCGCCCGGACAGGACAGGGCGGCTGCCCCCGGGCTGTCCAAGGGCTTCTCGTTGCCGCGGCACGGCGTCACTACACTGACGCACACCACACGTCCGCGTCACACCGACCCCGTGCAGGTAGGCATCCCCGCCGCGCACTCGTGTGGAAGTGTTGCCTACCCGGCGGTCTACAGGCGTCCCAGGCGGGCTCCGGGTCGGGCAAGTCACAGGTATACATACAGGTATACATTACAAAATCTCGTGAAATCTGTAGCCAGTCAAAAGTGCGATTTTCGTGGGAAAAACTTTTCATTGAAAGATTTCAGTTTTTCATAGAAAGATTCCATTTTTTTTTCATTGAAAGATTTCACTTTTTTATTGAAAGATTTCATTCTTTTCATTGAAAAGCTTTCCTCTTTCGCATTTCTGGTCACAGGCGTCACAGTGAGTCACCAGGTCCAGGGCCCCCGGCGTACCGAACAGGGACAGGACAGGACCCCACCGGGGGCCGAGGCCGGGGGCCCAGGTCCGCCGGCGGGCCCCGATACCATCTCACTCACACACTCTCACACACACACACACACACACACACACACACACACACAGCCGGCTGACGCCTGCGCCCTTCTGCATACACAGGGCTCCCAACAGAGGCTCAGCCGGCCGCAGTGCAGCCTCAGCGCCCTGCCCCGCCCCGCCCCGAGTCCGTGTTGGTTACTGCGCGCGCATTCCTCCATCGCTGACCTGGCGGGCACCTGGCGGGCACCTGGCGGGCACCTGGTGGCTGTATGCCGCCTATGGCTGCCGCGCCGTCGTAAGGACCAGGACCGCAGACCACATCCGCACCGCCCCCGGCCGCCCCCAGCCGCCCCCGGCCAACAGCTCATTCATACTGCAGTGCTAATTATCATGAGCCGGGATCAGCACGGCACGGCACTGCTGCAGCGGCATGAGAGTCATGGCAGGCGGGCGGGCGAGGCGATACTGCAGCAGCACGAGAGTCATGGCAGGCGGGCGGGAGGCGATACTTGTCGTACCGCGCCGCCTCCGCCACCAGGACAGGAATGAAATGCCTCAAAAGGCGGCGTGAGAAACCAAAGGGCCGGCGCCATATAATGTAACACAGAAGTAGGCCAAATCGGTCCCTGCCGTGATGCACACATCCACAGCACGTCCGCATGTCAAGGCGCGCATATAAAACGCCAGAGTGTGTTGCCACAGCCATCCCAATAACCGAAACCGGACGAAAAACAAAACTCGATATATCGCAAATAACAAGACTCCCTCTGAGTAGTACCAGTGGTACTACTCCTCTGCCCCAACGTATACCTGCAGCTAATATATTTCCATTCCCATTTTACTTTTTATGGTCACCCCCCCCCCTCCCCCAACTCGGTATACTGAACGATCCTCCCCAGCTCGTTGCGGCACGAAGGTGTCATATGAATGAGTCGATTGCCTTTCGCCATCTTTACGACAGCCGAACCGGCAACACCGGCAACACCGCCAATAAGACCCCCGTATCCGAGCCCGAGCGGCGCCGCTGTGCTGCCCGGTGACACGGAGGGCTGAACAGCAGCAGCAGCAGCAGCAGCAGCAGCAGCAGCAGCAGCAGCAGCAGCAGCAGCCTGCAGCAGCAGCAGCAGCGGCAGCAGCAACAGCAGCAGCCAGCAGCAGCAGCAGCAGCAGCAGCAGCAGCAGCAGCAGCAGCAGCAGCAGCAGCAGCAGCAGCAGCAGCCAGCAGCAGCAGCAGCAGCAGCAGCAGCAGTCGGCTGCGACCCAGACGCTGGATCGAGTTCAGCGGCAGAGAGCACGTATACAATGTTGCCGGCGAGTCCAATGCACCGTCCCAGACCAACCCCCAGGCCAGGACCATTCCGAGCGTCTTTACTGTAGCGGGGCGAGTTGTTCTCCCTTCACCATTTCCCCCAATACCCGTAGTAGTGACTTTCGGGGAATTTTTCTGACCGCACACCGACTTTTAAAGTAACGCGGCGGCCGGGGCCGGGGCCTGCCAGGGCCGCCCCGCCGTCTGACCGGGTCGGGCTAAGCGCCGCGGCCGAGCGGTCCGAGAGGCCACCGGCCACCGGTCTCTTCTTTGCCATTTAATTAATTGCAGCGCGGTGGCCGCGGGCAGCTGCGGCGGCAGCAGTAGCAGCAGCGGCAGCTGAGACGTGTCCCATCCCACCACAACTGCTGTGCAGCGCTGCACGGCTACGGGGGGCACAACACCGCCGCCGCCACCGCCGCTGCTGCAGTCGCGGTGACATTCAAATGTCACGGCGGCGCCGCCTCCCCCCCCCCCCCCCTTACCTTCCAGACGAGGACGGGGTACCTGGCCGCGGCGGGAGAGTCAGAGCGATGAAATAAAACAGCCGCGCGGTGCCACGGCCTCTGCCTACACGGCACCGGGCACCGATCAGCACACCCAACGGAGTCCCGGGCCCGGGTTCGAAAACTGCCCACTCCGGCGGCATTTGCTTGACGCCTTGCCTGACCCTATGCCATCCTATATACTTTATATATACATACAGGACGCGGCTACAGACAATAGATGCCCGGGAGACGACACACGTCCTCTCTCTCTCTCTCTCTCTCTCTCTCTCTCTCTCTCTCTCTCTCTCTCTCTCTCTCTCTCTCTCTCTCTCTCTCTCTCTCTCTCAGCTGGGAAAGGGCCGTGGTATCTAGGGCCTCTCCCTCTCCTTCCCTCTCAATCTGCTTGTACGACGTCGCCTACCGGTGAGCGCTGGTCGTTCTAACCCAGCCGCGGCCGGCCACACACACACACACACACACACACACACACACACACACCTGCATGCAGCGGTGCACTGCACATGCAGCAGGCCGCTGACTCAGCTCGGATGAGAAGAAGCCCCTGTGCCATGTGCCAACCCCACGGGCTCCCCTCCCCTCCCTCTCTCCTCCCCTCCTTTCCTCCCTACCGCCCTACAAAGTCCTCCGCAAAGCTCAGCAGCAGAAGCAGCAGCAGCAGCAGCGTTGCGAAAGCGGCGATGTGTGCCAAGCCGCCGGCCGCCGGCTCATCCCCATCCCCCCACGCCAAATCACATTAGGGGAGCCGTAGCCGGGGCGGGCGGGCGCCGTGCAGGTAGGCAACCACGGCAGCCGTGCGCGCCGGAGCACGGCGGGGCTGCCTACCCCGCCGGCCGCAGGGGCCGCAGCACCAGCAAAACAAAACGCAAACAGGGGACGGCGATCCACCGCAGCAACAGCAGAGCACGGCAGAGCCGCACGATAATGGCGGTAATAATGTAAAGCGGAGGGGGCGGAGGGCGACAAGAAAGGGGAGGAGAGGGAGGGAGGGAGAGGAGCGAGCAGGCGAGGGTGAGCGCGGGATGAGAAACGGTCCGAGGCGCCCAGCCTCGCCCGCGCAGGTACAGCACCACCAGCCCCGCGGTGTGCACCGCACCCACCCCGCCGGCCGCGGAGCGACACAAGAAGGGGTGAGTGAGGACAGGGGGGCTGAGCCGCTCCAGCCCTGCTCCAGCCCTGCTCCAGGCGCTCCAGGCTCCGGGCTTAGGAGCACGGAGAGGAACTGGAGAAGACGGAAACAGAATTAACTCCGGGAGAGCCAGGCGGCGCACGGCATTCCCGCTGCTGCTGCTACTGCCGCTGCTGCTACTGCCGCTGCTGCTACTGCTGCTGCTGCTACTGCCGCTGCTGCTACTGCCGCTGCTGCTACTGCTGCTGCTGCTACTGCCGCTGCTGCTACTGCCGCTGCTGCTACTGCTGCTGCTGCTACTGCCGCTGCTGCTACTGCTGCTGCTGCTACTGCCGCTGCTGCTACTGCCGCTGCTGCTACTGCTGCTGCTGCTACTGCCGCTGCTGCTCTTCCACGGCGCTTCAGTTTCATAACACGTCCAGGCACCTGGGCGGGGGGCGGCCGGCGGGGTCATTTGAGAGCCTTACTTGGGCGTTAGTTTGTGAGGGAAGCGCGCGTCCCCCCGGGCGGACCCGAGCAGCAGAGCAGAGGTGTCGGCAGCAGCCGGCAGCAGCCGCGGGCACTATGCACTTGCACCGGGCCCTGGCCATGGCCGTGGTCGCGGGGATTAAAAACTTCCTTTATGGGCAGTACTGCCTTCATTAGAATGGCACATGCCTCGCTCGCCACGCCCGCATCCTCAGCCCGGCTCCCCCAGCACACGGCCCGGCCCCGGACGGCTCAGACGTTGCCGGCGACACGCAGAGAAAAACGACACCGAAATAAGACATTTCCCCGCTCCGCACCGCGCCGCACCGCGCACAGCAAGCCCGGCTGAAGGACGACACCAACATCCCGCGAGCGAGGGCGTCTCTGCATGTCGTACAACACGGCCGGCGCGGGCACACACACGCAGCGTGCCCAGACAAAGCCCCCGGGCTGGGCGGCGGCGGCGAGGAAGAGCAGAAAGAGGGAACGAAATCGTAAAAAAAAAAGAAGGTAGAAGTGCGGGGAAAGAAAAACAAAGGACAGAAATATCATCGCCAGCTCGGATATATAGGGGGCGGAGCTGCGAAAACTCTCGTCGTGCGAATGGTTGGCACATAAAAGTCATTCCACTCCATCCGCACCACCCACTTTTCTCTCTCTCTCTCTCTCTCTCTCTCTCTCTCTCTCTCTCTCTCTCTCTCTCTCTCTCTCTCTCTCTCTCTCTCTCTCTCTCTCTCTCACACACACACACACACACACACACACACACACACACGCGCGCGCGCGCGCGCGCGCGCGGCAACAAAAATACCGCCAATATGAATATTAAAGTCGCTTTTCCGCCGATTATGACCGCCGACCGCGCGTTTGTCGTCTCATACCCTGTCCCTCTCCCTCTCCCCGGTCGGGTGTGTCCCACTCTGTCCCTCTCACCTGGCTCGCTGCCTCATCCCTCCTATCTCTGTCCGTGGCGCGGACGGCGGCAATCTCTATATCCCTGTCTCAACCATATACCACACGCGCACCCGTCCGGCCCTGATACCACGCCTCGCCCAGTGATAACGTAAATCCCCGATGGGGGCGACGCACACCGTGTGAACACCGTGTGAACACCGTGTGAACACCGTGTGTGCCCCACGGGGAGCGTCACCACCGTCAGCACACCGGCCACCGGAGAAATCCGTTCGAGCAGCGCATTCTTGCAAACAGCTGCTCGGCCAATTTTTCTCGCGTCCTGAAGGTCCCCCTTCCCTTTCCCTCGGGCAAATGCGCACACACACACACACACACACACACACGTACACACACGCACGCACACACACACACACACACACACACACACCTTTCCATTAGCCGAGTGCCGTTTTTACAGCCCATTTTTATGGCAGTATTCAACTCCGGTGCCATTATCGGAGCTAAAGCGTCCTCGGTCCGCCCGCAGGCCCCGGAGGCCCCGGCCCGGCAGACCCGGAGCCAGGAGCCGCGGCGGTGACCGCAGCTGCAGCAGCTGCAGCTGCAGCAGCTGCGCCGCTCTTGTTGAACACTCTGGAGTTTTCTGAACACTCGCGCGTTACGTCACTCGCAGAAATGTTCCCACGCCGGCCGGTAGAGGGCGCGACGGGGCGGGCGACCCGCGCGTCAATCACCGCAGGGCGTTGGCGGCGCGATCCAGATAGATAAGAGATAAGCGCGTCAGCTGCCGTGCGTCCAGGACGTACCGGTAATCCTACTTTATTATAAGCTTATAATCCCCCTAGAGATAGCCACGACCATGCGGATTCAAGAAGCGCCAGGTAAAGTGAATAAAATGAAATTTATTTTTTCTTGCTGAAAAATTGAATCAAATCGACTACAAAAATCAATGCGAATACTGCGTATTGTAGAGTTAGGGCCTCTAGGTAGCGGTCATTGCACCGCTAGCATTCTCATACGCTGGCCGCCTGGAGCCAGCTAGTCTCATGCAAGGCTCTCGCACTGTTGTCCCCGGCAACGCCTAACAACGCCTCGGTTGGCTCTGGCTCGCCAGTCTGGCCAGTCTTCGCCGCTCCGTGCTCCGAGACTGTTCCTTGTTATATCAATAAATTTTCTGGTTCCAGCATATCTGAGTATTTCCTTCTGTCCGAAGCTACGTTTCAGTATTTTCTGGTTCCAGCATATCTGAGTAATTCCTTCTGTCCGAAGCTACGTTTCAGTATTTTTCATCAATGTCCACCGAAAAATAAAACTGCAGTGCGGTTTTTACCTAAATTAGTCCATTTCATTTTATATCAATTTTCCCCCATTTTTTTTTTCTCTGACAGTGCTTGTCGCCCGGACAGAACTGCTAGTACCACCCGGGAAGAACAAGAAGCTCAGCTACAGCTGCCCGCTGCTGCGACGGATGGTGGATGAAAAGCACCACAGACAGGCAGGCAGGCAGGCAGCCAGGCACGACGGTGGCTCTGCCCGCGGCCGCGGGTGGGCGGCAGCAGGGCGTAACATAATTGCTAGAAGCGATCGCTCGGCGGCGGCTGCGTTTAACGATAGAATGGCAGCTGTCACGGGCAAAGCGAGCCGAGCCGAGCCGCACCGCGCTGATGGGTGGCGTGAGTCAGCAAGCGGCGGGGGGCTGCCACTGACAACAGGTGGCGCCGCGGGTACCGGAGAGAGAGGGAGAGGGAGAGAGGGAGAGAGGGAGAGAGAGAGAGAGAGGAGAGAGAGAGAGGGAGAGAGAGAGAGAGGGGGAGAGATGGAGAGAGAGGAGAGCGGGAGGGAGAGAGAGGGATGGAGAAAGAGAGAGGAGGGAGGGAGACAGAAAGGGAAGAAGAAGAAGAAGAAGAAGAAGAAGAAGAAGAAGAAGAAGAAGAAGAAGAAGAAGAAGAAGAAGATGCGCAGAATACTGCAAGTGTCACCGGCCGCGGCCTGCCCCGCCGGCCTCCGCTTTCTCCGAAACCCATAGCGAGACATGCGGCAGGCGTCAGGTATTATTCAGTACTCTACGCATGAATAGCGCCACCGTCCCTCCAGTGGGTGCCACTGACCCCCCGCCCCGCCGCAGCCTAGCGCCGGCGGCGCTCTCTGGAACCAGGTCACCCCCCCCCCCCCCCCCACCCCCACGTCCTTTCCCATATCTCGCTTTCCAGCGAAAGACCATCGCATTGAATGCTCAGCTCATTCTCGCAAGTTGATTTATACGGACGCGGCTGACTCGGCTCGGCTCTCATTCAGTCCGAGGCCGGGCCGGGCCCGGGCGGGCCGAGCCGAGCCGAGCTCTGGCGCTGCCTGGGGGCATGCAAACGCCATCCCGTCCTGCCCGATAACAATGCGAGGCGGAGGAGGCCGAGAGCCGAGAGCCGAGAGCCGAGCTGAGAGAGTCTTTGCCTCCTTCGCCTCGCCAACGGCACGCCAACGACCAGCCAGCGGCCCAACTGCTATGCCGGACCGGACCATTCGGATATCGGCGTCAGTGACGGCGGAGGTGGCATCAAATCCGGGGCACGACACAGGATACGCCCCCCCCCTCCCCTCCGCCACTCTCGTGCTGTTATTACCCACCTCTTTCTGGCCGCGCCGGCCGGCCGGAAGAAATGCCCTCTTCTCCACAACAAATCCAGTGGTGTACACGAGGAACAAGGGAGGGGGGGGGGGAGGATTTCGTCTACGGTTTGAGAGGAGTGTGTTCGGAGGCGACGTGAGGTGCCTGCTCAATGATTCAAGTCCGCCCCCCCCCTCCCTTTTACCTAACCGCGGCAACGACTATCCCCCGGGGGGGGGGGGGGGGGAATGCGAGAGCACGTCCGCGCATGAGAGAGAGAGGGAGAGGGTCACTGGAAACAAAAGATAGTCCTGACGGACTGACTCGCACTTGAGCGAGAGTGACAGAGGGTAAGGGGAGGGGGGGGGGGGGGGTACGCAGGATGCGTCAATCGAATTCGTAGTCACTTCAGCAGCCACGCCGCGCCACTGCAGGGACCTAAACCACCGCGCGCACCGCAGGGGGTGCGAGTGAGAGAGAGATGGGGGGGGGGGGGGAGAGCAAGAGAAAGAGAGCACCACACAAAGGGCGAGCGGCGAGACGTATGCAGGGCGTAGGTCACGAGGCCCTGTGGGACCCAGCGGGGCCCGGCCCGGTGGGACCACGGGGACCACCCTGCGCTGGGCTGGCCGTCGACAGGGTCACGCCACGCCTCGCCTGCCGCACGCCACACGCCACAATCCGCCGCCAGCCCGCCCCGCCCATTTATTAAAACCTGCCACGGAGATACGGAGGTCCCCCACCCGTCCCCTTTACCACACATCGATTCATTAGTATCCGGGGCACACGGCACTGCGGGATCCCGTGCGGATCCCCCCGGCCGGGACCAGGATCACCCGGGATCATCCGTGGGGGTCGCCTCGGCCAGAGGGGCTGCCGATGTACACCGTGAGGGAGGGGGGCGTAAGATAATTATTGCCAACGTCGCCGTCGGGGCCGTAGCCTGCGGGCCGGCTAAGCTCGGCTTAGGGCAGCGCCCCCAGCCTGCCCAGCCACCCGGGGGGGCCCTACCAGACCCTACGAGCCCCTACGAGGGCGGAGGGCTCGGCTCGGCCGCTTGCAGCTTACGCCCGCGGTTTTGTTGGCCCAGATTTATGTGCTTCCTCATGTGGCCACAGCGCGACAGTGGCGCCCCTGGCGGCCGCGGGTGTCGGCGGCGGCCGGGTCTCCGTGTGCAGCCCGCGGCGGCCCCCGGCAGCCCCCAGCGGCCCCCAGCGGCCCCCAGCGGCCTCCGGCAGCAGCCCCACGCCTAGGCCTTACCAGCCGCCCGCTCCAAGTTTTCGCGAAGCGCGCCGTTTTAATTACACGCTGAAACATTAATTGCAAACGGAATATAAACGAGGGGACCATTACTCCCCTCTCTCTCCCTCTCACTCCCTCCGGACGGTAACTACCGTGATGGAGCGGGCTCGGCACAGGATGGGGCACAGTCCGCCCCCAGCAGCACAGCGATACGGATAGGGCGGCCAATGCAATGCCCTTCGCGTCGCGGCGCGTCGCCGGGGGGATGGGAAAAGTGTTAACGACTCTTGTTGTGGAGCGGCGGGGGGCGGCGGTCCCAGGGGAGGAGGGGAGGGGCAGCGCCACACACTGCCGCCCCCGGCCCGCCCCCGGCTGCAGCCGCACTGGCGCCCCGGGATGAGCCGAGCAATCGATGTTGTCGTCGGCGGTCCTCCAGAGGTGTCCCCGGCCGCCCCCGCTGCCCCCGGCCGCCCCTCCCCTCCCCTCCCGCTACTCACCCTCTCACACACCTGACCCAATTCCATTTACACACGGCGCAGCCGGGCCGCCGCCAAACGGGGCCGAGTTTTTCATCCCATCTCTGCCCGCACATCGCACACACACACCTGCAACAGACGGAGGAAACACACATGTCAGAAGTGAATAACAACATGGAAATACGTTTACACGGAGCTCCGCTGCGGCGGCGGCAGTGGTGGTGCCGGGCGCCCGATAGGCCGGCCCGCCGTGCGTGGGAGGCGAGCGGGTTGCCTACCGCCGTATCCGCAGGCGCTACTGCTGCTGCTGCTGCTGCCGCTGCCGTGGAGGCCGGAAGTTGTTTGGCGACGACTATGTGCCGACCAGGACACCGTGCGTGTGCGTGCGCCAGCGACACCGTGATGAAAACACTCCGCGCACGCACACCCGCATGCACGCCAAGCGCGTGCCGCGCTATAAATCATCGGGGGTCGTACCCTCCGCACGACGGACGGACGGCTCGTGCGTTCGTGTGTGTATGAGAGAGAAAGAGAAGTTCGAGAGATAGAGGGAGAGAGGGGGAGAGAGGGAGAGAGAGAGAGAGAGAGAGAGAGAGAGAGAGAGAGAGAGAGAGAGAGAGAGAGAGAGAGAGAGAGGGAGAGAGAGAGAGAGAGAGAGAGAGAGAGAGAGAGAGAGAGAGAGAGAGAGAGAGCAGAGAAAGAGACAGAGAGAGAGACAGAGAGGGAGAGACAGAGAGAGAGAGAGAGAGAGAGAGAGAGAGAGAGAGAGAGAGAGAGCGAGATAGAGAGAGACTCCCTTTCTGAAAAGTGTAGCGTGCAGCCGCGTTATGAATACGGTAACGGGGCACACGGAATTCGAGGACCGCGAGCGCGATACAACGCAACTGGCTGTGCATGCTCTGGCTGAGAGAAAAATGGTGCACCCCGTGACCACACGTCCGTCTGTCTGACCGTCTGTCTGTCCGCCTGTGTGTCACGGCAGCGGACACTTCCACCCAACGACACACTTCACGCCGGAAGGCGGGGAGGAGAAGTCACGTCTCAGACGTGTCGCGCGACGGACCGAGATTTTTGCCAGACAAACGTGCTGCAGGCGGCGGCTGCAGTACTCCTAGTCCAGAGGGGGAGGGGAGAGAGATAAAGAGAGAGAGAGAGAGAGAGAGAGAGAGAGAGAGAGAGAGAGAGAGAGAGATATGGAGGGGGAGAAGGGGAGAGAGGGATACCCGGTGTCAGGTTCATCGTCAGGTCACGATCATCTTTCAGGTCGCGGCGACCGGGCACACCGCGTCCACCCCATGCTCCGGCAACGTGCCAGCGACCTGACCTGTGCTCTCTCTCTCTCTCTCTCTCTCTCTCTCTCTCTCTCTCTCTCTCTCTCTCTCTCTCTCTCTCTCTCTCTCCCCCCCATCTCTCTCTCTCTCTCTCTCTCTCTCTCGCTCGGGCATGACCGCTCCGACAGTGCACTGCAGCTGCAACTGCAGCGGCAGCAGCAGCAGGTCTCCTGGGGTCACTTCGCTGGACTGTTACCCCCACCACGCGCACAGCCTCGCAGGCCTTGCAGCGGAGCTGAGCTATCCTATCCTCTGCTGTCCCACGGGATGCAGGCAAAGGGCACACAGCCCACACGCCACTTATCAAGATGGTTTCCGCTGATAAGAACGTGTGCACGTCCCGTGTGCGCCCCGTGTGCGTCCCGTGTGCGCCCCAGCCACTGCCGGCCACGGATACCAACGCGGAGAAAAAAGATCAGTGATCGCACCTAATTTTTAAGTTGATATCCAGACAAGCAGTGAATTTTGATTGTAAGAACTACAATTTTGGTTGGGGGAATAAATTTTCAGCTGCACTGACGAAACGTGAGTTGCTCCAACGAAGACGTTCGTTGGAGGAGCACGAAGCAGAAAACGATTGTGTAGTGCTTACTGCATGGCCGAAAAAATTAGTTGCGACCGCTTATCTGTTTTCTCCGTGCACAGGCCGCGACGGGCGCATGGAAGCCAGAATGGGGAGCGTTGGTCAAGGAGGAGCCAGAGGAGAACGTCCCAGGTGCACGTAGGCTTACAGGCACCCACTCCCACTGCCGTAACTCGCACTCTGAGGTACTTGGTTCCACCGCTGCTGCACCCTGTGTGCACTATGCGCTCCCGTCTGCAGCACGCGAGTGATATGTACTGCTGCGGCGTACGCGTGGAGGCGTCTGGCGCGTGTGTGTGCATGAGCGTGCCCCTCGTGTGAACAGCCCGCCAGGGGGTGAGACGTGCCGGGGCCCCGCCGTGGGGCAGTGGGGCCCCGCCAGGGGGTGAGACGTGCCGGGGCCCCGCCGTGGGGCAGTGGGGCCCAGCCCCGCCAGATAGCATCGTCCGGCAGGCAGGCCGTCGCGACACACCGCGGCTGTATATTTCACGCACGTCGCCAAAACAAAAACAAAAAAAATATGAAAGAATGAGAAAACAACAAAAACCGGGGGGGGGGGGGGAACAGAAAAATGTGGGCGCGGGGAGGTAAATGAAAACGTTAGGCACAGAAAGTGGTAAAAGGTACTGCTAGAGGGAGCACGCGATATGCGCGAATGTACATGGCGGACAATCGTGGCGTGTTATTAAACAGTATATCCCGGCCAGAAAAAGTCGCGGCTGCTTAATTTCATTACCCTGTTGCCATGACAACGCGGCGAGACGCACACGGCCGCCAAATACTTGTCCTTTTCCAAGCGCGATCATCCCTTCATTAAACGGACAGGGAAACTGCAGCCGTGTCGGGCTGGGCACGCGCCTGGCACACGTCCGGCACACGCCCGCGCGGCTCAGCGGGCGGCGTGCCACCCCATCCCGAGTATCCCGACCCCTCCCTCCCTCCCTCCCTCCCTCCCTCCCTCCCTCCCTCTCTCTCTCCCTCTCTCTCTCTCTCTCTCTCTCTCTCTCTCTCTCTCTCCCTCCCTCCCGCCAGACGCACCCCCGGCGCGCACAGCACTCGATCGCAGAGCATAAAGCACCCTTGGATTGGGTCCGACTATGAGGCAATGGAGGCCGTAATTGTCCGCACCACCGCGCCACATACATATAGTGCTGCCAAACGCCGCGCCGCATCAAAACACAGATTTTCCGCAAAACGCTTTAACTTAACTTAGCAGCGAGAGCCCGACTCAACTCTTTCGTAAAACACCACAAACAATAACAACGACACATTTTAAGCTCTCATTTCGCAGCCGATCCCCACCCCGCATTAATAAAACAAGCGATTATGATAAAGAGTGTCCGGTTGTCGTGGGGCTGCCGGAGTGTGGAGCTCGGCTCGGCTCGGCTCGGCTCGGCCCGGCCCGGCTCGGCTCGGCTCGGCTCGGCTCGGCCCGGCCCGGCTCGGCCCGGCTCCTTTTCAGTGAGGCTGTGCTGGCTGCGCTGCGCACACTCCTCCTGCCCCCGGTCCCCCCACGCCGGTCAGCCAGCAAGCGCTCAAACTCCGATCAAACAGTCGGCAAACACTGGCCTTTGGGCCCTTGGCTCTACCCTCTGCCCTGCCTCTGCCCTCCCCAGCAAATCTCTTCCGACTCTCTTTTCCCTTTCATCCCTCTCGTGAACGGTTTCGAAAAGGGGGAGGGAAAAAAATCGAGGAGGCCCCGGGGGTAAAAGTTTTGGCAGTCGGTGGACCGGGGGCGCCGGGGCGGGCGCCGGGCCTGGCCAGTGGCCGTGCCGTCGACTCACCCCGCCTCCCCTCCCCGCGCCGCATTCCTCGCGCCGCTCCAGCGCGAACACGCTGCCACCTCCAGCAGCCTCCAGCAGGCTCCAGCGCAGCACTCGGCGCCTCCAGCCCGCCTCCCCTCCCCTCCCGCTGACATATTTTCGGGCAAATCAAGGGGATGGCTGGAGTGCCGGTCCGACGCCTCCCCTAACCCGCACCGCGCCGGCAACACGCCGCCACCCGCCCCCGGCCGTCACCGACGCACACTGACGTCAAATAAAATTCATCGTACGAAGCTACTCGCATGGTCATGTGACAGCTGAGGACGGGCGGGAGCAAGGCGTCCGCTGAGTTCATTCAGTGCGCATTCAGCTGCACGGGAAGGGCAGGGGGGTCGTCCACCCAGCTGTGAGCGCTAGCTGAACAAGCGGGAGGGGCGGCGCGGTGCGGCCCGCGGGGTGTTGCCGCCGCCGCCGCCGCCGCCGCCGCCACCGCCACCATCGATCACACGGCCGTACCGCGGCCCGGCGGCCCGGCGTGCATGTGCGACTCCGACGTGTGGCTATGAAAAATAAATCGGCCACCAGCCGCGCCGCGGCGCCACGCGCCCGCCAATACCCAGACCACCGCGTGAGCCACGGGGCGAAGGGCGAATGATAAATAGACAACTCGATAATTTAAATCATTAAATTACAGGTCGTCGAATTTTTTTTTTTAATTTCTATTTTTCCCACTCCGTCGCGTGTACCTGTGTCGGACACACACGGCGGCCCACAGGTGGATTCGAACGGCGGCCATGAAAATGAATGTCTAAACTGAGGAACTGAGGACGCCCCGCCGCCGCCGGCCCGGCCGAATCACCGAAAGGGTGGGCAAACAATGGCAGATGGCGGCGGAGAGAGTTTGTTGCCACCACGACGACGCAGTCACCCCGCCGAGGGCACCCGCACCCGCCGAGGGCATCCGCACCCGCCGAGGGCATCCGCACCCGCCGAGGGCACCCGCACCACCCCAACCCTTCGTTAGCGCAGAGGGGAGGGGAGGGGAGGCGAGGAGTGAGAAATGGCCACCCATCCCCAGGAGGACGAGAAGCGACGGGACGGGACGGACGTCGGAGCGCGCTCAGCGCCCAGTGCTACGGAGACAGGCCGGGCCGCCAGACCCCCTCTGTCTCTGTCCCTCTCACACCCACAGCATAACACCCCTGATAAAAACGCCACACTTCCGGACGGGCTGAGGCGTGAGGGGGGAGAGAGACAGAGAGAGAGACAGAGAGAGAGACAGAGAGAGAGAGAGAGAGAGAGAGAGAGAGAGAGAGAGAGAGAGAGAGAGAGAGAGAGAGAGAGAGAGAGAGAGAGAGAGAGAGAGAGAGAGAGAGAGAGAGAGAGAGAGAGAGAGAGAGGGGGCTCCCAAATTAAAAGTGACAGCGTCAGCGGGGGGTCTCTGGCCCGCTCTGGCCCGGCCCGGCGGCCCCCTCCAGCAGGACGGCTCACTTGAAGCGTGTGTGTGAGCACTGCAGTGCTGCAGCAGGAAGCTGGCCAGCCGTTGGCCATCATCTCATATCCGTGTGGGGCCAAGGGGCGGCCCAGGGGGGCCCAGGGGCCGGTGTGGGGCCCAACGCCCAGGCACAGCTCGGCCAGCGGTCCCCGCCCCGTCCTAGCGGCCGTGGGCTGTGGCCAGGCCTCTGTGCCGCTGTCCCTCCCTCTGCATTCGCAAGGTCGGCCGGGTCGTATAAAGTGGGCGGCCACCGGCCACCGGCCATCCCCAACCCCCGCAGGGCCGCCGCCAACCCCCGCACCACCCCGCCACCCTGTTAGCATAACTTTATTCCACCCGGCCCGGCCCCCGGCTGCCCCCGGCTGCCCCCGGCTGCCCCCGGCTGCCCCCGGCTGCCCCCGGCTGCCCCCGGCTGCCCCCGGCCGGCAGACCACGGCAGCCGACAGCCGACAGATCTCAACGGCCTATAGAAGTTCAGTCAACCCGGCGGACGGCGCCTTCGCGTATAGTTTGTCTCGGCTCGTCTCGTCAGAACAGGGGTGGGGTTTGGCTGTTCTAGCTCAGTCACGGCGTATTGACACTTCGGAAGCAGGGCCGCCTGGTCAACACCCCCTCCCTCCCCCTCCCCCCAGACAGGGCGCAAACGCTGTGTAAACAGAGCGTGCGATGGCCTGCAGGGTGGGGGGGGGGGGGGGGGCAATGCCAAACGGTACGGTATGTACTCACCGCCAGGAGCAGCGCGTGTAAAGGGCCTTGGCGACTGGTGAGAACCAACCAACCGGTCAGGAAGGACAGGGGAAAAAAAGGAAATGGTTCGAGCGTTTCCTGAGAAACAGTTTATCCGAAAGCAAGCACACGCACACACACACACCGCTCTCACAGGTCGCAGAGTGAGCCGTACGCGGACTCAGTTATCTGCTGCGGAGGTACACTAAGGTACCGGTACACGCGCGGAGGTGAGGTGCCGAAAGCCGAACCGTTCCGTTCCTCTTCTTACACCACTCATTTCCTGCGCTGGCCGCTTCAAATCCCTCTTAAAGGGCGAAAGAAATAAAAATAAAGTAATAATTGCAAGGCGAAGCACAGAAACGCGACCAGGGTACAGGAGTTGAACCCTCGTCCCTTTGAAAACGGTATGCAAATTTCTGTGCAGATTCCGCCGAAGTAAATTCGTCTATCTCTCTCTCTCTCTCTCTCTGGAAATGAGCGAGACATGAGAGAGAGAGAGAGAGAGAGAGAGAGAGAGAGAGAGAGAGAGAGAGAGAGAGAGAGAGAGAGAGAGAGAGAGAGAGAGAGAGAGAACGATGCCGGCGAGTGAATAAACGCTTTGAGGGAAAAATAAGAAAATAAGTCGCCTTCTCGACCTAAAAAATGAGAAGAGAAAGACAAGAAACAGAGGATGAAGAGGAGGAGCTAACCAGCCGCAGCCAGAGCGAGCGAGCAAGAGAGAGATAGAGAGAACGCGCAATAAAGCAGGAGTATAAATCGGAATGCGGTAGGCCGAAAAGACATTACGAGATTAAGAAAATTGAGAGCGGTGGGAGGGGGAGGGGAGGCCTTGGCTGGACGCCTGACGCGGCGCGGACCCGGCGACGGTCATAAAATGCAAAACAACGAGTGTTAAACGAGGCGAAACGGTCCGCCAATCCGCGGGAGGCAGGACAGGGCGCTGGCCGGCGCCGGCCAACCGGGCGTCACCGCGGCCAGATACCGGCCCCTGATTGGCTGCGAGCCATCCGCTAGGGCGGACAAGTATATGCGAAATGCGCGCGCCCCGCGCTGCTCTGCTCCGCGGAGAAAAGAAAAACACACCGAAAACACTTGCATTTCAATTACATCCCGGGCCGCGACCGGGCGGGTTTACCTCACGGAGGGGCAGAGAGAGAGGGAGGGAGGGAGGGAGAGAGAGAGAGGGAGAGAGAGAGAGAGAGAGAGAGAGAGAGAGAGAGAGAGAGAGAGAGAGAGAGAGAGAGAGAGAGAGAGAGAGAGAGAGAGAGAGAGAGAGAGAGAGAGAGAGAGAGAGAGAGAGAGAGAGAGAGAGAGAGAGAGAGAGAGAGAGAGAGAGAGAGAGAGAGATTTGATTTGATTTGATTTATTACACCAACATTGGTTACATACAGGTTACATACAGGTTATTAAAAGAAATCGCATTGCAGGTACTCGTCGACATCATAAAACACATTTTCCACCAGAAATGATCTAACAGTTTTACAGAAGTTTTTATACGTCAATTCGAATACCAAGGCTCCCGAGAGCATCGTTTTTCTTTTGTTGGACGACGACAACAGCGGACAGCAAAAGTGGAAGCCGACGCCAATATTTTCCTCATTTTCACTCCGCGGCCACCGCGACGTCAGTGTAACGCTTAGGGGGGTAGAGGACAAGGGGAGGGGGAGGGGGGGGGCTGACAGCAGCCCCGGCACCGCGGAGGTTGTCATCACGAAGCCTTTCGGAGCCCGGAGCCGCGGTTTGCCCCGCCGTTATGGTGAAGACCCGACACCGACACCGCCGGAGTCTATGTCGGAGTCTGCCGGAGCCCTGCCTTGGTGCCGCTGTATTACTTTTTAATGGACATCGTTTCCACCTCAACCTCCCCCCCCCCCCCCAACCTCCGGTGCGATACGACACGCCACCGACACGGCGAGCACGGTATACAGCCCCCGTGCTGCAGCTTCCCTCATTGCCAACCGAACCATTTTTTGACCATTTTCCGCAAACACGGCCAGCAAAAACATTTTTTTTTTATTTGACCGGGCAGCAAATGTTTGGTCCCGGGCACGCCAACAACCCGTTCACGTTCCCTCTCCGATCCTTCCTATGCGCTATTTTCGGGGGAGGTGTGTTGAGTTCGCTCGCAGCATCGTGCCTTTCGCTTACCATAGCACTCGCGCGCACACACACACACACACACACCCCACATGCACCCGTGCATACTTCTTTCCTCCACGTATGTATGTGTGTGTGTGTGTGCGCGCGCGGAAGCCCTCGGCGCCCTGCCCTACGCCCTGCCCCGCTTTGCTCCCGCTCACATGCACCGCCGCCATCATGCGGCCCAGCGGAAATCCAAACAAACCGAAACGAGCCCAAAACTATGCCACCCCCGGCTTGCGCAGCCCTGCGCCACGCGCCCTCTCCCTTCCTCCCTCCCCCCCCCCCTCTCTCTCTTTCTCTCTCTCTCTCTCTCTCTCTCTCTCTCTCCCCCCCCCGCCCCCCCCCCCCCGCAGATCCCGCTCGCGAGATATGGCCAAGTTTTTGCCCTCTCCGCTTCGACTGCTTCCTTGGCCGCGGCCGCGGGACCCGCGAGGCAAGCGAGACCGAAACGAATACGACGGTCCGCACTGCTCCACTCCAACTAAAGATGTAAATTTTCCGAAATGTTTAAAATTCGAACGAATATTTGGGCGAAATTTTTCTTTTTTCCGTGAAATCTCGCCCATGTAGCCCGTCAAACCGGGTGAACCCTGGAGAAATTTTCATTAAAAGATTTCATTTTTTTTCATTGAAAGATTCCATTTTTTTCATTGAAAGATTTCATCTTTCGCGAAAGCCCCGTTTTTTTTTTGGGTGTTTGGCAACCCCACGATGCAGCGATGCAAGGCGGGGACAAGAACCTCTTCCGCGCGGGCCGTGGGCGGCAGGCGGCGGGCGGCAGGGTCGGTGTGGCGCTAGGCCGGTGAAACATGACCGTCAGGACGGGAGGGGAAGGGGCAAGAAAACGAAGTAAAAAGAGGGCGAGCGGCGGAAAATAAATGAAATAACACGGCAACACGAGGGCGGCACGAGCGCGGCGTGGGAATGACACGCCCCCCGCCGCCCCCGCCCGCCCCTTATCGTGCACGCCAATGGTGAAAACGAGCAGAGACAAGGCTGCGCTTCAGTGTCGTGGGGGTCCCGATCCCCCCCCCCCCCCCCCGGCGGCACTGCAAAACACCAACAGCTTATACGGCCAGCCCGGCCAACACTTTGGCCGAAATTGGCTTTCCGTTTGCAAAGTTGGCCCGCGGGGTCCGCAGCTGAGGCTCTCCGATTAGGCGAACACACAAATAAGACGCTCGCCGCTATAGCGAGCCCCAGCCCGCGGGGCCCAGCCCAGCACAGACCCGGGCAGTGTAAACCGCCCCCCCCCCTCCCCCGGAACCACAAGTTGGTCCGGCGATGTCGTTCCAAATTCATGAGCGTCCAGCAGCCGCTCGACTCGCGGCGACAAAGCCGTCATCAGCCTGCTCCCCGGGGGGTCCGGGAGGGTTCGCGGGGGGTCACCCCAGTGGCGTAGTGGCTGCTACAGCTCTGAGGGGGTGGGTCCCCTCTCGAGAGGGTGGTGAAAGGTGAAAAGTGAAAGGAAAAAGGAAGGGAAAGAGGCGGAAAATGAGAAGAAAGGAAGGAAAAGGAAAGGAAGCGCAAAAACATGCACATTTAATAGCGTTTTATGGCGATAATAGCGGTCTGAGGGGTGGGTGGGTCCCCACGGAGGCCAGCTTGCTACGCCACTGGGTCCCCCGGGCGGGCGGCGCGGCACCTGCCCAGCACCGGCCGTCCCCAGACCCGCGCGCGCGCCCAACTCAGCCGGTGTTTGAACCCGGGGCCCGGCCCGGAGGGGCGCGGGGGCGGTATTCACATGCTAATGCCCCCGGGCCCAGGACCCCGATGCAGCGGGGCGGGGGTCAGAACAGACCGGCGGCTGCGTGCGAACAGACAGACCCCCTGCGGAGACAGCCCTGCAGTGTCTCCAAGCGGGCGGCCCGGTGCGGCCGATGGCAGGGGCGGGCCGAAGGAGCTGATAATGCGATGAGTGTGCTGGGAACGGCGGCGGCAGTGGTGGCGGCGGCGGCAGCGGCAGCAGCACCCTCACCTCCCCCGACGAAAAGCCGGCCCACCGAGTTAGGCCGGTCGGTCGACCCGCCGGTTTCTATGAATCGATGCAGCAGTGGTGGTGGCGGCGGCGGCGAACCCGAACTAAAACTCCGACCGGGACCTGTGCCGGGGCCGGGACCCCTACGGCCCATGGCTGCCCTGGCTGCCCTCGGATGCCCACGGCCCGGAGCCGTTTGCCGTAAAACTGAGGCGCCCAAACTTCCCTAATGAAGTCAACTCCCCGCAGGGAATAAGTTATTCACCGCGACGCGGCACGGCACGGAGGGGAGACATCGGCGCGCTAAGCTGTCCTGTCGCCGGCCAAACGCATAAAAACAATAATGGCCGACGAGGGTTCGACTCCCAGCGCCGCCGCAACACAGATCGGATCTGACATTGCAGCGGCACAAAAAAAAAAAAAAAAAAAATGTAAACCCACGTAACACAACGATGCATCGTTGTGATGAATGTCGTCGTTACTCTCAGAGCACCACCGGTATGCATATTTCCGATCACGTCCCTGATCACAGTCCTTATCAGGGGGACACCTGGCGCTGTCACTGATTGAGGCATCCTGCAGGATACAGGAAACCTGGGCTGATATACGGCGCCCACCTGACACATGTCAGACGTGCTGACAGGCGACACACGAGGTCACGGACCACGGACAAGTAAACGATTCTAGGGGTGCGGGGCCCAACGGAGCCTCATCAGGATGTAAACCTCTGACCCCCCCCCCCCCCAACTACTCATCGGTCCCATATATCTACGCGACAGCCAACCTCATTTCCTCACATTCACTCTATTCATCACTCGCCGTATCTCTCCTGCTCGCCATGCCTTGATATCTCTCCCTCTCTCTCTCTCTCTCTCTCTCTCTCTCTCTCTCTCTCTCTCTCTCTCTCTCTCTCTCTCTCTCTCTCTGGCACGCGTGTAACACGCGGGGCGCACACCACAGGAAGCCATGTCATCATCCAATCATCGTTACCATCATCATGGCGTGATGCCTATGTGCACAAATTGCACACATACCGGTCTGGTCAAACTCACCTCCCCCCCAACACAGCTAGGGCCGATGCTTTACATGGTCCAGATGAGAGGAAAGGGAGGGAGGGTGAAAGAGAGAGAGAGAGAGAGAGAGAGAGAGAGAGAGAGAGAGAGAGAGAGAGAGAGAGAGAGAGAGAGAGAGAGAGAGAGAGATAGAGGCGCGGGTTCGGTGGGGGAGGGGAGCGGATAACGAACGCTGTCCAGGCCCTCTGCATGCGGCCAATCCCCAGCACACGCACTCCCCAGGTGAAACAGGCGTTAGCAAACACGCATTAGCCCCCTCCCTCCTTGCATTTTGGACCCTCAAGTCAAACCAACTCTGCCCCCGTCTATATCAGCCTCCCAGCAGCAGCAGCAGCAGCAGCAGCAGCAGCAGCAGCAGCAGCAGCAGCAGCAGCAGCAGCAGCAGCAGCAGCAGCAGCAGCAGCAGCAGCAGCAGCAGCAGCAGCAGCAGCAGCAGCAGCAGCAGCAGCAGCAGCAGCAGCAGCAGCAGCAGCAGCAGCAGCAGCAGCAGCAGCAGCAGCAGCAGCAGCAGCAGCAGCAGCAGCAGCAGCAGCAGCAGCAGCAGCAGCAGCAGCAGAAGAAGACTCCTGGAGACTGAGGCGGATCCCCAGGGAGTGGGCGGAAGGGAGCTCGGATGGTCCGGAGATGGTAGGCTCCCGGGGAGGGGCCGGAGCCAGAGCCGGGAAGCTGGTCGCCGCCTCCAGACCCCAGCCCAGGCCGCCCCCATCCATTCCCAACACTTCGCGGCCTCCGACATGCTCCCCTTTCTGCAGGCTGATGGCGCTGCTGCTCACCAGTGGCCCGCCTGCCAGAGCCGGGGTAGGCCAGCCCGCACGACACGCGTGCGTGGACTCTAGTCCAGGTTGCCTAC
Source organism: Odontothrips loti (assembly GCA_038380765.1). NCBI lineage: Eukaryota > Metazoa > Arthropoda > Insecta > Thysanoptera > Thripidae > Odontothrips > Odontothrips loti. The sequence continues at coordinate 12,795,982 of CM076254.1, forward strand.
CCGGCAGGCGCCCAACGACTCAGCGCGACCCGATCAGGAAAAACCTTCGCAGCACATTATATCGACTAGGTGTATACCCACGCAACTTGCCAAGCGGATTCCGCAATATGCTCTCTCTCTCTCTCTCTCTCTCTCTCTCTCTCTCTCTCTCTCTTACACACACACACACACACACACACACGGATCGGACCGCCATAAATCTCACACATGCTCCACTTTCACGGACGCCGGAGTCCCGCGTCCTCCCCTGCTTTTGTTTCAGCGCCATATAGGGCCCCGAAGGGTGTTTAGGGGGGGGGGGGAGAAAATAAAATTGCATGCCACTGTTATTATTATTTGGCGCACGAGGTGCAAAAGCTTTTAAAAGGCAATGAATAATAAATACCACACGAAGCGACGCCTAATACAAAAGAGTGTTTGGGAATTTGTTACCACCACCCCCCCTCTCCCTTTCCTCTCCCACTCCCCTATCCCTCTTTCTCTTTTCTCTTGCGAATAAACGATGAAGATGGCGCAGCAGCGGGAAGCTTATTTCCACGACGAGCGAGAAACAAAAATGTCACGACACGGATGATGTCGCATTGACTGTAGATTATCATTATTAATGCGCACTTGCTCCAGCAGATCGAAAAAAAGATCTGACCGTGACTGAAATGACACCCCCTCCCTTTTTACCGGGTCTCGGTAGCGTACGCTTATCAGTCAGATCCACACACGGGGCGCGCGGTGACACTTGAGCAAGCAATCGTCTGGAGCAAACGCGATGCTCACTTTTCTCTCTCTTTCTCTCTCTCTCTCTCTCTCTCTCTCTCTCTCTCTCTCTCTCTCTCTCTCTCTCTCTCTCTCTCTCTCTCTCTCTCTCTCTCTCTCTCTCTCTCTCTCTCTCTCTCTCTCTCTCTCTCTCTCTCTTCTGTCGGCTTCTCCCGACCGCTGTCGCGCCGCGGCCGCGCGCGGGGCTTCACACATCCCCCTCTCCTCCAAGCCCCTCCCCGGCGATGTTGGCGAAAGGTTGCCCCGCAGTGCACAAGAAGGCACCGCAGCGGTGATCCATCATGTTCGAGCAGACTGCTTATCAGGCCGCGCTCAAAAAGCGTTTGCAAAGCGTGCGCACGGGCGGGACAGCTGCTGGAGAACTGGAGGACCCTTCCAGACATCACCGGCGGCCCTTCCAGACACCACTGACGGCCCTCCTCCAGACACCACTGACGGCCCTTCCAGACACCACTGACGGCCCTCACATCGCTGAGGTCCCGTCGGATGTGTGTCAGCCGGCCCTCAGACACCGCTGACGGCCCTTCCAGACACCACTGACGGCCCTCCTCCAGACATCACCTCAGACACCGCTGGGGTCCCGTCGGATGTGTGTCAGCCGGCCCTCACGACACGTCGTTCACGTCGTGATGCAGACGACACGCTTTCCCGCCTGCAGCTACCACCACCAGGCCGGCCAACACCGCCGCGCCGCACAGGCGCCGCCGCAAACCACAGCGGGACCGAGCGGGGCTGCCAACATCACCGGGGGGACACCCGAGATGCAGCCACCGGTGCGGTAGGTGCCGGGAGCACACGGGAACCGACGGGAACCCAACCGTGATGCGAAATGACCACGCGATCCACAGGAGACCCAGGACACACAGGGGACATTACTGGAAATTATTTCACGATGCTCTTGGGCCTCGGACGGCGCTATATTCAGAACTCCTGGTCCGCACCCGGAGCCTCGGAGGCCGGAGCGGGAGGAACACACAGGTACACCTCATCAGCATACGGCCCCTGCCGGCCTACCCCGGCACACAGGTGTTTGGCCAGGTGTGGCCCGCGAAGCGCTGCAATTAATAACTGATAAGCAGCCGGGAGTGGAATGAAGGGCCCCCTCGGCGAACGGAAACCGGGCGCACTGCAGAAACGTATACGGGACTCACCCTCCGCCGCACTCGCTGTCTCTCTCTAGCACCCAGCCGGAGTGCGGAGAGGGATCGCAGCCGCGACTTCGATCCCCCTCGCACCTCCTCGCAGCATTGGATGACAGAGTGAAATTTTAATGACTCCGGCCTCCTCCGGGTCGGGCGGGGCTTTCACATGCTAACAGCGTGTGAGCGCGCCCGGCTGCTGCCGGCGGCGGCCCGGAGGCGGCCCGGAGGCAGCCCGGAGGCGGCCCCGAGGCAGCCCGGAGGCGGCCCCCTTTGAGACGCACTCAGTGTGGCGCTACGTGTCGGTTAGGCAGACCTGCCCGCGCGTGTGAGGCTGCGTGCGTGAGTGTCTCTGCGTCCCCTCCCCCCCCCCCTCCCCAACCCTTTTCCCGCCTCACCTCACCGGAGCAAGCAAAGCAGGTCCTGGTCCTGGACAGGGGCCGTCGTCGAAGCCGTCACCTCGGCAGCAGTGACGACCGGCCAAAGCAGCCGACCGGTGAGTGCCCCCCGCACCCATACACACACACACACACAGTGTGTCGAGGGCCCCCCACCCGCTGATTTCACGAGCCGGTGATTCAACGACAAAAGCGCCCACAAGGGGGCCGTGATGGAGAGCGAGAGACGCGGCGGCGGCGGTGCGGTGCGTGTGTGTGCAACAACAAGCACGAGCCCATTCTCGCACACGAGTGACTCTGCTAATGCGGAACAACACACACACACACACACACACACACACACCCACTGAAGGGGGCGGCGCGGGGGCTCGCCGTCGGCACCACTTCTGAAACTGTCGTCTTTATTTTTAACCTTTCGCTCCGCTTAATATCCCGAACCACAATATAGATTTTCCTCGGACATCGTCATCATATCATACACTGCATTTCCCTGCTGAGTTAAAACCGGACAGCCCCCCCCCCCCCCCCTCCCCCGGGGCGTTAGCCTACACACGAGGCACGCGCCCTCCTATACTCACCCTTTCCAAGCAAATGAGCGAAAATCCTGTCCCTTCAGCACACTATTTTTACTCCAGCCGGCCAGCGGGCTCCCTGTTTCCCCCGTCGTGTCGGCCAGTCTCTGCCGAGAGAGAGAGAGAGAGACAGAGACAGAGAGAGAGAGAGAGAGAGAGAGAGAGAGAGAGAGAGAGAGAGAGAGAGAGAGAGAGAGAGAGAGAGAGAGAGAGAGAGAGAGAGAGAGAGAGAGAGAGAGAGAGAGAGAGAGAGAGAGAGAGAGAGAGAGAGAGAGAGAGAGCGAGCGAGAGAGAGAGAGAGAGAGAGAGAGAGAGAGAGAGAGAGAGACAGACAGACAGACAGACAGACAGAGAGAGAGAGAGAGAGAGAGCGAGAGAGAGAGCGAGAGAGAGAGAGAGAGAGAGAGAGAGAGAGAGAGAGAGAGAGAGAGAGAGAGAGAGAGAGAGAGAGAGAGAGAGAGAGAGAGAGAGAGAGAGAGAGAGAGAGAGAGAGAGAGAGAGAGAGAGAGAGAGAGAGAGAGAGAAAGAGTGAGTCCAGTCGCGGCGCAGTACTCTTCCTACAAGGTCCTCGACCAAACATATTTATGCAGAGAGGCCCGCTGGGGAAGGGATCCCGAGCTGCCATTTATTCGACGAATCAAGGGAACTCTCATGAGGCGAGCAGCGGAGCGGACGGAGCGGAGTCGAAGACTACTCCTTACTCCAGTAGCGGAGCGGACGGAGCGGAGTGCAGCAGTTGCCGCCGTCCCTATCCAGCCCAGAATGGGACATTTATTAAAGCCTGCTTGCTGCTGCAGCAGCCGGCCTCCTGGCTTCAGCCGGTCACCGCGAACGGCTTGGCTCGCGTCCACCTGTGTGTGTGTGTGTGTGTGTGCGTGTGTGTGCGTGTGTGTGTGTGTGTGTGTGAGCGCGGCTGCCTGCCTCGTTACCCGCCCCCGCGACTTTACTACCGCGCTTATCAACATCAATGGCGCCGATGGCGGCGGTCGCCCCGTTACCTTGTAACTGGAGTAACTGGTCTGGGTGATGCGGGGTAAGCCGGACCCGGACCGGGCCGGAGCACCGCCAGGAAATCCGAGACTTTTGAAGAAACTGCCGGATAATCCGGGGGTAAACCGGTAAGATTCTTGAAAAAAAAAAATTCTGGAAAATCCAGGCGTAATCCGAGGTGATCCAGCGAAAAAACAGAGTAACCCGGCGGACACGATTTTTCCGAGCTGTTTCCCCGTTTCCCCCTCGACTACAGCCTACAGCAGCCAACACCTCGACGCCGCGCGTCAGCGGAGGTGGTAGTGACAGCCTTGGTGGTGGTGGTGGTGGTGGTGGTGGTGGATATGCAACAGGGCCTGCGCTCACACACACACACACACACACACACACACACACACGAGGTGCCTCGCCTCATCAGGGCCGTGCGACAAACGGGACAAATGATACGCGCGCGCGCGCGTTTGTGTGTGTGTGTGTGTGTGTGTGTGTGTGTGTGTGTGTGTGTGCGCGCGCGCGGTCCTGTCCTCCACACTCGGCTGCGCACATCAGCAGGCCCAATCTCCAGCGTGCCATCCCCACCCCCTTCCCGCCAAGACACCCCCATCCCCCACCCCGTGCCGTCTCCGCAGAAGGGGAGGAAAACCACGGGCGGCAGCACAGCAACTTGAGTAACGAGAGCGGGGCGCGGAGATCCTTCAAACTTCCGTTAGCGAGCCCGGAGCGCGCACAGCAGCAGCGGCGGAGAGCGAACTTTGCGGCGAGGGGCTGCGCGATGTGCGTGTGACAGAGCCGGCGGCCGCCCCGGGCACCCCGGGCAGGGTGCACGACAGAGACAGACGACAGGGCGGAGCACGAGTGCGATCAGCGTGCGAGCGAGCGCCTTGTCTAAAAGCCGCTAGATGGCGCTGCAGACGCGGCGTGACCACCGCGGCTGACCGGCTGGCCCTTGGGCCCGCCCCGCCCGCCCCCGCACAGAGAGCGCTATTCATGCCTCGGCAGCAGCAGCAGGCCCTGCCGGACAGGGCTGGCCACTATGTGCCGTATCGGGTGCGGCAGGAACTGTGCAGACCCCCAGCAGTGATATCACGCCGCACTAGCCACGCGCCGTGGGCGGACACACAGTGGTCACCTCTATGCAGCCCGGTCCCCGCCGGTCCCAGTCCCGCCCGTCAGCGCTGGCCAGTGCAGCAGGTTCACACGCAGCAGCACGCCAGCCCTGCTGCTGCTGCTGCTGCTGCTGCTGCTGCTGCTGCTGCTGCTGCTGCTGCTGCTGCCCCTCTTGAGTTGACTTGATGACGATAATTGTGAGCGCATCTCCATTAATTACCCACCGTTTCCCCTTGTCGAGGCCGGGCTGTGTCGGGGCGGGCGCGGTCACCGGACCAGAACGTCGGTGTCGGTGTCGGTGCCAAAGCGTCGTCGTCCGCATGGCATGGAAGGGGCAGCGCGGCAGCGCCGGGCCGGGCCGGCAGCAGGAGTCGGGGGTACCCTCCGGCAGAGCAGCGGGCCAAAGCGACTGGCCGCCACTATTTTCCGCACCGTCAGACACTCAAACGGTGGCCACCAGTTTTCTTATAAACCGGCTGGCAGCGGCGATCGAGCGGGGAGAAGACGGAGCAGGAGCAGGAGAGAGAGAGAGAGAGAGAGAGAGAGAGAGAGAGAGAGAGAGAGAGAGAGAGAGAGAGAGAGAGAGAGAGAGAGAGAGAGAGAGAGAGAGAGAGAGAGAGAGAGAGAGAGAGAGAGAGAGAGAGAGAGAGAGAGCAGAGAGAGAGAGAGAGAGAGAGAGAGAGAGAGCGGTGGCAATGTGTGAGGATGGCGCTGAAGGGATCAAAGGGATCATCAAATTCACCCGCACGGACAGAACTACACACAGTCCTGTAATCCCCTGCCCCCCGCGCCCAAAACCTCGCGCCAAAAATAAATCCACGGATTGAAAAATAACCCGAGATAGAGCCGCAGTCCTCACTCTTGTCAGTCCGCACCCAATCCGAGGGTCGTAACACACATGGACTGGTCTGGTCTGTTCGTCTAGGACGACGGGTACAAAACGCTTTTTTTTTTTTCCGGCGCTTGAGAGAACTTTCTGAGAGCATAGCAACAGGCTAGCCCAGCCCAGCGTGCGGAGAGCTCATGGAGCACGAAATGATGATAAACAATTAAGAGCAGAAGAGAAACACAGACGCAGCGCAGGGCGGGCGCGCGCCCAGAGCCCATGGGCGCCATGAGCCGCCCAGCTGGTGGGCTCCCCAACACAGATATCAAAGACATCTGCTTCATCTCATTCGATATTTTCCCCCTTTCCTCTCACTTATTTTTCCGAGGGGGGGGGGGATTAAATTAATTACGAAACGCTTCCATTCCATCTCTGGCGGCCGCGCACCATCATGTTTACTGCACTACTGCCCCGGCACCCGCCCCACGCAGACCCCCCGCAAACACAGCGGCCGTGCGAATCCGGGACGGTATACATGGAGTTTACAGCAGACTGGAGCCCAGAGCAGATCCGGCCCGGACTTGTTTACAGGGCCCAGACCAGATCCGGCCCGGACTTGTTTACAGGGCCCAGACCAGATCCGGCCCGGACTTGTTTACAGGGCCCAGACCAGATCCGGCCCGGACTTGTTTACAGGGCCCAGACCAGATCCGGCCCGGACTTGTTTACAGGGCCCAGACCAGATCCGGCCCGGACTTGTTTACAGGGCCCAGACCAGATCCGGCCCGGACTTGTTTACAGGGCCCAGACCAGATCCGGCCCGGACTTGTTTACAGGGCCCAGACCAGATCCGGCCCGGACTTGTTTACAGGGCCCAGACCAGATCCGGCCCGGACTTGTTTACAGGGCCCAGACCAGATCCGGCCCGGACTTGTTTACAGGGCCCAGACCAGATCCGGCCCGGACTTGTTTACAGGGCCCAGACCAGATCCGGCCCGGACTTGTTTACAGGGCCCAGACCAGATCCGGCCCGGACTTGTTTACAGGGCCCAGACCAGATCCGGCCCGGACTTGTTTACAGGGCCCAGACCAGATCCGGCCCGGACTTGTTTACAGGGCCCAGACCAGATCCGGCCCGGACTTGTTTACAGGGCCCAGACCAGATCCGGCCCGGACTTGTTTACAGGGCCCAGACCAGATCCGGCCCGGACTTGTTTACAGGGCCCAGACCAGATCCGGAGGCTGGGCCGAGCAGAGCCCTCGTGACAGCAATGACTCTCCGATGGGGATAATCGGATGATGTAGTGACCGGCGGAGCAGCAGCGGCAGCAGCAGCGGCAGCAGCAGCGGCAGCAGCAGCGGCAGCAGCAGCGGCAGCAGCAGCGCGGCGCGTGTAAATTTACTTTTTATTCGTTTTGAATGAAGTTCTCGCGGAAGCAGGAGGAGGGAGGGGGAGGGGGTACAGGTCAGACCGGATAGGAGAGGCCGGAGCCCGGCCAGGCGAGCAGGGCAGCCAGGCCTGGACGATAGATTAGTCAGTCAGCCAGAATCAAAGGGAATCCGGCAGGAAAATACACAGCCATTACTTGGGAAATGATGCACTTAGGCGCGAGGAGGAGGCGGCGGCGGCGGGGCCGATCCTCGGCGGGAGAGAGAGAGAGGGGGGGGGGGGGAGATCGTGACCAACGGGACGGGTACTTCTTTCTGGCTGAGGTACCTGCAGGCGATACGCGAGGCGAGGCGAGCCTGGTATTACATTAACTTCATTCACAAGTCACTCGGCTCGGCCTGACCCGCCCGACCCCACGACCCGACCCGAGCGGATGCTTCTCAAATGATTATCATCATCATCAACGTCATGGATTAGTCTCTCTTTGTCTTTCTCTCTCGCTCATCGTGTGCGAAATTGAGAAAAGAGAGAGAGAGAGAGAGAGAGAGAGAGAGAGAGAGAGAGAGAGAGAGAGAGAGAGAGAGAGAGAGAGAGAGAGAGAGAGAGAGAGAGAGAGAGAGAGAGAGAAGTGGCGAGAGGGTCCGAGAAGAGTAGGGGCGGGTCATAAAAACCCGTCACCTGGTACCTCACGCGCGCCACGGCGAGTAACACGATAGTGTACTACCTCTTTACTCCATCCGGCACCAGCAAATCAGCCCGCAGGAGCAGAAAACACTTTTGTCTGACTGCGAGTTCACACCAACCTGCAACACAGAAACAACACAGCGTCTTAACTTTCGTTCGTTACAAAACTAGTACACATAAGGGGGGGGGGGGGGCAAGGAGAGAGAGAGAGAGAGAGAAGTGCCTCTGCATGCAGCCTTGTACAATCGCGCAGGACTGGAGCAAACTAGTTGCAGAGATGTAGCATTTGACGCTTCGCGCAGCAAGAGAAAGGATGCAACACCACGAGAGCAAGCTGCAACAAGCTGGCTGTGACCCGCGGGGTAACAACGGACGGGGTAACACCGGCGGGGTGATCTCCGCGGGGTAACTCGGCCCGGAATGTATCGCCGGGCTGTCGTCCCCGGCACGCTAATAACAATAAAAACGACAGCGAATAAAACGCAGAAGGCAAGAATGAGACAACAAAAAGGAGCAGAAATAACTCGGCGCGGCGTTCGTTGTGCGAATAACGCTTAAGGACGAAACAAGACGACGAACGTGACTCCTCATTTTGAAGGGAGAGCAAGAGGGAACATGGAGGAGGAAGAAACGGGAAATATGCATTCACCTGCCTTGCCATGACAATGGAATCTGGAGACATAGGCGCCCGAGAGAGCTCAGTGCCTTTCGCTTTGATTGACTACGATTCATACTCACTCTCTGTCTCTTTCTGTCTGTCTGTCTGTCTGTCTGTCTGTCTGTCTGTCTGTCTGTCTCTCTCTCTCTCTCTCTCTCTCTCTCTCTCTCTCTCTCTCTCTCTCTCTCTCTCTCTCTCTCTCGGGGGCCGGCCCCGGACGCCTGATAGGTAGGCAAGACCGTGTGTGCCTGGTGTGCCTACCTGCCGGGCGCCCCGAGGCCCCTGCGGGCAGCAGGGTAGGCAGCCCGCTCTGCAGCCGTGTCGCGCGGGCCTCACGCTCTGCCTACCCTGCAGGAGCGTTCTCACGCGCCACCGGCCCGGGGCTCGCTGGCACGGACCGACACGGACCGGCACGACCCCGCACGGCCCGGCCCGTCGCTCACACGGCCGCAAAGTGCGATGCGATGGCCAAACCGGGCGAAAGGCGCCTCGTAAAACGCGCGCGCGGCCCTCCATACGGAGAAGAATGCATTCCGACCGCTAACGACCGAGCGGAGCTGCGGCCGGGCTGCGGGCGGCATCTGCATTTAGAACACACCCTCTGATTACGGCGGGGCCGTGACTGCGCTGCGTACCGCCCCGTGCTGCTGCTGCTGCCCTTTTGTTGCCGGCTTGACACCGCGGATTCTAGATTCGGTGGCCTCGGCGGCATGGCCTGGCCTGGCCTGGCCTAGGCTGGTGCCGCGCTATAAAATCGAGGCCGAGAGCGCCTCGTCAGAGCCGGCGCACGCCCCGCGAGGCCAAGTACGGTTCACCGAACGCAGAGCGTGCGACACACAGGACAAGAACGGGTGTGAGAGAGAGAGGGAGAGAGGGCGAGAGAGAGAGACAGCGAGAGAGAGGGCGAGAGAGACAGCGAGAGAGAGAGAGAGAGAGAGAGAGAGAGAGAGAGAGAGAGAAGAGAGAGAGAGAGAGAGAGAGAGAGAGAGAGAGAGAGAGAGAGAGAGAGAGAGAGAGAGAGAGAGAGAGAGAGAGACTCTGAGCGGGAAAGGGCGGGGTCGAGTGCCGCGGTCATGAGCGCCATGGACCATCACCCGGAAGCAGCGCCGGGAGGGCCATGAGGGGTTTAGGACCCATAAACCGCGTTAACGCCGAAATTCACTACGCGGCACGGCAAAACGTTGTCCTGAGGGGGGAGGGGACGTTACAGTGTACAGTGTCACCACCCCCCACCCCTGCCGGGCCGGGTCCTCCACCTCACCTGTTCGTCCAAATGTACTTCTTGTGTAATGAGCAGAGCAGCAGCAGCAGCAGCAGCAGCAGCAGCACCGTGTGTCGCGCTGCCGCCGCCGCCTCATGCGGCACGCTGGGAATGTGTGTGTGTACGTGCGTGCACGTGTGTGAGTGCGTGCACGTGTGTGAGTGCGTGCACGCCGCCGTGTAGGCTCTACACCACAAATAACGCGTTGTTTGCAATTAGAAGAGACAAGAAGGTAAACGGCGCCAAACGACGACGCGAAACTTGAAAAATAAATAGTTCGAGGCAGGGGGGGGGGGGGATAAAAAGGAGAACAACTCCGAGGGGATGGAATGCAGAACCCCCTCATCCTCTCTCTCACACACGCGCGCGCGCGCGCACACACACACACACACACACACACACACACATTTGTCTGCACCTAAAAATAACGCACACAGCAGCAGCGTCCGACTGAACGCTTGACATGGAGAGAAAAAAAATTCTCACTGAAAAATTGGCAAGTTTTCGATGAGGAGTTGATTTTCTTAAATTTATTTTTCAGCGTGTCTCTACACAAAATACTTCACGAAAAATTTCTAGTTCTCCTGCAGTCCAATTTGACGTAGGACTTCTTCTCCGAAAGGTGAACGTGGATAGCCCACGCTCTGTCTCTGTCCACAGTCCGGGGCACCACCGGGCGCGGAAGGCAGCAGTATCAGCCGGGCGGTGCCGGGAAATATCGGAAGGTTATGATCGCTTCGGTTCCCTCACGCGGATCGGAGAATCCGGAAGAAGATGGGGGCGAGAGGAGGGGGGGGGGCGCTTTATTACTTCCCGATTCAAATGAAAATTTCCCCCGCTCGGTTTGGTCTGGCGGCTTTGCCCGGCTTTGCCCCCGGCTACGCCCGGCGCATCTCCTTTCCCACAATATGCGGCCGCGGTTCAAATACCGGCACGCGCGCAGGGAAAAGGAGGGGGGGGGAGACTAGACGCCCCCGTGGCCTTAATTTTCAAAGGCTTGCAATACTAAAGTGGGCGGGGGGGGGGGGGGCGGGCGTATAAAAACAGGGGGCTGTCGGCGGCCCTAACCAGTGAACTTTTTACACGGGGAGGCCCGCACTGCCGCACCGCTGCAGGGGTGGGGCGGGGCGGGGGGGGGGGGGGGGGGGGGTTAATGAGAACGCAGACCGGGCGCTAAACAAAATTCGGATTAAATTCGCGCCGCGTTGGCAATCCATCCCGGCAAGCAAGGATATATAGGCTGGGTGTCAGTTGTTGTTGCCGGGTTGGCCACGACTGCCTGCCTGCCTGCCTGCCTTGCTGGCAGGCTGGCTGGCTGGCTGGCTGGTTGCCTGGCTGGCTGGCTGGCTGGCTGGCTGGCTGGCTGGCTGGCTGGCTGGCTGGCTGGCTGGCTGGCTGGCTGGCTGCCTGCCTGCCTGCCTTGCTGGCTGGCTGGCTGGCTGCCTGCCATGCTGCCTTGCTGGCTGGCTGGCTGGCTGCCTGCCTGCCTGCCTGCCTGGCTGCCTGCCTCCCGCCTATCCGATCGGCTTGTCGCTACGCCAGAGCGGCTCGGAGCCGGAGCGCCAATACCGAAAGGCCAGGCCATGACAAAGGGCCCCGCTGTCCTAAAGTTCATTAAAAGGGCGGAACGACGCGGACAGGCGGGGGTAGGGGCATACAGTCCGCCCCGCTGTTGTGGGGGCGGTGATACGGCGCGGTATCATACGCAGCGGCCCAGCTGTTGCTAATTGGGCCCCGTCGGGCCGTGGGTCGCGGGTTCGACTCCCGGCTTTTCACAGAAATCCCGGACTAAAAACGATCGCGACATTTTCAAATTCGTGAAATCTGTGAAATTCGTGAAATTTCCCACCCTGAAATGGACCGCAGTTTCCCGACGACAATCTCTCCACCCGTTTCATACACCATCACATCTCCAATCAAGCCGACCAACCATACGGCGCAAAAGCGTGCGAGGCACGGCACAATCTGCTGCACCGCTTCATTATACGACAACGTCCGCCGCACTCACTCCCGCCCGCGCTGCAACACGTAATGGCTAGCTTTTCTTTCTCTTGCTGTTTCGCATGCATTTCTCTCTGTCTCTGTCTCTCTCTCTCTCTCTCTCTCTCTCTCTCTCTCTCTCTCTCTCTCTCTCTCTCTCTCTCTCTCTCTCTCTCTCTCGGCTGCGTGACCGAAGGACATAACGCCCCGGCCGGCGCCGCCCCGGCCCGGACCCCGCCGCGTCCGCAAATGGAAGAAGCCGGTCAAACGTCTCCGTCCTGCCCCCCAGGCTGGGGGGGGTCCGCGCGGCCCATGCTCCAGTCTCCCCTGGTCTCCACTCCCGGTCAGTCCCTAATAACGGAGGGCGCCCCGAACCCGAACGGCGGCCTATCCATCCCGTCCCGCCCCGTCCCATCCTCATCCTGCGACGACCATCACTCTTCCACACCTCTCCCCTCCCCTCTCCTCTCTCTCTCTCTCCGTCCTCGTCCCTCTCTCGCACGGCGTGGGAACGCGTCACCGTCGCCGCCGCGGCCGTCACATGGGTGCGAGCGAGACGGCGCGAGATAACTCATTCATTACCTCTTTAATTAAGGCGATGCGCAATTCAATTTGGATGGTGCGCGGGGCGAACGGGAGCCCGGGCCGGGCCGGGGCCGAGGAGAATGGAGGCGGCGGCGGCGGCGGCGGCGGCGGCGGCAGCGGCGAACACCATTCTCTCCGCCGGGGGTGACACTATCGTATACGGGCCGTGAGAGCGACAAGGACGGCGTCCCGGGGTGAGCGACGGAGACAGAGGCGGGCGCTCCGCCCCGTCAGCGAACGCGTAAAGAGAAAGAGTTGAGAGCGAATTCGGCGCAGCGCGCGGAAAACGGCGGCGACGGCTGTGGCGGTCATGAACTGTTCCGCCCCCCCCCCCGCCCCGGCCCTCTCTGGTTCCCCGACGAGAAAAGACAAATATTGAAAGAACAAGAGACCGCCGGCTCGGCCTGTGCACGGGGGCCAGGGCTATGCCGGGCAGACCACTGACTGTGCGCTCTCTGTCCGTCTCTCTCCCTCCCGCACTACATTGCCCTCCATCTCTCTCGCACTACATATACACCGCGGGTCGCGATCAGGGAGCCCAAACAGACAGTGGGCCGCTGGGTAAGCACCAGCACAGCACCCCCTGCGCCCCGCCCCTGCGCCCCGCCCCTGCGCCCCGCCCCCACTCCGCCCCCACCCCACCCCCCCGACCAGGCCAGGACAGACCACCCTGGGCGGCCGGCGCCATCGCCACCATTACGCAAATTAAAACGCAAAGCACGTGCGGGCAGAGAGAAGGAGGCCACCGCCGGTGACGATGATTTGATGATGATGAGCAACGACTAGGACCCGCGTGCGGACCGCGTGGGTTCGAATACTGAACAACGCTAAATGTGCACATAAGACTAACTGTACAGCTAAGGTCACGGGTTCGAGTACCAGACACACACACACACACACACACGCGCGCGACCCGGGCCCCCACACGCACCGCTTGCTCGCGCTCTCATACGGTGGAACACGAACACGGGCATAAATCCGGGAGTCCGGTCCACACACACACACACACACACACACACAACACACACACACACACACACAGACTGGGTCCAGGGCGTCGCGTCGACAGCAGGTTGCAGCAGCAGCAGCAGCAGCCCGTCGCGGCCAGCGACGACATTACATTCCCGATAACTAAATATTTTATCGGGCCGACAACACACACGTCGTCGGCCCGACCAACGTCCTGCCCAACGACCCAGACGAGGACGGCGGTGGCGGCGGCATTCCGGAGGCCGCGGGGGCAGCGGAGGCCGCGGGGGCAGCGGAGGCCGCGGGGGCAGCGGAGGCCGCGGGGGCAGCGGGGGCCGCGGAGGCAGCGGAGGCCGCGGGGGCAGCGGAGGCCGCGGGGGCAGCGGAGGCCGCGGGGGCAGCGGAGGCCGTCGTCGGGGATGACGACATAATATCGCGTACATCGGCGGCGGCAGGGGCGGCCAAGTCCTCGTCATCGGGGGGCAGGCCGGGCCGGGCCGGGCGCTGGCCGCCGTGCGCAGTGCGTTGGCGGGGACAGTCCTGCCTTAGCAACAGCGGCTGCCGTGCAGACAAGGCCTCCCCTCCGCCTTACCCCGCCCCGCCCCGCGAGCGCATTCCTCGGGGCAGAGCAGAGTTAACAAGAGAACGACCGGACCGGACCCGGGGCAGGGCAGGCTGGGGCTGCGGGGCCGGGGCCCCCGACCCGATCCCATGTCGCTGAATGGACATGACCCGGCAGAGCGGCGGAGCTGAGGGCGCATCCAGCCCCCCCCCCCCCCCCCCCCCCCCCCCCTTTGGGCCCCCAGACCCCACTGCTGACCGCACCGCGCCGCTCCTCTCTGGACGCGTGCCTTTATTGCATGCGCCCCCCCCCCCTCCACCACCACCCCCAGTCAATTAACAACGAAACGGTCGAGGAGGAGTGCACGAACGGTGCGAGAGAGAGAGAGAGAGAGAGAGAGAGAGAGAGAGAGAGAGAGAGAGAGAGAGAGAGAGAGAGAGAGAGAGAGAGAGAGAGAGAGAGAGAGAGAGAGAGAGAGAGAGAGAGAGAGAGAGAGAGAGAGTTTTGTGCCACAAGAGCATTAATAATAAAAGGAAGCGCGGCGCTGCATCGCAAGAGCTTGTGAACGCTCGAACCCACCTGAAGCATATGCACCTTCCATCTCCCCCCCCCCCTCTCTCCGTATCTCTATCTGCGCTGCTTCGCGAGTGAAAGAGAGACGCATAAAGTCCCCCCCCCCCCCCCCCAAAGAGAAAACGATAGAAAATCAGTGAGAGAAACGGAGCGAGGGAGGGAGAGGGAGGGAGAGACGCAGATGCAGGTAAGGGGAAAAACGAATTATCATCGCATTCCGCTTCACTTGACTGCCGCGAGAGGCCAGCTCTCAGCTCCGCAACGGCCCCTGACACACACCAACGAAATGCGAGACCCGGGTGACTGTTGCTCCCCTGCCGCCCCTGGCCATGCCCCCATGACCGGACCAGAGGCGGCCTACAACACTTGCAGTGCCGGTACCGCACACCTGCCGGCACGGCACCGGCACACACACACACACACACACACACACACACACACACAGAGGCCGCTACTACTTCGTGAGTCGGAATGCGTGCTGCCGACGCATCAGCAGGACAATGGGGCCTAAGTGCGGAGCCTCTTAGGTGCAGGAAAATATTACTGACGCCCCTAAGATGGCGTCGAACCCGCGCCTCTCTCTCTCTCTCTCTCTCTCTCTCTCTCTCTCTCTCTCTCTCTCTCTCTCTCTCTCTCTCTCTCTCTCTCTCTGACACACCTCCGACGCGTCTCTGTCGCACCTTGTCGCTTGTCACCGTCGCACCTCCCCAGGCCGCGGGTAGAATCGCCAATCAGTCGGAGCCGCGCCGCCACCTCGCGCTGGCTGCACGACGGTGCACTACACAACAGACAAGGACGACACGAGAGGAAAAAGGTGATATGCTCTCTTTCCCTCACGTGCCGCGCACGCATCGCATATCGGCCCCGTGTAATAATGAGACTGGCCCCTCTCACTCGCTCTCTCGACGCCGCGCGGCCGAGAGAGCGAGTGAGACGGAGGCACACACGCGGCCGCCCATTTCCGGCGATCTCCGCAAAAGAGAGAGAGAGAGAGAGAGAGAGAGAGAGAGAGAGAGAGAGAGAGAGAGAGAGAGAGAGAGAGAGAGAGACCCACATAATTCGAAAACTAAGGAAGGAAAAAAATTAAAATAAAGCAAAATCAGAACGCATCGAGTTAATAACGGCATAAGGACTCGGCAGGACACCCTTCGGACATTCCGCCAGCGTGAGGAGGACCTCCTGACTGTGTGTGAGTGTATGTGTGTGTGAGTCCCCCCCCCCCCACACACACACACACACACATACACACCACGGTGCACTCCGGAGCTTGGCTTGCACCGCACGTCCACTGCTCACATTAAACTCATCACGCCAGACGTGCTAACGGCCGGTGTACGGACGTACCCCGCGAGTAGCAGCAGCATGACTTGGAGGGGGGGAGGGGAGGGAGGAGGGGGGGGGATTCATCCGCGACATAGCGGATGGCCGTGATGAAGAAAAGACGGAATCAGCAGCAGCAGGCAGTCGCTCGGGGCTGGTAGGCATGTTGCATCCGTCGGCACACACACACACACACACACACACACACACACACACACACACGCGCGCGCGCGCGCGCGCAAACACACAGAGTGCACGTACTGCAGGACTTGCAGTCTGAGCAACAGGCGATACGACAAAGTTGCGATGTGATCAGACAGAGCCACGCCACGCCACACGCGACACACACCGACAAAACTTTCTCAAACATTATCCTCCCCTTTTCACACTTTGTGCATGTGTAGCACCGCCTGGCTTCATGTCACCGTAGGCTGCACACATTCCTGGGAAAGGGGTCGTCTCCCGTCACTCCAAGAGCCCCCAGGGAAAGAAATGAAAATGTTGCGTGGCGATTGAACGCTCGTCGCCATCCACGACGAGAGGAAATTTGGCGTGTCTTCGACCTGTCCGGCGGGGCGCAGCGCATACCCAACGCCCACTCGGGCGGCTGCACACACGTGAGTGAGAGAGGGAGAGAGAGAGAGAGAGAGAGAGAGAGAGAGAGAGAGAGAGAGAGAGAGAGAGAGAGAGAGAGAGAGAGAGAGACAGAGAGAGAGAGAGAGAGAGAGAGAGAGAGAGAGAGAGAGAGAGAGAGAGAGAGGAGAGAGAGAGAGAGAGAGAGAGAGAGAA
This sequence comes from Odontothrips loti, assembly GCA_038380765.1. Lineage (NCBI taxonomy): Eukaryota > Metazoa > Arthropoda > Insecta > Thysanoptera > Thripidae > Odontothrips > Odontothrips loti. The sequence goes on from CM076254.1 coordinate 12,812,556, forward strand.
AGAGAGAGAGAGAGAGAGAGAGAGAGAGAGAGAGAGAGAGAGGGGGAGAGAGAGAGAGAGAGAGGAGAGAGAGAGAGAGAGAGAGAGAGAGAGAGAGAAAACGAGTTTATTGAGTCGCTCCTCCGAACGATGAGATAAGCAGTTCATTTGCAACTGATGGCCCCGTTCCTCGTTCCCCGTTCCGGTCCGCCCGGAGCCGTCCGCCGGGCCGCCCAAGGCCCAAGGCAAGGGCCCCGGCCTGGCCCAGCCCCAGCCCCAGCCCCTCTCCGGCCCACCATCAAATACATTCAGCAGCCAATTTAATGCGGCCGGACTGCCAACCGGGGAGGAAAAAGAGGGGGGGGACAATGTACAGCAGACGAGGCAGGTGGACAATAATGCCCCTGTGCCCGCCAGGAATGCGTGTGAGGGGGAGAGAGAGAGAGAGAGAGAAGGAGGGGGGTCTGACAGGAAGGGGGAGGGGTGCGAGGGGGACGACGCTAGAGAGGGACAAGTTTTGTCGTAAAGACGTGTGCGCGCGCGGCGCTACCCGGGGCAAGTCGTGTGTTACAAGGCGGGGCAGGGCGAGTGCAGCGGTACGGAAAATGTCTCGGAGAATTATAAGACTCGGCGTCGGTCGATGGCAAAGGTAATTTATGCCCCCCCCCCTCCACATCCCGCTGCTAATCAGAGCTGATGAGATCAATCGGAGAGGTGGGGGTATCGTCGTGTCGGCGGCGCCTGCGGGTTGGAGGGTAGGCAGCGCGCCCGACACCCGCCATCTGCCTAGTGCCTAGCCGCACGGCCGTATAAAACAACAAGACGGAATGCGCGCAGGTTTTCCACCAATTTTTTGTTTTTTTTTAGCAAATTTTCCCCCCGACTTTTTCCAATTTTTTGTTCAAAATACTCTTTCAAGGTTTTTCCCCCACTTTTTTCAAATTCAGCATCCGATCTGTCACACTGACACGCACACACGTGCTGCACACACGCGTGCAGCAGCCCCTCCCCACCACTAATCCCGGTGCGTGTGAGCCGGCACGCGTGTCTATGCGGTGGCCTCACAGCTGCCAGGTGAGGGCCCCCGCCGCCCCCGTGGCCCCCGACCCCCTTATGAGCCACGTGCCCCTGCGAATACACACGGCACCAGAGTCCGGCAGGAGTGGCGGCCTAATTATTCGCGCCTTATTAGTGCACAGCAGCAGGGCAGGCGGCTGGCGGACACACGTATGGCGAGGGGATAAGGGGCGGGACCGGCGGGGGCGGGACCAACCCGGGAGCAACCCGACCTCAGGAAATCATCCAACAAAGCGAGGATGTCAGAGAACGGGTCCTTGTATACATTTTTATTTTTTGCGCGCGCGAAGTGCACAGAAAGGCCTTCACTTCAGTCCTGGACGCGCTGACATCGCAGGGAGGGCGTGCCGGCGAGGGGTAACAAACAAACTCGACCAGCAATGGCAGACTAAACAAGGCCTTGGGGGGGTGCGTTGTGGAGTGCAGTAATGTATAAATATACGTTGTGTGTGTGTGTGTGTGTGTGTGTGTGTGTGTGTGTGTGTGTGCGAGGCCGTCACCATATCGACACCACAGCGCGCACGCACTAGCCAGAGAGAGAGAGAGAGAGAGAGAGAGAGAGAGAGAGAGAGAGAGAGAGAGAGAGAGAGAGAGAGAGAGAGAGCGCTTTTGCTAAATTTGTCATCTGCACAGGCAGCGCAGCAGCAAGGCTGGGGGCACCAGCTAGCGATAGCTGGCTTGGCAGCAGCCCAGCAGGCCTCGGGAAATATGGAGCGCGCACTGTAAGGAATCAATATGGAACGTTCCAACGAAATAGATGGAAAATTTCGGCAACCCCAAATTCTTGGGAATCTTCCTAGATTTATTTATTTTAAAGTCCAAGGATTGCGTTTTATTTGATTTCTTTCTCACACAAAAGCAAAACCTAAAATATCATATATTTCAGTTCGGGGAGACATAAAGACATAAATCTTCAAAAAAACATTTCAACGATTTTTGGCCAGTGTGCGAAGCCCACAGCGAAGCCGAGCAAAGCCCACGGCAAACATATCTAATAATACATAATCCAACCGAGAAGGAATCTCTACTTCCAAACGCAAAGAGTTCATTTCCGATGACATGTCACACAATCGGCCATTCATCCCCGAGGCCAATACGTACGGCTGTCCGACATTTCATTCTGCGTGTTTGGCCCCGAGCGGACATCCGAGCCGAGCCGACGGCTTCCGAGTTACCTTCCAGTGCTGATCCCCGACAGCAAGGGGATTACCCGCCAAATGCCTTCCGGCGAGGACCCGGGGACCCCAACGACCGACACACAGACAGACAGACAGACGCTGCCCTAAAACTTTTCACGTCCGCATTCTGCCGAAAAGGAAGCCCAATATGCCGCCGGAGGCAAAACCGCGGGGTACAAAAGATAGCGACAAAGGTGCACACAGTGTGAGGCGCGGGGGAAACCCGAGATCCGACCGCACCCAGCGCCAAAAATCAAATTAATGTAACAGAACGTCGGGGAGATGGGGGGGGGGGGGGCTCCGATACAGCACAAACCACACTCAGCGAATTTCCCGGAAAGCTCTCCGCGCCGTCCACGAAAGCAACGGATAGCGGACTTTAAAATCCATTCGAGATAAGGCGCGCGGACCTCAGGCCGTCTGCTGCTGACTCATTCTCTCTCTCTCTCTCTCTCTCTCTCTCTCTCTCTCTCTCTCTCTCTCTCTCTCTCTCTCTCTCTCTCTCTCTCTCTCTCTCTCTCTCCTCTCTCTCTCCCTCTCTCTCTCTCTCTCTCTCTCTCTCTCTCCCTCTCTCTCTCTCTCTCTCTCTCTCTCTCTCTCTCTCTCTCTCTCTCTCTCTCTCTCTCTCTCCCTCTCTCTCCCTCTCTCTCCCCCTCTCTCTCTCCCTCTCTCTCTCCCTCTCTCTCTCACTCTCTCTCTCTGTTCGCCGTGTGTGCGCTTTCCAGGGGCTTCTTCTCGCGGACCAACACCAGCACCACAGCATCTCTCTTTACATACAATCCCATTGACCAGACCGAGGAATCCCTCTTTGTTCGTGTGTGTGTGTGTGTGTGTGTGTGTGTGTGTGTGTATGTGTATGTGTGTGAGCGCGCAGAGCAAGTGAGGCGGGTACAATGGCTGCCGCAGGGGCGTTGTGCGGACTGACCACACCGTCACACGTCGGCCGGCACACACACACACATGCTCACACACGCGCACGTACTCGCAGCTGCACACGGCGCACTACAAGAAATCCGAGATGACCTACGAGAGGTCCGCCACAGCCGGTAGGCACAGCGGGCCGGATAAGAGGAGTCGGTCAGCTCTCGGCAGGGGGCCGGGTCGGGTCAGATCCGGGCCGCACAGCGCACGTCCGCGAAGAGGACATCCAACCCCAGGCCGAGCCGAGCCGCGCCGACCCACTAAAGACCAGCTCATCAGCAGCTCCAATTTCCGCCCCGTCAAAGGAGGGCATACAACAGGGAAAAATAAAAAGAAGAATAAAAAGAGGGGGGGGGGGGAAGGGTGTCGACAAAGAGGGGAGGGGAACAAGAAACATCTAGGGGGCCGCTGGGGGCCGCTGCCCTCTGCCCTCGCGATGACGAAGTCACTCCAGGTGGTGATACTTTCAACCCCCTCCTTGCAAATTGGCGGACTAAACAGGGCGAGAGTGAGAGATTAAACAAGACAAGAGCAACGGGGGGGGGGGGGGAGAGAGAGAGAGAGAGAGAGAGAGAGAGAGAGAGAGAGAGAGAGAGAGAGAGAGAGAGAGAGAGAGAGAGAGAGAGAGAGAAAAGGGGCCTTGAGCTCGAGGAGGCGTCGGCGGCGACGTCCAAGAGCGCGCAGGGCATCGATCATGCGTCCTCCTTTTATATCGCAGCCCGTCTCACTCCCACGATGTGTTTATGACACTCCCCCTTCTCTCGCCCTCTCTCTCTCTCTCACTCAACGCTCCCACCCCCACCGACCACGCCCAACATCACCCTCCTCAAAATACAAACATTGATGACGGGGACAAAACCAAACCACAGCAGATTTATCAAGGCTCCGACGACTATCGCGTTACCTTATTCTACCCACACTCAGCGTCGAGTGACACACACACACACACACACACACACACACAGCACCTCAGGGCCCCCAAGCCTTTGACAAACACAATAAGTCACTGCTAGCGCAGCGAGGGACACGGCGCATACTGTACGTAGATAGAGTGGTTTAGGTCGCCGTTCACGTCCCTCCCTCTCCACACTGCGAGAAACCGTTGGCCGGGTAACCGAGATTAGTTGTCAGTGCCGGGCTGGGCTGGGCTGGGCTCCGCTTAGAGAGCTACGCTCCCGCCGGGCCGGGCCGGGCCAGGCGCCGTGCTGACTGAGGACGCAGTCCCGCCACACACGGCCGCGCTCGGGTTGCCTACCCTCCGGGCTGCTGCTGCCGCTGCCGCCGCCGCTAGTGACTGGAAACGCCCAAAGGTGCCTGGTGTACACCAACGTAAAACCGCCACCAAGCGGCGACCGAGACATCGGCATTTCATCGGGCGTTCCTTAGTTTGTGTACGGACCTCCGCCGAGGAGTATACGGGGAGGTGTACGTGTGGTCCGTGCCCCGCAGGCCGAGGCGGGGCGGGGAACATTCCGAGCAGCAATGTTCGCGTTATGCGGAACGTTATTTCGGCTTGGTCGGCTCCTTCCTACCTTCCTCTCTCTCTCTCTCTCTCTCTCTCTCTCTCTCTCTCTCTCTCTCTCTCACACTCACACCATACGTGGTAATTACGAATAATTAAGCCGACGTTATACGAGTGCGGGACTGTGGACGACGGGCGACGCATCTCTCCACCCCGTCATGGCGTCGCACGCCCAGACCACCTGCCATACCGCTACCGCCGCCACCACCGCGCTGTTGTTGCATCCAACAGCTCCACAGTATTCTTGAAGATGAAAATTCCAAAAAATTATACAGTATATATATAGTATATATACATAAACCGCAAAAACGACGGGCAGCCATGGCTGCTAGCCAGCAAGAGCGCGCAGCAGAGCGAGGCGTCTTGACCGTCCCGACAATTACAAGAGGAATGAAGTCGACGAATTAACGGTGCCGGGTATGCAGCCGGGCCTGCTGCTGCTGCGGCACATCGCACGAGGCTTCTCGCTCGGGGTTCGGTACGTAAGGTTCCGTTTCAGTATGTGTTCCGTCGGGAGGTGTCAGACTGCCTGCCAGCACCCCGTCAACTCACGCTGACCGGGCCGGGCCGGGGCCGCCAGGGGGGAAACACCATACCAACTAAGCATACACACACACGCACGCACACACACACACACGCATGCACACACGCACGCACACAAGGGGCGAGCAGTGCACGGGAGCCCGCACCGGCCTGGGGCACGGCACCCCACGGCACACCACCGCGTGTACTGTACACACAAGACGTTTCTGCTAACAGACCCCGCCCCGCCCCGGCTGGCTAGGCCGTCTACAGCAGCAGCAGCAGCAGCAGCAGCAGCAGCAGCAGCAGCGGCAGCAGCAGCAGCAGCAGCAGCAGCAGCAGCAGCAGCAGCAGCAGCAGCAGCAGCAGCAGCAGCAACAGGCACTTCCAGCCCGAGTTATGCCCCTCGGCCCCTCTTTACTCTGCCCCGTTCCAACGGCCGCGCAGCGGCAGCAGCGGCAGCAGTATATTTATTTGCAATAAACCAATCGGTAGCGGCAGCGGCGGAGGCCGTTCGATAAACCGACTCGGGACCAGACCAGGCCCAGAGTGAACAACATATCGTGCCGGCCCGGCCCGGCCCGGCCACACGCCCGCTGGCGCCTGCAAATGCCGGGGTAGGCCAGCCCGCACGACACGCGTGCACGCAGGGGTCGGGGTTGCCTACCCGGCAGGCGCCCTGGTCACGCGCGGCCATCCCGCAGCCACCCCGCGCCGTCCTTATCGATTGGAAGTGCGCACCGAACGGCGGCAGCGGCGGCGGCGGCGGCGGCAGCAGCAGCCCCCGGCGGGACACGCCGCCGCCGCCCTCTCTAAGAGGGGAGGAGGCGGGCTATGGCCGTGCCGCCGTGGCGGCTGGGGAGTGACATACCACCCCGGGGACCGCGGGGACCACGGGGACACACAGCACGGCAGCCGCCCGCATCCAATGCCAGTTGGATCCGCGTCCGGCTTCCGGTGGTGGCGGTGGTGGTGGTGTGGGGGACCACCCCGCCGGGGCCCGCTAGGGACCGCCCAGCCCAGCCCGATGAAGACATCACCACCGCAGCTACCGCAGCTACCGCAGCCGGGCCAGACACAAGCACACAGCCACACCGCCCATGCGGCCCAATGAATGAGGCGTAAAAAGGCACGGACCACCGCCGCCTAGCCGTGTGACCAATGGCAGGGCGGCGGCAGCAGCAGCTGCGGCGCGCCACCCAAATCATCGTCATCATCACCCTCCCCGTTCCGGCCGATTACAAAACGTAACACAACCTTAACGCTACTCCGCCATTCGCTTTTATGCCGGGCGCGTCAGCCGGATACGCGAGGACCCGTCCCATATAGAGATGTCACTTTGCACAAAAAAAATACCATCGAAATGGACGGGGAACGGTTTTGAGATATTTCTTGTAGATAGAAATTCACAAACGACTGTTCAAATTTTTCAGTTTTTCGATTTAATTTGTTTCTTGAATGTCTTCAAAAACGCCATTTTTCAATTAATTTTCTTCGCGTCCCCATCCCGTCCGCTCTCCGCTGCTTCGCTGCCTTTTCCCATCACGCGGTGTGTAATACGTCCAGCCCAGCCGGGTCCAGCTCACCTCGCGTGGCCGGCCGGCCCTTGGGCCTAACGCGCGTACCCGCCGCTCCGCTCTGCTCCGCTCTGCTCCACGCCAACAGCGTGTCTCGATTAGTTCCAGGCGAGCGCGGACCTGAGAGCCTGAGAGAAGAGGGGGGAGGGGAGGGGGGACCACCAGGGGACTTGCTGGACCGGGCGCGCTGCCCGGCCTCACGGGGACCACCCAATACCACACGACTGGGGGGGGGGGGGGGGGGGGGCAACATCTTATTCAGATCGAACCATATCCCCCCCGGTCACAGCCCACACACACCACAGCCAGCCCGGCCTCCCATGACATGGCAGTATGAGCACGGCAATGCAGTTCATGACCGCGAGAGGCCCGGTCCGCCCGGCCCGGCCTGCAGAGGGACGGAGACGGCAGACCATACCGCGGCGCACACAACCTCCGATAGAAAAAGAAGACCAATACGAAGCAGGAACCCTCCGTCATCGCCATGGCAACCAAGAGTAAGTCGTACACGTTGACCACGATAATAATGTCCTTCCGGGATTTCTCAAGTCAATCAACGTTTGAACGCGGCGCTCTCGACTGGTTTCGAACAACAACCTTTTGTCAGAGTCATCACCGTCATGGCGCACTGCGATTGAGTCAACACATTCTCCCAGGACCCTGACGGCCTCACGGGCCTGGCCGGGCCTGGCCTCAGGGCCGGACCACTCACCGGCATTTGTATACAGAGGAGGTGCCCGAGGAGGTGGTCCTGGTGACGAGGCGACGACAACACACTGCACTGCACTGCCCCCGCTGCCACGTCATTTCAAAGCCCCCCACGAAGCCCCCTTCCCCCCCCCCCTCCTCCCTCACTGCTTTGTGAGCGCCCCCTGCGTCACATCACCTGCGTGGATACCACGTGGCCAACGAACCGTCCTGTTGGCCCGGTAGGGGGCGGGGGAGAATTATAATAGAAACTGGGTGTGCGACAATCACATACCCCACCTCCCCCTCCCCTCCCGGGGCTTAGTGGTACCACCCGGGTAGCTTTTAACCTCCTCAGGGGCCCCGGGGTGATAAAGGGACAAGGAGAGGTCCCAGCCATTCCAGGGAAGTGTGGGAAGTGGACAGCGAGGGGGAGAGAGAGAGAGCGAGAGGGAGGGAGGGAGACAGAGAGAGAGACAGAGAGAGAGAGAGAGAGAGAGAGAGAGAGAGAGAGAGGGGTTGGAAGTTGTAAGCAACGGGCCTCCTCTCGTCTATCCGCTCCAGCATAAAGCTAGCGCGCTCGCCGGGGGCGGGGCCTCTGACAGACGGATAGACAGACAGACGGACGAACGGACGGCGAAGAATGCGGGCCAACAGTGCCAATTAGGGACGTCGGGGGAGATGAGAGTTTTACCCGCGCCGGCGCAGCACAGGAAGTGGGGGGCGGAGCGGGGGCGGGCGGGGGCGGGCGGGGGCAGCGGGACGTGTGGGTGGGAGCAGGACGGACGACAACAGCTGATCAGAACCGTGTTAGTACATCGGCCGGCAGCAGGCATAGCGGTAGATAGCGGCGGGCGGACAGGGGTGCCCGGGGGAGGCCGGCGGTCTGCTGTGGGAGCCCGTGAGCCCCGGGAGCCCGCAGCCCGCACGGGGGCGGGAGGGTGCCGAGCCGGGAGCCGGGTGACAAGGACGAGTCCACGGCCACCACCGCCACCGCCGCACTTCACTTGACGGGCGTTTCCTTCTCTGGAAAACTAATTTCGCGCTTTCCGAGCGAAAGCCGGCGAGGGTCTGCTGTGTGTATACTATACACTATGCTGCAGCAGCGGCAGCAGCGGCGGCAGCCGGCAGTAGCGGCGGCAGCAGCAGCATACGCGGAGGGGACGATAATTAGGGACACTTTGGCGGAGGAGACGAAGTGCCATTTCACGCCACCTTACACTTGTCTCCCACGGCGCTGCCTTGCTGTGTCCCGGCGGCCACCACGCGAGACCAACCAAAGCACAACGTATAGTGCTCGATTCAAACAGATAGGGCATCTCTCTCTCTCTCTCTCTCTCTCTCTCTCTCTCTCTCTCTCTCTCTCTCTCTCTCTCTCTCTCTCTCTCATTCTCTCTCTCTCGGCCCAAAGACTGCTGGTCCGCTATAGGGTCATTGAAACTCCCGGAGAACTACTAAAACGCATTCCTGAGAATCAATATAGGGCTAACCGGGAGACTGAAAAAGAGGAAGGGAGGGGAGGATAGGGGAAGGGAGAGGGGAAGAGAGAGCGAGAGAGTGCGAGAGGGAGGGGGTGAGCCTTGGCGCCCTCCGCGTGCCGCCCGCCTCAGTGTTACCAACTCGGGAAGGAGATGAGGCTAAACCTCCCTCTTGTCAATCGCAGGCATGCAGGTCCGTTGGTCCATCCAGCCCCCGGCCGCCCCCGGCCGCCCCCAGCCGCCCCCGGCCTTTAGAGGTCGCCATGGCAACGCAACGCGCCGGGGGTGTGGTCCAGACTGAAGGGCTGGCGTTCGACACCCACCGAGGTCCTTTTCACATTTTTTAAAACGGAAAAAAATATAGCGCAGAAAATAACATTCCAGATTGAATGGGAATGCGGCAAGCATCACCATCACCTGTCGGATTGGTTCCTGTCTCAAGGGCTATTAATTACAGGTGCGCGGGTCGGAAGGGCTGTGCGGCTGTGCGCTGTATTTAGGGCAGGTATGATGGCTCAGACGTGTCCGAGAAGGAGTCGGGGGGCGGGAGACGGCGGCCGATTTGTTCCGGCCCTCGGGCAGGAGGGCACTGCCGGGGCACTGCCGGGGCGCTGGAGGCTCCTGCAGGTCCCTCCAGCGCCTCCTCCAGGACCTTCCAGGACGGCTCGTTTACATGACACTGGGGTGACGACTTGAGGACAGAGGAGGACCCCGCGCCGCGACTCGCCTTATTCAACACGCGTCCTCACAAACAGACAGGGCGGAGACTAAAAATGACAGCGGCGGTGTGAGAGAGAGAGAGAGAGAGAGAGAGAGAGAGAGAGAGAGAGAGAGAGAGAGAGAGAGAGAGAGAGAGAGAGAGAGAGAGAGAGAGAGAGAGAGAGAGAGAGAGAGAGAGAGAGACAGACAGACAGACAGAGGCAGAGAGAGAGGACATGCGGGGTCTGTGCTCTGTTTCCGGTGCGGACTTTCGGCAGCCGAGTCCAGCGCTGGAGCGAGAGAGACAGCGCGCTTCCAGGAATCAGCGACCTGGCCGGCTCCGAGCTCCAGGCTCTACGGGTGCTGCAGCTTTGTCGGGCTCCAGCGGCTCCAGCGGCTCCAGCCGGCGCTACACACGCTGCCACCCGGCCGGCAGGCGGCACAAGCAGCAGAGCGGTCGACGTGCGCGGGTTCAAATCCCCGCAGAGGCCGCGAAAAAGGAAAATAAGGTACGCGCTTATGCTACTGAGCCCCGAGTAGCCTCGAACGAGCTGCTGCCGATGCGTGTTCAGTGACCTAAATTCGCGTTGCCGTCGTCGCTTGCTGGAGGACAAGAGGAGGGTGGGGGGGAGGGGGCGCCCTCGCGAGCAACAAGCTTTCCGCCCGGCATGTTGTCGACCCCTTCTCATAGCGAGGGGGGGGGGGGGGCGGTGCGGACAGCCCACATAAATCCGTGACCTGTCGTCCGTACCAAACGCCGCCGCCGCCCGTGTCACGTTTGCCTTATACCTTTCTTCTCGCGAAGTGTCACGGGCGTGGCGGGGCGGGGCGGGGCGGCCGCTGTTTGGGGCACGTAGACAGACGACAGCAGGCCGGCCCCCGACCCCCGGCCCCGGCTCCCCCCTCCACCTCTACCTTTTATTAGAATAAAGCCCTGATGATCGTGAAGGTGCCGTTTGACGGGGGCGGTGTACACAAAAGAGCACCGGGGGCGCAGTAAAAAACGGAAAGGGCTATATCAAAAAAATAATAATAATAAAAAAAACAGGTGCCGACACTCGCTGCCGTTGTGCACTTGAACCTCAATATACTTCACAAGCAGCGGCCGGCTCGGCTTGTTTGTCGGCTCGTAAAGAATACTTTACCGGGAGAAATGGGTCCTTCGCCGATTCTAGGACGGAATCAAGAATAACATCCTCACGAGTAAGGCGACATAGTAGCCAAACAACTCCACAAAGGGCTGGGCAAACCTAACTTTGGCCGGTCTAGGCACGAATGTCGCCTGCTGGGTAGGCAGCCAACAACCTCTGCGTGCACGCGTGTCGTGCGGGCTGGCCTACCCTGCAGGCGACACGCTCGGCGGCGCCGCCGTTTATGCGGTTTCGGGTCGGAGGAAATTCAGACGTACTTTATGCGCCAAAGAACGCGCAAAAATGGTCTGGCGCCAGCGCATGACCGCCGGGGGGCGGCAGGGGGGCGGCCGGGGGCCCCTGTGGGGGACGAGCAGTGGGAACGAAGTCTAAACGGCCCCCACATCCTCCGCCTTCCTACCTACCATTTTGCGTGTCAACATACGGCAGATTTATCGGTCCACAAACCCAAACCGAACCGAGCCGAGCCGGGTGGAGCCGAGAGCGCCGAGTGGCCGGCCGGGCCGAAGCTGAGGGGGTCCCTGCTGCTGCTGCTGCTGCTGCTGCTGCTGCTGCTGCTGCTGCTGCTGGGTCCCATGGCCTTTACAGAGCCACGTAGTGCAGCGAGGACTGTCACTGCGGATACGGCACGGCACGGCCGTCGGAGCTCCTCACCTCACCTCAGCTCGCCTCCGCACCCTTCTCTGGCTCGGACTGTACCCCCTCCGTAGGCAGGCGGGCCGGGCAGCCGGGGCTGGCAGCCCGGTAGGACCAGCCAGCCAGGACCATCCAGGTATGCGTTTGATGTCGGCCGCGGACACTACTTTTATTTAGGTACAGTCCGCGCAGGAAAACAAACACGATCCCGGAGTCGAAGAGTGCGCGGCGAGCAGTCGGTCGTGTCCCCGAGGATCCGATCCGCCTGTTAGCCACGGCGGGGATCAGAACCACCAATCACGAGTGGCAAAAAAATTAAAAATCAAAACTTTTCTTTTTAAAACAAATTTCGCTTTTCCTTCAAATCTCGGCTGGATTCGGCGGAGCAGCAGCCTTTTCAATTCGTTCAATTGACATTTCAAGCGGGCGTGGCGCACGGTCCGGCGAGGCGCGGGGCCACATAAAAAGGACTATCCGCGTGTTTTGACGACAAAAAGAAAGTAATCCCCCCGAAACTGCAAACAGACTCATCGAGCCCGTTGGCTATATTTACTTCAAAGTATTTGTATATTATTATTATTTTTCCCCCTCTCTTACCCCCGGCCGACTCGCTATCGCATCGCACCTCCACCTCCCTTTGCGAGCCGAGGGGGGATGGGGATCACAGATCACCGGTCCGGGCCAAAGCATTGGAGGCGGCATCTCAAACAGACCATTCAAACTCGCTGTGTTCCTCCGGGCCTCCGGTCCTCCGGGCCTCCGGGCCTCTGTCAGCCCAGCCCCGCAGCCCCGCAGGCCCCAAGCTCTACGGCTGCCGCTTCGCTGGCTGCGCCCTCAGGTGGAAGCGCGGCGCAAACCCTGTTGCGTTCGGCGTGTCACTCGGGACCTCAGGAGGAGAGGAGAGGAGAGGAGAGGAGAGGAGAGGAGAGGAGAGGAGAGGAGAGGCGAGGAGAGGAGAGGAGAGGAGAGGAGAGGAGAGGAGAGGAGAGGAGAGGAGAGGACCACTCCAAAGTTTATTCATCATATCTGCCGCTGACACCCCAGCGGTCATCGAAGAACACGGGCGATGCGGCGGCGGGAAGGGGAAACAACTCGAAATTTGAAAGTTTCGAATCGAATTTATAGTGAAATTTTTCAATTATATACAGTTTTCGTAATTTTCTCATGAACGATTCTTAGTGAGAAAAAAATTATTTCAATTCTTGGTGGGTTGGTGCATATGCGATATTATCGAACACATTTAGGACTTCAATTATTGTTGGAGTACCTTTGCATACAGTCACAAACCGAGTTATTTTCCCCCCTTTCGACCCACCGGTTCCGGTATTTATACTACCCGCTGTGGTGGTACCCGCACTACCCGCAGTGCACGACGCTCACACTTTGCTTTTTAAAATAAAACGCCCCGGAGAGAGGAGAATTGTGTGTCGTCGTATCCACATTTCCATCCGTTTGACTGTGTGCGTGTGTGTGCACTGTGAGACAGGGAGGGGGCGCGGCCGAGCGGGGCAATAAATAAACCAATGGGATAATCTGATGACGCCAGATATCTCGGGGAGGCCGACCGGTATGGCCGAGGAGGAATACTGTATACAGTGTACACGCACACACCGGGTAGTACCCAATGGTAGTACCACCAGGCGACAAACCCAGCAGCAGCAGCAGCAGCAGCAGCAGCAGCAGCAGCGCGCCTCGTGACGAGTGCAATGAAGACTCTAAAGGCCCCGGTCCCCGACACGCCATGATGCATCGCCACCACCACTCCATTAAAACATAATTTTCTCTTTGACGACGCGTCACATTACTGCCAGATCTGGCCTGATCTGGCCGCCCCTGATCCGGCTTCCGGGACGATAACGTCGACGGCCGTGGGGACGGGAGCCCCGGGAGCCCCGCTGGAGAGCAGGGGACCACATCAGCCCCGGCAACACCAGTTTCTCACACTCCCTCCGGCCTCCGGCCCCCTCCGACGCACCGAATTAGCACTTTTATTCGCCCTCATTACATGCTGACGGTGGACTCGTCGCTTTGAGGACGGAAGGACGGACCATCAGGGTCCGAGCAGCCAGCAACAGGAACCGAACCGAACCGCGAGGCAAGCGCGACGTCAGAAGTCTCGTCCACGGCGCTGGAAGGGGAGGGAATCACCTAATCGCCCACTTCCTTCACACTCTTTCTCCCTCGCACACACACACACACACACACACACACACACACACACACACACACACACACACACACACACACACACACATGCTGTCCGCCGCCGCCGTCCCGCCCAACCCAATGCCAGATCGTGCTAATGACACCCCACCGACTTCGCGCCTCATGGTACACACCGGCCGCTGCCCCAGCCCATGGCAGCCCGTGGCAGCCCGTGGCAAAGCCTCTCGGTAAATAAACGTTCCCTAATATGCCCCCTTCTTTGTGACTAAACACCACCGGCCAGAGGTACCAGAGGTGGCCGGCAGACGAGCCCCGGGGCCCCGGCCCCGGCCCCCCTGGGGGCGTGGACGGACACTGTCAGAAATGATTTCGCATAAAAGGGCATGTAACAGAATGTGTCAGTGTGCACGGAGCGAGTGCGGGGCAGGAGGGGATATATATGTATATAATTTTCGGGTACCACAAGCGGTGCCAACACAACGGCGCAGACAAAGGGCGCCCCCACACACACACACACACTGTGAGCGTGTGCGTGTGTGTATGTGTGTGTGAGTCACAAATGATGGTCTGCCTCGGATTTCCTAAAGGAGAGGGACGAACGGGGCGGCGGTCAAGCAGCAGCAGTGTGTGTGTGTGTGTGTGAGAGAGAGAGAGAGAGAGAGAGAGAGAGAGAGAGAGAGAGAGAGAGAGAGAGAGAGAGAGAGAGAGAGAGAGAGAGAGAGAGAGAGAGAGAGAGAGAGAGAGAGAGAGAGAGAGAGAGAGAGAGAGAGAGAGAGAGAGAGAGAGAGAGAGAGAGAGAGAGAGAGCGAGAGAGAGAGAGGCCACACAGCCGAACTGGCTACTACCCTTTCCATACGCCACCTTCCTTCTCACCTCCCCCCCCCCCCCTCTCTCTCTCTCTCTCTCTCTCTCTCTCTCTCTCTCTCTCTCTCTCTCTCTCTCTCTCTCTCTCTCCACCTTACCCCAATGCACACCTTCCCTCTCACTCTACGGCGGGCGCGAACGCACTTCCAATTTACATTAGCAAAAGCGCCCCCGCGCCGCCGCCGCCGCTGCTTTGGCCTGCGAGTGCGTCACATCAAAGGAATCGATTCAGAAAGGGCAGGACCCACAGTACCCCACGGGCCACGCCCTCCCAAGCCCTCCGCGCGCGTTGTATGCAAATCTACAAGCGTCCCTTCCAACGGCAATGGGTTGTCGACCCCCGCGCCACTTCACATTCCACGAGAACTTCCGAACAACCAATCTACGACTAGTATATGATTTTGGCGCAGAGAAGGTGCCTCAAGAAGGAAAAAAATGTCTCTCTCTCTCCAAGTTAAAACCGATAAAGCCTTACAAGGTGTGTAAATGCCGCATGACAAAGGCCGTCAAACATTAAATGCCCCATCCGCCAATATATTTATTGTGTCCCCAAAGGGGACAGGTATACTAATAAAAAGAAGGTAAGAGAGTTCGTCGTATTCGCAGGGAGAAAATACACACACTCACCCTCACAAAACACACACACAATAACACACACATGAGGTCGGTCTAGCCAAGAATGAACTCGAGAAAGGAGAAGAAAAAAAAAACTTGATTCTTTTTCCTCTCAGCGGCGATAGCCATCAATTCACACGAAAAGGGCGGATACTTTTTATGCCGGGCATTCGAGGCGTAAACATACAGTATGTCCCACTGTCGTGGCCTCAGAGCCGATATCGCTCCAATCAGATCATCTCACCTCATCGTGCGATCATCCGATGCAATTTTTTTTTTCTTCCCCAGGACTCATATGAACGAGGACGACGGTCGTACCTGCAATCAGAAAGAGAGGAGCACATCATGACATATGGTTCAACATTTATTTACTTTGAGAATTAGTGGCACTAAAGTGGATTTCCCTGCGGACCCGCCCCAACGTGCGGCCTCCCCAGTGGACCCCGACCCCCCACGGACTCCCATTCAAAATCGGAACAATCCTGCGGCCCCAAATGCCACACCCCTTCAATGTCCTGCATATTCAGCGACAGGAACTTTTCTTTTTTTTTTCGTTCCGGAAACATGCGCGCAAACGTCACAGCCGGAACCGCCCCCGGAACCGCCCCCCGGAAGAGAGGGGAGGGGAGGGGAGGCAGCTGTCTGGCCAGATGCTCCCCGCGGAAAGCTGGGGAAGCACAACACGGCGTGGCCACGGCCAAACAAAAACTGTTGGCTGAGATGAAGGCATTATGTACAAGACAAGCGCGGCCAGATTAATTCCAGCCCAGATCCGACCTCACGCTATCAAGACTAATGCCCCTCATCAGAGCGTGCGTCACGCTTCGCGTATGGACGGACCTCTGGAAATAGCATTCACAAACGTGAATTTAAATCGTGTAAGTGCTGTACGAACCGCTTTGTTATTTAACGCGTCACTCGATCACTTTCTTTCTCGGTGGCGGTTGGCGGTGGTAAATTAAAACATCATCCTATGCTACTACTGACGCTGTGTCCTACACGGCGGCGTCATCACGGAGTAACCATTACGTCTCATCAGAAGAGGGGGGGCATTCGGCACACAGAGCTGTGCGAGCGAGTGAGACGTCATGCAATGCCCCCCAACACTTGGGGCTCCGAACTAAAACCGCGCAAATGGGGTGCAATTGACGTGGCTGTTACACTGCGAGGCCCAAAGCGGCCCCCGGGCTCAATCACACAGGTACTGCAGGTAGAGAGAGAGAGAGAGAGAGAGAGAGAGAGAGAGAGAGAGAGAGAGAGAGAGAGAGAGAGAGAGAGAGAGAGAGAGAGAGAGAGAGAGAGAGAGAGAGAGAGAGAGAGAGAGAGAGGTCGGCGTGGAACCAAGCCCACCCACTTTGAACACGGCTCGACTCGCATCAAGCACGCCCCTCCTCTCTCTCTCTCTCTCTCTCTCTCTCTCTCTCTCTCTCTCTCTCTCTCTCTCTCTCTCTCTCTCTCTCTCTCTCTCTCTCTCTCTCTCTCTCTCTCTCTCTCTCCCTCTCTCTCTACCTCTCACTCGCTCCTGCGAGCGCCGCCAGGGACGTGCCATGAAACAAAAGAATCCAGCAAGGAGGCAGCACGGCGGGCAGGCCAACCAAAGCATATTACAAGTCGCAATCAACTGGCAGCAGCAGCAGCGGAGTGGGCCTCAATCAAAGCGGTGAAGTATGCGAGCGCTAGCGGGAATTTTCAAACCAAAACAAAATCACGACTGATCGGTAGGGATTTTTCAAAAACTTGCAAAAGCAGCTAGTAGCAATATAACAGTGAATTTTCAAAAATGAAGAAAAAGAAAACAAGAAAGAAAAATGCAAAGACTCTGGCGCGCCGCCTGTTGCGTTTCCTGGTAATACCCGTCCACTCCACTCCACACCTCACCTGCTGATGATGATGATCCCCGAGCCGAAGAGCAGAAAGCTTTTCATTCTAGGCCGCCCTCCCCCTCCCCTCTGTCCGCTTACCTCCCCCCCCCCCCCCCCCTACCACACACGCAGACAGTGGCGTAGGTATGCGAGCCGAGCCGAGAGCGCCGCCGCTGGTTCGGGAATGGTTCGCCGCTGATCAAAGTAATCCTCCGTTGTTTAAAATTTCTTTTAAAAAAGAGTATAGTAAAATATCAATTTCCATTTTGTTTTTTTTTTGCGTAAACAAAGTCGCGAGAATTTTTACAGCCTCTGTTTCTGTCCGGCGGCGGCGGGTGAATATATAATATACATATATCCAGGGCGAGCTGCGAGCAGGCGGGGCGCGGCATTTATGAATCACATACCGCCCCGTCCTTGTCGCACCCGCACCTGCCCCCGGCCGTGTAAAGCAAATGAGTCAGACAGAGACAGATCCTCTCCTCCCCGGTCCGGCGGGGGTTTTATCGTTTTCGGGGCGATGCGACACACACACACACACACACACACACACACACACACACACACACACAGCCGACGCCGGGCGCCTCACAGGAGGAAGCAGGAGGTGGGGCCGGCCGATAGCGGGCGGCCGATGGCATGGCAGGCCGGGGCTCTTTTGTCGGCAAAATCGCAGGTCCCCTGTTCTGTGTGAAGCGTGCGTGTGTGCGTGTGCGTGTGTGTGCGTGTACGTGTGTGTGTGTGTGTGTGTGAGCCGAGGGGGCAGGGCAGGGCGCCGGGAGGCCAAATGAGCACGGGGAGGTGGGGGACTCTCTGTGGTGGTCCCGGGCCGGGCCGGGCACCGCTGGGCGGGCAGGCTGGACAGACACAGGACCATCAGACATGGCCGCGGGCCATCCGGAGCAGCGAGCAAACCGATACACTGCCATCACGGACTCCTAATTACAATTATCCTTTTTCATTAAACGCCATACACTGAGGTGCACCTGGGCCCGGGCAGCGAGCGGAGGAATTCATTGATTGAGTCCCTCACGGCAGCACCGCGTGTAAAAAGTGAACAGATAACGCGCCGCTGGCCGCCGCTGGCCGTTTCTTGTTCGGCGCGGAGGTGCAATGCGGTTGGTCTGGTCTGGTCCGGCCGCTCACACGGCCACCGCCGGCGGCCGCAAAGAAGCAGCGAAACAACGCCGACCTCCTTCCTTTATTCCAGGGACCGGAGGCTGGCCGCTCCAGCGGCTCCAGAGACTCCGGCCTGGAATCTCCAGGGTTGTTAGCCGGTGTCGCATCGTGTCACGTCCGGCCCGGGCCCCCGGCTGTCGGGCTGCGGGGGCTGCATGCGCTATGACGCCAAGGAGGCCGTTTCACACCCCGTGTACGCCCCGCCCCGCCCCGCCCCGCCCCTCGCCATTCTGCAAATCATACAGACAGACCTGTCGGCCGCATAGGTCCC
The DNA here is from genome assembly GCA_038380765.1 of Odontothrips loti. Lineage (NCBI taxonomy): Eukaryota > Metazoa > Arthropoda > Insecta > Thysanoptera > Thripidae > Odontothrips > Odontothrips loti. Next base: position 12,830,940 of record CM076254.1, read on the forward strand.
TCCCCCACTCCCAAACTCCCAAAAATTATTCGCCAATTCGCGCCACACCAAACGTCCTACAATTCGACATGAAAAATGAATTTCATACATTTTCAAAAGGTGGCAATGTGATGTTCCGGACGACACGAAGACACGAAATACCACCGCCACAAAGTGCGGGGAAAGCAGCAAAGCGTCTCGCTAACGAATCGAAAAGCCGGCGCAGAGAAGGAGGAGAGGGGCCGCTGAGGAGAGCGAGCGAGACGGAGACACCGTACTGTATTAGCAGTGATCCGGGCTCCGGGTTCTGGGCTCCGGGCCCCGGATCACACAAAGCAGTCGCATTCCTGGCCACGCTGCTGGCCTCTGCAGGGACCTGCAGGGACCTGCCCAGCCCAGCCCAGACCTGCCCGAACCGGCGTTGCTTTTGCTGCTTCCGAGCACTCAGGAGGGGACGGGGGCAGGGGGGCACCGGTGGGGGGAGGGGGAGGGGGCACCCCGACGCCGCCTGTGCCGCCTGCCTACCGAGAGGTGATTCACACCACACCTCAAACTGTTCCGTCATCCTCATGTTGCACTCTCGTCGACCTTTTATCTCTCTCTCTCTCTCTCTCTCTCTCTCTCTCTCTCTCTCTCTCTCTCTCTCTCTCTCTCTCTCTCTCTCTCTCTTCTCCTCCCTCTTTTCGCCCCATGAAGATGAATGGATAAATAAGCGCGAATGCGGGAAAGTAACTGCAGCGTCCACGGATTAACGACAGGCGAAAAAAATTATGCTTGATTAACTTTTTATTTTTGGCAGAATGTACGACAAGCAGTGAGAAACGACACCGATAAACGATAGAGTAAAATGGTACGTTTCCCGGCGGCACCTAACCGTGTGCCGGCCACGTGCGCTACGCTCTACACACGCACACGCACCCTCAACAGCTGGGCTCCGTCACGACGGCAGCAGCAGCAGCAGCCCCAGCCTAACACACACAGCACCGCAGCACGCGATACGGCAGCAGCGCAGCAGGGGAGGGGAGGGGGGGAGGGGGGGAATCCTCCGTTACCGCCGGAGCTCAATCGCTACCAGGTTCTGTATTTCCTCCAAAATATTTTCCATGAGCCGTCTAGTGTGCTTCAGGTGCGCCTTCAACAGCGCGCGCGCGCGCACACACACACGCACACACACGCACACACACGCACACACACACACACACGACAAGGTGTGAAGAGCGCAGTGTCGTGTATACTTTTCACAGGTAAGAGGTTTGGGGGGGGGGGGGGGGGGGAGTTCCTAACGCACCGCGAAGCCACAAGTGCTGTCCCCCCTCACCGCCACCGCCGCGGCAAACGCCGATCAAGATCTCTGCTTTGGATAAACAGGGGAAAGGGGCCCGGGAGGGGGGGGGGGGCGTTACAGGGGAGGGTGAAGGAGGGGGCTGCGTGGAATGGGCAGGTGGTGCACATCCCATTCACACGCAGCCGGCCGCGTGCCGTCTCCGTCGTTCCCATTGCCGAGCGGATAATGAGAGGGAGAGAGAGAGAGAGCTGCGGCGGCACACGCTCCCAAATCAATAGACCGACCAGCCCCACAAGACCGTACGTGCGTCTCCGGCTCCAAATTTACGAGCGATGAATTTGGTACGATAGCAGCCGCAGCAGCAGCAGCAGCAGCAGCAGCCGCAGCAGCAGCAGCAGCCGCAGCAGCAGCAGCAGCAGCAGCAGCAGCAGCTGCAGCAGCAGCAAGCAACCGTCGTGTGGTCAAATATGCCAGCGCCAGTGCCCAGCATCTGCCCTCCTGATCACTATCGGCATGGGAACACGAACACCTCACCGAGAGGCCGGGCCCGGGGTACGTTTTGGTGTGTGTCAGAGGGAAGCCATTCAGTGACCGCGGTGTTACCGGGGAGCGGCCCGCAAGCCACAAGGCGGCAAAAATGGTACTGGAACTGCTGGAGAACTGGAAAAGGATCGGTATTCCCTTCGTGCAGTTTTGTTATGCCTGGACTTGTGTCTGGAGGACGGCGGGCCGGAGACCTCAACGGCGGAGGCGGCCGAGAGAGCAGAGGAGGGCGTGGCAGCCGCCGCTGGAGAGACGTGTCCAGAGGGAGGCCGGAGAGGTCCACCGCTGGAGAGAAGCACCCGCTGGAGAGAGGTCCACTGCTGGAGAGAAGCACCCACTGGAGAGGGGCCCATCGCTGGAAAGAAGCAACCGCTTGAGAGAGGTCCACTGCTGGAGAGAAGCACCCGCTGGAGAGAGGTTTACACTGGAGTAGAGGTCCACCGCTGGAAAGACGCACCCGTTAGAGTCGCGGATCCTTGTTTGCTGGGCCGCCCCGGCCTCTGGAAAACCGCAGCGGGACACCTCCAGCCGCCGCAGTGCGTCCGCCACTGGAGTCGCAGCAGCAGCTCCAGCCGGCTCCAGCATCGTCCGGACCGGATGGCATCGCATCGGTCCCATGGTGATAACCATCGCGGTACCCGCTGGATTACCATTGGAGGCCCTCACAAACAGGACGGCGGCGGCCGCTCCGCTTACCTGCCGATAACCTAACCTGCGCTTACTCAGCAGCAGCAGCAGCAGCAGCCGGCCCCCAAGGCCGCACCGCACGGCTCCTTTATTCGGCTTTTCGTCTCCGATTACGAATCAGCACGGGCAGAGAGATCCCTCCCTCCCTCCCTCCCTCCCTCCCTCCCTCCCTCCCTCCCTCCCTCCCTCCCTCCCTCCCTCCCTCCCTCCCTCCCTCCCGCACCGAGCAGCGCTTGCGCAAACTGAGAGGGGTGGACCAGGGCGGTGACGACGGCCTCAAGACGGCGGCACGTCGGCGAACAACACACTTTCGACTGCTTTATGTTTTTGCGGCGCACTTCCCCGCCCTATCCACCTATCCATCTGTCCATCCATCCATCCATCCATCCATCCGGTCGCACACACCAAACTAATGAATACAAAAGCCCACGGATGCGCGGCGCGGCGGCGGGGCGATCCTGTTACAGGGCGCTAAATTATAATACGGGGCTCTGCCTGGCCTGGCCTCCTCATAAATACGAAAATGCATCACCACCACCACTACCACCGCACCGGTGCATTTTCAATGAGAACCGGGTGGGTGGCTGCGGACCTTGAGAACGTCAAAAATTTCTCATACTTGCGGCGTTCCCCGCCACATTCCACTGGGGGTGAGACAGCAGCAGCAGCAGCCTAGCGGCCGCCACTTCGGGCTTTGGCCGTGTTTGTCAGCGAAAGAAAACGGATTTCAGACCAAAAAGCAGGACCGGGGGGAAGGGGGGGGGCTGAGAGGGGGTGATGATTTATAATGGTGCCCCCCCCCCCCCCGACGCGAAGGTGCCGGCTTTGACCGGGACCAGGACTACGCTCTCACCTCCGCCTGGACCCGATCGGCTCGGCAGCAAACGGCCAGGTAAACTTCAATAACACCCGGCCGGCGACGCACCCTCCAAAATCAACTCAAGAATTCATCTCGGATCTCAAAAAATTTATATGAAAATGACAAACAAAGAGACAGATTGATGTGTAAAAAGTGTAACAGAGAGCGCGCGAGAGAGCGGGCGGTTGAGACATCACATTTCACAGGGTGTGTGTACACCAATTATCCATGCCATCGCTGTCGACAGGGTAAGACAATTGAGCTGTAGTAGTCAAGTCATTTCTCCTCTTCCAGGGGACAAGTCTGTGAACCAACCGGGTACGGCAGGCACAGCCCTAACAGCAGCACTGGGCTAAACAAGCACACACACACACACACACACACACACACACACACACACACACACACACACACACACACGAGCACCACAACCAACCGGCATACCCTTTTTTCTCCCCCGATGATAGCCCCGAAAGAGAGAGAGAGAGAGAGAGAGAGAGAGAGAGAGAGAGAGAGAGAGAGAGAGAGAGAGAGAGAGATAGAGAGACAGACAGACAGACGGAGAGAGCAGGGTGCGCCGTTTGGTCGTCCCACCGCCGCGCCGCCTTGGTGGGAGCGAGACAAGCGGCAGGGCGCTATCAGGCCGAAGAGAGAGACGGCGCTATCGGGGCCAAGATTAATTCCTCACATCTCCTCTCCTCTCGGTCGTGGCCGACCTGAGCGAGGAATGTGGCTGGAAGGCTGGCTGACGCCGAGGCTGACGCCACCCTTATAAATCCCGAATCAAGGACAAAGGGCTCCTCGCGGGGGCGCAGCACATCCTTCATATTATTATACATTTTCGGGAAGGAGGCGGAGTCGAACCCGGGCAGGGTCTGGTCTGGACGCCAGGCCAATTTCACAGGCAGGCGTGTGGCGTCGCCGTCCGGCCGCTTCCAAACCTGACCGTTTATACTACATAGTTTAGTTTCTTTCCTTATTTATCTTTTTTTTCTCTTCGACGGATTTTCACCTGGCGATGCGACTGGGATCATTATGAGGTGTCGGGCCATTGTGTCCGCCCCCCCCCCCCCACACACACACACATTCATGCTTGCGACAAGGACGACGCGAGGGGGTGGTCGCACCGACGCGGGTGCGAGAGAAAGAGAGAGAGATCTCATTCAGCCGGGAGATGCCATGGCCGGTGCCCCGGTGCCGGTGTCCGCTGCGGTGTCCGTAGACGTCCGGATCACCTTACCACCGACAAAGTGTGATGTGCATCGCACATTCAGGCCATACCGGTCCGGGATCAGCATCTGTGTGCACACTGTGTGCATACAGTATGCACAGCACAGAGGTGCACAGCACAGAGGTGCACACCACAGAGGTGCACACCACAGAGGTGCACACCACAGAGGTGCACACCACAGAGGCGCACACCACAGAGGTGCACACCACAGAGGTGCACACCACAGAGGTGCACACCACAGAGGTGCACACAGAGGTGCACACCACAGAGGTGCACACCACAGAGGCGCACACCACAGAGGTGCACTCCACAGACGTGCACACCACAGAGGTGCACACCACAGAGGCGCACACCACAGAGGTGCACTCCACAGAGGTGCACACCACAGAGGTGCACACCACAGAGGTGCACTCCACAGAGGTGCACACCACAGAGGTGCACACCACAGAGGCGCACACCACAGAGGTGCACTCCACAGAGGTGCACACCACAGAGGTGCACACCACAGAGGCGCACACCACAGAGGTGCACACCACAGAGGCGCACACCACAGAGGTGCACACCACAGAGGTGCACACCACAGAGGTGCACACCACAGAGGTGCACACCACAGAGGTGCACACCACAGAGGTGCACACCACAGAGGTGCACACCACAGAGGTGCACTCCACAGAGGTGCACGCGGTGCGTGCTCAGCCAGCGGCCAGAGGCAGTATTGTCATGCACGGCAGGCACCGAGTCGACTCGCTGCTACATAATGAAAATCGCGTGTCGTCGGCCGGCCCCCGCGGCCCCCGCGGCCCCCGCGGCCCCCGCGGCCCCCGCGGCCCCCGCGGCCCCCGCGGCCCCCGCGGCCCCCGGAGGTGAACGCCTGACGGCGGCGGCCAGTCGACTGCAGCGCTGCCCATGGCTGCCCACTTCCTGTGGGGGGCACGCCGCCGAGCAGCCGAGTCCGGCAAGCTGCGCACGACGGCACCTTGCCGACGGCGCCGACGGCGAGGAGCACAAGCGAGGGCGGCCCCGGACCCGGGCCATGGCATTGTCGTCGACGGGGACCTTCTCTCCGACATTCTGACAGCCGCTCAAAACTGCCGTTGCCCCGCTACGCTCCGCCACATCCCGGGAAGCCGTGGTCAACGACCAGTGCCCCCGCCGGTACCTCCTCCACACCTCCCCCGCCGCCGCTGCCGCTCCTGCTGCTGGAGGGTGTATTAAGGCGGGGTGGGAATCCCCCGTGAAAGCCTCCGGCCACCTGCAGCAGGCTAGGTGGCGCTAGGCGGCGCTAGGCGGCGCTAGGTTGCGCTAGGTTGCGCTAGGCGCCGCCGCCCTCTCCGGTGGAGACTCGCACCTCGGACCTGACCCAACACACGCGGGTTCTAATACCGCCGGAGCAGGCCCAGGTAAGCCCTCCCTCTCTCAGCCAGCATGATGACATTCCGGCCCGTGAAAGTGCCAACCAGCTCACGTGTGCAGTAACGGACCGGACCGCTGGCACCGCCGGCACCGCTGGCGCACTTGTCACTTGTCACCGCCGGACGCATCTTATCACCGCCATCTTCACACCGGGTCGGACCGGACCGGCTCTGACCTCACACTTTCCTGGTAACCCACGGCCCGGCTCGGCTCGGCTCCGGCCCGGCCCGGCTCGGCTCGGCTCGGTCATGCGCACGCAGCCGTCTCTCTCCCACCCACTGCCCTGGTCGGCCGGAGGGTGTCGCCGCGGACAAGCGGTCTCACACTCCGGACAGGTCAGCCGGAGCCCGGAGCCCGGAGCCCGGAGGCGCCACTCCGGCGATGCCAAAGTGCGAGAAGACACGGGGCGGACCCCAGCGGGGAACCGTAACCCAGGGCGGAGATATGGCGGAGTGGCGGCGCGGTGCAGCACGCCGCTATGATCCCGTCCCACACCAAGGCCGTGCCGTCTCCCACCGCCTCCGGGCACCTCCGGGCACCTCCGGGCACCTCCGGGCCCGGCACTGTGAGAGGTATGCGTCGTGTCCTATGCATGTGGGGAATTCATCGCACCTGTTCCGAGAAGCCCGGAATGGGCTCCGGGGTCTCCGGGACTCCGGTCCCAGAGGACGGCCTGGGCCCGGTCTGCCCGGGTGTCGGGTATATATCCGTTGCATAATTTCGGGGCGCGCCCATTCAAAGGGAGCCCCACTCACCGTCGGGGCTCGGGTTCGAATACCGGCGGAAGTCTTTCCCTCTGCACTCGAGAAAATAATAGAAATTCAGAAGAGTTTTAATGGCCGCGATTTGGTGGCCGGCGCCGGCTGATACGGGGCCGGTCCCTGAGGTGCCCCTGCGGGAACGCGGGTAGGCAACCCGGAGGCGAAGGCCATGTCTCTTCCGGCGCATGCGTACAAACACACGTGTGCACCTCCCACCCACGCGTCGGCGCAGGCCCCGAGAGGGAGGGGGAAGCCGGGGGGGGGGGGCGGTGGAAGCGCTCAGCAGCCCACCTATGTTATTACCTGGCATTAGGCTTAAATTACTTGCCCCTTGCCGGGCCGAACCAAAGGCGGCAGTGCGCCGCATCTCGTGCCCCCCGGGCCGCATGGCCGCAGCTGGTGGCCGCCCCCCGACAGTTACGTGGGTTCCCAGGGGACACAGCGGCACAGCTTCATGCCCCGGTCCCTCCGGTCCCTCCGCCACGCAGCGGCAGCCGCAGTATCGACGCCCGACGCGCCCGACGCCTTTGGTCTTTCCGCTCACAGCCCCATACGGTACACACAGGCCCGGGGGAGGGGGGGGGGGGGGAAAGACGAAGAAAAAACGCCGCCTCCGCTGGTGAACAGTATTGGAACCAGGGACACACACTCTGGAGTTGAGTGGTAAGGTGTTCGTGTGAAAATTAAGAAATCCGACTTCATTTTTTTTGTCGTGAAATTGTTCAATTTTTTTCGTGAAGTCAGTCGACGGGCAGAACGCCATACTATAGTAACATCCGGGGTAAAAATACAAAGCGAAGAAAATGGGGGCGTAAAGCTTAAACGGTGTTGCGCGAAATGCAGACAGCATCACCACTCTCTCTCTCTCTCTCTCTCTCTCTCTCTCTCTCTCTCTCTCTCTCTCTCTCTCTCTCTCTCTCTCTCTCTCTCTCTCTCTCTCTCTCTCTCTCTCTCTCTCTCTCTCTCTCTCTCTCTCTCTCTCTCTCTCTCTCTGTCTCTGTCTCGCTCTGCAGTGCACGCCCACCGCTGTAAACGTGTTTACAAACGCGCAGGCCCCGACTTCTTCATCCTTTTCTTTGCACACCTCTTCTTGCTCCCTTCCCCATTCTCCTCGCGGGGAAGTGCTGCAGTATTACATATACTTTGTTTGAACAATGCAGAATGCACACAGCGGCGCCTCCGCAGATGTATACAGGATGCAAAAAGAACAACAACGAAATAAGAAAAAGAAAAATTTCACGAAAAATTTTACGACAAATAGTACACATCCATTTTTCTCGAAATTTGTAGCAGTTGAGCAGCAGAGCCACCGGTCGAGATTCCACGACGATAACTGTCCAAAACACCTCTCCGTCAGGGGACGTGAAGCACGGCCCGGCGCGGATCAAGGGGAAAGGGGGAAGAGGTAAAAGGAACGTACCACGACCACGCACCAATCGAGAAGCAAGCAGTTCCGGTGGCGGCTGGTACCCATACCAACCCGCTCATTCATTCATTCGAATTCGGATGAATCTATTCCGAGTCTGAGGGAAAGCCCCACGACATCTGTCTGGAGGATACTACCTACCTACCCGAGGAGTATCACAGGGGAACCCCCGGGAACCCCTGCTCGGCGGCATCCGGCCTGGACTATCTGCCGCAAGCATCGCGGTGCATCGGTAAGGCACTACGCCGCCCCGCCCTATCCCCTTCCCGTCTATCCATCTATCTATCTGCCCGTATCTCTATCGCAAGCGGAGGGCCCAGCCAAGAAGACGGGAGCAGCCAGCTAAGTTAAGAAAACAAAACAAAATAAAAACGCGCATGACGCGGTGGTCGTCGGTGCCAAAATACATTGAAAATACTACAGGAGGAGTGGAGCGTAAGGAGGAGCCGGGATGTGACTCATTCAAGGGTCCCTCACTCAAAGATATCAATGAACACCCTCCAAAAAAAATATCAGAAAAAAGTTACATTTTTTCAACAAAAAAAAAACAGGAAATATCAGCAACAATTTAAAACATTAAAGAAAAACAAGTATAGTAAAATTCAGAATTCTGATTTTTAAACTCATGTGCGGTGTCTACGCTTACATGGGTGGGGGACCCCCAGGGACCCCTGGGTGGTGTGGCCCGTTGGCCCGTTGGCGCTCTGTGAACGGCCTGCCGCCCTGCTGCCCCCCACGCACACGCACACGCACACGCACGCGGTGCACGCCGGGTCAGACGCGGCCGGTCGGACGGTCGCGCTGCCCACAGGCACGGCCACAGGGCACCGCAGGGCACCGTGGCGCGGCCTGGCGTGGCTCCGCGCGGCTCCGCCTCTCAAACATGAAATATGGTGATTGTGATTGTGACGGTGGTGGTGCCGACCGGACCAGCCCCGGCACACCGGGGTCATTTGGCATTCCTAATGAAGCGTATCTCACGGGCCGAGCCGAGCAGGGCGGCCTTCCGATCGAGCCCAGCCGAGCCAGCAGGGCGGCTGCTCCCCGCCCACACGCCACACCACCGGTGGAGGAACAGAGAGAGACAGAGAGGGGTATACAAAGTTTTGGGCCCCGCAACTCCCCCGCGGTGCAAAAGTTTCGGTGAGGTGGTGTCTCGTCCCCGGCCGTGTATGAATTACTACTGCGCCAGGTGAGAGGGAGAGAGAGGGAGAGGGAGGGAGGGAGAGACAAAGAGAGAGAGAGAGAGAGAGAGAGAGAGAGAGAGAGAGAGAGAGAGAGAGAGAGAGAGAGAGAGAGAGAAGAGAGAGAGAGAGAGAGAGCAAGGAAAGTGCATGCTGCAAAATCAGACTCCCACCCACCTCGGGCCCCGTCCCGTCGGCTCGGCCCCGTCGGGCCCCTTCACATTCCACCTCCCTCCCTCCCTGTCCCTCTCTCTCTCTCTCTCTCTCTCTCTCTCTCTCTCTCTCTCTCTCTCTCTCTCTCTCTCTCTCTCTCTCTCTCTCTCTCTCTCTCTCTCTCTCTCTCTCGCACCCGCACCGCGGCCCGGCCGGGAATGGACACTGGCATGAGTTATGGCGGATTAGAAGGGCCGGGTTGGGGCCCCTCTGCATTGGCGGGGCGGCGGGCAGGAAGGGGCACTGGGCTTGGGCACGAACGGCATGGACCGTCCGGGCTGGCTGCCTGCCTGCCTGCCTGCAGCAGGACCCTGGAGGCCGGCGCCGCACGCAAAAAAATGATTAGTTGTCAGAACGAATTCGTTCGTTGATTTGGGGACAAGCAACATATTTAGTTGTGAGAACTAAGATTTCGTCGGGACAACTAAAAGTTAGTAGAGGCAGCGAAAAGTCAGTGGCATCAGCGAAAAGTAGATTTTTTAACTTTTCGCTGATGCAACTGACTTTTCGCTGCCGCTACTAACTTTTAGTTGTCCCAACGAAATCTTAGTTCTCACAACTAAATATGTTGCTTGTCCCCAAATCAACGAACGAATTCGTTCTGACAACTAATCATTTTTTTGCGTGCGCAGCCAGCACAGCTGGCATTGGATAAAGGTGATTCCATTGACCCTCCACACACACACACACACACACACACACACACACACACACACACACACACACACACACACACACACACACACTCTAGAGCTACACACGCCCTTTATTTCGCCTCTCACGGGGCTCTAGACTGGTACTTGACAGTACAGACTGCCCGGCCCGGCCCGGCCACTGAGTCCGAGAGATGCGAGCCGGCAGAGAGGGGACGCAAACGGCCCCATTAACCATCATTATCCTTCCACTACCAAACGTCTTCATACAGCACAAGAGAGCCCCGGCCATGGGCTGCCATGGGCCCCGCATCGACACCTGACATGAGTGGAACAAACAACAACAACAAAGTAGTACAGTTGCTCCCGCGCACCAGGTGGTCCAGTCATGGCCGGGAGGAAGACGAGAAGAGAGAGAGAGAGAGAGAGAGAGAGAGAGAGAGAGAGAGAGAGAGAGAGAGAGAGAGAGAGAGAGAGAGAGAGAGAGAGAGAGAGAGAGAGAGAGAGAGAGAGAGAGAAGGGGTGGTGATTAGCCGACGCAGCAGCAGGTGGGTGAGTGCGAGAGAGACGACGGACCAGAGTGGAAATTATACACCTTGGCGGTGAACGCCTAACACACGTGCACGCCGAGACACGCGAAAGGAAAACGGAAGACCACCACGCCGGTATTTGAACCCGCGACACAGACCCTCTGGCTGGCGCGCACAGTCGGCCGCGGCCCCCTGAGGGGTGACTCACGCGCGGCGTGGAGCCAAAAAGGACGACTACGAGGGGCGTCCGCGGTGTCCAGCACGCCAAGTCCTGGCCAATGAGAACAAAAGCACACGCGAGTGTGTGTGTATGTGTGTGTGCGTGTAACAAGAACAAAGGGCACACACGAAGGGCACAGGGAATGGAATGGAGTGGCCGCACGCTGTATCGCCGGTTGCAATGGATCAGTATATACACAACTTTGCAATGTTCATCTCAAACCTCTTTTGTTACGATCATCACCAATATTTGTTATGACGAGCGCGTCAAAATTGTGACTATCATCGGAAACTTATGACGATCATCAATATATTTTGTGAGATCGTACGCAGGCTCATCCTCCGCTGGCCGAGAGCACGAGGCGCCGTACCAGCCGGCGTTATGGATGCCAAAGCCAAAGCCCTTTGGCGACAGGGAAGGAAAGGGACTTGCAGCATTCCTGCCACAATAGCGTCCCAAGTCGTAAACGCGAAGGGCCCTCTGGGGGGGGGGGGGGGGGCAACTGCGAGCTGGCAGGCAGGCAGGGGCTGCAAAAGGGCTCCGGACAGAGTGATTTAAAGGCTGAAAAACAAGCGCCCTTTCCTGCTCCGTGCAGCCTGCAAGCTTCTGCAGCCTGCAGCGCACGGCCAGTGCCAGCGCAGCAGCGCAGCAGCGCAGCAGCGCAGCCAGAGGTCCGGCCCAACAAATTATCACCGGGACATTTACAATGGCGGTCACGTCACGTGACACCCCGGCCCTTCTGCCATTGGCCGCCGGGGGGCTTATTCGCACGGCCGAGGACTGGCTGGGTGGCCCCCGCAGCCCCCGCTGCCCCCTGCTGCCCCCGCAGCCCCCGCTGCCCCCTGCTGCCCCCGCAGCCCCCGCTGCCCCCGCAGCCCCCGCAGCCCCCGCAGCCCCCGCTGCCCCCGCAGCCCCCGCTGCACCATAATTGTAATCACGGCGCAGAACGAGGATGAAATAAAAATGGCCTCATACTTGATCTGGGCAGGCTTGCTGCTCTGGTGCTTTTATATCGTCCGCCTCATTGAGAGAGAGAGAGAGAGAGAGAGAGAGAGAGAGAGAGAGAGAGAGAGAGAGAGAGAGAGAGAGAGAGAGAGAGAGAGAGAGAGAGAGAGAGCTGGGTGATAGAGGAATCAAAACCGCCGCGCTGTAAGCGGCCTACCTGTAGGTACTCAGACACGGCTATTTATTTAGCGATGGCAGGGGAAAAAATGAAAAAGAAAATTGTATAAGGCGGAGACCGTCCGACATTGGCACATCATTGGCCAACTAGGAGCCATTATCTTTTTTTTTCTCCCCTCCCGAAAACTGTGCGGGACCCGCCGACTTGGATTCAGGATGAACGAGAGGGAGAGGAAGAAAGAGAGAAAGAGAGAGAGAGAGAGAGAGAGAGAGAGAGAGAGAGAGAGAGAGAGAGAGAGAGAGAGAGAGAGAGAGAGAGAGAGAGAGAGAGAGAGAGAGAGAGAGAGAGAGAGAGAGACAGAGAGACAGAGAGACAGAGAGACAGAGACAGAGAGACAGAGACAGAGACAGACAGACAGACAGACAGAGGCAGACATACAGAGAGAGACACGAAAAGAATCTTCCAACGTATATATAGGAGGGCGAGGGAGAGAGATAGATAAATATTTCTTTTAACAATAATAAAAAGGCGAGAAAACAAAAGGTGTTGGATGTGATGGCAAAGCCCTTGCACACCCTCCGGGGTCCCCGATCGGCCGGGGGCCGGTCCGCTGGGCGGGTGAGTCATATGTGAGAAGTGGGGTGGTGCGGGCGGCGGGGGGGGGGGGGGGGGGGGGGGTCTGCTTAGCCCGCATCGGCCGGCCTCTCTGGGTGCCTCTGGCACGGCACCCGGCACGGCATGCACAGACAGGCCCGTGCCCGCCCGGACGGGTCCCAACGGGTCCCGACCTGCGCAGGCACCGCGGCACCACCTGGGCACCACACCGGTCGTGACGAACACCACCTTCATGTTCACGTTAGCGTCCTGAGAGCGTCCAGTTCCGACCCCACGAGGCCTGGCTAGCCTCTTCAAGGGAGCCGCCGAACTGTGCGCGGGTGTGTCAGCGGCGGGCCGCGGCGCGGTGCGAGGCCCGGGCTGGCATCGATTTCTGACGGGGTAGCGGCAGCAGCAGCGGCGGTAGCGGCAGTAGCGGCAGCATGCCTTCAGCCGAGAAGGCTTTGGCCAAGTTGTAAAACACATTGTCCGCTGGCGCATGCTGGCGCCGTACCGAGAGCTACGCAGCGGCCGGCTGAGGGAGACGGAGAGAGAGAGAGAGAGAGGGAGCTGAGGTGTACCTGAGTGCAGTGCAGCAGCAGCAGCAGCAGCCCAGACCAGCAGCACGCCGTCTCGAAACATGCAAATACCACAGCGCGGCTACGGTCTACGGCCACGGCGCTCGTCCACTTGTCGCTCTCCGCCCGTAAGGTAGGCAGCCCGGCCGCACGCCGGTGCTCCCGTTGCCTACCCAGCACGGAGCCCGCCCGGGGCGTCAACTACATGTACACCTGCAAGTCTACAGTCGGACCTGGAGGCAGATGGTGGCCGAACGGCACAGCAGCAGCAGCAACAGCATCAGCATCAGGGCCTTCTCCTTCTCCTCGCCGTCTTGGTGGATTCTTCCAAGGCCTGCGAGACGAGGGTGGCGTCGGCGGCTGGTGGTTGAGGGCTTGCACCGTTATGGTTATCGGTGGCTGTCCGGGGGGGGGGGGAGGGCAGAGGGATCCCGGGGTCCTGCTGTCCTCTTCACGGCGGAAGAGCACATAAATTGGACAAACACCGGCTGGCTTTGGTGGCTCAGCGGCGGCAGCAGCGGAAGGGGAGGGGAGGGGAGGCTGCCGTCGACTGCACCGTGGTGCCTGGCTGGGGTCCACCGGGAGCCGGGCCACCTGGGCATGTGACCAAACCCCGGCTCCTCCGGCTCCTGCCGCTGCACCAGCCTCCCGATAATGTCTCTCTCCCTCTCCCCCCCCTCTCTCTCTCTCTCTCTCTCTCTCTCTCTCTCTCTCTCTCTCTCTCTCTCTCTCTCTCTCTCTCTCTCTCTCTCTCTCTCTCTCTCAATTTCTGACCCGTCTTCTAGCAGTGTAATCTCCCCGGTGGTGGTGGGTCTTAAGTGACAGTACTAATGTCACATAGCAAGCCCATCTTGCACACTTCCGCCAGGCATGACACATATATTAAGGACGTGTGTCAGTGGCGAATGGACTGAGGCATCCACCACCAATGACACAAAAACACGATAAAAAGACCAGCCACACATGACAAAGTCGGCTGCTTAAGACACAGTGCAGCTTAGGACACGGCACTCACCTGATAGAGGGTCCTTGGGGACGTCTCCCACGCTGAGTCCCATCCCTTCGTACGTGTACCGAAGGCTCGAGCAGCTGATATCCTGCGTATCCTTATCCTTTGGGAGTGTGGCGGCCGACACCGGCGACACCAGCAGCACGGCTAAGGCCGCCGTCACCGCGCACAGAGCGGCGGCGGAACACATCACAACCGGGCTACGCCTCTTCCTTCGCACACTCTTGAACAAACACTTATTCCCCACTTGCTCGGCGCAAGTCGCTCGCATCTCGTCCGCGATATAAACAAAGCGCGTCGGCACTGGAGCGAGGTTAAGTCCCACCGCGGAGAGCACGGATCCGTCACTAAACTCTACGACACTACACAAGCCAGAAGCATTGGGGGTCGGTCACTCGGTGGACGGGAGCCGGCTAGCCGGCGGGAGGGTGGAGCTAAAAGAAAAGACTACAGCGGGGCGGCAGACTACGCGGCCATGCCAGGTCAGACGGCCTCCGGCACGGACTCGACTACCTCCCTACTGCGCGTACGGCAACGCACTGGGGAAAACACACAGAGTACACAGAGGAGAGACAGCAGACGGCGGCGTCTGCTTCGGCGGTTCCCGTTCCCCCACCCCCATCATCCTGCTTCCCTCCTCCTCCCCCTCCTCCCCTGCTCCGCGCCGCGCGCCCTCCTTTGTTCGCCGCCGCCGCCGCCATGACGGTCCCTCCGTCGGGGTTGCCACGGAGCACACTGCCGACATGGAGTCGGGATCGGGAGCGGTTCGTGCAAAATCGGCACCTCGGATGAGACGCACCAGAAGGTTTCCGCCAGAATGAAAGTCACCCGAACACAGCCGCCAAATTCGTTGGCGGAGGTTTCGATGTTTCGAAAATCCCGCTTGTGTGGAAACAGATGACGTGCGCGCTATCTGCGAGGCTAGCGCGACTAGCGCTGACCGGATGCTGCGGAGGGGAACAGAATCAGAATGCTGGCTGCCAAAGGCGCGCGTATTTTTAAAATTTGTTGTCATGGTTACCAACTCTTATGTTTGTTGTTTACATCACTATCCATTCATCACAACTACTGGCTCGCTAACCTTTGAGAAACTACATAGTCACTGGGCAGCTATTCTTTCAAAATGGTTCGGGAAATCACAGAAATTCTGAAGCAGCTGGGGTGGACTGATGGCTTTCGGATCCCAGTTTCTAATGAGGAAAACAAGAAGCTGGAAGATTTGGTGAGAGTTTCCAAATTGCAATAACTTGTTAACGGTCATTATCAGTTTTCCTTCAGATTTGTGTGACCATTCTTCTCTGACTTCTTAAAATCTCATCCCAGGTAGAAGCAAAGATCAAGGAAAAGGCCCAACTAGTCGCAGATATAGAGGAAATGGATGAGCGCTTAGATGCTCTCAACCGCCATCTGACCAATATTTCCCATGAACAGAAGGAGAATCATGTACAGTTTCTCAAAATAGTTTTCAATGGTAAAAGTAGTTTATATGTTTAACTAAAATTTCTATTTAAATTTGACACAGAAATTACTCACTGCTACCCGTCAGCAAGTAGACAATTCTCATCACTTGAAACGAGTTGCTCAAAATGAAAATGAAGGACTGCAGAGGGAGCTGCGTAACATGAAGGATAGCTTTCAAGAAAAGACCAAAAATGTAGATTCCATGGAGGTATAGTTATTGGCTTTCTTTATTGTGTACTATAGTTGCTCATTTTTGTCCGGTTGACCGATAGAATGAGACTACCATTCACCTAATTTTAGGGTGAGGCCAAAGTAATCAGAAACAAGGTCAACAAATTAAAACAACTCATGAGATGGGATGATGAAGAATTACTTGCATGGGAGGACCTTCACAATAGAAAAGGGGAGGATCTGTATCTTCTTCAGCAGTTCATGAATGAAGATGCTGCACAATTCAAGGTAAGCCTTTCCCTGTGTCTCAAGCTGCTGTGTTTACTATATTGCTTCTCGCCCTCTTTATTTTGATTTTTTTTTGTTAAGAATGAACTCAATATTGTTCACAATTGTTCCCTAATTAATGAATATCTTATTTCAGGATTTGGAAATTAAGAGGCTTGCATTGCAGACAGAAGTTGATAAACAGAAGACATTGGCAGAGGAAGCAACAACTGAAGCTACAATGCTTGAACAAGTGTTTGATAGAATTGCTCAGCTATACCGCCAGGCTCATTCTGACCATCAGTCACTGATTCAGCAATGGGAGCATTCAGTTCAAGCCATGCATCTTAAGGATAAAGACATCAATGACAAACTTAATGTAAATAGTAGTTTTAAAAATCAAATTCACAACATGATCTTAGTTCTGAATTGTAACTGATGGTAATGAAATGCCTCAGGAAATTCTTGCAGTTCGGGCCCAAGGACGTGTTAAAATGGCTGAATTGCTAGAGGCAAAGGAACTTCATGCAAATCTCAAAAGTAATAATGCTGAAGCCCAAGCAAAGGCAGAAGAAACTCACAGAAAATTGAACATACTTCGAATTGAGGACCAAAGTGTCCAGAAGGATGTTCATGAACTTGAAAATGAAGTAAGAAAATATTAAGTTTCTTGTGATCATTTAACTCTGAATTAATTTTAATGTTTATTATTGAATTACAGCTGAATGTACTCAAACGAACCCTTTCTGGACTGGAAATACAACTGAGGCAACAAAGAACTCAGAATACTCAAACCAAACGGGAAGCAGTGGAGAGAGACGAAAAAGTGCAAGCTATGCAAGTTAATAATGAAAATCTTGTTCAAAAACTTGATGAGGTCAAAAGGAATTTGTGGGATGCAGGACAAAGATTTCAACACATGGAAAAATTAGTTCAGGTGCAAAGTTGGCTTCAACTATATTTTTTTCCAAAGCTTTTAAATATCTTGAGAGATTTTTGATGAACCGTTTCTGTCAGATAGGATGAAGAACATTTACAGGAGTGTTTTTTCAGAGACATAGACAGACTAAAAAGTATTCATTTTCGAACCACACAAGAGCTCCAGTCTGTTCGTGAGAAGGAGCATTTACAAGTTGTTGAACTCCGAACCATTGAGAAGAAAAAGAAAGGTGTAATTGCTCATATGGAAAAAGTAGAGAAGGAGCTAATAAAAATAAAGAATGCAAATTATGAGATGGTTAGTCTGCACTGTGTAGTTATTCCACATTTAATCTCTGTGGAGCATATTCATTCAGAGTAATTATTTCCAGGAATTTGCAGAGCAAAAGGTGAGGTCTAGAATATCACATGCTCTTGGAGAAACGAGATCAGCTGAGCAGGAAGAAGTGTTGAAAAAGATTGAACAACTAGAAAGCATTCTAAAGGAAAAGCAATCAGTCCTACTTTTGCTTACATCTCAGGTCAATAGACTAGAAGTACGTACGCAGTTTCAGTTCTTCTCCATCAGACAGCGGTAGCAAACATTGATCATAATCTTTTCCCTTTCCACAAGAATGATTGTCGCCAAATGTCAAACATACTTGACACCACAGCAAAAGAAGTTGAGCAATTGCAATGGAAAAAGCAAGATGGTCTTCTTTTGGTAGAGGGTGGAAAAAAGCAACTGAAGACTGCCAAAACGGCTCATCATGAAATTTTGGTAGAACATGCTCTGTTGCGCGTGAAAGTTAACCAGGTGGAGAGAGCTCTTCATAGAGAGGGCTCCCAAGTCATAACTTTATCTAAACAAAGAGTTGAATGGGAAAGTGTATGTTTCACCTGTAGTGAAGTTCTTTAGATTGTAGAACAAAGAGCATATCACATTTTAAAATATTTCTTTTAAATCTTTGCATGCAGGCCATGAAGGAAAGGCAGCTGGAAATTTCTTTGCACAAAGAAATGATGACTTGTAAACGCAAAACCTTGAATGAAGAGAGGTCCATTCTTCAAACTGCTCTCAATCAGTTAAATACAAGACGAGGCCAGCTTCAAAATCGACATGATATCATTACCAGTTCCATAGGTAAAGATGAATATGGAGACTTTATTTCCCCTGCAATGTTAAAACTTAAGGTGAGAGGTAAGCAAAGTTTTTAGCACACGTTTTAATAATTTTGCACCACTTTTAATGCGTTTTATTTTCTTTTTCCCCCAAAATAAGGAATTGAAATTTAAAATTTTTTTCTTTTCAATTTACTAGTCCTTGAAGAACTGTCTGTAATCACGATGCTGGTTGTAGCATATATCTTAGCTATTTTTCACATTTTCAGGTTGCTCAGGAAAAAATTCTACTTCAGCAAGAAGGTGATGTGTTGGATGCTAAAATACAGAAAGCAGAGAAAGAAATTGAGGCTATGGAAAATACATTAAAAGTTGTGAATACTTCTAATGACACATATCGCAAAAGTCTCACTATGGTTGACAAAGAAGGTAGATTCTTCTTTAGTCATAAGCTAAATGTGATCAGTGAAACATTCAGATTTTTAAAATGAAATACTATAAATTTGCAGGTCCAGAGGGTGAGGAACTGAGATTCCTAGAACAAGAATATTATCAAGCTATGGTTGAGTTGAGAAGCCAGAGAGAGATAAAATCCCACATAGAATCGGAAATTGAGGTACAAAATGCATTTTGTTGATGTCATGTCAATAATTAATTACACCTCGAACTTAAAACTTTCCTCTCAGGATCTTTGCAGAAAACTCTCAAAAGCCCAAGAGCAAGTTGAGCATGATAATGGAACTGTCAAAGAACTAGAGAATGAAGCAGCAGCTCTTTTGAGAGATCTCCAGGATCAAGACTTAAAACTCCACAGAGCAGAAAGTCAGTTAAAAAGACTTGTACGAGACCTACGCAGCAAAAGTGATTCAACCATGTTTGCAATGGAGGAAGTAAGACATACTTTTCAGATAATTTTTACTAAAAAATTTTACTGAACACTTTTTGACTTTATTTTTCAATTTTTTTAGAAAGACATCTGTTTGAGAGAGTTGATAGACCAGAATCAGGCTGCACTTGAATTGCTCACTGAAATGGCTATTCGACACATGGAAGCAGCTCCTATTATCAACCAGCGTCTGAAGGTAAATTTTAGAGATGAAGTGAGAATGTGGGTCCATTTTAGACATACAAATTATATCCATGAGTGAAGAGTGTATCCTTCCTTTTATTTGTCTGCAATTTCTAATTGTCAGGAGAAAGGAATAACTTTGCCTCAGCCTGGTCAACATTTGAAAGGCATTTCATCTACCTCTTCTTTAAGTGGAGCAAGCAGTGCTCGAAGTGGAAAGAGCAGTGCTACTTCTGTCAGTAGCTGTACCTATGCTCGTCGACGTATATTTGATTCGTCAAACCAGCCTGTAGGCTCGTACCATGGGACTCTTCAGACCCCTGCTCAACTTATTTTTCCTCTAACTGAGGACACTTGCTGTGCACCTCACTCCTCTGTTACTCTGGGTAGCATGTCGGAAACACGCTCTAGGTATTGCATGACTAGTTGTTCTCAAATCAAGACATCTTATTTTCTTACTGATTATCAAAATATGTTCTGTATCCTCCATTTTTGTTGTTGTACTCTTAGCGATGCTGGTGGGTCAGCGCGGGGCCCTATTGCTTGCTTTGAAGGGGCCTCCGCACTTGTCTCTGCACTTCCCTCTGTTGGGAGCCAAAGTGACAGGGGAAGCCAACAAGTGGATATGGGCAGTTTGGTGGAGGTTCACCCAGCATTTTCAGGCCCTGCTCTGACAGCCTCTGCCGAAGGTTCTCAGTCCTCCTTCAGAACAAAATCTGGTCAACCATCAACTCAGCAAACGTCTCGAACAAGTCAAGCTAGGATCTCCCAGGAGTCAAAGAAGCAGTCTAAGGAATATGATTTACAGAACACCATGATCGTGGAATCAGTACAACTTGTCGCTGGTAACTATTGTCAACCTTTGAATTTCAGAAAAATCCCCAATTAAGCTTCTAATTGCTTCCTTCCTTCCTCCTTGATCTTAGAAAAGTCACAGAGTAAATTTGCAGATCCAAATATATCGAGGAGTCGAAGCAGTAGTCAAGCTAGCACCCATAGTAGTGGAAGAGCAAGTCGTAGCAGTCAAGCCAGCAAAACATCCAGAGGTAGCAAAGGAAGCTCGGGTAAAGATTCATCAAAGACTTAAAAAGAATGCTAGTAAGAAAGAAATACGAGCTGGATTGGAGCAGAATTGCTGGGGACCTCAGTTGTGCAAAACCAGAGCCTCACATATTTTGTTATGTATACTGTTGGATATATAAAGGAGTTGATTTTAGATTTGAGTAGATGCAGTTATCTGCTATTAGACCACAATCAGAACGTGCTGTAGACACACTAATGTGCAAACAAGTAATAAAGGGTTGGCATGAAGAACAATACACTTATTTTTCATTATTTATTGTGGTTTTCACTGACACAGAAGTGGGAATTTTTTATCATCACATGTTTGTAGCTAAACCAGAATGAAATGTAACAATTGTGGAAAAGTAATAAGAGCAACAATGCAATGATTGGAATTCATTTCTCTATGCGACCAGCAATCTCACAGCTGTACTTATGTTAGTCAAGATTCATTCACAAAACACTCAGCAGATATTCTTTGAAAGTCACTAATCTCTATGAATGTCATCTTAATCCAAAGGTGATGAAGTAATTAGTGAGTGTTTGGGCACTATTAAGAAAACAATACTTATGATTGTATGACTTGCAATGCATTGTGTTTTATACACACGAGCAAAAGAATACACTCCTCATAATTACAAAACCAGCACAAACATTCTGGATGGACCAGCAATAGATGAGATCAAAGGTCCAAATATGAGGAAAAGCAGTGAAAATCTACTCCAGGTGTCCATTTGGCTAAAGGCAAACAAAACATAAAATAATAAATCATCTCAAATTTTATTTATATGACAATACCAATAAGGTAACAAAACTAAGTTAAGTATATGCACATACCAGAAAACTTCCTCAGTATAAACTCAACTTGTAAAAACAAAGATAAATGTGCTGGGGGTAATTGTGTGAAAAGTTAACAAATAACATATGAACTGTGAAACAACTTTACATTTATGATAAACCAACATCCCCAACTAAGACTAATAATCAAATTAAATAATGTGTCAGACTGATAACACAAATCTTTACATTCTATACCAGAATTAGTTAGTATGGAATTTAAACTAAATTACTTGTTGATTTCTTTACAAAAAATAAAGTAGTGTTTGCACATCCACTGATAGTGTAAGAGCTGAGGGTAAACAATTTACAAGACACACTTATTTTACGCACAATTTCTATATTCACTGGTCTTCTGGAATTTCTCACTTTTTAATCCTAAGCTTACAATTACCATTCATTGTACTTGTTTGGTTACTATTAAGAATTTTCACTGGCAAATCAGTGTGATGGCGAACAGCAATAAAAGGCATGATTTTCGTTCCAACTGTCCACAAAATAGCTACCCTGATGGAACATACTCTAAAAGTGATATTTTCAACTTGTCTAATTCTTTCTAAGTCAACAGACATCCACAGTTGATGTGCACAGGTGAGACTTGTACTTCTAAAAATTGATCTCTGGAGCTTTAAGCTAACTAAGCCAAGTCTTCAAATCGAAAAATTGATCTGACGTACATGTTACAAAATTGTTGTGTTTGATAGACATATAAAGCTTACAAATATTAGTAGTTCTAGTGTGCTTGAAAATATGGAAACATCACAAACACGTATTTTCTTTTCATATCACAGACGGCAATGATATCAGAACCTTCAGTGATAATGCAGTTCCTTTGAACCTAAAATAATGCTCACGGAACAGAATACTAGAAAAATCTTATGCACAAGAAATTAACTACTAACAAAATAATATGGCCCAACTACCTCGAGGAGGCATGTGAACGGGCACAAGACTTTAAAGCTTGATTGGCTTATCATATGAAGTGGTATGAACCACTTTCCACTTAACAAGTCACACAAAAAAAAAAAAAAAAAACTTATTAAAATCAATAGAATGGGAACACAAATCACGAGAAAACTTGATGTCAACTGTGGAAATAGCTAGGACATCACATGGTGCTGCTCACTATCTCAATATTTACAAAATACAACCATGTTGCTTTTCTCACATCTTTTATTTGTTATTATTTACAATAAATTCTTATAATTCTTTACTAAAACCTTTTTGGCCTTTACAATAGTTCTAAATAATTACGCTTAATAGTGAAGCTGAGCTCTACACCTTTTAACTGTATACAGAAACTGCAGGTGGCATGAAAAAGCATGAATATACTTTCTGTGATTTCATTGAAAAAGACAACCATAAACCACACATGAATTTTCTCATGATGTGGCAAAGAGTGGAATAAAGAGAAGACAATGCAAACAATCAAACTTTACAATGTCAGGATTAGTAGCACCAAGACTAATAATTGGAAGACGATGGAATATCAATTATTGAAAACAATCAGTTAAAACCTACAATGGGTACCCTACCACAGGAATCATTCAATATCAGTAAACTAAAATTGTGAACCTCTTCATAATTTTACTGTCTCAAATATTTGAAACTACCAGACTTCAAGAATACAGCTAACACACTTAGGTACAACAGAAACCATCTTCACAAACCAGGAATGAAAAGAGGAAAGGTAATGCAGGTAGACGGCACCATGGACCTCAGCATGTTAAATGATACATTGTCAAACAACTATTGATTCAGTATGCTGGAAACCATAACAACATCCACAGCTTTACTACCATACATGGAATTTTACAACGCTTTGTCATAAAACGAGAAAAGTCTTGACATTTGAAGTCGTACATCTTATTCAGTCACATAGCACCTATTTTCAGATAAAATAATTTTTGTCAACAGCTAAACATTCAAGGGGAACACCAAAAAAAAATCTAAATCAATTAACTTACCTACTCTGACACAACTTCTTGTGCAAACCACACAATCAAAATCAAAGGCACCTAATATGAGCACTGTATCGAAGTGAAGCACATAATAGAGCAAGAAAATATAACTTCGAGTATTGCTTCACATCAGTTTTTTACTTTGATTGATATGTTTCTAACTTGACAATTTACGCTTGTAAAAGAAACAAGCTTTCCCCCACAACATGGTTCTACAAATTTTAATCAACAATGTATTGTCAAAAGTCACTGGTTGTAATTTTTCACAGGTACATGAATAAACTTTAGCAAAAGTAACACTGATATTAAAATATCTCTTTGAAATTGGCAATAACATTGGATCAAAGTCACTATTAACTTCAAACCATAGAAGTACAATCGACAGAGTATTGTGAAAAATAATAAAAGAGTCCACTTCAGATTTAATTGAACATCTTAAATAAATTTCTTTTCATAAAATAATGTATTGCTTTGTAACATATATTAAACCTATGTCAATTGTCCACCTAGAGGATTTCCCGACAGAATTATTTTTATCACAATGCAGGGTAAACATAGTGCTAGCAGAAAGTACGGATTTAATTGCATTCCTCCTGGGAAACTCTTAAAGAGTTCTTGAGAGTTCTCATAATGCAATAATACCGACCTCTTACCATAGAGCATTAAAAACATAATCTAAATTAAATCAATGTCCTTTCAGTTAACAAAGCCACAAGGGTGTGGGTCTTCATGGGAAATTCGGACTACCTTCTGGCATATAGAAATTAACAGGGAAAACACAATCTTTCGGCATGAAGCAATCATGGACCGTCTTCATATGGTTCTTCATTTTGTCAGGCCTAGAGAACTCTTTAGCACAAACTGGGCATGGGAAAACTTTACGCTGGCATCCCTCATGGTAGAGGAATGCATGACGCTGGAAACTGTACTTATTCTTGAATGTTTTAATAACATCTACCTTGGCACATTCCATGCACTTGTAGACACCTTCTGTGACAGACGCGTATCTGAACAGGTTCAAGCCTCTTACACTCATTTCTGTAAGTTGTTCAGCAGGATCTTGACTGGATGAAGCAGCTCTTCGTCGTGCCCTGCGGCGCTGGGGTTGTCGTCCTGAGGATGGAGTTGTGGTCACGTCACTGTTTACACCATCAGAGCCATCCATGCTCGAATTAGCATTTGGTGTAGCATTAGCCTGATCCTTCCCTCCATCTTTGTTGTTGTTGTTATTATTTGGATGATCCACGCTGCCACTTCTGCTTAGAGCCTCTTTCTTCGGGATAAGTAGGGGAACTGCAACAAAAAGAAAAAACAAGGTATCCATCAATACAATGTATCTACAAGCCCAGGAAGTTCTACCATTCTCAAAAGGTGCCAATTGATGATTTTACATGCATGGTGTATTACTGCTTTGTGGAGAGCACAGGGTGTCCTAAAATAAAATTGTTAAAAAATGAAAACACCAGCATTTCTGTCAAAGGTGAGACTTTATTTTTGATTCAATGAAAACAAGGCATGGAAACAAATTTTTAACTATGAGAAAACAAGACATCAGTGAACTTAAAGAAAGACCAATAGACCACTCTATTTGTAACAAAAAAAAAAAAAAAAAACGACAATAAAAGGAAACATGTCACATTTCATACCCAGCCAATTCCCACAATGCATTCTATAGACTAGTGTCCCAAGCTGAGACATGAATATCAATTTTTCTGTTCCCTTTCAGCATCCACAAGTGAACTAAATAAAGTAAAACACACAAATTATCAACCAATATGTAACTGGCATACCCGTTAACAGGACCAATAAATTTTCATTCATTCGTTCATTTCATTTGGCACATGTTTCAGGTATAAGTGTGCATGTTTGACTCAGCTCTAAACAGCCCTTGAGCTTTGGTTCTGAAATGCAGTATTAATCTCAAACTTAGAATTAATGAGCAAATTTTTAAAAGATCACTTTCTATTTAAATACAATGGCACCTTAATGATTTAGGATTCAACCTTAATAGTGCACAGCTCTAGATCAAAGCACATGGTTTCTAGTTCAGTCTTGGTGCACAAGTACGTCAGGAATATAAGTAACAATATTTAAATGCAGAGAGAAATAAATGAAGGTGGTTTCACAGCTCTTGAGTAATTTACCAGCACTTGACTTCCTATTGTGGGCCTCTTAAGGTACACAACTTAAAATAATGTACTGTTTAAATCAGGAGTTGACTTAAGTTTCAAACCGACTAGGTCTGGAATGGCAAGTTCCATGGAAGAGATCATCACATAACCCACTTGATAACATCACCATATGATACAATAGATAGCTACTGAGAACACTACCCTTGTGTCATGGCTGAACAATGAGGAACAAGACAGTGACACAAATGATAACTCTTAAAACATACTACAACTACAGGGTCACTAAATATACCTATGCATACACATAATGGTTTAACTAGAGAGCAACTTCCACATGCACAACCATCAGCTCAATCTTTCTCATCCAGCTAACACGAAAAGAAAATAGACCATAGAACAACAGAACTACTGATCAAATTCACAACAATCAACTCATTCAACATCATTATAACTTATGATTTAATACAAAGAGTTCGATAAAAAGATCTTTTTTAAAATCTACTTTTGTAAACATAACATAAAATGCAACAAGTATATAAGCATCCAATAGAAATATGAAATGAGTAAAAATAATATCAGATTGGAGCAGCATTAACATAGAATGAACAATTGCACAGCCTGGTACAATAAACTATATATATATATATAAGAAAAAAAAAATAAGTCTTCAGAAGTCATGAACTGGCTACCACCATGGAGGTAGCCTCAACATCTTGAGTAAAAGGGGGAAAAACAAAAACTCAAGAGATATGTAGACAAGGTACAACTACTTAAGGAAAAAAAACAACAAAATATGACACATAACTACTATAGCCAGTCAAATAATTTCACCACTCAAAATCAATTTTACATCATTTTTCTTTTTGAAGAGGTAATGCTCAGTCACAAGTTGGGTTTCAGAAAACCCAAGTGAGGAAATCTCTAGGTCTCTTAACAAAAACAAAATAAATAAACCCTTCACAATGACTTTCATATCAATATTTACAGCAAGTCAAAAAGATAACTGCTTGAAATTCAACTTCATTCACATCAGTTCAGTCCCACAACACAAATAACTTCAATTTGTCATTATTCTTAGTTTTAAGATCCTTTCAAAGCTAAGATCTACTTGAAATGGACGGACAGTGATATCTCCAAATGTGCATTTAGCACAGCATTCAGGTGAATAAAGCTGAAGGGTACAGCATGAAAGAAAAATTACATGAAAAAAGATAAGAAAACAAGGGTTTCCTGACAGCACAGAAAATATCGATTTTAATATTTACTGCTGTGGAAGAACTGGTTTATCCAATTTCATCAAGCGATGAACCTGTTTGGTATGAGTTACCATATTATCTTTACGGGTGAAGAGTTTCCCACAGATGGGGCAGGGGACTTCATTTTTAATACCTTTATGAGTAGTGATAAAATGACGGCAAAAATTGCTGATATGGGTGTATGCTCTTGTGCACACAAGACATCGGTACACATTATCTTCCTTGACACAATACTGGCGAACTGATCTTCCACCATCAAGGCCCTTACTATCAACAGCTTTCTGTTCCTGATCTGGAGTTTCATACCCTGTACTGTGCTGCTCCATGAGACTTTTGTATGTTTCAAAGTCTGGAGGAGTAATATCCCCATCAAAATGATGTCCTAAAGAAAGCTGAAAATCAGCACAATGGCTTCCTATACTACTGATAGTAAATTGCTCTGGAAGTTTGCGCGGACGAGCAGGCTTGCGCTTATCAACCATTTCCCTTTTCACTAAATTTTTGGGTTCTAAATTCTCAACCTTCAATTGCAAGGGTTCTGGCAAACAATTATTTTGAGAAAAGTTGATAGGATCCTCTTCATGGTCTTCCATATCTTCTGGTTCTCCACCAAGTTCAGAATTGCCAACATCTTCAAGAAGAGTGGGTGTTGCTAAAAATGCTGGGGCGAATAGAAGGCGACCAGGAAAAGGATAGTCGCGGAACCCTGAAAAACAAAACATGACAAAATGAAGCACGCACAAAAGAACCAGGAAAATAAAAGATACTTGAGATAGAACTAAAACTACCATTACTAATGCAAAATAAACTACTAAAGTGAAACCCCATAATTTAAAAAAACAACTTTCATATTGCATTCCAGACTGGCTTTGGTTTGCTGTAAGACAAATCAGCAATTTTTTATGGAGTGTACACAAGAGTTTTAAACATGCTTACAAATCGAAAGTGATCAGAAGAAAAAACTATTGTTGCTGCACAAATAGAAAACTAAAAACTGAAATGCAACATAAAGAAGCCAATCATCCCCTCAAGGGCAAAAAAAGACAGATGGGAATGGGTGCATCTAGCTCTATATTTTAAGCTTGACGAAATCCTCTACCATAGGTCGCAATAGTGAGAATACTAGGAAGACTTCAGTTACTCATTATTAAAATGTATAATAGGAAAACAGGATAAGCATGCTTTCCGGAGAACCATCAATGAAAGTTTTAAAAACGGATCAGAAAGGAATCAAATTGTCTTTCAACAAATTTGATTCAACAATTAAAACAGAATTGAAACTGGTTTGGGATGAGAACATAAGAACAAAACCTGTTAGGGTATTGAAGAGGAAAGGAGTTGAACCTGATGACATCAGGCCAGCTTAAGGTAAACCCAATCTGTACCCATGCAGCACGCTTACATGAAGACAACAACAAATTTCCAAGGCAGAGATGTAACATGAGAAGAGACATCTCTAAGAAAGTGATGAGAAAGAGTAAAATTTTGCCAATAAATTTTATATACATGACTATCTTTCTCTCACTTCATTATTAAGGACTTAAAAGACAAAGGCCTCTCCACATCACCCAAACACAATACTGTACAGCAATTGTATCTAGATCTTTATACAATGTGATGCATGGGTAGTGACAGCCAGAACATGCTTCCCAAACAAAATCCATGATTCCCTGCACCAGAATATCCACATTGGAACAAAGTTTCACTGTTTATAATGAATCCAAGAAAGAAGTTACTTACCTCAAAGTCTTTCAGGTCTTCAGGAGCATCAGATCTTCAAATAAAGGATTTCCTCCTCCTAATCTGAGGACTACTGTAGGCACTATGGAATGAAGCATGGGAACAATCAATAGTGCTTGAAAACCCAAAATGGGGATTAATTAAGAGAGAAACTTCATTGCATTTCACAATGAGCCCATGGAAATGAGAGATCGTTCTTGAAAAATTTAATGGGAAAGGATAGCAATATATTCAATTCCAATCCAATTAGGAAAAAAAATAATGCCAGAGGACAAAAAATGGGAAATGTATGAAATAGAAAAAATTCCCATGCTCCAAAAAGGGGGAAAAAATCCCTGAACAAAGGAATCAAAATCACACAAAAAGAAACTTCAAGCAGTGGTTATCCAAGATAAAGTCTTCAATTTTAAAGTCATCCATTTTCTCTTACATTAAGACAGATCCACGTTCATTCAAAAATTTATCGCATCATTGACAGTACAGAGCTTTTACAGGATAAACAGATCTTTAAAACGTGGACCATGAGATGTTGTTTCAATATGATGAGAAACACTGGCGAGTATAGAACCAGTATACGACAACACAAAGTTGAAAAGCACACTACTGACAACATTCCTTTTATCCTTTTACATATGTGTACCTTGGAGAATGCAATTAAAACAACCATGTTGAAATGCCAGTGTCAAAGTGATTTTACCAGTGTCAAAGTGATTTTACCCTTAAGAAGATACAAATCCACAAAGCAGTAGTAAGTGTAACATGGATGAAACTCATGAAATTTCAACTTTTTTCATTTTGGAAAATGATAAGGCTACCTCAGAGATAAAAGATCACCATGTAAAATCTTAAGAGAGAATCCGCTGAAAAATAAGTAGAAATTTACCCGTCAACATGCAAATTATACCAGGAAAAAAATATCCATGATGAACAGAGCCCAATTCGGGCTTCACCCAAACATAAAACACACAATGAAACACAACATAATTTTTACACTGATCAGTCATGCATTACCCTGTGCAAAGAGATTTAAAAAAAAAATGAGAAGTCCAACATAAACATGCTTCCACCCAAACAGAGGTAACAGTGGAAACCAAATGGCAAAGTGTGATTATGTGTCATGATTCCACTCAACTGTCTCTGGCAAAAACACAAATGAAGCCTATAGGCTTTGGTTGACCTAATAATACTAACAGTGTGAAAATTCACATACAATATTTAACTGGAAAACACTTCAAAATATTGTAATGATAGTATGGAACCATAAACATGCATATTTCTTTCAGATACCCAACAAATAATAATATATTCCCCCACACATTCATGCAATAATGTCCCATTGTTGAGGCCCAGTTGAAAACCCTAGCATTCACTTTCTGTTATGTACATAGATGGAACACCCAGGAACAGGCAAGGATTTAAAACCCCAATAGACATGCCCAAACCAAATGCCACCTTTCCAAACAAATAAACTTTCAAATAGTGATAAAAGGTCAAAAACACTTGTTTTTTAAAAAAAGGCCATCTGATCAGACAAAATTCAAAATACTAAATATGTCTTAGACCACTGCTAGAATATCTTTAAGAGTGACTTTGTTTGGAAGAAGTGGCTATTTGGATGGTTATTAAAAACCCAATAACAGGTAGTGTTTTGATATGTTGCAATCCCAAATAACATGTAATATGCATTACTGTGCCTAATCTGAGCCTATCTGATACCAGAAATTTAAAAAACAAACGAAAAATTCTTGATAATTCTTTGGGTGCTGATATTCTGATTTCACCTGGAGTGCCCACAAAACTTAACACTGGTACTCAAAAATAACTAAGGTTTAAAACCTACAAAAATCCTCCCCAACTTTGACAGGTAGGCACCAATCAGTTGAGATTGGATATCCAACCTGAATATTCATTCTGAGGAAGTGCCAGAAACTTACCAGGTGGAAGGTTCTCTGAATTTGTCAATCCGATGCCATTTCCATTATTTTGAGGACTTGCTGCATTGCTGTTACTGCCAGAACTGCCCGATCCTGTGCCCGCACTACTTGAGCCACTATTTCCATTGCTTCCTACTCTGAACTGTGCCTGGCCTGATTCTGGAACAGAAGCACAGACTTGACTTAACTTCAAAAGGAAAACTTCACCTGCACAATTGTTCAAAAAGACAAAAAGAAGTTCAATTTTGTTTTCACTTTCAAGTGAGAAATTAGACAGTATTAATGCACACAAAGCTACAAAACTACACTACTCAATTCACTACTGCATAGGTAAAGAAACAAGGAGTAGAGGCTAGTTAGTGTGGGTGGATGCCTTGCATCTCCATTAGAGAGGGCAGAGGGTAAGCAGGCAGAGCTGGCAGAATATCAACAACAAACTACATGGCTTCAGTAGCTGATGTCGACATCAAATGCAGCAAGTCAGCAAAAAAGACAGAAAGTCAATGGAACTACTGTTTTACCAACTACAAGACAACAAGCATAGGACAATCTACAAGACTGTATGTAGATCAAATAATTGTAGCACAATGGTATTTTACCTTGCGATGATGTGCCTGGTTCTGAGTCATCCTTAGGTCTCCGCCGAGGTGTTTGTGGGGCTGTTGGTTTTTGAGCAGAGCTGTCTTTGTGCGGTGATTGACTTGAGCTATCTTCTAGGCCAGATGAATCATCCCTGTCTGAAGATTTGTTTAGCCTGCTCAAGCTGTTTTGACGTTGTCCATAGTCCATTCGCATTTCCATCATTTCTTGGGAATGGGGTGAGCCATGTTCAGAGCCTGTGGTGCCACGGTTGTCATATTCCATATCGATGTCTCCATCCAGTTCATGGGGACTTCCGTCACGGACATGGGGGTCATCACTGCTTCCAGAGAGTTTCCTGGGGCGGCCTCGCTTCCGTTTGGGAGCAGTCAGGGCTGAGCCTAGGAGGGGGTTTGAGGCTACCAGTGGAGGCATAGTTCTCTTCTGACCAGCATGGGGCACTTCTATTCGCTGCAGATGAGGTGGTGGTGTGGGAACTGGAGTGCTGTTGGATGATGGAATGGCTGATAGGAGGTTGTTAGTGATTGACGGAATGTCACACTTTTCTTCATTCACTTCTGTCAGACCCTTTATCCTCAACGACTCTGCTACTTTGAGTAGTGCCGTTAATCTATCATGGTCCACACTCACTTCACCGCGGTACATAAAGTCTAATAAACATCGCATATCATTATAAGGCACATCTTTAAGAATCACAATGGGATGTTTGTCTGGATGTCCAATAAATAAGGCTTGGAACAGAGGACTGCAAGCCGAGAGCACCATTTTATGAGCACGCAGTAACTGTCCATCAACTGCTAAAGTCACATCCACAAATGATTCGTCATGAAGAAGTTGGTCAAAGACCGAGAGCATATTTGACTGGTGGTTGTTCCACCGCAAACAGTAACGCATCGACATGGTTGCGGTTTGAAGAGAACTGGATTCGGAAGAAATGATTTCCTCTTGATGAGTCAAGGAACTGGCTCACACGTCCAGTCAGCTCAGGGGCATTCTCCAAAAATCCTGCAAACAAAACACAAAACTATCGTCAGTACACAATTAAGGAAATTCAGCAAAAGTTCAATGTAATGATGGCCATGGACACTATTATTTATTTATACATTTGGTGCATTTGAAAACCCTCCAAAAACTAATTTAAAAAGAAACAGCAGTCTTCATTCCCATGGTGAGACTCCTCTATGAGCATTGAGATGTAGTTAGACCCCAGAAATTATAAGAAACCACAATGGCAGATTAAAAGGCTAAACTAAATCCATGCAAATTTCCATTCAGTCCAGTCCAAGGGTGCATCCATATCCACTCACACTGACTGTCCCACACTTCTCAGGTCCCCTCCACAAAAGGGACAGGACACTCACGACTCACGCACTATTTCCCCCAAATGTGACAGACGTAAACACGACGTGAAGACGGTTGATAACGAAGTCAAACAGGACTCTGGCCACGGCCGGGGCAGGGGGAATGCGAATGAGCGGCGCTGGTCCGCTCTGGCTGCTGTTTTCACCCTGTCACCACCGCCCGCCCACTGCGCTGCCCTGCCCTGCCCTCCTCTCCCCTCCCGCTGCCCACAAAAACAAAAGTCCGAACGAAGCAGACGAGTCCTTCCTTCGCACAGGAAGGGAGGGGGTGAGGGCCACGGAGGCGGCGCCGACGAGACCGACAATGCACCTGATTGAAAAACTGGGGTCGGGACATGCGTGTCAGGGGGCTGGGCTGGGCTAACTTCGGCGAGTCGAAGTGCTTGGCCAGGGCAAGCGGTCAGGACACGCTGGCAGGCAAACGAACGGAACAGCAGCGAACCAGCCCCACCCCCAGACCCGGCCGGCGCGGCGCAATCCTACAGGTGGCAGCCGCACCGCAGCGCCTGGCAGCGGGGTGCAGCACACCGACCACGGCACGGCCTCGCGCACGCGCGGCCGCAGGATAAGGATCAGGATGTCACGGGGGATGACAAGATAGAAGCGAACCTGAAGGGATCCCAGTCGGAGGAAACGCCAACATTCGCCGCTCGCCTGGCCGTGAGCGCTGCACTGAACTTCAGCCCGCCCGGCCCAGCCCTTCCGCCATCTTGGTCGGGTTACCCCCCACCCCTTTCCGCCCCCACCCTTCCCTTTCCCCTTTCACTCGCCCCGAGCCTGGGCAGCCTGGGCCGGGCCCCCTCCCCTCCTCGGCAGCAGCGAAGCGCGGCGCGGAGGGGCACCGAAGGGGGCTCGCGGGGGCGGGGCGAGGAGAAGGGAAGGATCGAGGGGGGAGGGGAGGGGTCACGTGAGTGGTCGTGGGGCGCAAACGCAGCGCTGGGCCGGCTGGACGGGACGGGCGGTGGCGACGCCACGGTCCGCAAACAC
Organism: Odontothrips loti; assembly: GCA_038380765.1. NCBI lineage: Eukaryota > Metazoa > Arthropoda > Insecta > Thysanoptera > Thripidae > Odontothrips > Odontothrips loti. Next base: position 12,864,106 of record CM076254.1, read on the forward strand.
TGCCCGCGGCAGCACCAGTTTCTCATACTGCCCGTGACGCCGGCCCAGCCCCGGCCCCCGGCGCTTCCTCTAGTTTCAAGCGCCGCCGCCGCCACAGCGGGCCGCGGGCCCGACCGGGATGAACCTGAACCTGTCGTCACGTGATGGTTCTGGCGCTGGCGGAGGGGGGGGGGGGGGGGGTCCGTGTGCTGTCGGCGGCCGCGGCAGCCGCGAGCAGCAGAGCCATGCCAGAGCAGCGCCATCGCGCCGCGGGACCGTCCCGTCCCGTTCCGACAACAACACCGCCGACCCGACCCGAGCAACATCCGCGAAGTAAACCACAACACGCTGCTCATGTCGACGACCGGGATCCGTCCCGTCCGCGCCCCGGGAGCCGCAGCCGTAGCCGGCGCCGGGCCAAGCCGGTGGGCGACGACGGGGGTCTAGAGTCTAGGCGCCGTGCCAACCCACCCCCCTGGCGCCGGCCCGGCCGCTCTACGCCGCCCCCCTCAACCCCGAATGCACACTGCCCACTGCTACGCCGCTGCCACTGCCCCGGCGTAGTTACCTTGACGTCATGTCGGAAGAGATGAGTGTGTGATGTGCAAGTCCGTCCGGGAAGACTGTCGGCGGCACGGCAAGGACAACGACGAGGACGAGGGAGGCGGAGCGCGGGCGGTGCGCGGAGTGTGCTGAGGCTACCGGTCGCGGTGGTCGGGGCGCGGGTGCGGGCTGTTGTCAAGCGGGTGCGGGCGGCTCGGGCCCCTGACGTCAGTGAACTGAGCCTGCTGGCGGCACTGCCGGCGGCCGGGCGGCAGCCAAGCCACCCTCGCAGAGCCTCCCCCACCACCGCCGCTCGGCTCGGCCCGTCCCATCCCCTCCCCTTCGCTTCCCTTAGGCCGCTCCTTCGCCCTCCCCCACCCCTCCCCAGACGAGGGCTGGGGCTGCGATGTGAAGGCACGCCGTGCTCGGTACACGAACACACACATGCACGCACCACGCTCCCACCCTTGTCGGCGTTGAGAAACGCCGGGGAAATCGGGAACGATTAGGAAACCCTGCCAGTCCCGGTCCTGCTGCCGGGGCCGGGCTCAGGGGGCAAAAGCAACCCTCCAACCCGAGCCGAACCCCCGGGCGACACAGGGCCAAGGCATGTGGGGCTGGGCGGGGGTGGAGGATGCCTAGTGTGGCAACCCACCCTCCGCCTCCCTCCCCTCCGCCTCCCCTCGCCGCCCCCGCCCCGGCCGCATCTGGCGGGCAACGGGCATTTCGGCCCCCAGCTCAGCCCCCAGCTCAACCCCGCCTGGCGTTGCAGTCACCGCCCCGCACAAGCTTTTCGGACTCCTGTAGGGAAACCCCTGGACTCGGAGCAGCGGGGCCAACGCAGTGTAACATGATGGGGCTGCCAGTGCTCAGCTGGCGTATTCCGCAGCGCACTCCTCGTTGCACTGTCTCTGTCGCACTCGCGGGGTGCTGCGTATGAGAGCGAGAGAGACCCCTGGCTTGAAGTGTCTGCGGAATCAGCCTGCTGCTCTGTGCCGGCTGCGGCTGGCCGTGCCGATCAGGTGTGTGCGAGCGAGAGAGCGCGGCCACGGTGTTGTTGTGGCTCACTGTACACACACACACACACACACACACACATTGCGGCCGCGGCGGAACGGCACAGCAGCACAGGCAAGGCTCAAAGTCACGGCCGCCGCAAACTCATTTCATCCCGTCTCTCTCCCTCATTCCCTGTTCTCTCTCTCTCTCTCTCTCTCTCTCTCTCTCTCTCTCTCTCTCTCTCTCTCTCTCTCTCTCTCTCGCGGGTTGTGGCTGCGGATGGGATTTGGGGGGAATCCTTGTTTCCTAGTCGCGGGGAAGCCCGCCCCGACGGGACAGGGAGGGGTAGGAGGAGGACGTGAGTGCGGTGAGATTTCTCAGGGGTGCGCGATGCGATAGTGGTCCAGCGGTTCAGTTCGGTCCAGCCAAAGGGGACACATAGGAAACTTGGCGCTTCGCGGGAAAGACACGGCCGGCTTAATGCGCTTTTAAGCGGTAGTGTGAAGGCCGAAGGCTGCGGGTTCCGCCGATGTCTCCACTGTCGCTGTCGCTGCCGGCATCGCTTCCGCGGACGCAAGAACAATCTCAGCGGTCCGCCAGGGACAGCTGAGCACGGCGACACTGTGAATCATCGCCACCGCCACCGCCGCGCGTGTCCCGTCCAGCCAATCCGCTCGCCGCCCGTAATCGCGCGCGGCTTGAGCGCCAAATTCAAATCGCGGCGGCGGGCTGCATGGCACTGGGATAGGATGGGCGGGCCTAACCTCACTCTGATGGCGCCTGCCGGACGCGGACAGAGGACCGCGATGCGCTGCCGCCGCTGCCGCCGCCGCCGCCGCCGCATGCGACGTGGGAGTCGGCCGAGCGGCTACGCCCCGCCGCGCCCCGCCACTCCTCGTGTAGCCGAGTGCACACGCCACGGCCCGCGCTGCCGCCGCCGCTGCCGCCGCATCGCGACGCATCGCCTCACGTCGCGTTTCGTGTCGCGGATGCACCGCGCCGTCAGCGTCCTGGTCCGGCGCCGTGGGGGGTCCTGTCCCTCTGCATGAATGGGATCGTACCTGATGGTCAGCAGCAGCACCAGGTCGGCGTCGCGGCTCGGGGGGCCCGGGGCGTATCCATGGGGGCACACTTATCCAGGCACACACGCACTAGTACACTGCACACTGCACACACCACCACGACAGCACAATCCACTGGCGACGATGGCGATGGTAAATCCCAAGGGCGATGAAGTGGTAATCCTGCAGGGTCCTGGCCGGGGTCGGGTCGGGCCGGGGGGCTGGGCGTCGCACACACACTTGTTGCACCGGGGGGAGCCCTGAGCCCGTGCTCAACACACGACACGGCGAAACCTCTGCTCTCCGCTCCGTTCCGCACCACTCCAACCAACCACCACTACTGAGTCAGTCCTGGCCGACCCGACAGCCTCGCCGCCCTCCCCTCCCCGCCCCCCTCCGCCGCCCATGGCAGGCCTCCCGGGCCCCGCCGGGCCCCGCTGGGGTGAGGGGTGGGGGTAGGTAGGACCGGGCCGGTCCGGAGTGGAGGCACGGCACAGGGGTGGGGCGCAGCCGGCGCAGCCACAGCGGGCGCAGCTAGGCAGGGGCCGCAGGGGGGGCGGGGAGGGGAGGGGGAGGGACAAAAGCTTGACACACGTAACGTGGCCTTGGGGGCTCGGGGCTCGGGGCTCGCTGCGCTGCGCTGCTCTGTGGGGCTCCTCGCTTCGCTTCGGCGTTCGGGAGGGGCTCGGGTTGACTTCGACTCTCGCCGCCACGCAGCACCGCCACGCCACGCCACGCCTCGCGGGTGCGGTGCGGGGTCCCTGCCGAGTCGGGGCCGGGCCTGGCGGGTAGGGGCGTGGGGCGTAGCAGCGCGGGGGGAGGGGGGCAAGGGGTACCGTGGATGGCCTGCACGTGGAGAGCGACTAGGCGGCATGAGGCACATAGGCACGACGGCCATGGGCAGCCATGGGCCACGGCAGGGGCGGGGCGCGGCGCTGTGCGGGGTGCTTGACCCCCCGGCCAACTCACAAAATGAACGTCGACGTCGCAAGGGCCGCGGGGCGGGGCGGGGCCGGCTGTAGTCGGGGCGGGGGTCCGCCGGGCGCTGGCTTTGGCATCGGGGGGCCCCGCGGGCCCCCGCAGCACACCGCACACCCAAACAACGCAGCCACAGGTGGTTGTTTGGCTGCTGCACCTACTGCAAGGCACACACACACACACACGCGCCCGCGCGCGACTTGGCTCGGCTCGTTTTGGTCCTTTAGGCGCCTTACTAGCGCTCTCTCGCGCTCCCTCTCTCTCCCCCTCTCTTTCTCTCTCTCTCTCTCTCTCTCTCTCTCTCTCTCTCTCTCTCTCTCTCTCTCTCTCTCTCTCTCTCTCTCTCTCTCTCTCTCTCTCTCTCTCTCTCTCTCTCTCTCTGTCCCCCTGCAGCGTAGGCAGCCGCTGCTATATGCTCACGAGCCACGAGATCGCAATACTTTTCTCGGATCCGTACTAGGCTGCACGCGGACCTGCCTGTCCTGGCGTGGGTTCGAACCCCACCGGCGGTTCCACTCACTTCACCACGGGGTTCTCGAACGGCCCCATAAACACATTTCGTCGCGATGAGTCGAGGCCAGGCCGAGGCCCGCACGCACGGAGTTTGAGAGTGTAATCTGCCCCGGAGGTGGTTGGTACACCTGCTAGGGGCAGGTCGTTGGGAGGGTGGCCGCCGGTGGCCGCGGCCTACAGGTGGTCGGAGGGGGAGGGGAGAGGGTAGCCCTCCCTTTGTGCTAATACCACGCACACCTCGCCACGCCGGCCCCGCCGACCGCGCCACCCCCCTGACGGCGCGGTGCGGGGGAGATGCGCGCAGGTCTCGCAGGTTAGGATATGGGAGGCGTTGGGGGAGGGGGGTTGGTCGCCGTGCTCGCCGGCTCGCCACGGCTCGCCGTGGGCAGAGGGGAGCTTTTGTGTTTTTCTTGGGGGCTGACGCTAACGGGACGCCGGGGGGGATGGCCAGACGGGCCCGGGTGACAGTGCGCGCTGCTCAAGAACGAAAAAGGGATTCCAACAAACATATTTAGCACGCGGCCGACGCTGTTGTAGTCAATGAAAACCGAATCAAATGTGCTCCATAGTGTCTCGTATACTCTCATGTGTCATTGTCCGGCGGCCACTGCTGTGCCTTGTGCTCCTCTTTCCCTTGTCCAGAAGAGTGGGTACAGAGGGAAACGCATTTGCATCTGGAACGAGACTAACAATCAGAGCACAAGAGCCAGAGTCTGTGTTTTTGCATCTGGTTAGTGGCCGAAATCTGGGGCCCGGCACCCTCAACACCAGATTCCGTTGGGGGTGGTGACTGTATTTCTTTGCTACGCCACTGGCTGCGCTGTTGGCTGCGCTGGCTGTCCGCCAGCCCCTTGGCGTCGGCCGGGCGGCAGCAGAGGCCCGGAGGGGGCGGCACCGGCACCTGGGTTAGGTCGGAGGGGAGGGCCGGGGAGTCGGAACGGGGACGAGGGTGGATTTTTGAGCAGACGAGGGGTCGCTGGGCTGGGCTGGGCCCGCTGGGCCTGCATCCCCAGACGGGCCAGAGGGCTCCGGCAGGCACAGGTAGAAAAACCCTGTGGGGAGTAATTTATTTTTTCTCCCCCTCCGGCCGTCGCCACCCCCACCCCCTCCCCTACCCTCCCCTTAGGAGAAGCAACCCCGCGCAGAAAGAGTCTTCATCCTCAACCCCCGGCCGCGCCGCCCCCACCCGCTCGAAAATACGTTCCCCGAATTGAGGCTCGTAATGCTGAAATTGGCGTCGGTGGTGGTGGTGGTGGTGGTGGTGGTGGTGGTGGTGGTGGTGTCCTTGTTGTTCTCCAGAGGGCACTTTCTCTCTCTTCCTGTCCCCTCAAGACAACAAGGACCGATGAACCCTACGTATTACCACCCTCCACCTCATTCCTCTTCCTGGCGTGAGGTACAAAAGCAGCATGTCGGGGGTGGTAGGCATTTAGTCCTCGCTAAAGCTCGAAATTTATATCTACTAATTAATATTTTAATTAAGTAGTACACGAGTACGTTAGAGGAAGTTTGATACGGTGTCGCGGTACCTAACCTACTATGTTATAGGCAGTGCTAGCGACCCATTTCCAGGGCTCTGCCTGCTTGTTATGGAAAGTGCTGCTGTGACTGCAGTAATATGCCCTCCCGTCCCGGCCCGTGTGGGGCGTCATTACGAGTAGTTGTTGTTGCAGCAGCAGCAGCAGCAGCAGCAGCAGAAGCAGCAGCAGCAGCAGCAGCAGCAGCAGCAGCAGCAGTGGCAGTGGCGTTTGTCCTGCTGGCTCCGGTCAGTCCGCGGCCAGGCTCGGCTCGGCCCGGCCCGGCTCGGCTCGGCTTGACTCCCCGTGTGCTCGGCTCGGCCCGGCCGCCGTGTCCTGCACAGCACACAGCACATCACAGCACGTGCGGGGGCTGACCCGGCCGGACCGGACTAGGGACAGCAGCGCCGCCGTCCTTGTCGCACCGCAGTGGTCCGCGCCGTGAGTGCGACGAGGAGGGACGCGGGGACGCCGGATGCATCCTAAGAGGACGTCCGCAAGCCACGTGACATTTTTCTGGGTTTCGCGGCGTCTTCACGAATACTACAAACTGTCGCTGGGCCAAGCTCACGCCGAGTGCCAAGAAGTTCTTCTCTCGGTCTCAAACTACATGATCCAATGACCAATGACCCCGCATCTCGTGGTCTCAAGACCGGACACATAAAGCTGAGACACTGCTGCTGCAGCGCGTTCGAGTCGTTGGTTCGCACGGCGCTTACGTGAGACTCTGATTCGAGGGGAGAAGAATACGTGAACAAGGCGACAGAGAGGGAAGGACACAAAGTAAAGGACAGTGGGGGGGGGGGGGGGGGCGCCCCCACCTATATCATCCTTGGCCACTAGCCGCAGAGGTGGGTCATGGACGCGGCGCGGCATTACCGCCACTCGCTGAGGGAGGGGGGGGGGGACTGGACTTTTAGTGCATCTCGCGGAGGCTCTCTGCTGGACGCGTTCTGGACCTCTGGCCGGTGTGTGTAAAAGGGGGGTAAGGGGGGGGGGGGGGGTAAGGGGGGGGGACTGGACATTTAGTGCATCTCGCGGAGGCTCTCTGCTGGACGCGTTCTGGACCTCTGGCCGGTGTGTGTAAAAGGGGGTAAGGGGGGGGGTAAGGGGGGGGGGACTGGACATTTAGTGCATCTCGCGGAGGCTCTCTGCTGGACGCGTTCTGGACCTCTGGCCGGTGTGTGTAAAAGGGGGTAAGGGGGGGGGGGGGGGGGGGGGGGGGACTGGACATTTAGTGCATCTCGCGGAGGCTCTCTGCTGGACGCGTTCTGGACCTCTGGCCGGTGTGTGTAAAAGGGGGGTAAGGGGGGGGGGGGGGTAAGGGGGGGGGGACTGGACATTTAGTGCATCTCGCGGAGGCTCTCTGCTGGACGCGTTCTGGACCTCTGGCCGGTGTGTGTAAAAGGGGGTAAGGGGGGGGGGGGGGGGCACGAGGATATCGCAGCTGGCTGCCCGACTGGACGATTGGCGGCACCAACACCACCCGTGTGAATCGGCGGCCTTTAGCGTCGTCGTCGGCTCGGCGGTGCGAGGGGACTGCGGCGGCGTCTTTCCGGCTCGTGCTGTGAGAGAGAGAGAGAGAGAGAGAGAGAGAGAGAGAGAGAGAGAGAGAGAGAGAGAGAGAGAGAGAGAGAGAGAGAGAGAGAGAGAGAGAGAGAGAGAGAGAGAGAGAGAGAGAGAGAGAGAGAGAGAGAGAGAGAGAGAGAGAGAGAGAGAGAGAGAGAGAGAGAGAGAGAGAGAGAGAGAGAGAGAGAGAGAGAGAGAGAGAGAGAGAGAGAGAGAGAGAGAGAGAGAGAGAGAGAGAGAGAGAGAGAGAGAGCACCCCCATGTCCAGCAGGCATTCGTCTTTGGCCGACAGCGCAGCACCCCGCACCCCCGCCCGCCTACACCCCCGCCCCTACGGGCGTGGTGGCTGTACGAACTGTTAGGCCGAATGGGGGCACGAGTGCGCGACAAGACAAGACCTTTTTATGCTATGACGCGTCATGCGGGTCCGCACCAAGGGCGAGAGAGAAGAGAGAGACAGAGTGTGTGTGTGTGTGTGTGTGTGTGTGTGTGTGTGTGTGCGTGTGTGTGTGTGTGAGGGAGAGGGCGGCGGGCTCTGTGCGTGCGCTCAGTTCCGCCCCCGGCCCGGGCCCCGGCCTCGGCACACGCAGTCAAGTCTCCCTGTCATGCGGGCTGAGCCGCCGGCACCACCCCCTCCCCCACCCCCCCACCCCACCCCCACCCTGCAGCGATGTACCGAAAGGTAGGCAATTCGCGTTACAATCCGCCTGAAAGTAGGCAGAAAGCGATGGATAGGTGGATAGGGCGGTACTATGATGTGGAAGTGTGGCGCTGATTGGCGTGGCGCGTCGTGGCGTTATGTGCGCAACACCACCGCGAGCCGAGCCGAGCCGGTCGGCGTATTCCACACCTCGCAGGCCGGGGGTGCAGTTTTCATAACAGCATTTGAGTATTTTTTTTCCTCGGCTGCCCTCACCCTGTTTGAGCTGCGATGCGGCGGTGGAGCCTAGAGGGTGCAGGCACCTGTGGGGGGGGGGGGGGGACTCTCTTCTCTACCTGGGCCCTATACGCACCCCAACAGCGCAGCCGAACCCAACCGAATGCCATCCACGACCCCCCCCCCTCCACCCGCCTTGGACGCTTCTGCTCGTCCACCACAAGGTGTAAGCCTCGTCCATGACGGGGACAGCCAGGAGGCCGGTGCGATATGCCGCGGCCATCCCGCCATAGAGTACCATCAGTACCCGGCTCCCCGCCGCTTCCGCTCTATCCATCTCCACCCACGCGATGCGGCCGCTGCGGCGCACGGCGAGGACCCAACAGGGGGCGTCCAGAAAGGGCGAACCACCGCTGCAGCGGGACCAGCGCTGGCCGCAGCCCGTCACCGGGCAAACTGCGTCGCAGTTCCCTTGTGACTAATGACGATGGTGATGATGATAACGATGATGATGAGTGACGAAGATGATAATGATGATGATGACGACGAAGATGACGACGGAGATGACGATGATGAAGATGATGATTATGGTGATGATCATGACGACGATGATGACAACGAGGCCGCGCCGACGGACGCTGCAGTGGCTACAACCGTCCAGGGCGGCGAGGACGCGGGGGTTGTTGTGCGGACGCGGCAGTTTGGGCCCCGCGAGCGGCGGCGGCGGCGGCGCAGGCGGCAGGGCGGTCCCGGCCCCCGCGGCCCCCGCGGCCCCCGCGGCCCCCGCGGCCCCCGCGGCCCCCGCGGCCCCCGCGGCCCCCGCGGCCCCCGCGGCCCCCGCGGCCCCCGCGGCCCCCGCGGCCCACGGCCAGGCACGGCCAGGCAGGGCCAGGCCCCGTGATGGCATATAACAGGCCTACTTTTTACACACCGAGTGCCAGGCCAGGCCGCCGAAGCGGTGCAGCCGGCGGCACGGCGCAGCAGCGCGCATGCGTGGATAGTGTGTGACTGTGACCCACTTCAGGACCAGCACTAACTCACTCGCTCGCTCACTCAGCGCGCGTGGACAGGGGCCCGCGGGGCGGCGGGGGCCGCGGGGGCCGCACGGAAGGGTTGGCCACGCAGTTTCTGCTCGGCCCCTGGCCGCCACCGCTACCGCCGCCACCACCGCCGCTCCACCCCGTTCCAGGACAGGCACGGACGACGACAACGGAAACCCTATCTGTGGGTGGATCGCTTTGCTTTGCGTCGACTTTGCTCCCCTCCCCTCTCCTCGCCCCTCCCCTCCCTTCTTTTCCGCTCTGGTGCTGTCTCTGTCTTGCTCACGCTCGCCACCAGGAAGGTGGTGGTGTCGTCTCCTTCCCTGCCGTCCCGCCCCGCGAAGCGTAAAAGGAAAGGGGTGGGAAACCAAGAGAAGTCGCCGGTGCATCGCATCGCCGTGCGGCGGACGTCGGCGGCACCGAACCCGGCACCTGCAAGGTGTGGAGGGGGAGGGGGAGGGTGCCTTAACTGCTCCCCCCCCCCCACCCCGAGGGGTCGGCTGCTAGGGCCCGGAGGGTTAGGTAGGCGGCCACGGCTCACCTGTACGAGCCCAAGTCTACGGCTATCCAGCTGCAACCCCTGTGGGGATCCTCCCCACGGGGTGGAAATAAAAATTAAAATATTCTACCTGTGGCCCGCGGCTTATACCGAGCCCAACGAGCGCAGCGCGCACACTCCCCGCCGAGCTACATTCAAATGAAAGTGGTGTATCCGGGGTTCGAATACCGCACCGCGCCACGTGACTTTGATTACCTGTGCGCGGCCGCAAGGCGGCGCCGGTGCCACAGGACAGGCTCGTATACAAGAGACTGACACACAACGCGCACTGAAACAGGTGAATTATAGGGGGTGGGGAGGGGGTGGGGAGGGGGTGGGGAGGGGGCAGGCAGCCGAAACAGCGGCGGAAACGGCACCGCAGAGGTGGCGAATTATCGAAGAAGAGCGGGAGAGGGTGTGGGGGAGGGGGGACGAGAATCAAAGTCGGCTCCTATACGCCAGGCTAGTAGCCCCCCCAGCGGGGTGCGGCCTCGGCTTGCGGCGGCGGCGTCTTGTTTCTGCACACGAATGGCGGCGCCTTGGAGCTTCCAGTTTCGACTGCGCTCTCGCGAGGGTGAAGGAGGGAGTCGCAGTGGATCTCTGAAGCGCCCGGGTTCAAATACCGCGGGCTGTACCGCGTGTATCTCTAGACTGGTTTTCTTTCGGGTCCGGGAGGAGCATGAACAGGCCATGGGAAACGTTGTCGGCACTATCGTATTCCGCGCCGTGCCCACGCCGCACCCCACTGCACCACACGAGCACTGCTGTATGGCCTCACTGTGCTCGCGGGGCGGCGGCGGCGGCGTTCAAGCTTGAAAGCGCGTCACAGTGCTTGGCTCCCGTGGGAGGGTTGGTAGTACCGGCGCGGCACAGTGCTTGGCTCCCGTGGGAGGGTTGGTAGTACCGGCGCGGCACAGTGCTTGGCTCCCGTGGGAGGGTTGGTAGTACCGGCGCGGCACAGTGCTTGGCTCCCGTGGGAGGGTTGGTAGTACCGGCGCGGCACAGTGCTTGGCTCCCGTGGGAGGGTTGGTAGTACCGGCGCGGCGCACCCGTGGCACCCCTCTGTATGGGTGTGCGCTGGGCAGAGATTACAGGGGCAGTGTGGCCTGCACACACACACACACTAGCATGCTTCCGCCGGTACTTCATTATAATTCCCCGTTCCGCTACGCGGCCACTCGGAGCGTCCCCTTGACATGAGGTGGTGACCCCCCCCCCCCCCCCCCCCGACTGCTGTACTACTACCTGTTGTCCCGGACCATCCGGGACACCCCTGTCGGCCTGCTCGGGCACACGTGGTGGCGGACTGGAATGGAAAGTGAGCCTCCAGACTGGTAGTATTCGAACCCGTGGCTTAAAACTCGGCCACGCTACTCGTCCACACGCGACACCCAACGGGCGCCCCTATGCAACGAGAACGCAACGGGTTGTCGACTGTTGTTGTTTGGGGGGGGGGTCATTTGTACGCTCCGGCCAGAGGCGTTGACAAGTTTAATACCGTAAACATCCCCCTGGAGTAACTCCAAGGAAGAAGAACCTTGTGTTTTTTTTTGTGACGTTTTTTTTCCGTGTGTGTGGGAGTGGCGTTGGGATGCACGATAATTCAATGCAGGCGGTTCTAATGCTCCCCTCCTAAGATCCTCTCCCATCCCACCCCTTCCATCGCGCATCGCCGGGCATCCACGGGCATCGCCAACCCCGACACCACCGAGGCCTGAAGCTAAAGCCAACCACCCTCGCCGCTTGTTCGAGGAAAAGGAAGTATCACGTTTTGATGGTCATCGTGCCAAGACGGCGGCGGGCTGCGATGTGATGTGGGTGTGGGATGCCGGGCCGAGCCGAGCCGAGCCGAGCCGAGACGAGCCGAGCCGAGCCGGAGGGCTCCGAAGGCACTCAGGTGAGTCGGGGCGGAGATGACGGTGAGGGAGCGTCCACTTTAATAGGGGTGGTGGCGCTCAGAGGGTGGGAAACGTTGTGATTACGGACTGGAACGCCACATCCCCCCTCCCCGACCCCCCTCACGGGTCCGCCCGAGGGGAAACCCGTCTTCTACCGAGAGGGGTTGTTGCGCCGAAGGTCGAGAGTTTTATCTTTCCGTTTTTCGTTGTTTTTTTTTATTCGGTCGTTGTGTGCACTCCACCGGCTGGCTCCTGGCCGGGGACATCCCCGGGCTGTCCGTGAAACCCCTGAAGAACCCCGACAACGACGTCCCGCTGGGGTAGTGGGCCCCAGAGGGGTGGGGCCCCGGGACCCCGGTGGGGTGTGGGGTCCGGCCTGACCCGGCGCTCAGGTATATGCGGGACGGGCCGGGGCGCCGCGCTTCCAGGCACTGCCAAAATACTCACAAAACAAATTACATACTACTCGGACTTTGGAGTCGTCGTCGGTTTGGCGAGACGTTGGAGCATCTGACTCCATTTCGTATCGATATGGTGTGTTCCAGTAATAGTCCAGACAACTGCGGCGAAAGAGACGTAATTTATTTTTTCTGTAAAAATCCAAGCCTCCCGCTCCACCAGTACCAGAAGCTGCATGGTGAGGCGGGGGTCGAGAGCGAAGTTAGCAAGTGGTCTCCCGGATGGCACAAACCTTGGGGTGGGATTCCCTAACCAGGGCCGGGTGAGGTAGGGTATCTTTTTCATTTATTCCAACTCCAACTTCAATTTAAAAGTTGTAAAAGTATGAAATTGCCCATCGCGGTGGGTGACAAAATCCGAATAATTAAGCATTATATTATAAATATTATGAGTATTAAAGGAGGTATTATAGGGTTGTGTACGAGGTACTCTACGAGTCGGCCCCCCAAGGCAGTGACGAGCTCTGCTCTGCGCTCTACTGGCCACCTGAGCGTGGCGTGTCGCTAAATCACAACGCGTGAAGGGATGGGGAGGGGTGGCTACGGCCATCAACTGCTCCATTACGATGGCTTCTCTCTCTCTCTCTCTCTCTCTCTCTCTCTCTCTCTCTCTCTCTCTCTCTCTCTCTCTCTCTCTCTCTCTCTCTCTCTCTCTCTCTCTCTCTCTCTCTCTCTCTCTCTCTCTCTCTCTCTCTCTCTCTCTTTCCTCTCTCTTTCTCTCTCTCTCTCTCTCTCTCTCTCTCTCTCTCTCTCTCTCTCTCTCCACCCCCATCCTTCCGGAAGTTGGCACAAAATCCCCAGTACGATCGAAGAATGTAAGCGCTGCCTTTTAATTGGCTGTGCTGGTGTGCCCGGCCGCCCTGCCCCGTGGCCTGAGCACGTGTGCGTGTGCCCGTCAGCTGCAGTAGGTGTTTACCCCTTCTCCCTCATTAACTGCCCGATGTGTTTGTGCTCTCGAGGACGGGGGTAGGGGTGGGGGTAGCGCGACGGCTCCGCTCGCTCTGGGCATCCGGACACTTCCACGCGATATAACGAAGGGACAACCCCTTTCTGACATCGAAATCAAACCGCGTCGATGGTATTCGAACCCGCGAAGCGTGGGGGTTTTCTTCACAGAGGGGCGAGCGCGAGGCGATAGGGCGGGGGACAAAACGGATATGGACTGTGGAGGCGTGGTGGGCCATGAGCTCATGAGCAGGGTCTTGGAGGGGATGGGATGGGGCGTGGGGCTCTCAGGGGGCGGGGGCGGGGGCGGGGGAGGATGACGAAACCACTTCCACTGCTACAGACTACAGAGGCGTCGGGACCAGTGGGGACGAGCTGCGCAGCAGAGAGAGAGAGAGAGAGAGAGAGAGAGAGAGAGAGAGAGAGAGAGAGAGAGAGAGAGAGAGAGAGAGAGAGAGAGAGAGAGAGAGAGAGAGAGAGAGAGAGAGAGAGAGAGAGAGAGAGAGAGAGAGAGAGAGAGAGAGAGAGAGAGAGAGAGAGAGAGAGAGAGAGAGAGAGAGAGAGAGAGAGAGAGAGAGAGAGAGAGAGAGAGAGAGAGAGAGAGAGAGAGAGAGAGAGAGAGAGAGCGCCCGTGTAGCGGGGCGTCGCCGAGAAGGACGGGACGGGCCGGCGCATGAGGTGTGGGGGTCGCTGGGTGCCGGGGGCTGTGCCGCTGACACCGACTGACACGCTCACTCTGACTGACACCGACTGACACGCTCACTCTGACTGACACCGACTGACACGCTCACTCTGACTGACACCGACTGACACGCTCACTCTGACTGACACCGACTGACACGCTCACTCTGACTGACACCGACTGACACGCTCACTCTGACTGACACCGACTGACACGCTCACTCTGACTGACACCGACTGACACGCTCACTCTGACTGACACCGACTGACACGCTCACTCTGACTGACACCGACTGACACGCTCACTCTGACTGACACCGACTGACACGCTCACTCTGACTGACACCGACTGACACGCTCACTCTGACTGACACCGACTGACACGCTCACTCTGACTGACACCGACTGACACGCTCACTCTGACTGACACCGACTGACACGCTCACTCTGACTGACACCGACTGACACGCTCACTCTGACTGACACCGACTGACACGCTCACTCTGACTGACACCGACTGACACGCTCACTCTGACTGACACCGACTGACACGCTCACTCTGACTGACACCGACTGACACGCTCACTCTGACTGACACCGACTGACACGCTCACTCTGACTGACACCGACTGACACGCTCACTCTGACTGACACCGACTGACACGCTCACTCTGACTGACACCGACTGACACGCTCACTCTGACTGACACCGACTGACACGCTCACTCTGACTGACACCGACTGACACGCTCACTCTGACTGACACCGACTGACACGCTCACTCTGACTGACACCGACTGACACGCTCACTCTGACTGACACCGACTGACACGCTCACTCTGACTGACACCGACTGACACGCTCACTCTGACTGACACCGACTGACACGCTCACTCTGACTGACACCGACTGACACGCTCACTCTGACTGACACCGACTGACACGCTCACTCTGACTGACACCGACTGACACGCTCACTCTGACTGACACCGACTGACACGCTCACTCTGACTGACACCGACTGACACGCTCACTCTGACTGACACCGACTGACACGCTCACTCTGACTGACACCGACTGACACGCTCACTCTGACTGACACCGACTGACACGCTCACTCTGACTGACACCGACTGACACGCTAACTCTGACTGACACTTATCAAGTCCTTATGCAGCTCACCTCGGCACGGTCGGCGGCGTCCTCGAGGAGTATCGGGAGGGAAACCGACCGAGCCGCCGGCTCGAGATTTTTTTTTCTTTCGGCGCCAGTATTCGAACCCGCGGCCTTGGTGTTTTGGCGGTGTCCCCCTCCCCCCTGCGGTGATGCTGCAGCTGATGATGGCAACAGTGTGTGTTGGGCGGGGCGCGGCGGGGCGCGGCGCGGCGACCTGTTGAGTTGGGACCGGCCGGGGCCCCCGAGGAGCGAGAGGGGAGGGGAAGGGAGGAGAGGGGAAGGGAGGGGAGGGGAGGGGAAGTCCCGAAGCAACCGCGGCTCGGGCTCGGGGCGCACGCGGGTCGTGGGGGCCAAGGGGGCCCCGGGCGGGCGGGCCGGGCGGACTCGGTTATGAACGAAATACTACTACACACTACTCGCTCGTAGAGGCAGAAATGTTTCCATACGCCCCACTCCGTGGTTGCATTTCGAGTTGGAGAGAGATAGCGCATCAGGCCATACAGTCCTCGCGGTGTGTGTGAGTGTGAGTGAGTGAGGATGTGTGAGCGGTACACACGCCGGCCCAGAGGCTAAAGAGCCCAGGCGGAGCCGCCAATTCCGAGGGGATGAGTGATTAGATAAGGAGAGCAGAGTATATTGGGCCACAAATACTACTGCATCGGAGTGTCTCTCATTCTCTCTCTCTCTCTCTCTCTCTCTCTCTCTCTCTCTCTCTCTCTCTCTCTCTCTCTCTCTCTCTCTCTCTCTCTCTCTCTCTCTCTCTCTCTCACTGCCGGCCACCATGGGAATTCCCTATCTTTGTGCAGGACTAGGAGTGTCAACAGCTGCAGCACAAGTAAGCCGACTTGACCACCTGAGGTTGGCTTCCGGCTCCGAGGTATACATAGGTATACTACAAGCTGGGAGTTAGGCAACCAGCCCGACACACACTCCCCCTCCCCTGTGCGGTTCGCTGCCTTGTTCCCAGCTGTGCGCGGCCAGGGAGTGGAGACGGCTTCTAAATTGGAGTCGTTTTACAGGGGGGAAGAGGAGGGGAGGGGGGGGGGTCACCCACGATCAGGCCGCTGGGGGCAGGCTGGGGGCGTACTATCGCCCCCAGCGGCGGTCCCAGCAGCGGGCACATAGCGGCACAGTGGCCCCAGAGGGTGGTGGGATGGGGCGTGATAAGGGGTCTTCTAGACTCTAACTTTCCAACCACCGCCGCCACCGATGGCGCACGACGAATATGCGATGGTTGACGAGAGAAACAATCATCCGACAACCGAAAATGTAAATGTCTGGGGTCCAGTCCTCCAGGTCCTCCGAATCCTCCGGGTCGGCGCGGTACTCCTGACCCGAGCCACATGTCGCGGCCGCACGGTTTTGACGGGGGGGAAGACAGAGAAGACAGATAGCCGGGCGCCATCCGTCCGTCAATAAAACAATCATGGGGTCCAGTGGGTGCGCGGCGGCGCGGCGGCGGCGCGGGGCGGGCCGGCGGTGTTCGGGCGATCTGAGCCGCCGCCGCCGCCGCCGCCGTGGAGGAAGGTGACGAGGCGCTCGGCAGCCAGCACAGAGTCCCGCAAGCGGTGCGCTGCCCACGGCCAGATACGGCGGCTCGGCGGCCGGCAGCCGTCCCATCCCGTCTGCGTTTGTAATATATTTTCCCGTGCCATGATTTGATTACATCATCGAGCATCCCAGCGGGGCGGAGGGGGCGTGCGTGTGTGTGTGTGTGTGTGTGTGTGTGTGTGTGTGTGAACGCGCGCGCGGGGACGTACGTACCACCGCGTACGCGTATGTGTCGGCAGATATACCGCGAGCAGGCGCGCGTAATGCGCGAACGGAGAGCGAACAGGTTTGAAATAAGTAATGACAACCTTCGCCTCGGCTCGCGGCAGGCGGCGGCGGCAGTAGCGGCAGCACACGAGAAGAAGCACCCCGCCGCCTCGCCGTGCCGTGCCGTGCCGTGCCGTGCCGTGTCGTGTCCGCGTGTATGGCTGTATGGCCGGGCCGGGGCCGGTTGGAGCCGGGGCCTAGAGCCTACCAGGCCTAGCAATGTCAAGGATAGGAACCCCACCGGCTCGGCTCGCCTCGGCTCGGCCGAGCCCCGTGCTGGCGGCGCGGTGCGGCGCGGCGCGGCGCGGCGCGGTGCGGGGCGCGGTGTTGTTCGAATGCTTCTTCTTGCTGCCTCGCCGCTCCGCGCCGCGCCGCCCAGCCCGGCTGCTACAGCTACCTGTTACGTGCGAATAGTGAGCGCTAGTTTCCCCGGCCCCAAGGTCGTGAGCGCGCGCTAATGCTGCTGCCGCTGCCGCCTCTACTCGGTGCTCGCGGCGCGACACGCACGCACACACACACACACACACACACACACGAACCGCGAGCCGCGGGCGGGCAGCGGGGGCGTGGGGGCGGGCGGGGGGCGGAAGGGGTTCTCTCTGGATGGCGCCGCCGCTGGCCGTCGCCATGGCTACGGTGATGATGATGCGCGATTCATACACAAATCGCGGCGTCTCTCTCTCGCCCCCGCGCGCGCCCAGGACGGGCAGCTCAGCCTCTCGCTCGCTCACACACGCCCCCCTCCCCGACGTCCTCCCGCTCTCCCAGCAGCCAGCAGGTCGATGGCGCTAGTAGTATCCTGCCTGTACAAAACAGTGCACAGCCGGCAGAATAACGCGAACATTATTTGCTCGTCAGTTCAGTTCATCACAGCGCTGTCAACTAAGCTGCCCACTACCATGCTGACCTCCACCATGCTGCCCACTACCATGCTCAACACCAACGCTGTCCACCACCAGGCTACCCACTACCACGCCGTCCACCACCACGCTGCCCACCACCATGCTGCCCACTACCATGCTCCCCACAACCAGGCTGACCACCACCACCCCGTCGCTGGCAGGGGCAGCTCCGACGGGCTCCGACGCCGGGCACGCCACTACGTCCTGCCGCTGCCACCCTTCCGCGGGGCGCGTCAGCAGACACCCTGAGGGCTCTAATTTTGGAACCCAGCCGAGTGGTTGGTATTAGGGGAGACGCCAGGGGGTAGGCGACGGGAAGCGACGCACAGGGTGCTTGAGAAGGGAGACGGGGTGAAAAGGGAGTGGGAGAGAGAGGTGGGGGGGGGGGGGGGGGGGTGAAGGGAAGGGCGGAAAGGGGAGGGAGAGGGACAGATGCCAGACCCAGCCCGCCGCTTTCACGTTGTGGTGCTGGTCGTGCAGTGTCGAGGCTAAACGGGTTCCGTTTCAAGACCCGCACAGGAAGTCACAGAGCCGCCGATGCGTTGCACAAGGCGTCCTCTCGGACGACACGCAAAACACCCCGTCACCGTCGTCTTCTTTCAGGACGGCGGCGGCGGTGGAGTTCCCCGTGCGCCAAACGCCAGCTAGGCATACCGCCACCCTTGTTTGCCAAACGCATCCCTTATCCGCGAGAAGGGAAGAGAAGGGGACATTCCGGAGTGGATATGGAGGAGGTCCCGCTACAACGGGAAGGGGAAGACCCGACCCGATCCGCGAGGTGCTCGGGTCCGGCCGGGCGGCGCAAGGCGATGACATCCTCGACAGACCCGCCTCCGGCCGCCCCTGGCCGCCCCCGGCCCGCCCCCGCCCCCGGCCTGGGCCGCGCCAGTCACCACCGCGTCGTGCCGGGCACCTCCGGCTCCGCCTGGAACCTTCCTGCACGCTTTCACCGGGAAAGGAGGTCAGATCTGGCGGTGGAAAGTCACCCCGAGTCACACCCTCCGAGACCAAGGGATAACTTGCGATAACGAGGATGTGACGTAACAACGGACAAGGACTGTAATCTCAAGTGACCGGATGTTGACACTGTAGGAAGACTGTAGAACAAAGATCAGAGGGAATGTCTGACAGAGACTGCGGAGAGTGAGGAGCGGGGGTGAGCGAGAAGCAGAAGCGAAACCGCGGTGCGAAGAGTTGCGGGAATATTTCTAATAACTACTAATTTCAAGGTGTACATATTTGAAGCTTGTTGATGACGAGGGTTCTTGTTCGCAGGGCCCTGCGCCCCCACATTCTAGAGAGCCGGAGCAAGAAGCGCGGAAGGGACAGGGAGGAGAGAAGAGAACGGGATGCACAGGGCTGCAGGCGGCGAGCAGCGGGCGCAGCGGGCGCAGCGGGCGCAGCGGGCGCAGCGGGCGCAGCGGGCGCCATCTTGTATCTTGTGCCGCGTCGGGTCTCAGCCGCGGTGAAAGCTGCCCATCCCTGCGCGCAGAGGAATTCACCGCTGACATCGCCGCCCCTGGCGGACTGGGGGGGAGTCTTGATTTTTCTCGGCGACCAGAGTCGCAGGTACCATTGTTGCCGCCTCATATCGAATGCAGTATTAGTACTACCAACTACCGAATATTTCAAACTACGAATTTCCGAATTGTATGTAGTTTGGTGTGATTTTTCAGGGGTTAGTTGAACTCTCATTTGGCGCCGGAATATTTAGCATTTCATGTCAATTCTCTTCACTACTGCTGGATAGGCCAAATGGCACTGTCCGCATCATAATCTTACGAGTCTCTGGTAGCCGTGTGATTTAGGGCGCTGCGTCCCAGTTGGACTGGGTGGTAGAGGATCGCTACCCGTCGGGGGCGCGACTTTTTATTTTTCGTGAATCTCGGACTCTACGTTCTTTCTCCTCGCTGTCTGTTGTGTCACCGTATCCGCTACCGTCTCTAGATCCCCTGGTAGTCGTGTGGGTAGATGCGCAGCTTCCCATTCGGCCGCCCCGGGTTCGATCCCCGGTTGAGGGCCTCTAGGGGTGCTTATGAGAGAGCATTTCCGAAGGCCCGCTTCTCGTTACCTATGGTATCCGGTACAACCGACCCCGGCTGCGGACACCTATGAGAGGGTATCCAAAGCCTTCCTTTCCCTATCCTGCTCCTTTCCTTTTTTTCGCACCAAGAAATTAAATATTTACACGGCGACTGAGAGCTAGAATCGTGTTCTTCTTTTTTTTTTTTGCGACGACTTACGTGGCGCCGACGGTGTCCTTTCGGCCGGGCCGGGCCCTTCTCCCCCTTCTGTTCGCTTCCCTTCACTGATAGGGCGTACGCCCGCGCCTCGCCCAGCCGTGCCCCGTGCGCTGCGCCCGTCACTTCACGTGGACGCAATCGGGGTGGACAGGCCGAGTCACTGAGAACGGTCGTCCAGAGAGAGGGGAGGAGACTGGAGCGCGGCCGTAAGGGAGGAAACACGGCCGGGGCAACGACCTCTCGTCGTATCTTTAACGACTCGCACGGGTTCAAATACCGTCTGCGCCTCTGGAACTGTGTGATTTCCTTTTCTTGTATCGTATTATCACACACACATACACACACAAACACACACACACACAGACACACATGTAGGGCGGTGGCGACTTATTTATCACGACGACGTCAATTTTTCTTTTCCTTCGAGGAGGCGGGCGCTCTGCTCGCTCCCCCTCGGCGTCGCGCGGCGGCAAAGATTCGTTGTTTTTATCGGGCCAATTGTGGGCGGCGATCTTATCGATGCGTAGAAGAAGAAAGTAGACCAGCGGACCCTCTGGGCCCTGGGCTGTCTGGTGGCATGTCGCCTAGGGGCAGCGGGCAGCACAGGGCCGGCGGAGCCTGGCGAGCCTGGGCCCCGGCCGAGCATTCGGGGTGTCAGTACTCACCGGCAAATTTTCAAAGATAACTAAATGTGAGAAATCTGGCAATTCCCTTGAAATCATTGCGGAAGGCAAGTGGTCTGATTTGAATTTGCGCGCGCGCATGTCGTGGACCGGAAACGGGTCTGCTGCGCCAATAGCGTGGCGGTATAACACGGCCGAGCCAAGGGGCCGAAGTGTGAGGCGTTGCTGCCGCTGCTGCTGCCGCTGCTGCTGCCGCTGCTGCTGCCGCTGCTGCTGCCGCTGCTGCTGCCGCTGCTGCTGCTGCCGCTGCTGCTGCCGCTGCTGCTGCCGCTGCTGCTGCCGCTGCTGCTGCCGCTGCTGCTGCTGCCGCTGCTGCTGCTGCCGCTGCTGCTGCTGCTGCCGCCGCTGCTGCTCCCTCTCTCTCCCTCCCACCCGATGTCCTAGCCGCAGCCTAATCTTCACAAACAGTCCGTGCTGTCGTCCCGTCCCGTCCCCGAGGCGCTGGGGCTGTGCTGGTCTGTTATCAGCAGCACAGGGCACTGGGGCCTGAGCTTGGCCTGAGCCTGCCCGGGGGAGGGGGCGCAGGGAGGGGGGACCACGGGCCACAGACCGCGAGCCGCAGCCGCCACCGGGCCACCGGGCAACCGGGGGCAGGGCCAGGCAGGGCCAGGCAGGGCCAGGCAGGGCCAGGCAGGGCCAGGCAGGGCCAGGCAGGGCCAGGCAGGGCCAGGCAGGGCCAGGCAGGGCCAGGCAGGGCCAGGCAGGGCCAGGCAGGGCCAGGCAGGGCCAGGCAGGGCCAGGCAGGGCCAGGCAGGGCCAGGCAGGGCCAGGCAGGGCCAGGCAGGGCCAGGCAGGGCCAGGCAGGGCCAGGCAGGGCCAGGCAGGGCCAGGCAGGGCCAGGCAGGGCCAGGCAGGGCCAGGCAGGGCCAGGCAGGGCCAGGCAGGGCCAGGCAGGGCCAGGCAGGGCCAGGCAGGGCCAGGCAGGGCCAGGCAGGGCCAGGCAGGGCCAGGCAGGGCCAGGCAGGGCCAGGCAGGGCCAGGCAGGGCCAGGCAGGGCCAGGCAGGGCCAGGCAGGGCCAGGCAGGGCCAGGCAGGGCCAGGCAGGGCCAGGCAGGGCCAGGCAGGGCAGGGCCAGGCAGGGCCAGGCAGGGCCAGGCAGGGCCAGGCAGGCAGGCCAGGGCCAGGCAGGGCCAGGCAGGGCCAGGCAGGGCCAGGCAGGGCCAGGCAGGGCCAGGCAGGGCCAGGCAGGGCCAGGCAGGGCCAGGCAGGGGCAGGGCCAGGCAGGGCCAGGCAGGGCCAGGCAGGGCCAGGCAGGGCCAGGCAGGGCCAGGCAGGGCCAGGCAGGGCCAGGCAGGGCCAGGCAGGGCCAGGCAGGGCCAGGCAGGGCCAGGCAGGGCCAGGCAGGGCCAGGCAGGGCCAGGCAGGGCCAGGCAGGGCCAGGCAGGGCCAGGCAGGGCCAGGCAGGGCCAGGCAGGGCCAGGCAGGGCCAGGCAGGGCCAGGCAGGGCCAGGCAGGGCCAGGCAGGGCCAGGCAGGGCCAGGCAGGGCCAGGCAGGGCCAGGCAGGGCCAGGCAGGGCCAGGCAGGGCCAGGCAGGGCCAGGCAGGGCCAGGCAGGGGCAGGGCCAGGCAGGGCCAGGCAGGGCCAGGCAGGGCCAGGCAGGGCCAGGCAGGGCCAGGCAGGGCCAGGCAGGGCCAGGGGCCAGGCAGGGCCAGGCAGGGCCAGGCAGGGCCAGGCAGGGCCAGGCAGGGCCAGGCAGGGCCAGGCAGGGCCAGGCAGGGCCAGGCAGGGCCAGGCAGGGCCAGGCAGGGCCAGGCAGGGCCAGGCAGGGCCAGGCAGGGCCAGGCAGGGCCAGGCAGGGCCAGGCAGGGCCAGGCAGGGCCAGGCAGGGCCAGGCAGGGCCAGGCAGGGCCAGGCAGGGCCAGGCAGGGCCAGGCAGGGCCAGGCAGGGCCAGGCAGGGCAGGAGATTCGAGCTGACGGGCCTCTGATCCCGTGGGCCACGGGCCCCGGACCCATGTCCGAAGCGCGCAAACCATACGCGTCATAGGGGGTGGCACCTCCCGACCACGGAAGTTACGACTCTGTGGATGAGTGTGTGTGTGTGTGTGTGTGTGTGTGTTATCTCCCTTGAGCACGCTGTCCTTCTCGGGCACGACGACGACGTTCGTGCGGCCGCCAGCCTATTTGTTGTGAGGCCGAGAGTAAACCTGCGAAGAAAAGAAATCAAGCGCGCGACCCCGACGAGTATTCGAACCCACGACTCGCCATCGCCTCCAAATAACAACCCGTATACTCGTCCTCCGAGGCGGCGGCAGGCTGCAGCAGCAGCAGCAGCAGCAGCTGCACGGCGGCGCCTGCGGCAGCGGAGGCGACCGGCCCGCAGCGCGCGGCTGCAGGCGGGTTGCCTACCCACCAGTCACCAGTGTGTGGGGCACAGCGGCTGCAGCGCGCAGCAGCGCAGCATGGCGCGGCGAGTTTGCAGTACCAGAGCCGAGAAACGGCCTGGAAAACAATCTTCTGTCTCTGTCGTTTCGTCGAGACAGAGGGGGACGGGCGGGAGACGTATACATTCGGACGCGTCCGGGTATCCTCTGGCCGGCTCTGGTTCGCACGCCGGCTGCTTCGACCACTTGAGGACCGAGGTCTTGTCCTGCTGCAGCCGGGGCCCGGGGTGCCCCGGGGGTGGCCTTAGAGGCCCTCCCGACCTCCAGACTTGGCAAACGCCCTACCCTGGCCCACCCCGGCTGGCGACCAGACTCTTGATGCTGTCTGCCGCGCTGTGCGGAGCAGAGCTCACCGCACTGAGAAAAAAATTTGGTTCTGGGCACAGGACGTTTAGTCCCCAGGCCGAAAGTCTGGGAACGCACTAAACGATTAGCGCCTGTGTCAAGAGTTTTGCTTCCATGTCCAGCCTCTTGAGGCACAGCGCTGTAGAGTTTAGACCTACGGACTAAACGTTTTAGATGTAGGGTCCAAGTGGAACGCACTAAACTACCCTTTGGTCCAGGAGCCAAAGATTTTTCTCAGTGCGGACGAGCACCCTCCCCTCCTCCGGGCCGCAGGGGCCGGAGGCCGGCACCAACTCCTCGCTCAAGTCGTCGGGACGACCTTGCTGGGGCCCGGGAGGTACCAATGGGGCCCCGTGGGGTACCCGGTACCCGGGGGTACTACCACGGCAGCTCCCCTCCCCTCCCTCCTCCTCCTCCTCCTCCTCCTCCTCCTCACTGCGCCTTCTTATTTCTCTTCTCAGCCCCAGACCAGAGCAGACAGTCCCGACCCAACCTGTCCGACTCTACCCTCCAGGGTGACCTTGGCGGTGCACCGTGCGAGGCGAGGCTTAGCGAGGCCGCAGACTCTGAAGCAGCCTGGTGACCAGCAGGGGCGGGGAGGGGGCGGGGAGGGGGCGGGGAGGGGGCAGGGGCGTCCGCTGCCCCCGCTGCCACGACTTAGGCCCCCGCCCCCGCAGCGCCTCACCCGCTGTGCTCGCTAAGGGCTAGAAATCAGCACGGCCTGGATGGAACGCCGAGGGAGTACGAGTGAGTGTGTTTGTGTGTGTGTGTGTGTGTGTGTGTGTGAGAGAGAGAGAGAGAGAGAGAGAGAGAGAGGGGGGGGGTGAAAATCAGTTCCTCTTCCTCCTCTACATCCGTCTCTGTCTCCGCGTCTGCATTTGCCCTCTTGCCTCTGCCTCTCTTCGATTCCCTATGTTCCATCCAGCTTCGCCGGCTCCGGCTGTGGCTCCGGCTGTGGCTCCGGCCGCTCGGCTCCGCTCCTCTCATCGGTTCGGGCGGCGGTCGAAAAGCAAACCGCAGACGGGGCCGCGACGGGACGGGAAGCCTCGGCGAGGAGGAGGTGAAGGGGAGAGTGAGGAGGGGGGGGGGGGAGGTTCCGCGCTGCCGAGGAGAAGGGGAGAGAGAGGGGAGAGGGGTATGGCGGGGCGCAGGCGGCGGCGCAAGCACAGCCAATCGGGCCCACTTGACCTTGGCTTGCCGAGTTCCTCCACCGCGGTGGCGCAGCCTGGCGTGGCGAGGCGCGGCCTGGCTAGGGCTGCGCGAGGCCCCGCTGCCGCCGCCGCTACTGCTGCTGCTGCTGCTGCTGCCGCTGCTGCCGCTGCTGCTGCTGCTGCTGCTCGGGCTTGAGCTCGCCGAACAGGCCCTGGTTCAGCACGTCGGGGGTCGCTAATAAATTACGTAATCACGTCGGTTAATGATGCGATCGCTCGCGCGGATGTGGGGACGGAAGGGTCGGACGTGAGGACGAGTTGTCCGACTTGAGGGGCAGGGGCAGCAGCAGCAGCAGCAGCGGCAGCGGCAGCAGGGAGCCGCCGCACCGCCGCCGCCCGCGGCCCGCGCCCGGACGCCCCGGCGGCGGCTCTGCTCAGCCCAACAGGTGGCGCGGCAGCGCCGGCGTCCTCGCCGGGATCCTCGATGACGTCCTCTCGCGCCGGGTGACGGCGGCGTCGGTGGCGTTGG
Source organism: Odontothrips loti (assembly GCA_038380765.1). NCBI lineage: Eukaryota > Metazoa > Arthropoda > Insecta > Thysanoptera > Thripidae > Odontothrips > Odontothrips loti. The sequence continues at coordinate 12,888,932 of CM076254.1, forward strand.
CCCCTCCTCCCTCGTTCCTCTACGGAAGGGCGCCGCCGTTTCCTCCATTCCTCCCTAAGACGCGCGGGAACGCGGGAGGGAAGGGGTTCGGCAGGAAGGGAAGAATACAAAAGGATAAAATCTTATTCCGATTCGCAGAACGCGGGGCCGGCCGTCGTCCCCGGGGCGGGCAGAACACTCATCGGGCGAGTCATCAGACGCGCCGCGCACAGCGGGGAGCCATCGGGGTGTCGACAAGGATTTGGGAGAGAGAGAGAGAGAGAGAGAGAGAGAGAGAGAGAGAGAGAGAGAGAGAGAGAGAGAGAGAGAGAGATAGGTCGCTAAAGAGGTCATCTTGCGCGGGGTTTTTGTTGTTTGAGGGAAGGAAAAGGGCAAGGGTCGGGCGGGCGGGCAGGGCGTCCCGCAAAGACACACACACACACACACACACACACACACACACACACACACACACATCGCGAACGTCGCCACGTCCCATCCGCTACCCGCGCTATCCTCTGTTGACAACTGTCCAAACAGAGCTGCGCCTGCCTTTCGGGCGGCACACCACACACACACGCACGCACGCGCGGACACACGCACACCCATGCACCGCGGACGGCGCTCCGCGAGGGTCATGATACACTCTAGTACATGAAGTCCACAAAGTACCTCCCATAGTTTCCACCCAGCGGAAACGCCAAACGCCGAACACCTACGAGCGCTGGGTTAGGCCAGCCCGCACGACACGGGTGCATGTACATGTTGCGATTGCCTACCCAGCAGGCGCCATGCACGGTTTTGCTGCACAAGGCAGGACATCCTCGTAAGCCAGCAGAACGAGTACCATCCCACAGAATGTTGAGTCAGACACAAACGTAATCGGTGTTTTACTACAGCGTTGCTCGCGCGGCATTGGTGCCGCCACGCCAACACAACAATGTAAAAGTCGCACGCTTCCGCTCTATTTTTAGAATAAAAGAGCCGCAATGTTGGCTCACCTGCCCCGCGGATGACAGTGCGCGCGGTTGGTACGCATGTGCGCCAACGCCGCCGCCACCGCGTGCTTTGGAATTTTTAACAGCGGCGTAATAAACAACAGACTGAGCCGGTTAGCTTGTGCCTCGTGGCTCGTGGACACCACAGACCGGTGAGGCCTACAAAGTGGTGCAGGCGTGCGGCGTGCAGGCCCAGTGTGTCACCGCAGGCGGGGCCGGGCCGGGCCTCTAGCCGGGCCGGAGGCTGAGGAGCAGACACAGCAGTCCCTGAGGTCCGTTCCGGAAGCATGAATGGAAACCACAACACTGAACGCAGATTTCCAATGAGGCTCAGCAGCGGAAGCTTCCAGACCGGACACTCGGGAGAGTAGGTATGAGAAATATCGATGCCGTGTGTCGTATCCCGGGACGGCCATTGCCAATGGGTCCGAGGGGCCTACGGTACACGACAAGACACGGGCCGCGCCAAAAGTGGGAACGAACCTCAAAAATTCACACAAAACGCCTGCCCTCGAGAGTTGCCGGTCTGGGGGAATTTTGGTTCCTTAGCTTCCATTTCCAAGTCTCGTTGGAAACCTCTATTATCAAGCGCGTAGCAGACGCCAGCAGAGTACTACCCCGAAACCCGAAACGGAAGTGAGAAGTATCGTAACGGAGAACCCTAGACAAGTATGGGAAATAGCGTGGTTTTCGCCGAAAAGCGCGCGGTGCCTGATTTTCCCCATACCTCCCTTCCCTCCGTCCTTCTTTCTTACGACTCCTTACTTCCTTATAGTGTTACCTGATTGGGCTTTAAACCGCGAATACAGTACCCGGAGAAGCTCGGAACGGAAGTGAGAAGTCGTAACGAAGAATAAGAATGCAAGGGAAGTATGCGAAATCGAGTATTCGTAACCTTTCGGAGCCCTTCAAAAATCACGCGCTTTCTCATACTTTCTCCGGGATTCTTTTTCTTCGTTACGACTTCTTACTTCCGTTTCGAGCTTCTCGGGAGTACCCTTTGGAGCTGTTTTGAAGGGTGAAATGTAGGTACTGAGCATGACAAAATAGCCCCAAATAGCCCTGGCTATACAGCTTCCGAAAAGGTCTCAGTTTTGCGGTTTGGGGTTGACAGCATCTGGCAACACTGCTTCCGTTTGGTGCTTCTCCGGGGAGTCGGTCCTCTTGTTGCGCGTTGTTAGAACCGCTTTGTTTTTGTCTTCGCACGGTCGCTGTGCTGCGCGTCCTACGGGAAGGCCTTCGCATAGCAAAGCAGGGACAGACGACAGACAGACCATAGGGCCG